>CM074727.1:84777953-85977953 GCA_037306005.1 Rhinophrynus dorsalis | reverse complement strand
CCATTTAGACCATAAGCAATACAAGACTCCAGAACTCCTTGTTCACTCAGAATAAGGCTGACTTTATTATACCAAACCACACATATTTATACACAGCAAGCACATTGAAACTCATTGGGAAACCAGATACAATGGGGAACATAATTCAATCACCAAACAGTAGACAAAAGGCCAACAGCAGATGGACTAACAAACACAATGACTCAGACATGATTACATTTCAGATACAAAAGGGTTTGATGAACAAAGACTTGAAGGCTTGAACGAATTACCACACAGCAGGGGATCTGACTGCAGTTCATAATGGCTTAATTAACACACAGCAGGAGGTCTTGCTACAGTACCCATAGTCACTGGCTTGAGGGACTGCCATACACATTGGAATAATTAACCCCTCACTGCCTATTCCCTTGGAAGCAAGCCACCAGTCTACCACAGGGCAGTTTTGTGTAATAAAGTCCATTTCCCCATTCACATAGAGGGTATCCAAAGTCTTTTTTTAGTGCACAACCAGGGCAAAATATCCACAGTCATTGGCTAACAACTTATGGCCCGACAAGAGCTCAAGTAACGGGTAGGATCCGTTACATTCGGTATTTCCCAGGAGACTTGAGACTACCAGTGGCTTCGGCATAGTCTCTGCAGTCTTGGAGGCAGTCTCCTATTTTCTGATTGAGTGTCTCTGCCTCTTTGGTCATCCTCTGCTTCTTCCTGCTACTTGCTATATATATATATATATATATATATATATATATATATATATATATATATATATATATATTGCTCTTTTATTTTATGATTCTAATAAAGGTGAATTTTAACTATACTGTCTGACTCTTGGGTTTTCCTTGATACTGTGACAGTACATAAGGGTCATGACTACATGACTTCACCTTTTCAGAATAGCCTGGACAGGATGAAGACTCAAGATCAATGTATTGATCATTTATCCTTGGCTCTGCAAACCTTGCTTAGCTGTACTGCTCACTTGGAACGCTCTAACCCTCAACCGGTGGACACCCCAGCTCCATCTTTGGCACCGGCGGTTCCTAATATCTCTGAAGCAGGATTAGTCAGAGGGTTGTCTGGCTCTGCTCCCCTCTCACAGTGTTATAGTGGGGATCCTGAACATTGTGGCGGATTCTTGAACCAACTGGGCATATACGTGGAAATGATTCTGCATGCCTTCCCTAGTGAGAGCAGTAGGATTGGGCTTATGATATCGCTCCTTACTGGCAAAGCATTGGCCTGGGCGAATCCTTTATAGGAGACGAACAAACCCATAATCTATAACTTTAGTGAATTTGTGGCCTCCTTTAAACGTGTCTTTGATGTGCCAGGTTGAGTTTATCATCCTTATCGATACCCGGGTCCGGGAAAGACCCTCATTTAAGGAGCGCCTGCGGAGGCCTCTTTCCAGAACAACATCTCAAGTAACTGTAACAGTTTGTTTGACTCACAGAGTTAGGATAAAAAACACAGTTTTATTGAATACAATAATACAATAAGAACTCTCACAGGTCCTGTAATATACACAGTATAGTACAGACACACGACAGGTAATTTATTCAAAGCCCACACAGGTTCAGCACAAATATAGGAGACAAACAGTCTGTACTGACACAGGTCAGGCAGAGAAGTAGGTTCCCAGGATTCCGGTACTGCAGGAGTTAAAGTTCAACACTGATGGTAAACAGTCCCATATGCGAAGATACTGAAATGATCCTTTAACACACCAAGGTCAGCACACATCCGTGAGCTACCAGTTCAACTGAAATGAAGAGCACTAACGGAGCAATCAAAGAGGCAACACTGGCAACCGGTATGGCAGTAGCGGAGGACAAGCCAATGGCACTTTTCCGGAGCAATCACGGAGGCAACACTTGCAACCGGTATGGCAGTAGCGGAGGACTAGGCCAATGGCGCTCTATTGGAGCAATCACGGAGGCAACACTTGCAGCCAGTATAAAAGAAGCGGAGGACAAGCCAATGGCACTTCACCGGAGCAGTCACGGAGGCAACACTTGCAACCGATCTGACAGTAGTGGAGGACTAGGCCAGAGGCACTCCGTCAGAGCAATACTGAGACAACACTTGGCAACCTGCCGGAGCAGAGGTGCAGTACAAGCCAAAGGCACCGGATGTAAGAATGTCGCTGAGGTGACAAGGACCAGGGAAGCTGGAACGAAGATCAGCTGGGTTGGTGCACAGGAACAGGAACGTCAGCCAGGCCGAGTCGGTACACAGGAGCAGGAACGTCAGCCAGTCCAGGTCGGTACACAGGAGCAGGAATGTCAGCCAGGCCGAGTCGGTACACAGGAGCAGGAACGTCAGCCAGTCCAGGTCGGTACACAGGAGCAGGAATGTCAGCCAGGCCGGGTCGATACACAGGAGCAGACACTGAAGAATAGTCAGGCAATCCGGGTCGGTACACAGGAGCAGGAACTGGAGAATAGTCAGGCAGGCCAAGTCGGTACACTGGGAACTTCTTGAGCAGTAGTTAGCACTGGTACAGGAACACCACGAAAGGGCCCCATGTGGGTGCAGGAGCCCAGTATATAAAGGCCATACTGGGCGGGGTCAAAACAGGGCATCCAATGAGAGCATAACACAGGATAACTGACAGGAAAACATAAACAAGGGATCACGGGCACCGTGATAGTACCCCCCTCTCAAAGACCCCCTCTCCTGGAAGAGGGACCTGGCTTCTGAGGATATTTAGAGTTAAAATTGCGGAGTAATCTAGGAGCATGAAGGTCCTTCTGATCAACCCAGGAACGTCCCTCAGGACCATAGCTTTTCCAATGGACCAAGTACTGCAAATTTCCTCTAAATCTGCATGAATCAATAATGCTTTGAACCTCGTACTCTTCCTGACTCTCCCCCTCTACCGGGCCGGAAACCACAGGAGTGGTAGTGTAACGGTTGCATACCAGAGTTTTCAAGAGAGATACATGGAACACATTATGAATGCGCATAAACACAGGGAGATCCAAGACATATAAGACAAGGTTAATTTTACGGATCATCCTGAATGGGCCAAAAAACCGGGGAGCCAGTTGTTAGACGGAGCTTGCAACTTGAGGTTTCTGGAGGATAGCCATACCCTGTCCCCAACCTGGAAGGAGACAGCTGGCAGCCATCTACGATTGGCGTGGCGCTGATGATGCTGCAATGACTGACTGAGGGCCCTCTGAACCTGTGCCCAAGTGGAGCGGAGTTGCTCTATGTGCTCATCCAGAGCTGGAATCTGTTGTGACTGGAAGGAGTCCAGGAGCAAACAAGGCTGGAACCTGTAGTTGATGAGAAACGGGGTGCTCCCGGACGATGAATTAACCGCACAGTTCCTGGCGAACTCCGCCCATGGCAACAGGTCTGCCCAGTTATCATGATCTGTGATAAAACAGCGCAGGAACAGCTCCAGTCCCTGACTGGCATGCTCAGCGGCCCCATTGGTCTGGGGATGGTAGGCAGATGAGAAGGACAGTTGAATGCCCATCTGTTCACAAAAAGCTCTCCAAAATCTGGACACGAACTGGCTCCTGCGGTCGGATACCAGAACTCTAGGTACCCCATGCAACCGAAACACCTCCTTAGCGAAAACAACAGCCAGCGCCTGGGCAGAGGGAAGGCCAGGGAGGGGCATTAAATGTGCCATTTTAGAAAACCTGTCAACCACCATCAGGATGAACGAATACCCTCTAGACACTGGCAATTCTCCCAGGAAATCAATGGACACGTGGGACCAGGGATGTTCACCATTAGGCACTGGCTGGAGTAAACCCACAGGGAGGTGTCTAGGGGTCTTGGCACATGCACAGGTGGCACAGGCTGTGGTAAATGCAGAACAGTCAGCCCTCAGGGAGGGCCACCAGAAAACTTGTGAGAGAGACCATATTAATTGATCCCTCCCAATAAGCCCAGCAGCCTTAGATGAGTGGTATGTTTCAAGTAATCTGGTACGAAATGGCTCATCAACAAAACACTTGCCCACTGGGGTTTTTTGGGGGTCCGTAACCTGGGTGGCCAGAATCTCTTCCCCAAGTGGCAAAGTGATACTAGTACGTAGGGTAGCCAGGATGCGGCCAGGCTGTATAATGGGTACTGGGACCTCGTCCCTATCGGTCTCAGGCTCAAATTGTCTAGACAGGGCATCAGCCCTAACATTCTTGGAACCCGGAAAATATGATACTATGAAGTTGAATCGAGATAGAAACAGAGCCCATCTGGCCTGACAAGAGGACAATCTCTTAGCCTCTGAAAGATAGGTCAAGTTTTTGTGGTCAGTGAGGATTAACACAGGACTTCTAGTACCCTCCAGTAGGTGACACCATTCCTTCAGGGCAAGAATGATAGCCAGCAGCTCTCTGTCACCTATCTCATAATGATTTTGGGCACTCGACAACTTCTTAGAGAAAAACCCACATGGTCTGAGAGAGCCCCCTGCCACCGGGCGTTGAGATGGTACTGCCCCTACCCCAATCTCCGAGGCATCGACCTCCAGAGTAAATGGAAGAGATGGGTTGGGGTGGGATAGTACAGGAGCAGCTGCGAAAGCGGATTTCAGTGTCTCAAATGCATGCTCGCCTGCCTCAGACCATTGAGAAGGATTAACACCCTTGTGCGTAAAGTCAGACAGTGGCTTCCCAATAGTGGAGAAATTCTTGATAAACTTTCTGTAATGATTGGCGAACCCCAAAAAGCACTGGCTCGCCTTTAACCATTTGGGCCGTAGCCATTGTAATACGGCCGCAAGTTTCTCCTGATCCATAGCGATACCTTCCTTAGCGATCACGAAACCCAAAAAGGGCGCTCTGGATCTGTGAAACTCGCACTTTTCCATTTTACAGAATAGTCTATTTTTGCGCAAGAGGAGCAACACTTCGGACACATCCTTGATGTGTTGGGACAAATTAGCCGAGTGTACAAGTATATCATCAAGGTAGACTACAACACAGGACTGTAGCATATCACGGAGGATATGATTAATAAATTCTTGAAAGACCGCAGGTGTGTTACAGAGACCAAATGCCATAACTAGATATTCATAATGCCCGGATCTGGTATTAAGTGCCGTTTTCCACTCATCCCCAGCTTTTATCCTGATCAGGTTATAGGCCGCACGTAGGTTTAATTTCGTAAAAATGGAGGGACCTTTTAACCTGTCAAATAGTTCGGTGATGAGTGGCATCGGATGGGCATTTTGGGGCATTAACTTATTTAGACCACGGTAATCAATACACGGCCTTAACTCGCCATTCTTTTTAACAAAAAAGAACCCAGCGCCAGCAGGCGAGGTAGATTTCCTAATGATCCCTCTCTTGAGGGCATCCTCAATGTATTCTTCCATAGCATGATTCTCTTCGCATGATAGTGGGTACGTGCGTCCCTTAGGGGGCACCACCCCCGGGGGCAAATTAATGGCACAATCGTATGACCTGTGCTGGGGCAAGGTGCCAGCCTCTCCCTTACTAAAAATGTCACTGAATTATTGGTATTCATCTGGCAAGGAGGAAGAGGCACGCAGGATCTTGACAGGGTGAGACACACAATGCTTCATGCACTACTGAGACCAAGAGGTAATCTCACAACTCTGCCAATCAAACTGGGGGTTATGCAGGTACAACCAAGGGAACCCCAGAATGACCGCATGGTGAGGGGAATGGATTATCTGGAACTGCTTTTCCTCTCTGTGAAGAGCCCCAACCGTCATAGGTAGCGGAATGATTTCCATTGTAATCTGAGCTGGTTGTAATGGTCTGGCATCAATGGCTTCAATGGCTAAGGGCAATTCCCTTTTAACCAGCAGAATCTTATGTAGCGCAGCAAAGGAACTATTCATTAAATAACCGGCTGCGCCAGAATCAGTCAGGGCCAGAACCTCCACCGAGTGTTCTGCCCAAGAAAATACCACCTGGATCATGGGTTTCTGCATGATTGGGTCTGGGGACGGATGAACACCACCTAGGGCCTGTCCCCCAAGGTACCCTAGGTGCGTTCGTTTCCTGGACATATGGGGCAGGTTCGCAACAAATGCCCAGTTTTACCACAGTACAAACATAACCCCTGCCTCCTGCGGTGTGCCCGTTCCTCCTTGGTTAATCTGGTAAATCCTAGTTGCATAGGTTCATAGGATTCTTGTTTAAGAGCAAGAGGTTTAGGCAAAGAGGGAGGGGTGGGTGGTCACAACAGACTACTATGCCCACTGCTTTTAGGCTGTAGCCTACAGTCTTTAGCCACAAGTCTCTCACGGATCCGAGTATCAATCAGAATGGCATAGTCAATATATTCATCCAAATCAGTAGGCAGTTCTCTCGCTGCGGTCTCATCTTTGATATGGTCAGCCAAACCTTGGGCAAATGCTGCCACCAATGCCTCATTATTCCAACCTACCTCTGCTGCTAACGTGCTAAATTCTAAGGCGTAGTCGCCCACCGTACGATTGCCCAGTTGTATCTCCAACAGACGTTTAGCAGCAGAGGCGGTTCTACCAGGAACTTCAAATACTCTCCGAAATGTTTGCACAAATTCCCTGAAATTCCTGGAGCAAGATTTAGCATTCTCCCATAAGGGATTGGCCCATTCCAGGGCTCTGCCGGTCAGTCAGATATCATAAACCCACCTTTACTACGGTCATTGGGAAAGGCATGAGAGATTAATTCTAGAAATATCTCAAGTTGGTTAATAAACCCTCTGCATAGATTGGGTTCACCATCGTATCTGAGTGGCAACGGAGCAGAAGTGGTTAACCCTTTGACTGAGGCCACAGAAGTCACGGACTGACTCTCCGGTGTCGAAACTGGGGAGCCCACCGGATTAGGAACAGGCTTATCAAGGTGCATTGTACGTTCGTATCACGGTGCCCGTGATTGCTGCATTATCATGTCAGTCACCTGCAGGGGCTCTCCATTGGCTGCTTCCCTTATACCCGCCTTAGACTGCCTATTTAAACTGAGCTTGGGCAACCTTTGGTTGCCCTTTCGTATTTGTCTCTATGCTGTTGTTCCTGTATGGTGCTCCAGTGCTTCCTGGGCCTTGTTGCTGTTCCTGATTGTCAGTGGTATCCATTTCCTGCCTGCCTGTCGTCCGGTTCCTGCTTCTGTTCCTGATCCGGTTGGAGTTGCGGTTCCTGTAGTTGTTCCTGCTGCTGTTCCAGATCCGGTCTACCGTCTGCAGTACTGATCCTCTTCTTCAGCGGGGTTCCTGTACCATCTACTACCGGGTGACTGCCGTTCCCGGTGGTCAGGGCGACATTATGACTTCCTCATAGGTTACTCCAGTACACGGGTACTGGTTTGCTCCACTGAGTCTAGTTGCTATTGCACTATGTGAGCCTCGGCTTATCCGGTACGCGGGTACTGGTTGACTCCACAGTAACCGGCTGCCGTTGCACCGGAAGACTCATAGGTTACTCCAGTACGCAGGTACTGGTTCGCTCCACTGTACTGGCTGCTAGCCACCGATATAGTTTTGGCCTCTCCAGTAGGCAGGTACTGGTTCGCTCCACTGAGATTTGTTGCTATTGTACTATTTGAGCCTTGGTTTATCCGGTACGCGGGTACTGGTTGGCTCCACGGTACCGGCTGCCGTTGCACCGGAAGACTCATGGTTACTCCAGTACACGGGTACTGGTTTACTCCACGGAAACTGGCTGGTAAAGCCACCGATATAGTCTTGGTCTCCCCAGTACGCGGGTACTGGTTCGCTCCATTGTACTGGCTGCTAGCCACCGATTAGTCTTGGTCTCCCAAGTACGCGGGTACTGGTTCGCTCCACTGAGACTAGCTGCTATTGCACTATATGAGCCTTGGGTTATCCGGTACGCAGGTACTGGTTGGATCTACGTTACCGGCTGCTGTTGCATCGGAAGAGTCTTGGGTTTCTCCAGTACGCGGGTACTGGTT
The DNA here is from genome assembly GCA_037306005.1 of Rhinophrynus dorsalis. Classification (NCBI taxonomy): domain Eukaryota; kingdom Metazoa; phylum Chordata; class Amphibia; order Anura; family Rhinophrynidae; genus Rhinophrynus; species Rhinophrynus dorsalis. The sequence continues at coordinate 85,970,049 of CM074727.1, read as the reverse complement.
CGCTCCACTTTAACCGTCTGCTGTTGCACCGGTAGAATCTGGTTTCTCCATTACGCTGTACTGGTTCGCTGCACGACAACCGGTTGCTGTCGCACTGGTGGTGTTCAATTACTCCAGTACTTGGGGGCTGGTTTGCCCCATTGAAGGAGGGTGTCCTGACCTAACAGCCTGACATGTTGAAGGTTTCCCCCAGTACACAGGTACTGGTTTGCTCCTCGCATTACTGGTGATTATTGCGCTTCCTGATTACACGAGTGAGACTGTGGTACACTGCTTGTTATTGCTCTGTCCTTAGTGAGTGGCAGTCTATTGCTACCTGTTATCCTGTGGCCTATTTTGTCATCTCTGGTGACTGGTCTCAACCATCTAGCCAGTCACCTCAGCCACCTTACTGCCCTCACTATCTGCGGTGGGCTGCCTTGCCCGGTATTGGTAAGGCCGGTAGAACCTGGTCATGACTATTCCTTTAAGGGTTGCCTTACCCGGTATTGGCAAGGCCGGTAGAGCCTCTTACCAACAGTTCCAGTGACATGGCTGCCATGCCCGGTATATTGGCACGGCCGGTAGAGCCTCTTTCTTACATTTCAGTGCCTTGGCTGCCGTGCCCGGTATATTGGCACGGCCGGTAGAGCCTTCAGTATTCCTTGCATGTGTCTCCAGGCTGCCCTGCCCGGTATATTGGTAAGGCCGGTAGAACCTGTTACCATCTCGTGCCATCTAAGGTTGCCTTACCCGGTATTGGCAGGGCCGGTAGAGTCTGGATCCATCCAATGTATCATTATTATGTGCCTATGTAACTGTTAATAAAATATATCTTGTATTTGCTCTCAACCCTATAGGGTTCTCTTTAACTTTTCAATAAAGTTATGCTTTTACCTATTCTCTGTGTCTGAGAGTCATAACAAACCGTGACAGTACGAAAGGGTCATGACCTCACATAATAAGAGAGATGGCAATACACAGAACATCCATTGGAGGATGGATGTACATGAGCAATGCCTGGATCAGCTAGCGGTAGCGATCCAAACCATTCTTGAACACACTGTACTCTCAGATAAGTCTGTCCCAAGTCCGGTGGTCTCCCCAGGCCAGACACCGGAGAACGATACCTTTCCCTCAGGGCTTACAGTGAAGGGGTTAATAGCTATGGCCCCGTTGCCACTCAGATATGATGGTGATCCAAACCTATGCAGAGGCTTTATTAACCAACTGGAAATATTTATGGAACTGACAGCACAATCCTTTCCCAGTGACCGCAGTAAAGTTGGGTTTATGATATTTCTGCTGACTGGTAGAGCCCTGGTATGGGCCAATCCCTTATGGGAGAATTCTAAGCCTTGCACAAAAAGCTTTAAGGAATTTGTGCATTCCTTTCGGAGAGTGTTTGAACCTCCTGGTAGAACCAACTCTGCTGCTAAACGCCTCATGGAAATACGGCAGGGTAGGCGTACTGTGGGCGACTATGCCATCGAATTTCGCACCTTGGCAGCAGAGGTTGGGTGGAACAATGAGGCATTGTTGGCAGCCTTCGCCCAAGATCTGAGTGACCAGATATTAGATGAAATTGCAGCTAAAGACGTGCCTATGGATCTAGATGATTATATTGAATACGTTATCCTAATTGATACCCAGATAAGGGAAAGACTGATGGCAAAAGAACGAAGGACAAGGTCAAGAATTAACAGGACTAGCAGTACAATTTGCCCACCCATCCCTCCCTTGGCTTCTAAACCTACTGAACAGTTTTTGGAATCTGGTGAACCTATGCAAGTGGGTTTCACCAGACTAACCAGGGAGCAGCGAACATATCGCAGAAAGCAGGGATTGTGTTTATATTGTGGCAAGGATGGGCACCTGCTAAGTTCCTGCCCGGTGCGGCTGGGAAACGAACACACCTAGGGTACCTTGAGGGACAGGCCCTAGGTGGTGTTGAATCATCCCCAGGTTTGAACATGTTGAAACCCACCATACAGGTGGTACTGTCTTGGGCAAAACGCTCAGTGGAGGTTTTGGCCCTGGTGGATTCTGGCGCAGCAGGGTACTTTATGGATAATACCTTTGCTGAATTGCATGGAGTTCCACGTATTGAGCGAGAATCCCCTCTCGCTATTGAAGTTATTGACGGCAGACCCTTAGAACCTGCACAGGTCACCTTTGAAACAATGCCATTATCTATGACCATTGGGGCACTTCACAAGGAGGAACAGCAGTTCCAACTTATCAGTTCTCCACATTACGCAGTCATTCTGGGCTTTCCTTGGTTGCAACTTCATAATCCACAGTTTGATTGGCAAAAGTGTGAAATTTCGGCTTGGTCTCAGTACTGTATGGAGCATTGCGTATCCCACCCGGTTAAGATCTTGTGTACCTCCCCTTCACTTCCTGATGAGTATCAACAGTTCAGTGACGTATTCAGTAAGGGAGAGGCTGGCACCTTGCCTCAGCACAGAACTTATGACTGTAGTATTGATTTGCCTCCAGGGGTGGTGCCCCCTAGGGGACGCATGTATCCATTGTCTTGTGATGAGAACCAAGCTATGGAGGAATATATTTCCGATGCACTTAACAGAGGGATTATAAGAAAATCCACCTCACCAGCAGGGGCTGGATTTTTTTTTGTAAAAAAGAAAAATGGCGAATTGAGACCTTGCATCGATTATCGTGGTCTAAATAAGCTTATATCTAAGAATGCTTATCTGATACCACTCATCACCGAGCTATTTGACAGGCTTAAGGGCTCCTCTATCTTTACTAAATTGGAGTTGCGAGCTGCTTATAACTTGATCCGGATCAGAGCTGGTGATGAGTGGAAAACTGCTTTTAACACGAGATTGGGGCACTATGAATATTTAGTCATGCCATTTGGTCTTTGTAATGCACCCGCAGAATTTCAAGAACTAATCAATGATATCCTCAGGGATATGTTGCAGTCCTGTGTGGTTTGTATGGCCAATGCCAACTGATCCAAACGCTGCTCATGTACATCCATCCTCCAATGGATGTTCTGTGTATTACCTTCACCTTTATTGTTTGAGGTCATGGCCCTTTCGTACTGTAACGGTTTGTTTGACTCACAGACACAGGGTTAGGATAAAAAACACAGTTTTATTGAATACAATAATACAATAAGAACCCTCACAGGTCCTGTAATATACACAATATAGCACAGACACACGACAGGTAATTTATTCAAAGCCCACACAGGTCCAGCACAAATATAGGAGACAAACATTCTGTACTGACACAGGTCAGGCAGAGAAGTATGTTCCCAGGATTCCGGTCCTGCAGGAGTTAAAGTTCAACACTGATGGTAAACAGTGCCATATGTGAAGGTACTGAAATGATCCTTTAACACGCCAAGCTCAGCACACATCCGTGAGCTACCAGTTCAACTGAAACGAAGAGCACTACTGGAGCAATCACAGAGGCAACACTGGCAAACGGTATGGCAGTAGCAGAGGACAAGCCAATGGCACTTTATCGGAGCAATCACGGAGGTAACACTTGCAACCAGTATGATAGTAGCTGAGGACAAGCCAATGGCACTTTACCGGAGCAATCAAGGAGCCAACACTTACAACCGGTATGACAGTAGCGGAGGACTAGGCCAATGGCGCTGTATTGGAGCAATCACGGAGGCAACACTTGCAGCCGGTATAACAGTAGAGGAGGACAAGCCAATGGCACTTGACCGGAGCAGTCACAGAGGCAACACTTGCAAACGGTATGGCAGTAGAGGAGGACTAGGCCAATGGCGATGTACAGGAGCAATCACGGAGCCAACACTTGCAACCGATCTGACAGTAGCGGAGGACTAGGCCAGAGGTGCTCCGTCGGAGCAATACTGAGACAACACTTGGCAACCTACCGGAGCAGAGGTGCAGTAAAAGCCAAAGGCACCGTATGTAAGAATGTTGCTGAGGCGACAAGGACCAGGGAAGCAGGAATGAAGATCAGCCGGGTCGGTGCACAGGAACGTCAGCCAGGCCGGGTCAGTACACAGGAGCAGGAATGTCAGCCAGTCCGGGTCGGTACACAGGAGCAGGAACGTCAGCCAGGCTGGGTCGATACACAGGAGCAGACACTGAAGAATAGTCAGGCAATCTGGGTGTGTACACAGGAGCAGGAACTGGAGAATAGTCAGGCAGGCCAATTTGGTACACTGGGAACTTCTTGAGCAGTAGTTAGCACTGGTACAGGAACACCACGAAAGGGCCCTGTGTGGGTGCAGGAGCCCAGTATATAAAGGCCATACTGGGCGGGGTCAACACAGGGCAACCAATGAGAGCATAACACAGGATAACTGACAGGAAAACATATACAAGGGATCACGGGCACCGTGATAGTAATTTGTAGACCCAGTCCTCCCTCACCTCCCATGCCTCCTGGTTCTGACTCTGGGGGTGATGAAACTATGCAGGTTGGTGCTACCCAAGTCTCTGTGGAGGAGAGGGCCTTCCGGAGGAGGGAGGGACTGTGTTTGTACTGTGGGAAACCAGGACACATATTGAGATCTTGCCCGGTACGTCTGGGAAACGCTCACACCAAAGATCCTGTCGGGAACAGTTCTTAGATGGTATTTCTCAGTCCCTGGATGGCACCCAGGATAAACCCATTCTTGATGTGCTCCTTACTTAGGCCAACGAGTCTGTATCAGTCCCAGCATTTTTGGAATCAGGTGCAGCTGAATATTTTAGGGGATGAAGAATTTGCGCCCAAAAATTGTATCCCGTTACAGTCGTGTTCTTCTCCATTGGCTGCTGAGGCCATAGATGGTAGACCCCTTCTACCTTCTCACATTACGCATGAAACTTCTCTACTTACTCTGAGGGTGGGAGCCCTCCATAAAGAATCCCTGAAGTTTCAGGTGGTTAACTCCCCTCACTATGCCATAGTCCTGGGGTTTCCTTTGTTGCAGGTTTCATAACCCTAGGATTGATTGGCGTATGTGTGAGATATTGTCTTGGTCTCCGCAGTGTGACGAATCTTGTCTCTCTCTCCCAGTGAAACTTGCATGTGCCAATTCCTCTGGGCTACTTGAAGCCTATTCAAGTTTCGCTAATGTATTTAACAAAGTTCAGGCTGGGGTTCTACCTCCGCATAGGCCATATGATTGCTCGGTGGAGCTACTACTTGAGCTGTTCGACCACTTAAAGGGATCCAAAATATTTACGAAACTCAATTTAAGGGCGGCTTACAACCTTGTCAGAATGAAGGAGGGCCATGAGTGGAAGACAGCATTTAACACTCAGTGCGGGCATTATGAGTATCTCGTCATGCCCTTTGGTCTCTGCAATACTCCTTGTAACGAGATCCTAAGTCCGCGGCCGGACGTCTCTTTGGTAGCTTTCTCCCTCGCCCATGATCCAGGATTCTCTTAGAAGGGTGTCAAGACAAGACCCTTGTTACCTTCCCCAAAATAACGCATAGGACACAGGTGAAGTTCCAAGATCAACTCTTTATTTCTGGCTGACCTCAGCTCTTTTATGCAGGGTTAACAGTATTATCGTAACTTCATCAAAATAACCATACAAAGTACTGAACATGAATACAATGGTCAACCATGATGAGATTAAGGGAACATAAAAGAGAACAAAGGGGATGACATTCCCATACAATGGGTTCGGGTGTCCAGGGAACAACAAAGCCCCAGACTTGGAGGCACCATTGAATTGGCCGCTTCGTCTTTTCAGCCAATGGGCTACTGAGCTACTCGCTTCAGGCAGCCAATCCTGTGGCCACCGACATTTCCCCATGTTACACTAATGGAGTACCTGTAAACCTGTCCTGGCGTCGGCAACCAATCAGGAGACGACCGACATCCCCATTATGTCTCAATGGGACCTTCTCAGCTAATAGAAAGGGGGCCTACTTTCTGTCATGTTATACCAATGGCAGCCCTTTAAACCCCGTGAGCCAATAGGGATCCCGCCGATAATACAAGTCCAAAGGATGGTGTTCCCTCAGTGTATTCCCTGTGAACATCAGTCTTTTTTAAGAGAGCAGTGTTAGAGCAGTTTGGGTGTAATGGTACAGTAACGGCCTGCGGTCCTTTACACTCCTGCTGTCTTTCAAGAATTTATTAATAACGTACTGAGAGATCTATTACAAAGTTGTGTGGTGGTTTATTTGGATGACATCCTCATTCACTCTCCTACGTTGGAGACTCATCGCTCGGATGTGTCCAAAGTATTACAGCTACTAAAAGAGAACAACTTGTATTGCAAGTTGGAGAAATGCGATTTTCACAAACCCCAAGTTACTTTTCTGGGATACATCATTTCCACTGCAACAGGAATTGTCCGCAGTGTTGCAGTGGCCTCGTCCCGTAGGACTTAAGTCATTACAAAGATTCCTGGGATTCGCTATTTACTATCGGAAGTTCATTAAAAATTTCTCGACAGTTGTCAAACCACTTACTTATATAACCTGTAAGGGCGCTAAGACCTCTGAATTGTCTCCCAGTGTGGTTCTTGCCTTTGAAAACCTCAAGGCAGCATTTGCTGCAGCTCATATTTTGGTGCACCCGAACCCTGCCCTGCCCTTTACGCTTGAGGCTGACACATCTGAGATAGGAGTAGGCGCCCTCCTGTCACAGCACTCAGCTCCTGAAGAGGCCTTACGTCCTTGCGGCTATTTTCTAGGAAACTTTCCAAGGCTGAGATGGTATATCAGATTGGAGACAGAGAATTACTGGCCATCATCCTGGCCCTGAAAGAATGGTGACATCTCTTGGAAGGTACTTGTGCGCCGATCATAATCCTTACGGATCACAAGAACCTCACATACTTGTCTGTGGCCAAACACTTGTTACCCCGGCAGGCTAGAAGGGCATTGTTCTTTCCAGGTCTAGTGTTGAGCGAGCATGCTCGGCCGATGCTCGGATCGGCTCGAGCATCGCTCTGCTCGGCACATGGCGGTACTCGTACGAGTACCGCATGTGCTCGCCCGCCATGTTCGGGTCTCCTCCCCGCACGTTTTGCGGCTGCTGCGCAGCCAATAAACGTGCAGGGAGGCTCTGACATCGGTGTAATGCCAGCAGCCATGTTGGCTGCTGGCATTACACTGATTGGCTGGCCAGAACCCGTGGTCAGGTGCTGTATAGCACCTGACCAGCGAGTTCGGCTCAGTCTGAGCCAGGGAGAGCTGAGGATAGGAAGGGAAAGGCAGTGTAGGGAGGAAAAAAACAAAAATTGTGAAAAAAAAAGAACCAAAAGTCCTTTTTAGGACTACTGTGTGTGGGGGCAGCAGGTTATTTGGTGTGGGGGGAAAAAAAAAAAAAAAAAAAAAAAAAATATATATATTCTGTTTAGTGTGCAAAGTTGCAGATTAGAGCACATTCTGTTTAGTGTGCACAGTTGCAGATTAGAGCACATTCTGTTTAGTGTGCAAAGTTGCAGATTAGAGCACATTCTGTTTAGTGTGCAAAGTTGCAGATTAGAGCACATTCTGTTTAGTGTGCAAAGTTGCAGATTAGAGCACATTCTGTTAAGTCTTCAAACTAAAATATCAAAGTCACGTATTCCATTCAGTGTGCGTCGCCGCAGTTTAGCAGCACATTCTGAGTACTGTGCAGAGTTGCAGAATAGGAAGAAATACTGTTAAGTCTTCAAACTAAAATATCAAAGTCACATATTCCATTCAGTGTGCTTCGCCGCAGTTTAGCAGCACATTCTGTGTACTGTGCAGAGTTGCAGAATAGGAAGAAATACTGTTAAGTCTTCAAACTCAAATATCAAAGTCACATATTCCATTCAGTGTGCTTCGCCGCAGTTTAGCAGCACATTCTGTGTACTGTGCAGAGTTGCAGAATAGGAAGAAATACTGTTAAGTCTTCAAACTAAAATATCAAAGTCACATATTCCATTCAGTGTGCTTCGCCGCAGTGTAGCAGCACATTCTGTGTACTGTGCAGAGTTGCAGAATAGGAAGAAATACTGTTAAGTCTTCAAACTCAAATATCAAAGTCACATATTCCATTCAGTGTGCTTCGCCGCAGTTTAGCAGCACATTCTGTGTACTGTGCAGAGTTGCAGAATAGGAAGAAATACTGTTAAGTCTTCAAACTAAAATATCAAAGTCACATATTCCATTCAGTGTGCTTCGCCGCAGTGTAGCAGCACATTCTGTGTACTGTGCAGAGTTGCAGAATAGGAAGAAATACTGTTAAGTCTTCAAACTAAAATATCAAAGTCACATATTCCATTCAGTGTCTTTCACCGCCGTTTAACAGCCTATTCTGTGTACTCTGCAGAGTTGCAGAATTATAAGAAATACTGTTAAGTTTTCAAACTCAAATATTAAAGTCACATATTCCATTCAGTGTCTTTCACCGCCGTTTAACAGCCTATTCTGTGTACTCTGTACAGTTGCAGAATTATAAGAAATACTGTTAAGTTTTCAAACTCAAATATTAAAGTCACATATTCCATTCAGTGTCTTTCACCGCCGTTTAACAGCCTATTCTGTGTACTCTGCAGAGTTGCAGAATTATAAGAAATACTGTTAAGTTTTCAAACTCAAATATTAAAGTCACATATTCCATTCAGTGTCTTTCACCGCCGTTTAACAGCCTATTCTGTGTACTCTGTACAGTTGCAGAATTATAAGAAATACTGTTAAGTTTTCAAACTCAAATATTAAAGTCACATATTCCATTCAGTGTGTTTCAACGCCGTTTAACAGCCTATTCTGTGTACTCTGCAGAGTTGCAGAATAGTAAGAAATACTGTTAATTTTTCAAACTAAAATATCAAAGTCACATATTCCATTCAGTGTCTTTCACCGCCGTTTAACAGCCTATTCTGTGTACTCTGCAGAGTTGCAGAATTATAAGAAATACTGTTAAGTTTTCAAACTCAAATATTAAAGTCACATATTCCATTCAGTGTCTTTCACCGCCGTTTAACAGCCTATTCTGTGTACTCTGTACAGTTCCAGAATTATAAGAAATACTGTTAAGTTTTCAAACTCAAATATTAAAGTCACATATTCCATTCAGTGTGTTTCAACGCCGTTTAACAGCCTATTCTGTGTACTCTGCAGAGTTGCAGAATAGTAAGAAATACTGTTAATTTTTCAAACTCAAATATCAAAGTCACATATTCCATTCAGTGTCTTTCACCGCCGTTTAACAGCCTATTCTGTGTACTCTGCAGAGTTGCAGAATTATAAGAAATACTGTTAAGTTTTCAAACTCAAATATTAAAGTCACATATTCCATTCAGTGTCTTTCACCGCCGTTTAACAGCCTATTCTGTGTACTCTGTACAGTTCCAGAATTATAAGAAATACTGTTAAGTTTTCAAACTCAAATATTAAAGTCACATATTCCATTCAGTGTGTTTCAACGCCGTTTAACAGCCTATTCTGTGTACTCTGCAGAGTTGCAGAATAGTAAGAAATACTGTTAATTTTTCAAACTCAAATATTAAAGTCACTTATTCCATTCAGTGTGTGTCACCGCAGTTTAGCAGCCTATTCTGTGTACTCTGCAGAGTTGCAGAATAGTAAGAAATACTGTTAATTTTTCAAACTCAAATATTAAAGTCACTTATTCCATTCAGTGTGTGTCACCGCAGTTTAGCAGCCTATTCTGTGTACTCTGCAGAGTTGCAGAATAGTAAGAAATACTGTTAAGTTTTCAAACTCATATATATTAAAGTCATATATATCGTGTAAGATGAAGAAGGCGGGTAAAAAGGGACGGGGAAGTGGACGTGATCCTGAAAGTTCAGGGCGCGGGTCAGGACGCGGAGAAACTGTGCCTGGTGCCAGAGCACAAGAAAGAAAGACATCCACCATACCTAGCTTCATGTCTGATTTCACAGGGCGTCGCAGGACATCACTCTCGAGGTCCGACCAGTGCGAACAGGTGGTCGGTTGGATGACAGCTGATACTGCTTCCAGTCGGTTAAGCACCACCCTGTCTTCCACCAAGTCCACTCTCAGTAGCCAAGAGTCTGGTCAACATAATCCTCACTCTGATCATCCTTCCTCCCACCATACACGGTCTGGTCAAAGAAGTGATCCCACACTGGGATATAGTGATGAGCTCGTCTCATCACCAATCCTTCATTTGACCCTCTCTCCAAGCACGCTTGCAGAGGAACATGACATCTTGTGCCCTGATTCACAACCTCTAGAGGCTACCCAATCACAAGAAGATGACAGATGTGAACGGCATTTAAGGTCAAAGGAAGTAGTGGATGATGATGATGATGATGAGACACAGTTGCCATTAAATCAACCACTATTTCCTTCTCAAGACCTTGTTGAGGAGAATGTTATACAGTTATCAATGACCGAGTATGTGGTGGGATCAAGACTTGAGGAGGATGATCAGAGTGAGGAAGTGGAGGAGGACTTGGTGGACGATGAGGTGACTGACCCCACCTGGGAAGGTGTAGAGCCGAGCGATGACAGCAGTCCTGAGGGTGAGCCATCTGCAGCACCGCAACAGGCTGGAAGAGGCAGTGGTGTGGCTACAGAAAGAAGGCGGACCGCACCAAACCGGCCCGCAAATGTTCCACGGAGCACCCCCTTGCGTAAATCTACCTTGCCAAGGGGTAGGTGTTCCGCGGTATGGCGTTTTTTTAAGGAAAGTGCGGACGACAAAAGATTTGTAGTTTGCAACCTGTGCCACACCAGAATGAGCCGAGGCATGAACACTAGAAACCTCACCACCACCAGCATGATCCGACACATGGCATCCAAGCACCGTAGTAAGTGGGAGGAACGCCTGGATCGCCCATCTGTGTCTGCAGGCCACACCACTGCCTCCTCTTCCCCTGTTTTCGGTGCCGGCCAATCGCCTGTCGAAGGCGCAGGCCCGCATACCTCCCGCCCTGCACCTGTAGCATCTGAAGCACCATCAGCGACCACATCCACTTCCCTGTCCCAGCACAGCGTCCAAATGTCGTTACCCCAGGCATTTGAGCGCAAGAGAAAATACCCAGCCACCCACCCACAGGCCATAGCACTAACCTCACACCTTTCCAAATTACTGGCCATCGAAATGCTGCCATTTAGGCTTGTGGACACTGAGTCCTTCCGCAGCCTGATGGCAGCAGCTGTCCCTCGGTACGCGGTCCCCAGCCGCCACTACTTTTCCCGGTGTGCCATCCCCGCATTACACCACCATGTGTCCCGTAACATCACCCGTGCCCTGACCAACGCAGTTACTGGGAAGGTCCACTTAACGACTGACACATGGACAAGTGCTTGTGGCCAGGGACGCTACATTTCCCTGACGGCACACTGGGTGAATGTCGTGGAGGCTGGGAGCGACTCGGACCCTGGGATGGCACGGGTGCTACCCACGCCGAGGATTGCGGGCCCTACCTCCATCAGGGTTTCCACCAGCACCTACGTTATTGGCTCCTCCTCCTCCGTTTCCACCTCCGAATTCTCTACACACACCGCCACTCCCCCATCAGCCAGTAGCTGGAAGCAGTGTAGCACTGCAGTGGGGAAGCGTCAACAGGCCGTGCTGAAGCTGATCTGCCTTGGGGACAAACAGCACACGGCCTCAGAGCTGTTGCAGGGGATTAGTCACCAGACCGAGCAGTGGCTCTCGCCACTCAACCTGCAAGCAGGCATGGTTGTGTGTGATAATGGGCGTAACTTGGTGGCGGCTTTGGAGCTCGGCAAGCTCACACACGTACCATGCCTAGCGCATGTATTTAATTTAGTGGTGCAGCGATTTCTAAAAACCTACCCCAATGTGCATGATCTCTTGACCAAGGTGCGCCGCGTGTGTGCACATTTCCGTAAGTCATCTACAGCTTCGGCCGGCCTGTTGAAGCTGCAGCAGCGCTTACAATTGCCAGCTCACCGGCTGCTGTGTGACGTGAGCACGCGCTGGAACTCCACCTTCCACATGTTGGCCCGGCTTTGTGAGCAGCAGAGGGCAGTAGTGGAGTACCAGCTGTTACACGGTCGTCGCCTCTCCGTTCAACTTCCTGTAATCAGAAGTGAGGAGTGGGAATGGATGTCAGACCTCTGCGAGGTTTTACGCAATTTTGAGGAATCGACACAGATGGTGAGCGGCGATAACGCTATTATCAGTGTAACCATCCCACTTCTGTGTCTACTGAAACGCTCGCTGCTCACAATTAAAACCGACGCTTTGCATGTGGAAGAGGTGGAAATGGGGGAGGAAGAGCTTACACAAGGTGATAGCCAGAGCACCCTCACTTCGTCTTCTCAGCGACAATTGGAGGAGGCGGAGGAGGAGGAGGAGGAGGAGGAGGAGGAGGAGGAGGAGGAAGACACGGTTGCCTCCGCTACAGAGGGTAGCCATGGAACTTTAGTTCCATCTCTTCAGCGTGGGTGGGCAGAAGAGGAGGAAGAGGATGAGGATATTGAGAGTCAGCCTCCTGGTGAGGACAGCGAAATCTTGACTGTTGGTACTCTGGCACACATGGCTGACTTTATGTTAGGCTGCCTTTCCCGTGACCCACGCGTTACACGCATTTTAGACAACACGGATTACTGGGTGTTCACCCTTCTGGACCCCCGCTACAAAGAGAATTTCTCATCTCTCATTCCTCCGGTGGAGAGGACAAGCAAAATGGTGCAATACCAGAAGGTTCTTGTTGAAAAATTGCTCCAAAATTTTCCATCTGACAACGCTGGCGGCAGAGTACGTGCTACCTTGGCCAACCGAGAAGGGGAGAAAAGGGGAGCACACAGCAGTTCCGACAAAGGCAGGGCAACACTCTCCAAGGCGTGGGACACCTTCATGACACCCCGCCAGCACCCTCACCCTGATGCGCAGCCTAGTGTCACAAGGAGGGAAAAGTTTTGGAAGATGGTGAAGGAGTACGTAGCAGACCGTGTCAGCGTCCTCAATGATCCCTCTGTGCCTTACAACTACTGGGTGTCCAAGCTGGACACGTGGTATGAACTGGCACTCTACGCCTTGGAGGTGCTGCCCTGCCCTGCCGCCAGCGTTCTGTCTGAGCGGGTATTTAGTGCTGCTGGTGGCATCATAACAGATAAGCGTATCCGCCTTTCCACCGACAATGCTGATAGGTTGACACTTATAAAAATGAACAAGGCCTGGATTTCCCCTGACTTCTCCACTCCACTGGAGGAAAGCCCCGGGGGAACATAAACTCACTTTATATATGTTATTTACAATGATGGGAATACTCTGTATTCCCATTCACCCCTTCCACCCCAAAAACGGGTATATGGTTGACTCTTAATGTTCTCATCCTCCTCCTCCTCTTCCATATGCCCTGGGATATAATTTTTATATAGGGCCAGCTCACCAGCGTGCCCTGGGATATAATTTTTATATAGGGCCAGCTCACCAGCGGGCCCTGTGATATAATTTTTATATAGGGCCAGCTCACCAGCGGGCCCTGTTTGCCAATTTTTATATAGGTCAGCTCACCAGCGGGCCTTCTCATATAATGTTTTATTGGGTCAGCTCTCTAGCGGGCCCTCTCATATAATGTTTTATAGCGTCAGCTCACTAGCGGGCCTTCGCATATAATGTTTAGGATGGTCAGCTCTGCAGCAGACCCTCACCCATAATGTTTTAGATGGTCAGCTCAGCGCACGTTTCCCTCTTAATCATGGCCTCAGTTCTGAAAATCAAGGAAATTTTTGGGAGAATTTGCCTCTGCGCACGTTTCCCTCTTAATCATGGCCTCAGTTCTGAAAATCAAGGAAATTTTGGGGATAATTTGCCTCTGCGCACGTTTCCCTCTTAATCATGGCCTCACTTCAGAAAATCGATGAAATTTTTGGGAGAATTTGCAGATGATATACAAGTAAATATACAGCAAATACTGTTTGGTAACAATTTTTCGCCTAAAGTCGTTTTTATTTTCCTTTTTGTGTGTTTTACGGTCAGTCTGTAAAAATGGCGTACTACGGGCGAAAGATCGTTCCCAGCAGCGATGTTGGAGTCCAAGGTGCATCCAGACATCCTCCCTATGCTGTCCCTGAACCATTTCTGTAGTGTTTCCATCTTTTTCTGCCCTTTTCCTATGGACCAGGCACCCTCCCCTCATCAGAGCAGGGGGTGCCTGGTGTAATGCTCGAGTCCTCCCATTGACTTCAATGGGGCTCGGGTGCTCGGCCGAGCACTCGAGCCTCAGGGGGTGCTCGGTCAGAGCACCCGAACATCCGAGCATTGGGGTGCTCGCTCATCACTATCCAGGTCCAATTTTGTGGTTTCCTATCTCCTGGGCTCCAAGCTTGTCAAGGCAGATGCCTTATCTCTCCAGTTTAGCAGCCTATCTAAGGAGGAGGTTCCTCCTACTCCTATTATTCCAGACGATCAGATACTGCCTACTATCGGTACTTACATTACCTCTCCTCTGGGAGAGGAAATTTTGGCCGCTAAACCATCTGCTCCAGCGGAGTAACCTCACGGGAGGTGCTTTGTGCTCTCTCGGTTGCACAATAAACTTTTGGAGACATAACATGCTTCCAAGATAGCAGGGCACATTAGATGGGCCTTTCCGGTTCTGTACTGCTGAGGATTTGTTCCGGTCTACGTTCCAGTCTCATTTGCATATTGTGTCAACTGTATTGCCCTGACCTGTGTCAGACCATATATCTGTCATCTGTGTAAAGTCTGGACCCATGTAGGGCCTTGTTGTGCTTTATACTGTCTTAATAAAGCTTCATTGTTTTATCTTACCAAATTGTCTGAGTGTTCAGTAAAACCGTGACAGTACGAAAGGGCCATGACCTCAGACAAAGCTGGTGAGGGTAGTTCCCAGAATCTCCTCTGGAGATTGGATGCTCAGGAACAATGGTTAGACCAGTTGTCTATGGATATCGAGACCATTCTGGAGCGCACTGCCTGTCTCGAGAGACCTGGTGGCCACTCCAGTTCCAGCACGACTGGCACAAGCAAGTACACCCAGTTCCTCCCCTAAAGGGCTTTCCGCTACTGCTCCACTTCCTCTGAGATACAATGGGGAGCCAACCCTCTGCCAATGGTTTCTGAACCAACTAGAAATCTTTCTTAAACTAGTGCTGCAGGCATTTCCCAGTGATAGAAGCAAGGTTGGATTCATGATCTCACTACTCACGGGCAAGGCCCTAGCCTGGGCAAATCTGATTTGGGAGACTGGTAAACCAATCACTAATAACGTTGCTGAATTTGTAAGGGCCTTCCATAGTGTTTTCGAGGTTCTAGGGCGTGCCACCTCTGCTGCCAAGCTCCTTATGAGAATCCAACAGGGCACACGTACTGTTTACAATTATAACACTGAATTTCGTACACTCGCAGCAGAGGTAGGTTGGAACGACGAGGCACTTGTCGCTGCTTTCGCTCAAGGTCTCGAGGACAAAATTAAGGATGAAATTGTGCCCAGAGACTTACCGGAGGGCCTAGACAATTTCATTGATTATATTATCCTGATTGACTATAAGGGAAAGGAGCCTATATAAGGATCGTAAAGCAAGATCTGCTAGCGAATTGGGTACTAGGGTTAATTTCCCACCCATACCTCCCTCTCCTCCCATACCTCCGGGTCCTGCTACAGGGGCATAGAACCTATGCAAGTGGGTTTCACACGATTGTCCAAGGAAGAACGTTCCTTCCCGCCGCAAACAGGGTCTATGTATGTACAGTGGCAAGGCAGGTATCACGGTTCCCGTGATCTCTCTGTCACTCTCGCTTGTGCTGCTCCCCTATTGGTTGAGCCTGTTTGGCCCGCCCCTGGTGACTTTTTTATACCTGACCATTGACACCTGTCAGGTGCCCTTTCATGGTGTTCCAGAGCCAGTGTTGCTGTTGCTGTGTTCCTGCGTTCCTGATTTCCTGTGTACCGATTTGGCCTGTTCTGACTACGTTCCTGTGTTCCTGCTCTGTGATCTGACCCGGCCTGGCTGACGTTCCCGCTCGTGACTGATCTGGCTTGTCTGAGAATCTCCTTCGTGATCTGACCCGGCCTTGCTGACGTTCCTGCTCTTTACTGATTTGGCTTGTCTGAGAATCCCCTCCGTGATCTGACCCGGCCTGGCTGACTTCCTGCTCTGTGACCTGCACCGGCTTGCTACAGTCTCTGCTACCGTTCCTGCTTCCAGCTGCTGTTGTTGCTCTGGCAACATTCTGATTCCTGCTGTGTTCGTGGCAGAGCTGATCGAGACTGCAACCATTAACTCCTGCTGAGCCGTGTCTCCAGAGCTGAGTATCCCGTTACACTTGCAGAGCTGTGCTTCCAAAGCTGAGTCTTCCTTGGCACTTGCAGAGGGATTCCTTCACATGCTGAGACTCCGATTGTACTTGCAGAGCTACTTATCCTACCCTGGTGCTGTTGTTAACTCTTGCAGTGCTACCGTCTCCCTGATCTGAGCCTTCTTAACACTTGCAGAGCCGTTGCAGTTATCCGCTGTTCCTGCTGAGCCGGCCGCGTTGTGGGCCTTGGTTAGATGGCGGCTCATATTGTCAACCAAACAGAGTAGTCGGTCTCCATTACGCTCCCGTGGGAGGCGCTATTGGCTCTAGCTCCATCAGTGTTACTCTCCGTTACTGCCTGGTGGGGCTATTGGCTCAAGCACTTGCAGCACAGGTGGTTTCCATTACTAACGCCCGTGGGGGCTATCTGCTCAAGCTCTTGCTGTACCCAGTGTCTGTTGTTACGCCCGTAGGGCTATTGGCTCACGCTCTTGCAGTGCAAGTCGTCTCCGTTATACGCCCATGGGGGCTATTGGCTCAAGCTATCACTGTACGGTTGGTCTCTGTTATATTCCCGTGGGGGCTATTGGCTCACGCTCTTGCAGTACTAGTTGTCTCAGTTATACGCCCGTGGGGGCTATTGGCTCATGCTCCTGCAGTACAAGTTGCCTCCGTTATACGCCCGTGGGGGCTATCTGCTAACTACTCTGCAGCATTCTGCCTCAGTCCCTGTACTGCCAAAGCAGCTCTCTACACCTATGGACTTAAGGTGTTGCACAATCTAGCACCTATTGCTGCCTTTTATTCACCTTGGGCTCGCCAAACACCACAACAGAGACTGACGATTCCTTTGTATTTAACTATTGATTGCCAGTCGCTATTCTGAGCCTGTCCTGTGACAGTATATGTATTATCCGTACTTCTGTATACTGGTCCTGTGAAGGCCTATGTAGCCTATCTAACGCTATTTACTGTGTTGCCTATTGAGGGCGATCTTTGTTCTTTATTTTTTTACATAAAACTGTGTTTTATTCAAACCTGCTGTATGTGTGTCTGAAGAACCGATACAGCAGGTCACCTGCTAAAGACTTGTCCAGTGAGGTCGGGAAATGTTCGCACCTAGGTTCAAGTGGGGGACAGATCTTAGGTGGTTTAAACCAGTCCCAGAAAGCACGTTAAACAAACCAGTACTTAATATTGTGGTCTCTTGGGCTTCTGAGTCCGTGAATACGCCTGCTTTAATTGAATCCGGCGCGGCCGGTTACTTTATGGACAGGGATTTTGCTATTTTGCATAATATTCCATTATTGAACAGAGACTCTCCGCTTGATATTTAGGCCAAGTCACCACCTCAAGTCACGCAGGAAACATGCCCACTATCTGTGGGCATTAGAGCACTTCATAAAGAGATCTTACAATTCCAGATAATCCAGTCTCCCCATTTTGAGGTCATTTTGGGGTTCCCATGGTTACATAAGCATAATCCCAGACTAGACTGGAGGATATGTGAGATATTGTCTTGGTCTGAACACCGTAACACCCATTGTCTGAAACATGCTACTAAAATCTTGTGTACCTCTCCCTCCTTACCGCTTGAATACCAATCATTCAGCGATGTATTCAATAAGGGTGAGGCTAGCACTTTTCCTGTGCATCACGCATACGATTGTGCTATTGAAAATGTGCCAGGGGCTATGCCCCCTAGGGGCAGGACTTATCCGTTGTCCTGTGACGAAAACCGGGCCATGGAGGAGTATATCAGTGACGCCCTGGCTCAGGGTATTATTTGTAAATCTTCCTCGTCCGCGGGGGCTGGATTGCTTTTTGTTAAAAAGAAGGACGGGGAGCTCCGACCCTGTATTGATTATAGGGGTCTCAACAAAATAATGATAAAGAACGCTTATCCCATTCCACTCATCACCGAATTGTTTGATCGTTTAAAGGGCGCTTCCATCTTTACCAAACTAGACCTGAGGGCGGCATATAATTTAGTCCGGATTAAGGAGGGTGATGAGTGGAAAACGGCTTTCAATACTCGTACAGGGCACTACGAGTACTTGGTCATGCCATCTGGTCTGTGCAATGCCCCGGCGGTATTTCAAGAATTTATTAATGATGTTCTAAATGACTTATTACAATATTGTGTAGTCGTGTACCTAGACGACATTTTGATATATTCTCCTGACCTGGACACTCACCGCGGGCATGTCTCGGCAGTCTTGCAGAAGTTGAGAGAGAACAAGCTGTATTGCAAACTCGAGAAGTGAGATTTTAATAGGTCCATTGTAGCCTTTCTAGGTTATGTGATCTCTAAAGAGGGCTTTGCTATGGACAAGGATAAGCTTGCAGCAGTGCAACAGTGGCCGTGACGCATGGGCCTCAAACCCTTGCAGCGATTCTTAGGATTCGCAAATTACTATAGGAAATTTATTCGCGATTATTCCAATATTGTTAAGCCACTCACTGATATGACCCACAAGGGTGTCAACGCCTCGGAATGATCCCAGAGGTAATTAGGGCATTCGAAACACTGAAATTGGCTTTCTCCACTGCCCCAGTTCTGTTGCATCTGATTCCTGGGCTGCCATTTACTTTGGAGGTGGATGCTTCTGAGACCGGAGTAGGGGCAGTATTGGGCCAAAGACCAGGTCCTGATAAGACTTTGAGACCACGCAGATTTTTTTCTAAAAAGATAACCAAAGTGCAGAGTCTGTATGACATCGGAGACAGGGAACTCTTGCCTATTATCCTGGCTTTATGTGAATGGCTCCATCTGTTGGAGGGCACTAGGGTGCCCATACTGTTTCTGACTGATCATAAAAACCTCGTGTACCTCTCAGAGACTAAAAGGCTTTCCCCTAGACAAGCGAGATGGGGACTGTTTTTGTCTTGTTTCAATTTCGTGGTCTCCTACTTGCCTGGTACTAAGAATGTACGGGCCGATGCCTTGTCCAGACAATTTGGTTCGGATCTGGAATCTGACTTGGTACCAGTGCCCATTATCCCTCCGGACCTTATACTTGCCACATTGCGGACCAGCATCACTTCACCTTTAGGGGAGGAGATTTTGGCATCCCAGCCCAATGCTCCCCGAGAGAAGCCCGTGGGCAAGTGCTTTGTGGCAGAGCCTTTTCGGGCTAAATTAATAGAGACCTACCACACATCCCGGGCTGCCGGTCATGTAGGAAAAAATCAATTAATTTGGTCATTGTCCCGTATGTTTTGGTGGCCAGGCATGAGGGATGACTGTGCGGCATTTACCACAGCCTGTGCCACGTGGACTCATTACAAAGCCCCCAGACATCTTCCAGTGGGACTGTTACAGACTGTTCCTAATGGGGACCGGCCTTGGTCACACGTATCTATTGACTTCTTGGGAGAACTGCCAGCCTCTAAAGGGTTTACTGTAATTCTCATGATAGTTGACATTTCTCCAAAATGGCTCATTTCGTGCCACTCCCTGGTTTGCCGTCTGCTAAAGAGCTGGCTATTGTGTTTGCCAAGGAGGCATTCCTACTCCACGGAGTGCCCAAGGTTCTGGTCTCGGACCGTGGGAGTCAATTCATCTCGAGATTCTGGAGGGCCTTTTGTGACCAGATGGGGATTCCGTTGTCCTTTTCCTCTGCCTATCATCCCCAGACCAATGGGGCCACTGATCGTGCTAACCAGGGCTTGGAGCAGTTTTTGCTTTGTTTCATTTCCAATCATCGCGACAATTGGGCTGACTTGTTGCCGTGGGCAGAGTTTGCCAGGAACTGTGCGGTGTGCAGCATGTCTGGGAGCTCACGCTTCCTGATCAATTATGGGTTTCAACCATGCTTGCTCCCAGACACCTTTCAAGAACAGCAGATTCCGGCTTTGGATGAGCACATTAGGCAGCTCCGCTCCACATGGGCACAGGTCCAGAATACCCTACGTGATTCTTTCCTACGAGTCCAGTGGCATGCCAACAACAGACCTTTGCTGGCCTGTGTATTCCAGGTGGGGGACCGTGTCTGGTTATCCTCTAAGAATCTTATGTTGCAAGTTCCTTGTTTCAAGTTTGCTCCTCTGTTTGTGGGCCCGTTCCGGATACTCCGTCGAGTCAACCCTGTCTCCTATGCATTGGAATTACCTGCCTCCATGAAAATACATAATGTGTTCCATGTGTCACTTCTTAAACCACTGGGGTGCAACCGCTATACCACCACTCCTGCTGTCCCTGGCCCTGTGTGCATACAGGACCATGATGAATATGAAGTGCAGAGTGTTTTGGATTCACGTAGGTGGCCAGGTTCAATACTTGGTGCATTGGAAGGGTTAATGTCCAGAAGAACGCTCATGGGTTAACCACTATGACATTCATGCTCCACTTTTGTTGCGCAGATTCCATGCTAAGTTTCCTGCCAAGCCTAGACCTCCTTGTGGCAGGAGGGGGGGGTCTTTGAGAGGGGGGTACTATCACGGTGCCCGTGATTCACTATGCGACATTCCTACTTCCGGGTTTGTCTTGGCTGCCTCTTTTGGTTCTGGCTTGCTAGCCCCTCCCAGGGCTTGCCTTTATATACGCCCTCCTGTCACTAGGCAGGTGCCCTTTTGTGGTGTTCCTGACTTGACGTTTGTGTCTGTGTTTCAGTTCTGTGTATGATCCGGTTTCGTCTGACCTTGCTCCTGTCTCCGCGCTCAGTGTACTGATCCAGGCTTTAGCTGACTACCTCTCTCTGTTTACCCATCCAGGCTTTGTATCACAGTGCCCGTGATTGCTGCCTTTCTGTGTCAGTTACCTGTAGGGGGCTCTCCATTGGCTGTCTGCCTTCAGCCCGCCCTGCATTGCCTATTTAGACTGAGCTTGGGCACCCTTTGGTTGCCCTTTCGTGTTGTCTCTATGCTGCTTGCACCTTTATTGAGTTCCTGAGCTTCCTGGGCCTTGGCTATGATCCTGCTTGCCTGAGATTGCTAGTTCCTGATAACCAGTCCCCTGGTTCCCGTATCTGTTCCTGATCCGGTTGAGTTTGCTGTTTGTCGCTGTTTCCTGCTGCCAATCCCTGCTGCCGTTCCTGATCCGGTTGACCGTCTGGAGTGCTGGTCCCTTCCTCCTCAGCTGTGTTCCTGTTCCTGTATCGCCTGCAGTGTGCTAGTCCTCCATGGTCGCTCTGGCGACATTTCTATTCCTCTGTTGCGTCTCCAGTACGTGGGTACTGGTTCGCTCCACATTCACCCGGCTGCGGTTGCACCAGTAGAGATATTGGGTTCTCTACTACTACCAGCTACTGTTGCACTGATAGTGATATTGTTTCTCCAGTACGTGGGTACTGGTTCGCTTCATGTTTTAATAATGCTGTCATGTCCTAGGCAGCTGTGGTGTTCCGTTGGTTCCTCACTACGCGGGTACTGGTTGGCTCCTATACTTCTCGTTGGTTTGCCACATTATTCCATCTGCCTCTGCATGTCATCCAAGTGACTGGTTTTTCCACCTAGCCAGTAACCGAGGCTTTAGTGGTTGCCACCTGCTCCGTGTCAGGCTGCCTTGCCCGGTATATTGGTAAGGCCAGTAGAACCTACTCCTTTTTTTACCATCTTGGGTTGCCTTACCCAGTATTGGCAAGGCCGGTAGAGCCTCTAGACTTGTTGTCAGCCTCAAGGCTGTCTTGCCCGGTATATTGGCAGGGCCGCTAGAGCCTTCACCATTTCGTTGTATCAATCTCCAGGCTGCCTTGCCCGGTATATTGGCAGGGCCGGTAGAGCCTATTATATTCCTTGTACCAGTCTCCAGGCTGCCTTGCCCGGTATATTGGCAAGGCCGGTAGAGCCTATCTATTCCTTGTACCAACCTCCTGGCTGCCTTGCCTGGTATATTGGCAGGGCCAGTAGAGCCTGTATCGCTATTATCACTGCTTATGTTCTGTGTCATTGCAATA
This sequence comes from Rhinophrynus dorsalis, assembly GCA_037306005.1. Taxonomy (NCBI): domain Eukaryota; kingdom Metazoa; phylum Chordata; class Amphibia; order Anura; family Rhinophrynidae; genus Rhinophrynus; species Rhinophrynus dorsalis. The sequence goes on along the minus strand of CM074727.1, from coordinate 85,947,999 downwards.
TATATATGACTGTGTATGTTACCCTATGGGGTTGTCTTAAACTTTTCAATAAAGTTGTGTTTTTACCTAACTTTGTGTCTGAGAGTCTTAACAAACCGTAACAGTACGAAAGGGCCATGACCTCAGACAATAAGAGTGATGGTAATACACAGAACATCCATTGGAGGATGGATGTACATGAGCAACGCCTGGATCAGCTAGCGGTAGCGATCCAAACTATTCTTGAACGCACAGCACTCTCTGACAAGTCTGTTCCTAGTCTGGTGGTCTCCCCAGGTCAGACACCGGAGAATGATACTATGCCCTCCGGGGCTGCAGTTAAGGGGCTAATCGCCTCCGCCACTTTGACACTCAGATATGATGGTGATCCTAACCTGTGCAGAGGGTTTATCAACCAACTTGAAATATTTATGGAATTGACTGCGCATGCCTTTTCCAGTGACCGCAGTAAAGTTGGTTTTATGATATCCCTGCTGACTGGTAGAGCATTGGCATGGGCCAATCCGTCATGGGAAAGTGCAAAACCCTGCACAAGGAATTTCAGAGAATTTGTGCAGTCATTTCGGAGAGTGTTTGAGCCTCCTGGTAGAACTACCTCTGCTGCTAAACGCCTTATGGAGATACAGCAGGGCAGGCGTACGGTGGGCGATTATGCCATTGAATTCCGCACCTTGGCAGCAGAGGTAGGGTGGAACAACGAGGCATATTGGCAGCCTTTGCTCAAGGTTTGGGCGACCAGATTAAAGATGAAATTGCAGCTAAAGAATTGCCTATGGACCTAGATGTAACGGTTTTTAAAGACTCTCAGACCAGTGTGTGAAATAAAAACACAATTTATTAGAGTAAGTTAAGGCAGAGGTACGCCCTCTAGTGGCGGTTGATATACACCAGCAGTAGGGACTGGTAGATACAATTGTAAATGCACAAATGTATTACATGTACAAATACACAGCAGTAGAATTGAATATAACCACAGAGGGTTAAGTCCTTGATAACAGTCAGTCTCAGATGTGGATGCTTGGAACGCCCTGGGTGTTATAAGGCTGTGCTGGAGACAAAGTTCATCATAGGCTGGATACAGGACTGCCTCGCCACGGTGTTCAGTAAGAAGAAGCACAGGAATCCACTTAGCCCCCTCGGGTGTACCTACTGGAACTGCTTCAACTAGTGCAAGTACAAATAGCCCCCACGGGCGTAATTGGAACTGGCCTGCAGTGCGAGAGCTGCCAAGCCTCCTCAGACTTAACCGGACACCGGGATATGACGTGCAAGAGCCAACAGCCCCACGGGCATAGTTACCGGATTTGCTAATGCTGACGCCTTTGCCTGCCACCACTCTGTATAACGGAATTGCCCAGTATTGCAAAGAGAGAGAGTCTTAGGCGCCCAACCGGCCCAACGGATGTGAATACTCTGCAAGGATGTACAGAGGTGCCGACGGAGAGCAGCCAACTCAGCAGGAGTATCACCGAGAACGAGACTCTTACGGGAGTAGAGAGAGTGGAACCAAGGCAGCACTGCTAGGGTTAAAAAGCACCTTTACTCAAGGCTTTTCAGCGGTATAGCAAGGCTCTGCAGTATGAGGGAGGCGTACAAACGCACAGCTCTGCACAGGTAGATACACTGCACTGATCGGAGTACACCAGGCAAGGCAGTCACACCAAAGGCTGGAACAACAGATAAAAATGTCGCGGTGGCGACAACTGGAACGCAGGTCACTGGAACAAGCAGGAGTCGATCTTCGGAGCAGGAAGTCAGCCAGGCCGGGTCGGAGCACGCAGGAGGTAGTCATACAAGCCGGGTCATACACAAGCAGGAACGTCAGCCAAACCGGGTCAGGATCCAAGGGTGGTAGTCAGGCGGACCGGATCATACACAAGCAGGAACACTGGAGAATAGTCAGGACAAGCCGATTTGGTACACAGGAATCCGGAACACAGGAACACAGCAACAGTATAACTGGCTCAGAAACACCACGAAAGGGCATCTGACAGATGTGATAGCCAGGTATAAAAAGTTCACCAGGGGGTGGGCCAAACCAACACAGCAAATCAGTGTCTGCCACAGATAAGACTGACAGGAATCACAGGCACTGTGATAGTACCCCCTTCTCAAAGACCCCCTCTCCCTGCTCGAGGCCTGGGTTTCAAAGGATATTTGGAGTGAAAGCTGCGTACTAATCTAGGTGCATGGAGGTCCCCTTGATCAACCCAGGAACGTTCCTCAGGACCATAGCCCTTCCAATGAACCAAATATTGCAGCTTTCCTCTAAATCTCCTAGAATCAAGAATACTCTGAACCTCATACTCTTCCTGGCCCTGGACGTCCACCGGCCCAGGAATCACTGGCGTAGTAGTATAGCGATTGCACACCAAGGGTTTCAGGAGCGACACATGGAACACATTGTGAATGTGCATCGAGGGTGGAAGTTCCAGTGCATAAGAAACTGGATTAATCTTGCGGATAATCTTAAATGGGCCGATAAACAGGGGAGCCAGTTTATTGGAAGGCACTTGTAAGTTGAGGTTTCTGGATGACAGCCATACCCTGTCCCCAACTTGAAATGAGACCGCTGGAAGACGTTTGCGATTAGCGTGCCGTTGCTGTCACCTAAATGACTGACTGAGGGACCTCTGAACCTATGACCAAGTGGAACGAAGCTGTGCCAAATGCTCGTCCAGAGCAGGAATCTGCTGCGCCTGAAAGAAGTCCGGGAGCAGACAATGCTGGAACCCATAATTAACGAGAAACGGAGAGCTCCCGGACGATGAATTAACCGCACAGTTTCTGGCAAACTCTGCCCATGGCAACAGGTCAGCCCAATTATCATGATGATCAGTGACAAAGCAACGTAGGAACTGCTCCAGTCCCTGATTGGCACGCTCAGCGGCCCCATTCGTTTGGGGATGGTAGGCGGAGGAAAATGACAATTGGATGCCCATCTGACCACAAAATGCCCTCCAAAACCTAGAAACGAACTGACTCCCACGGTCGGAGACAATCACTCTGGGTACTCCGTGCAGGCGGAACACCTCTCTGGAAAAGACTACAGCCAATTCCTGGGCCGATGGAAGGCCAGTCAGAGGCACAAAATGTGCCATCTTGGAGAATCTATCGACCACCATAAGAATGAACGTATAACCCCTAGAGGCTGGTAATTCTCCCAAAAAGTCAATGGATATATGAGACCAAGGGCGGTCTCCGTTGGGCACCGGTTGCAGTAAGCCCACGGGGAGATGCCTAGGGGTCTTGGCACTGGCACAGGTGGTACAGGCTGCTGTAAAAGCGGCGCAATCGTCTCTCAAGGTAGGCCACCAAAATAATTGCGAAAGAGACCAGACTAGTTGGTCCCTACCAATATGCCCAGTCGCTTTAGAAGCGTGATAAGTTTCCAACAAACGGACACGGAATGGCTCATCTACGAAACACTTCCCCACTGGGGTCTCAGGGGGTGCCCTAGATTGTGATGCCAATATCTCCTCCCCCAGAGGCGAGGTTATGGTGGTAAGGATAGTGGCCAGAATGCGATCTGGCTGAATTATAGGTACAGGTTCCTCCTCCCTCTCAGTGTCAGAAGCGAACTGACGAGACAACGCATCAGCCTTAATATTTTTAGAGCCAGGAAGGTAAGACACTAGGAAATTAAATTGCGACAAAAAAAGTGCCTACCTGGCTTGTCGGGAGGACAGTCTTTTGGCTTCGGAGAGATAAGTTAAATTCTTATGGTCAGTAAGGATAAGTACCGGAGTCTGAGTACCCTCCAAAAGGTGACGCCACTCCTTCAAAGCTAGGATAATGGCCAACAGTTCCCTGTCACCAATCTCATAATGGCTCTGTGCACTAGACAATTTCTTAGAAAAAAACCCGCAAGGCCTCAGGGCGCCACCTCCCACAGGACATTGGGAGAGTACTGCTCCAACCCCAACCTCAGAAGCGTCAACCTCCAAAGTGAATGGCAGGGAGGGATTAGGGTGGGACAGTACAGGAGCAGATGCAAAGGCAGATCTCAGGGTAACAAATGCGGTCTCAGCTGCCTCGGACCACTGAGAGGGAGAAGCGCCCTTATGAGTCAAATCTGACAAAGGTTTAACAATCGTGGAAAAGTTCTGGATGAACTTCCTATAATAGTTTGCAAAACCTAAGAATCGTTGGATGGCCTTTAACCCTTTAGGACGAGGCCATTGCAAGACTGCTGCCAATTTCTCCTGATCCATGGCAATGCCATTTTTGGAGATTACGAAACCCAGGAATGGTACTTGAGATGTATGGAATTCGCACTTCTCTATTTTACAGAATAGCTTGTGCTTACGAAGTCGGAGCAAGACTTCTGAAACATCCTTGATATATTGGGAGAGGTTGGCAGAGTGAATTAATATATCATCTAGATATACGACCACACAAGACTGGAGCAGGTCTCGTAGAATATCATTAATAAATTCCTGAAACACTGCAGGTGCATTGCATAAGCCGAATGGCATTACCAGATATTCATAATGCCCTGTTCTGGTATTAAACGCCGTTTTCCACTCGTCACCTTCTTTAATTCTGACCAGATTATAGGCGGCTCGCAAGTCAAGTTTAGTAAAGATCGACGAGCCCTTTAACCCCTTAGTGAAGGCCGCTTGCAGACGCGGCCGTCACTTAACGCCCGTCTAACATTTTTTTTTTTTCTCTAAAAGAATCCGGAGTCCCCGAACGGCGTGCAGCCGCGCGGGGAGCCGGATTTCCGGGACGTACATGTACGTCCTCTGTCACTAAGTGACAGCCACACAGGACGTACATGTACGTCCTGTGTTGCGAAGGGGTTAATCTGTCAAACAATTCTGTAATAAGTGGAATAGGATAGGCATTCTTAGGCATTAGCTTGTTCAACCCTCGATAGTCAATGCATGGCCTGAGTTCACCACTTTTCTTTTTCACAAAGAAAAATCCGGCACCTGCCGGAGACGTAGATTTCCGAATGATACCCCTCTCAAGGGCATCAGCAATATAGTCCTCCATAGCTTTATTCTCCTCACAGGACAGTGGGTAAGTGCGTCCCCTGGGGGGCACCGCACCTGGAGGCAAATCAATGGCGCAATCATATGGCCTATGCTCAGGCAGTGCGCTGGCCTCTCCTTTACTAAACACGTCACTGAATTGCCCATATTCGGTTGGCACAGCCGGAGAGGTACACATAGTCTTGACAGGTAAGGAGAGACAATTCTTATTACAATATTCAGACCAGGAGTTAACCTCACATCTCTGCCAGTCAAAATGAGGATTATGTACCTGTAGCCATGGGAACCCCAAAATAACTGAATGGTGCGGGGAACGAATAATCTGAAACTGTATCTGCTCTCTGTGACAAGCCCCCACAGTCATTGTCACTGGAATAGTCTCAAACGTAATGAATGCAGGCTCCAGGGGTCTGCCATCAATGGCCTCAATTGCCACAGGAGAGTCCTTTTTACATAAAGGAATGCCTTGCAAGTCGGCAAAGGACTGATCCATGAAATAGCTGGCTGCCCCGGAGTCCACCAATGCCAGGACCTCGATTACCTTGTCCGCCCAAGCGAATACCACCTGGATGGTGGGTTTAGTGGTGCTAGGATCTAGGGACTGTTCTACACCACCTAGGGCCTGTCCCCCAAGGTACCCTAGGTGCGTTCGTTTCCCGGCCTAACTGGACAATTGCGTAAAAGGTGCCCTGGTTTGCCACAATATAGGCATAGGCCTTGCCTCCTATGATACAATCTCTCTTCCTTAGAGAGCCTAGTGAACCCTAACTGTATAGGTTCAGAACTATCGACTGGTCGATCAGGAAGAACAGGTGGTGTGGGTGGGTTAAGGAAACTGGTCTGGCCATAGTTTTTTGCTTTAGCCCTTTTAGCCAACCGTCTCTCTCGGATGCGGGAGTCTATTAGCATGACATAATCGATGTACTCATCCAGATCGCTGGGTACATCCTTAATTTGTTTGGAGAGACCCTGAGTAAAGGAAGCCAGTAAGGCCTCATCGTTCCAGCCCACCTCTGCTGCCAAGGTCCGGAATTCAATAGCATAATCGCCCAGTGTGCGTTCACCCTGCTGAATTTCCATCAGCCTTTTGGCAGCAGAGGCAGCCCTGCCAGGAACCTCAAACACTCGTCTGAACTTCCTTACAAATTCTCTAAAGTTCAGTGTGCAGGGTCTGGCATTTTCCCACAACGGATTCGCCCATGCCAATGCCTTGCCCGTCAACAGAGATATCATAAAACCGACCTTACTACGGTCGTTAGGAAATGCCTGGGGTGCCAATTCCAAAAATATCTCTAGTTGATTAATGAATCCCCTGCAAAGGGAGGGTTCGCCATCATATCTTAACGGTAGGGGTGCTGCTGCCGTTAACCCTTTCGAATTAGCTGATGGGACCATAGGCGGATTCTCCGGTGTCAGGACTGGGGTGACCACCGGACTAGGACTAGGCTTGTCCAAATGTACTGTACGTTCGAGTAACGTCTGTAGAGCCAGTGCCAATTGGTCCATGCGCTGCTCATGGACATCCATTCTCCAATGGATGTACTGTGTATTACTTTCACCCTTACCGTCTGAGGTCATGGCCCTTTCGTACTGTAACGGTTTTTAAAGACTCTCAGACCAGTGTGTGAAATAAAAACACAATTTATTAGAGTAAGTTAAGGCAGAGGTACGCCCTCTAGTGGCGGTTGATATACACCAGCAGTAGGGACTGGTAGATACAATTGTAAATGCACAAATGTATTACATGTACAAATACACAGCAGTAGAATTGAATATAACCACAGAGGGTTAAGTCCTTGATAACAGTCAGTCTCAGATGTGGATGTTTGGAACGCCCTGGGTGTTATAAGGCTGTGCTGGAGACAAAGTTCATCATAGGCTGGATACAGGACTGCCTCGCCACGGTGTTCAGTAAGAAGAAGCACAGGAATCCACTTTCCCCCCTCGGGCGTACCTTCTGGAACTGCTTCAGTTGGTGCAAGTACAAATAGCCCCCATGGGCGTAATTGGAACCGGCCTGCAATGCGAGAGCTGCCAAGCCTCCTCAGACTTAACCGGACACCGGGATATGACGTGCAAGAGCCAACAGCCCCACGGGCGTAGTTACCAGATTTGCTAATGCTGACGCCTTTGCCTGCCACCACTCTGTGTAACGGAATCGCCCAGTATTGCAAAGAGAGAGAGTCTTAGGCGCCCAACCGGCCCAACGGATGTGAATACTCTGCAAGAATGTACAGAGGTGCCGACGGAGAGCGGCTAACTCAGCAGGAGTATCACCGAGAACGAGACTCTTACGGGAGTAGAGAGAGTGGAACCAAGGCAGAACTGCTAGGGTTAAAAAGCACCTTTACTCGAGGCTTTTCAGCGGTATAGCAAGGCTCTGCAGTATGAGGGAGGCGTACAAACGCACAGCTCTGCACAGGTAGATACACTGCACTGATCGGAGTACACCAGGCAAGGCAGTCACACCAAAGGCTGGAACAGCAGATAAAAATGTTGCGGCGGTGACAACTGGAACGCAGGTCACTGGAACAAGCAGGAGTCGATCTTCGGAGCAGGAAGTCAGCCAGGCCGGGTCGGAGCACGCAGGAGGTAGTCATACAAGCCAGGTCATACACAAGCAGGAACGTCAGCCAAACCGGGTCAGGATCCAAGGGTGGTAGTCAGACGGACCGGATCATACACAAGCAGGAACACTGGAGAATAGTCAGGACAAGCCGATTCGGTACACAGGAATCCGGAACACAGGAACACAGCAACAGTATAACTGGCTCAGAAACACCACGAAAGGGCATCTGACAGATGTGATAGCCAGGTATAAAAAGGTCACCAGGGGGCGGGCCAAACCAACACAGCAAATCAGTGTCTGCCACAGATAAGACTGACAGGAATCACAGGCACTGTGATACTAGATGATTATATTGAGTATATTATCCTAATTGATACTCTGATCCATGAAAGAGTGTTGGCTAAAGATCGAAGACTAAGGTAAAAAAATAACGGATCTAGCAGTATAGTTTGCCCACCCATCCCTCCCCTGGCATCTAAAAACTATGAACAGTTACAGGAATCAGGTGAACCTATGCAACTAGGTTTCACCAGATTAACCAGAGAGGAGAGAACGTATCGCAGAAGGCAGGGATTGTGTTTATACTGTGGCAAGAATGGGCACCTGCTAAGATCCTGTCCCATATGTCCGGGAAACGAACACACCTAGGGTACCTTGGGGGAGTGGCTCTAGGTGGTGTTCAATTGTCCTCAGGTTTGGGCACACTGAAACCCACCATACAGGTGGTACTTTCATAGGCAAAACGCTCAGTGGAGGTTTTGGCCCTGGCTGATTCCAGCGCACCGGGGTATTTTATGGATAATACCTTTGCTGAATTGCAGGGGGTTCCACGAATTGAGAGAGAATCCCCTCTCGCTATTGAAGCTATTGACGGCAGACCCTTAGAACCTGCACAGGTTACCTTTGAAACAATGCCATTATCTATGACTATTGGGGCACTTCACAAGAAGGAACAGCAGTTCCAACTTATTAATTCTCCACATTACGCAGAAATTTTGGGATTTCCTTGGTTACAGCTTCATAATCCACAGTTTGATTTGCAAAAGTGTGAAATTTCTGCTTGGTCTCAGTTTTGTATGGAGCATTGCGTATCCCACCCGGTTAAGATCTTGTGTACCTCCCCTTCACTGCCAGACGAGTACCAACAGTTCAGTGATGTATTCAGTAAGGGAGAAGCTGGTACCCTACCCCAGCACAGATCTTATGACTGTAGTATTGAATTGCCTCCGGGGGTGGTGCCCCCTAGGGGACGCACGTATCCATTGTCTTGTGATGAGAACCAAGCTATGGAGGAATATATTTCTGATGCCCTTAAGAGAGGGATCATAAGGAAATCTACCTCTCCGTCCAGGCTGGATTCTTTCTTGTAAAAAAGAAAAATGGCGAGCTGAGACCATGCATTGATTACCGTGGACTAAACAAGCTAATGTAAAAAAATGCTTATCCGATACCACTCATCACCGAGCTATTTGACAGGCTTAAAGGTTCTTCAATCTTTACCAAATTGGACTTGCAAGCTGCTTATAATTTGATTTGAATCAGAGCTGGTGATGAGTCGAAAACTGCCTTTAACACTAGATCTGGACACTATGAATATCTAGTCATGCCATTTGGTCTCTGTAACGCACCCGCAGTATTTCAAGAATTAATCAATGATATCCTCAGGGATATGTTGCAGTCTTGTGTGGTTGTCTACCTGGATGACATACTAATTCATCCCGAAAATATGTCACAACATATTAAAGACGTGTCTGAGGTGTTGTTTTGCCTACGTAAAAACAAATTATATTGTAAATTAGAAAAATGCGAGTTTCACAAAACTAGTGTGCCATTCTTGGGGTTTGTAATTGGCAAAGAAGGCATTGCCATGGATAAAGAGAAACTAGTGGCAGTTCTGCAATGGCCATGGCCCAAGGGTCTAAAAGCCATCCAGCAATTTTTGGGCTTCGCTAATTATTATAGGAAGTTTATTAAGAACTTCCCTACTCTTGTCAAACCATTGTCTGACCTTATGCACAAGGGTGCTAACCCATCTCAATGGTCGGTGGCTGCGGAAGATGCCTTTGAGAAATTGAAATCTGCTTTTGTTAATGCTCCTGTGTTATCCCACCCCAACCCATCTCTCCCGTTTACATTGGAGGTCGATGTCTCAGATATTGGGGTTGGGGCAGTATTTTCTCAATGACCTATTAAAGGAGAAATTCTCAGACTTTGTGGGTTTTTCGCTAAAAAATTGACCAGTGCTCAAAGCAATTACAAGATAGGTGACAGAGAAATATTGGCCATTATCCTTGCCCTGAAGGAATGGCGCCACCTACTTGAAGGCACAAAAAACCCAGTCTTAATTCTGACCGATCACAAAAACTTGACTTATCTCTCTGAGGCTAAGAGATTGTCCTCACTCCAGGCCAGGTGGGCACTGTTCCTTTCTCGATTCAATTTTATTGTATCTTACATGCCGGGGTCTAAGAATGTTAGGGCTGGTGCACTGTCAAGACAATTTGAGTCTGAACTTGACAGAGACGAGGTGCCAGCACCTATTATTCAGCCTGACCGGATATTGGCTACACTACGTACTAGTATCACTTCACCACTAGGGGAAGAAATTTTGGCCTCACAGGCATCGGCTCCCCCAGAAACCCCAGTGGGCAAGTGTTTTGTTGCTGAGCCATTCCGCACTCAATTGCTTGAGACATATCATTCCTCTAAAGCTGCGGGACATATTGGCAGTGACCAATTATTATGGTCCCTCTCTCAGGTCTTTTGGTGCCTGTGCCACTTGTGCCCGTGCCAAGACCCCTAGACACCTCCCGGTGGGCCTACTTCAGCCGGTACCTAATGGTAAACGCCCCTGGTCCCACGTTTCCATTGATTTCATGGGAGAATTGCCAGTGTCTAGAGGGTATTCCTTTAAACTGATGGTGGTGGACAGGTTTTCTAAAATGGCTCATTTCGTGCCCCTCCGTGGTCTTCCCTCTGCTAAAGAATTAGTGGTGGTTTTCGCTAAGGAAGTATTTTGGTTGCATGGAGTACCCAGAGTGCTGGTGTCCGACCGGGGGAGCCAGTTCGTATCCAGATTTTGGAGGGCATTTTGTGAACAGATGGGCATACAATTGTCCTTTTCCTTCGCCTACCATCCGCCGCTGAGCATGCCAATCAAGGATTGGAGCAGTTCTTGTGCTGTTTCATTACTGACCATCATGACAATTGGGCCAAACTGTTGCCCTGGGCAGAGTTCGCCAGGAACTGTGCGGTTAACTCCTCATCTGGGAGCTCCCTGTTTCTGATTAATTATGGGTTCCAGCCTTATTTGCTCCCAGATTCCTTTCAGTCACAGCAGATTCCAGCTCTGGATGAGCATATCGAGCAAGTCTGCTCCACATGGGCACAGGTTCAGAGGGCACTTGGTCAGTCATTCCAGCGATATCAGCGCCATGCTAATCGCAGAAGACCTCCAGCGGTTTCCTTTCAGGTTGGGGATAGAGTGTGGCTTTCCTCCAGAAATCTTAAACTTCAAGTCCCATCTAATAAGTTTGCTCCTCAATTCATTGGTCCTTACAGGGTGATTCACAAGATCAACCTTGTCTCGTATGCTTTGGACATTCCTGCATCCATGCATATTCATAATGTCTTCCATGTCTCTCTCCTCAAGCCTCTTGTATGCAATTGTTATACTACCAACCCTGTGGTGCCAGGGCCTATAGAGGTTGAAGGTCAGGAGGAGTATGAAGTTCAGAGTATCATCGATTTCCGCAGGCTTAGAGGAAAAGTGCAGTATTTGGTGCATTGGAAGGGTTATGGCCCTGAAGAATGATCCTGGATTGATAGTATGGACTTTCCTGCTCCCAAATTACTGTGAATCTTCCATTCTAAATACCCTCAGAAACCAAGACCCTCTTCTAGGAGAGGGGGTCTTTGAGAGGGGGGTACAATCACGGTGCCCGTGATTGCTGCCTTTCTGTGTCAGTTACCTGTAGGGAGCTCTCCATTGGCTGTCTGCCTTCAGCCCGCCCTGCATTGCCTATTTAGACTGAGCTTGGGCACCCTTTGGTTGCCCTTTTGTGTTGTCTCTATGCTGCTTGCACCTTTATTGAGTTCCTGAGCTTCCTGGGCCTTGGCTATGATCCTGCTTGCCTGAGATCGTCTAGTTCCTGATCACCAGTCCCCTGGTTTCCATATCCGTTCCTGATACGGTTGAGTTTGCTGTTTGTCGCTGTTTCCTGCTGCCAATCCCTGCTGCCGTTCCTGATCCTGTTGACCATCTGGAGTGCTGGTTCCTTCCTCCTCAGCTGTGTTCCTGATCCTGTATCGCCTGCAGTGCGCTAGTCCTCCATGGTCGCTCTGGCGACATTTCTATTCCTTTGTTGTGTCTCCAGTACACGGGTACTGGTTCGCTCCACATTCACCCGGCTGCGGTTGCACAGGTAGAGATATTGGGTTCCCAGTACGCGGGTACCGGTTCGCTTCACATTCACCAGCCTGCTGTTGCACCAGTAGAGATATTGGTTTCCCAGTACGCAGGTACTGGTTCGCTCCACACGCACCCGGCTGTTGTTACATCGGGTGAGACATTGCTATCCCAGTATGCAGGTACTGGTTGCTCCACAAACAACCGGCTGCTGTCGCACTGGTAAGATATTGATTACCCAGTACGCGGTTACTGGTTCGCTCTACTACACCGGCTGCTGTTGCACCGGATGAGAGATTGGTTTCGCCAGTACGCGGGTACTGGTTTGCTCCACTACACCGGCTGCTGTTGCACCGGATGTGAGATTGGTTTCTCCAGTACACGGGTACTGGTTCGCTCCACTAACGACCGGCTGTTGTCGCACAGGTAAAGATATTGATTACCCAGTATGTGGGTACTGGTTTGTGCCACCACACCGCCTGCTGTTGCATCGGATCAGAGATTGGTTTCTCCAGTATGCGGGTACTGCTTCGCTCCACTGACAACCGGCTGCTGTTGTACCGGTGGAGAGAGATTGGTCACCCAGTACGCGGGTACTGGTTCGCTCCACTACTACCAGCTACTGTTGCACTGATAGTGATATTGTTTCTCCAGTACGCGGGTACTGGTTCACTCCATGTTTTAATAATGCTGTCATGTCCTAGGCAGCTCTGGTGTTCCATTGGTTCCTCACTACGCGGATACTGGTTGGCTCCTATACTTCTCGTTGGCTTGCCACATTATTCCATCTCCCTCTGCATGTCATCCAAGTGACTGGTTTTTCCAGCTAGCCAGTCACCGAGGCTTTAGTGGTTGCCACCCGCTCCGTATCAGGCTGCCTTGCCCGGTGTATTGGTAAGGCCGGTAGAACCTACTCCTTTCTTTACCATCTTGGGTTGAAACACTAAAAATTATAACAATCTCGGTTGCTACTAACTATCAGGTTTGTATATAAACATAATCATCACACTCACCTGGCCACACAGGCCGTGCGGATCCGGTGCTGCCCCCCACAACCTCGGCAAAGGTTTCTACATACGTGAAGACAACAGAAAGGGAGCGCTCAACAGATCCGCCTCACACAGATAACATCCAGCGTAATGTTTGAATAAAAATATCATCAATTTATTGAAACCAGTTAATAAGATAACACACCAACAACAATGGAGTTCATGGAACGTGCATGGTCAAAGAAAATCACCTAACGCGTTTCGTGTAAAGTATACACTTAATCATAAGCTTGCACGTTCCATGAACTCCATTGTTGTTGGTGTGTTATCTTATTAACTGGTTTCAATAAATTGATGATATTTTTATTCAAACATTACGCTGGATGTTATCTGTGTGAGGCGGATCTGTTGAGCGCTCCCTTCCTGTTGTCTTTACCATCTTGGGTTGCCTTACCCGGTATTGGCAAGGCCGGTAGAGCCTCTAGACTTGTTGTCAGCCTCAAGGCTGCCTTGCCCGGTATATTGGCAGGGCCGGTAGAGTCTTCACCATTTCGTTGTATCAATCTCCAGGCTGCCTTGCTCGGTATATTGGGAGGGCCGGTAGAGCCTATTATATTCCTTGTACCAGTCTCCAGGCTGCCTTGCCTGGTATATTGGCAAGGCCGGTAGAGCCTATCTATTCCTTGTACCAACCTCCTGGCTGCCTTGCCCGGTATATTGGCAGGGCCGGTAGAGCCTGTATCGCTATTATCACTGCTTATGTTCTATGTCATTGCAATATATATATGAACGTGTATGTTACCCTATGGGGTTGTCTTAAACTTTTTAGTAAAGTTATGCTTTTACCTAACTTCGTGTCTGAGAGTCTTAACAAACAGTGACACTTTGGCTGACTACCGCTCTCTGTGTACCGATCCAGGCTTTGGCTGACTACCTCTCTCTGTGTACCGATCCAGGCTCTGGCTGACTACCTCTCTGTGTGTCGATCCAGGCTTTGGCTATTCAGCCTAGCATCCCATTGTCGCTAGTGCTTCCGTTGTCCCTGTTGTGCCCTATGCCTTGCCTCTACGGTAGCTGCCAGTCAGTATTTCTCTGTTGACTCCGGTTGCACTTACTCTCAGCCTGTGCCTTATCGCAGCCTCCGTGACGTGCTATACAGCCTGTGCCCTCCGGTCACTAGCGGTGTTACCACTTGTCAGTCTTCTCCTACTGTTGCTCCGGTTGCGCTACTCCAAGCCTGTGCCCTCCGGTCAGTAGCGGTGTTAAAACTTGTCAGTCTGCTCCTACTGTTGCCTCCGGTTGCGCTACTCCAAGCCTGTGCCTCATTGCAGCCTCCGTTACGTGCTATACAGCCTGTGCCCTCCGGTCACTAGCGGTGAAATCTCCTGTCAGTCCGTATATTTCACTGTCTCCATTGTGCTACTCCTGGGCTGCCTTACCCGGTTATAGGTAAGGCCGGCAAGCCTCCTCTATTCCTTGTTGGCACCACTTACTAGGCTGCCTTACCCGTTTATAGGTAAGGCCAGTAGAGCTTCCTCTTTTCCTTGTTGACACCACTTACTAGGCTGCCTTTCCCGGTTATAGGTAAGGCCAGTAGAGCCTTCTCTATTCCTTATTTACATCAGTTACTAGGCTGCCTTACCCGGTTATAGGTAAGGCCGGTAGAGCCTATTCACCTCCCTACACTGAGGTGCCTGCCCTGCAGTATAGTTCCCTCCTCGGGCCTTTCCAGTTCTGTACTGTTGAGGTTTTGTTCCGGTCTACGTTCCGTCTCATTTGCACATTGTGTCAACTGTATTGCCCTGACCTGTGTCAGACCATATATCTGTCCTCTGTGTAAAGTCTGGACCCATGTAGGGCCTTGTTGTGCTTTATACTGTCTTAATAAAGCTTCATTGTTTTATCTTACCAAATTATCTGAGTGTTCAGTAAAATCTTGACAACGGGTTCCAGTCACAGACTTGCATACAACTGCCCTCCTCCATGCTTTCCATGCACACGTTCCCCATAAACCTGGTCCTGCCCCATGGGGGGCATTGAGGGGGGTACTGTCAAGGTTTTGCTTAGCTGCTCTAACTCTGCTGCTTGATACTGCTGTCTGAGCTAATCTAGAGCTCTGCTATTGTAACGGTTTTTAAAGACACTCAGACCAGAGGTTAAAATAAAACACAGTTTTATTGAGCGAAAACAAGGAACACTGCCCCCTAGGGCTAGAATAGGTAATAACATGTATATGGATAAGTATAATGGATGTCTTTACAGGCACAATAAGGTTTGGGGCAATACTGGTATATAACTGGAAACAGTAGTGGCATAAGAGTTAAAGCCCAATGCAAGTAATTAGTCTCTGTTGTGGTGTGTTTAGCCAATGCCCAGTAGATGGTAATAACAGCCCAGTCAGTGGTGTGAGGTGGGAAGCACCTTAGCAGTGAGGCAGAACTGAAACACTTCAGGAACAGGTGATCAGCGAGATACCCAACAGTATTGCAAGAGCTGAATGGAACTAGAGCCACTAGCACCCTCCTGGTGCAGGAACTGAGTCACAACACTGCAAGAGCCGAATGGGACCAGAGCCAATAGCACCCCTTAGGTGTGGTAACGGAGTCAGACACACTGCAAGAGCTAAATGGGACCAGAGCCAATAGCACCCCTTAGGTGCGGTAACGGAGTCATAGACACTGCAAGAGCTAAATGGAACTTGAGCCAGTAGCACTCTACTGGTGCGGTAACAAAGGCACAACACTGAGAGAGCTGAATGAGACCTGAGCCAATGACACCCTTCCGGTGCGGCAACGGAGACAAACACTGCAAGAGCTAGAGGAATAGCCCAATAGCACCACGCGGTGCAACAACTGCTATTCTGTGCTCAGAAGGTGGAAGGTGGAAGCACAGTTAACGGAGGCCACAATTGCTCTGCAAGTGTTAACGGACAGGCTCGGTAGCAGAGGCAACAAGCTCAGCAAGTGTCAATGGACAGGCTTGGTAACGGAGGCAACAAGCCCTGCAAGTGTTCACGGACAGGCTCAGTAGCGGAGGCAACAAGCTCTGCAAGGGTTAAGTGGGTGATCAGTCTGCACAACACTGCATACACAGTTCAGAATGTCGCCGGGCAACATATAATCAGGATCTCGCAGGAACACAGGAAGCAGGTCACGGAGCAGGAACGTCAGCCAAGCTGGGTCAATCACAGAACAGGAGCGTCAGCCAAACCGGGTCAGTCACGGAGCAGGAACGTCAGCCAAGCCGGGTCAATCACGGAGCAGGAGCATCAGCCAAACCGGGTCAATCACGGAGCAGGAGCGTCAGCCAAACCAGGTCAATCACGGAGCAGGATCGTCAGCCAAGCCGGGTCAAACATGGAGCAGGAACAACAAGAGTAGTCAGACGGGCCGAATCGGTACACAGGAACGCAGGAACACAGCAGCGGATGAACAGGTACGGGAACACCACGAAAGGGAACCTGACAGGTGGCAGAGGCCTGGTATATGAAGGCCACCCTGGGCGGGCTAAACAAGCTCCACCAGTGAGAGAGCACCACAGTAGAGAGTGACAGCAGAATCACGGGAACCATAATAGTACCCCCCTCTCAAAGACCCCCTCCCCTGGTAGAGGGTCTAGGTTTCTGAGGAAATTTAGAGTGAAAATTGCGCAATAACCTCGGGGCATGAAGGTCCTTCTGGTCGACCCAAGAACGCTCTTCAGGGCCATAGCCTTTCCAGTGGACCAAATACTGCAATTTCCCTCTAAACCTCCTAGAATCAATAATGCTCTGAACTTCGTACTCCTCTTGGCCTTGAACATCCACAGGCCCAGAAACCACCGGAGTGGTAGTATAGCGGTTGCATACCAAGGGCTTCAATAGAGACACATGGAACACATTTTGAATACGCATAAATGCCGGGAGTTCCAGTGCGTACAAAACAGGGTTAACCTTGAGGATGACTTTGAACGGACCAATGAACCGGGGAGCCAACTTGTTGGATGGTACTTGCAGATTGAGATTTCTGGAGGAGAGCCATACCCTGCCCCAAACCTGGAAGGAGACCGCTGGCAGCCGTCTACGGTTGGCATGCCGCTGATGTCACTGGATTGACTGGCTGAGGGTCCTCTGCACCTGTGCCCAAGTGGAGCGGAGCTGCTCAATATGCTCGTCCAGAGCTCGAATCTGCTGCAACTGAAATGAGTCCGGGAGCAAACACGGCTGGAACCCATAATTGATAAGGAACGGGGAGCTCCCGGACGATGAATTAACTGCACAATTCCTGGCAAACTCCACCCACAGCAACAGGTCAGCCCAATTGTCATGATGATCAGTCACAAAGCAGCGAAGAAACTGCTCCAGTCCCTGATTGGCACGCTCAGCGGCCCCATTGGTCTGGGAATGGTAGGCAGAGGAAAAGGACAATTGTATGCCCATCTGGCTACAGAATGCCCTCCAGAATCTAGACACGAACTGACTCCCTCGGTCCGACACTACCACTCTGGGAACCCCATGCCAGCGGAACACCTCTCTGGCAAAAACTACTGCCAATTCCTGGGCCGAAGGAAGAACAGAGAGGGGCACAAAATGAGCCATCTTAGAGAACCTGTCAACCACCATCAGGATAAATGTATATCCCCTAGACACAGGCAATTCTCCCAGGAAATCAATGGATATGTGGGACCATGGGCGTAAACCATTAGGCACCGGTTGGAGTAAGCCCACTGGGAGATGTCTGGGGGTCTTGGCACGAGCACTGGTGGCACAGGCTACAGTATATGCGGAACAATCGGCTCTAAGGGAGGGTCACCAAAATACTTGTGAGAGAGACCATATTAACTGATCCTTCCCAATGCGTCCAGCCTCCTTAGATGAGTGGTAAGTCTCAAGCAGACGGGTACAGAATAACTTATCCACAACTGGGGTTTCTGGGGGTGCCCTTGCCTGAGATACTAAAATCTCCTCCCCCAGTGATGAAGTGATACTGGTACACACTGTTGCCAAGATGCGATCTGGCTGAATGATAGGTACAGGGTCTTCATCCCTCTCAATGTCAGGACTAAATTGCCTGGACAGGGCATCTGCCCTAATGTTCTTAGAACCTGGCAGGTAGGACACTATGAAATTAAACCGAGACAAGAACAGTGCCCACCTAGCCTGGCAAGAGGACAGCCTTTTTGCTTCTGAAAGATATGTTAAATTTTTGTAGTCAGTAAGGATTAACACCGGGGTTCTCGTGCCCTCCAATAAATGTCGCCATTCTTTCAATGCAAGGATAATGGCCAAGAGTTCTCTAGCACCAATCTCTTAATGGCTTTGGGCACTAGAGAGTTTCTTGGAAAAGAACCCACAAGGTATCAGGTTGCCCCCTCCCGCAGAGCGTTGGGAAAGAACTGCCCCTACCCCGACTTCGGAGGCATCCACCTCCAATGTGCATGGCAGGGCAGGATTGGGGTGGGACAGTGTAGGAGCAGATGCAAAAGCAGATTTTAAAGTCTCAAAAGCGTTTTCAGCTGCCTCGGACCATTGAGAGGGATTAGCGCCCTTATGCCTGAGGTCAGACAGAGGCTTCACAATTGTAGAGAAATTCTGGATAAATTTCCTACAATAATAGTTGGCAAAGCCCAAAAAGCGTTGGATAGCTTTTAACCCTTTGGGACGTGGCCACTGTAGGACTGCTGCCAATTTCTCTTGGTCCATGGCAATGCCATCTTTAGATATCGCGAACCCAGGAAGGGTACTTTGAACCTGTGAAATTCACATTTTTCTAATTTACAGAACAGTTTATTCTTGCGTAAACGGAGAAAAACCTCAGACACAGCCCTGCAAGTGTTCACGGATAGGCTCAGTAGCGGAAGCAACAAGCTCTGCAAGGGTTAAGTGGGTGATCAGTCTGCACAGCACTGCATACACAGTTCAGAATGTCGCCGGGCAACATATAATCAGGATCTCGCAGGAACACAGGAAACAGGTCACGGAGCAGGAACGTCAGCCAAACCGGGTCAATCACGGAGCAGGAACGTCAGTCAAGCCGGGTCAATCACGGAGCAGGAGCATCAGCCAAACTGGGTCAATCACGGAGCAGGAGCGTCAGCCAAACCGGGTCAATCACGGAGCAGGATCGTCAGCCAAGCCGGGTCAAACACAGAGCAGGAACAACAAGAGTAGTCAGACGGGCCGAATCGGTACACAGGAATGCAGGAACACAGCAACGGATGCACAGGTACGGGAACACCACGAAAGGGCACCTGACAGGTGCCAGAGGCCCGGTATATGAAGGCCACCCTGGGAGGGCTAAACAAGCTCCGCCAATGAGAGAGCACCACAGCAGAGAGTGACAGCAGAATCACGGGAACTGTGATAGCTATCCATTGGTGCTGCCTTCCCTTTGCTGGATCAGGCTGAATCAGCTAACCTCTCTGTGATTGCTCACCGGACTGTTATCAGCCAACCCTCCCAGGGTATTTAAAGCAGTTTCGCTCACTTCCTGATTGCCCTTGTGTCTGATTCTGGCTGCAAGCGAGCTCTCCTGAGTTGCTGATTGTCTGTGCATGACCTGGCTTCCTCTGACATCTCTTCTGACTCCTGACTCCTGGCTTGTTCCTGACATTGTTGATCTCCGTATTCCTGACCCTGGCTTGGCTGAGTACCTGTCTTGGTTCCTGCCCCCGGCTTGTCTTTTGGTTTACACTTCTGGATCACGATTTTGCTTTTTTTGCTTTTGTTATTTTAATAAAGGTGTTTCGCATTTTACATGTTTGTATCTGTCTGGTTCTTGGTTCCTAACACTACACAAGGACCATGAACACAGAAGGCGCAGGCAATCCACCAAATGTTTTTTCCAGACTGGACCAGGTAGACCCTATCCCCTGTCGCCGCCCCTGCTCTAGCTGTCAATGGTTATTCCAATTTTGCGAGAGGCATGACTGGGTCTGCCCCGTTTCCCCAGCATTTTACATTTTTGTGTCTGTCTGGTTCCTGGTCCCTAACACATAGTTTGCTTAAGCTATTGCTCCATAATTAATATCAGAGTGTTCAATAATGACAATATATCTAATAATGTTATAACACTTTTCTTGGAACTAGTCCATGTACATACTGGCGTACACTAGAAAACCTGTGAACTAGAGACTTGGGTTTGTCCAAAAATCTCTCTCTCTGTTCCTCTTAGATACCTTCTTCTTAGCTAATATTTTCCCCCTGGTGAGCATGTTAATGTTTACAAACTTACACACTTAAAAGCTTGCACATTTATTTTTACCTGATGTGTGCTTGGGTGGTGTAGAGTTAATGCAACTGAAACACTCCCCTAAGTGCCTAACTACTTGTCTATCACTCTAAACAATTGAGCTAAGCTAAAACTTTCCCCTTCTACTTTCCAGAAAAAACCCTGTAATATTTATGCACTAATCTATATATTATCCCCTTTTCAGGATAAGAAATGGATACATCAGAATCACATTCAAAAACAGCAGTGGAAGACTCACCAAGTGTAAAATATTTGTAGTCTTTCTTGCCTTCTAAAATGAATTTCAAGTTGCCACCATCTGTCCGAGAATGAGAAACCAGATTTCCCATGGTCAGTTGGAATTCAATAGGTCCTGTGAGACTAAAACAGGGAAAGGGAAAATGTGAGATATTGGATGGTCACCAGCAGGATACTATTCTTGAGCTGACAATGAAGTTCATTAGCACCGTACTGAACGCAGTGGCAGGAACAACTGGTGGCTACCTCTGGGCTGGGAGGGTTAACACCTTTGGGAAAAGGGATGCTAGAAAATGAACTTGGCTTGACATGGCACCTGACAGAGTGGCTGAGTAATTCAAGATAGATATCAGGGACTAGGAACAAAGGGCCAGGGGTGTGAATTTGAAGTTGCAGGGGCACCTGAGCAAGAAGTTCAATTACAATTTTGGTCATAGTGGAAGGATACCACCAAAAAGCAAACCTAATTCCTCCCCTCTGTACCCCATGTGCCATGGGAATTGGGATTGGCACACCTCTGAGCCCTTACCTAACTGCTAAGCTGAATGGAATGCTCTCCTCCTTGGCCTCTTGCTCCTCTGACTGCCCCTCAGGCGGTTGCTGCTGGTACTCTTGAGGCACCATTACCTGATCCCTGACTTTAAAGGAACCAGAGGGAATCCTGCAACTATCTATTGAACTCCAGCAAGATTTCCTAAAGGGCAGTAGTGACATCAGGGATACCTTAGGCCAGGGCTTATAATTTTAAGTCCTTTGCTACTAGCCAGACCTGAAAAGTTACTCGCCACTGCAAGCCAAAACATTCCTACCAGGGCTGAATTTCTACTCGCCAGGTGTCACGGTCTGCCCCTGTCTGGGCAGACTGCCAGGTGTGGTCATCCCTCTGGCGGATCACTGTGGAATTGAACAGGAGTCCTCATATACTCTGGTCCTGCTTTCTTGTCTTTGAGCCACTGCTGAATCTGTTCTATCAGTGTGATTCTAGCCTGTATTATTTGCCTTGCCTGCAGCACTAAGGGGCTGGACTGCTGCTATCAGATTTCACCTGTCATTCAGAGTCCACCTGAGGCAACTTGTTAATTAAGCTGCTCATTACCTGGGTATAAAACACTGCCTCTCCCTGAGGGCTGGTTCAGTTCATTGTTGTGTTTCTGTTCCTGTTGTTTGTTTCCAGATTCCCTGACTGATTTGGCTTGTGACCCCAGCTTGCTGTTCCTGACTACTCTTCTGGATTTGCCCTTGTCTGATTCTACGCATCTGGTTTCTGTTCCTGCCAGCCCCCGTGCACAGATTCACAGCCCAGGTGGCTTTTTACCTGGTCACTTTGGGCTGTGTCTATCTGCAAGTGTGAGCGAACATCTCTGCACTACGGACTCCAACTAAGGTAAACCGCTACACCAGGGCTAAATTTTCACTCACCATTGGCTAGTGGCAAGTGGAAATTTTGAGCCCTGACTTAGGCCACTGCTGAAACCATTCTGATGATCGTGGAGGCATAAGCGGCTGCAAGGTAGGATGCAAAAGAGGCCCCAAAGGGTAACGAGAGAAAATAGCCATGCCTGTGTATGCCGGTTCAAGCGTCAAGCACAACAGCCACCTGATATTATACTGCTTCGGCTCTATACAATAAAGGGAACAGCTTCTCTAAGAGCAGACTGTTGTTCACAGTAAATCTCGAGTGTTTACCCCTTTCATGTGCACTCACCAGATATCCTCATAGAACAGGCACTTCAAAGAGATTACTTCTCAAGGAAAGTGCTGATGCTTGCTGGTTAACTCTTCATGTGCAGATTCAGACGTCAAATACAGCAGCCGACTAATGGAGTACCGGTTCAAATCTGTGAAATAAAGGGAACAACTACTTTTAGGGCAGACTATTATTCACAGCGAGTCCCGAGTGTTGGCCCCTTTAGAGTACACTCACCAGATATCCCCGCAGTGTTCACTTATCAAAGAGAAAGACACTTCAATCTCCAAATCAGTATATTTTATTCAAGCAATTTCCCAACACGTTTCACAAGAATTCACTAGCTTAATCAGGGGATAGTTTCAATTAAGACCTTCACCATTATTTATACATTCATAAAATACATGGGAAGAGTAAAAACGGGATACCAGCATAGACGCACGTGTCAGTGAACCAAGCCTCGATACCGAATTGAGAACCGGTTCTACCGGTTGATTGACATAATGCCAAGCCTCACTCTAGCGGATCACATCCAGGCCGTAGCCCATCTGTTTGTTTTAAAAAAACATATATATATATATATATATTTATATATATACATTATTTCAATAAATACACTTAAATATTTATCGCTAAAAACATATAGTTAAGACCATAAATGTATTCTAATTAAGATACTTCCTCCACGGGAATTAGTATTTACTTATTAAGAGATAAAAAGATTCTAATTTTACCTAAAAAGCACATATCATGCTGGCTCTTAAAATATTATAGAGATATAATATAATAGAATTTGGAGGAAATGTAGAAAATAGAAAGAGAAACAAAGGGAACAATTTACATAAAAAATTCCCCTCAAAGATTCTCCCAAATAAAAAAATACAGCCAAAATAGATTTTCTTTCATCCAATGTCTGTAAGAAAGAACTTTTAAAGACACATCACAAAAAGTTACTGACTTCTAAGTCCTCATTTATTCCTTTAGGGGACAAAGTGTCTATCTGATATATCCAAAATGCTTCCTTTCGACATAGGTTGACAAATTGATCAGAACAAGACATAGGGATATTTTCAATACCTCATTTAGTACAATTTATAAAATGCCTTGTGACCGAATGTTCCAGGCTTTTCTTGCTTATTAGATACCTATGTTCTCTTGAATGATCCCTTAAGGCTCTTATGTTGTGGCTCACATATTGTTTGCCACAACCACATGACACTAAGTATATACTGAACGTGGTATCACATGTAATAATACTTTTGATAGAAAATTTATTTAGGTTTTGATTACTTACAAATCTATCCACTTTGTTGGTAAGGAATTTACAGTTGGTGCATCTTCCTTGTCGGCAACTAAAATTCCCTAAAGGAATAAAGGAACCAAATATTCCTAGCTTTTTCTTCTTGTCCTCCATATTCTTAGGTCTACTAGGTGCCAGGTGTCCCCAGATATGTTTTGCCTTAAGTAATTCTTGCCTTGTCAGAGATCACATCCCTTAGCAGAGGATCGTGTTTAAGTATAGTGCAATACTTATTGATGATCTTTTTAATGGTATTAGAAGCTGCATTATATTGAGTGATGATTGCTGGAGGACATTTCAGATTTTTAGGTTTAGGCTTCACTTGCAAAAGGTTTTTATCTTTCTAATTGACTTGCTCTATTGTATTCTGATTCCACAATAGATGGTTTATATCCACGCTCCATAAACTGAGACCTGAGATCTTGACTTTTTTCATGAAAGTCTGTGTTTTCACTACAATTTCTGCATAGTCTGTGGAATTGCCCAAAAGGAATGTTGTTGATCCATTTGTAATAGTGGCAACGATCAGCTTGCAAGTATTGATTTCTGCATACTTCCTTTCTATAGAGTGAACTGTTTACAAATTGGCCCGTCACTCATACCAGTTTAAAATCCAAGTAGGTGATAGAACTAGAGCTTATTTCTGATGTGAATGAGAGGCCCATATTATTTTCTCCAAAACTTTGGATTAATGATTGTAAATTCTCTATCGATCCATTCCAGACGATAAGGATATCAACGATATAGTGGCCATAGAAGACCAGGCTGCCCCCCATCTCTCCAAGGGCCACACTGACAAAGCCTTCCAAAGGCTCATGAAGAGGTTGTCATAAGAGGGGGCAAATCTGGTCCCCATGGCCGTCCCTCTCGTCTGTTGGAAGAAATAATTTTGGAATTCAAAATACTTATGATTAAGAATGAACCCTACACATTCTAGAATAAACTCAGTTTGTTCATTGGCCAAAGTAGTATCTCCCTCTAACAGCCTGGATTCTTAGTAGGTGATCAATCCAAGTATACAGGGAGACCACATCTAGTGTGGTCCACAGGTATCCTTGTTTCCACTGTATAACTGACAATTTATTGAGCACATCCTCTGAATCCCTAATATATGCTGGTAAGGTTGTGATAAATTTTTGCAAAAAGAAGTCAATATATGCAGATAACTGTGATGTAAATGACTTAATACCCAAGATTATAGGTCTTCCTGGAGGGTTCTTTTGATCTTTGTGTAATTTCGGTATGTGACAAAAGAGTGGTTTTATAGGAAATTGTTGGAAAATATATAAGTATTCCTGTTCAAAATGACTGTATTCATACCCTTTCTTAATAACGCCTTTAAAAGACTATTAAAAACATTAGTAGACAATTTAGTATAGGAGTTTGTATCTGAAAGCAGCCTCCTTGCCTCTGATAAATACACAGATGTATCTTGTATCACCAGGGCACCGCCCTTGTCTATCTCCCTGATCATAATATTCTGTTCTTTAGAGAGGATTCTAAGCGCCTTCCTTTCTTTCCTTGTCAATCTGTCTTTTTTCTGGAAATTTATTTTATGAATGTTTGACCTAAATTCCTCCATCACAACCTTAAAAAAAGCCTCCACAAATGGACCCTTAAAATGGGTTGGATAAAAGGATGAGTCTTCTTTCAAGGTAGTATGTTTAACTATTTCTGCAGCTATTTCATCACCCATACATTCCTCATATTCTTCTGTTTATAGAGACTCCAATAATACCAAATTGTCCAAATCATTTTTCATGAATAGAATACTATTACTACCACTCTGCATTTCTTTCATTCCTCCAATAGTGAATTTTCTTTGCTTGAAAAATACCTTTGTAAAGGCAATTATCTTGTAAGTCTTTTAAGATCTATAAAAAAGGAAAAGTCATCCGGTGGGCATGGTGCAAATTCAATCCTTTTTCCAGTAGGGAGATTTCTTTTTTTGCAATATTTCTTGATGATAGGTTGAAAATCAAACCTTTTGAATGCTCTGGTGCTATATTTCGCTTTTGTTGTGTTTTGCTTCTTCCTCCCCTTCCTCTTTTTCCTCTGTAGACCCTCTTTTTCTTCTCCTTCCCTCCTATATATGTGTGTGTGTGTTTTTTTAACAAACAGAAGGGCTACGGGATGGATGCAACGATCCACTAGAGTGAGGCTTGGCATTATGTCAATCAACTGGTGGAGGGACACAGATAAGGGTGGTGCCCTGGTGATACAAAATACATCTGTGTATTTATCAGAGACAAGGAGACTGCTTTCAGATACAAACTCCTATATTAAATTGTCTTATGACCCTACTAATGTTTTTAACGATCTTTTAAAGGCATTATTAGGAAAGGGTTTGGATACAGTCATTTTGAACAAACAGGAAAACCTATATATTTTCCAACAATTTCTATAAAGCCACTCTTTTACCACATAAAGAAAATTACACAAAGATCAAAAGAACCCTCCAGGAAGACCTACAATCTCAGGTATTATGTAATTTACATCACAGTTATCTGCATATATTGACTTCTTTTTGCAAAAGTATGTCACAACCTTACCAGCATATATTAGGGATTCACAGGATGTGCTCAATAAATTGTCAGTTATACAGTGGAAACAAGGATACCTGTGGGCCACACTAGATGTAGCCTCCCTGTATACTTGCATTGATCACCAATTAGGAATCCAGGCTGTTAGATACTTCCTAGAGGGAGATACTTATCACGGTGCCCGTGATTGCTGCATTTCCTTGTCAGTTACCTGTAGGGGGCTCTCCATTGGCTGCCTGCCTTCAGCCCGCCCTGTGTTGCCTATTTAAACTGAGCTTGGGCACCCTTTGGTTGCCCTTTCGGGTTGTCTCTATGCTGCTTGCACTTGCATTGAGTTCCTGAGTTTACTGGGCCATTTCTCTGTTCCTGCTCGTCTGTGATAGCCAGAGTTCCTGCTTACCAGTTCCCTGGTTCCTGCATCCGTTCCTGATCCGGTTGAGGTTGCTGTTCCTGCTGCTGTTTCCTGCCACCGTTCCTGATCCGGTTGACTTCCCGTAGACCTGTTTCCTGTCCATCCTCGGCTGGGTTCCTGCTCCTGGATTGCCTGCAGTGTGCTGGTCTCCTTCAGTCGCCCTGGCGACATTTTCATTCACTTGTTCCTCTCTCCAGTACGCGGTTACTGGTTTGCTCCACATACAACCGGCTGCTGTTGCACCGGTAGAGTTCTAGGCTTACTCCAGTAAGCGGGTACTGGTTTGCTCCATGTATAACCGACTGCTGTGGCACTGGTAGAGTTCTGGTTACACCAGTACGCGTGTACTGGTTTGCTCCATGTTAACCAGCTGCTGTGGCACCAGTAGAGTTCTAGGTTACTCTAGTACATGGGTACTGGTTCGCTCCATGTATAACCGGCTGCTCGTTGTCATCTGTAGGCACCGGTGGTGATTGGGTATCCCCAGTACACGGGTACTGGTTCGCTCCACATACAACCGGATGCTGTTGCACCGGTAAAGTTCTAGGTTTCCCCAGTACGTGGGTACTGGTTCACTCCATGTATGACCGGCTGCTTACTATCATCTGACAGCACTGGTGGTGGTTGGGTACCTCCAGTACGAGGGTACTGGTTCACTCCATTCAGCTGGCTGCTTGTTGCACCAGTAGAGTTTCCTCCTCTAGTACGCGGGTACTGGTTCGCTCCATGCATAGCCGGTTGCTGTTCAGTCCTAGGCAGCACTGGTAGACTAGTTGTTCCTCCAGTACGCGGGTACTGGTTCGCTCCACGCATTAACCAGTTGCTTGCTGTGTATTCCTCAGCACCGGTAGAGATTGTGTTCCAGTCCAGGCTGCCTTGCCCGGTATTGGTAAGGCCAGTAGAACCTATTCCACGTTGTACCAACATAAGGTTGCCTTACCCGGTAGTGGCAAGGCTGGTAGATCCTATAACTATTCGTTGTACCAGTCTTCAGGCTGCCTTGCCCGGTATATTGGCAGGGTCGGTAGTGCCTATTACTATTTGTTGTACAAGTCTCCAGGCTGCCTTGTCCGGTATATTGGTAAGGCCGGTAGAACCTTTTCCATCTGTGTCATCTAAGGTTGCTTTACCCAGTATTGGCAAGGTCGGTAGAGCCCGTGTTACATTCCGTATACCACTACTCTTGCTACTATGTATTGACATTAAATGTTATATGTGTATGCTGCCCACATGGGTATCCATTAAACTTTTCAATAAAGTTGTGTTTTATCTTAACTCCGTGTCTGAGAGTCATAACAAACCGTGACAATACTACTTTGGCCAATGAACAAACTGAGTTTATTTTAGAATGAGTAGGGTTCATTCTTAATCATAATTATTTCTTCCTGTAGACGAGAGGGATGGCCATGGCGGCCAGATTTGCCCCCCTCTTATGACAACCTCTTTATGGGCCTTTGGGAGGCTTTGTCGGTGTGTCCCTTGGAGAGATGGGGGTGCAGTCTGGTCTTCTATGTCCGCTATATCAATGATCCTTATCGTCTGGGATGGATCGATAGAGAGTTTACAATCATTACAAGTTTTGGAGAAAATAATATGGGCCTCTCATTCATCTCAGAAATAAGCTCTAGTTCTACGAGGGGGTGATAAGTATTGAGCCTTAACCAGAAAAAATTGAGCTACGAAGCTGTAACTGCCACACTATTCTACATATTCCTACAGGAGGTCAATGCACTTGTAACATTTGTTCTGCAGATTCTTAAGTCCCTGCAAATAAAATTCTTCCAACTGCTGGTGTAACCACTCATTTGCAGCATTACTTGCCTCCGGAACACTCCCAAATCGTTGACCTTTTAGGTGTTTTTTGAGATTGGGGAACAGATGATAGTCAGAAGGAGCCAGGTCAGGCGAATAGGGTGGATGGAGCATCACTGGAAAGCCTAAGGAGGTCAGTTTTGCCATTGTGTCACCTACAGTGTGTGATGAGGTGTTGTCATGCAACAGGATGACACCTTTAGAAATCTCATTTGCAGCATTAGTTGCCTCCGGAACACTCCCAGATCGTTGTCTCTTTAGGTGTTTTTTGAGATTGGGGAACAGGTGATAGAAGGAGTCAGGTCAGGCAAATAGGGTGGATGGGGCATCACTTGAAAGCCTAAGGAAGTCCGTTTTGCCATTGTGTCACCTGCAGTGTGTGATGAGGCGTTGTCATGCAACAGGATGACACCTTTGGAGAGCTTTCCTCTACGTTTTTCCTTGATGTTTTGTCACAAATTTGTCAATAAAGCACAGTAATATGTTGCATTGATGGTTGAACCCTCTTGGAGGCAGTCCACCAGCAGAACGCCCTACTTATCCCAAAAACTGTTACCATTTGCTTCTGCACTGACCTTTGCACACGGAACTTCTTTGGCCTGGGGGAACCATTGTGCCTCCATTTCTTAGACTGTTCCTTTGTCTCAGGATCATAACAGTAGATCCATGTCTCATCAACAGTTTATCCAGGAAATCTGACTCATTTCTTGTGAAATGTTCCAAAACAGCCACCGATGTCTCCACAAGTCTCCTCTTTTGTTCGGTTGTCAAAAGTTTTGGGATCCACTTTGCTGCAAGCTTTCTCATTTCCAAGTTGTTGTGAATAATGGCACCAACTCTCTCACGTGATATTCCCAGATATGTAGCAATATGTTTGGCTGATATTCGGCGGTCCCCCATGAACATGTCATGAATGGCTTTCACATTTGCAGGCACAGAGAAAGAAACAGGCCTTCCACTGGGATTCTCACTTTCAACACAGAAATGGCCAGTTTTGAAATTGCCACCCAACATTTAATTATTGTATATGAAGGGCCACTGTCACCCAAAGTTTGTGACATTTCTTCATGGATCTGCTTCGCACCTTTCCCTTGGAGAATCAGGAAGTTGATTATGGTCCTATGCTCTTCCACATTGAACTTTTATGGAGGTGCTGCCATGTTCACTTTGGACTTTAAAAATAAAGATAAGTTAAAATCATAGGTTGTTAATTTTTGTACAATTGAATATAGATAAGTTGGCCAGTACACCCTGCAATTTACAGCGTCCTAGCTCAATTTTTTCTGGGTAAGGCTCAAAACTTATCAGCACCCCCTCGTATCACCTTCTTTGATCTTAAACTGGAAGGATTGACAGGCCAATTAGTAAACAGTTCACTCTAAAGAAAGGAAGCATGCAGAAATTAATAATTGCAAGCTGATAGTTGCCACTATTACAGATGGATCAACAACATTCCTTTTGGGCAATTCCACAGACTACGCAGAAATTGTAGTGAAAACAGAGACTTTCATGAAAAAAGTCAAGATCTCATGTCTCAGATTCTGGAGCGTTGATATAAACCATCTATTGTGGAATCAGCATACAATAGTTAAGTTCTTTCTTACGGACATTGGATGAAAGTAAATATACTTTTGCTTTAATTTATTTATTTGGAAGAATCTTTATATGGGGAATTTTTTATGTAAAAGGTTCCATTTGTTTCTCTTTCTGTTTTCTACATTTCCTCCAAATTATTTAATATTATATCTGTATAATATTTTAATAGCAAACGTGAGATGTGCTTTTTAGATAAAATTAGAATCTTTTTAACTCTTTATAAGTAAATACTAATTCCCATGGAAGAAGTATCTTAATAAGAATACATTTATGGTGGTCTTAACTATATGATTTTAGCTATATATCTTTAAGTGTATCTATTGAAATAATGTGTATATATATATATATATATATATATATATATATATATATATGTGTGTGTGTGTGTGTGTGTTTTTTAACAAACAGATGGGCTACAGCATGGATGCGATCTGCTAGAGTGAGGCTTGGCATTATGTCAATCAACCAGTGGAACTGGTCCTCTCTTCAGTATCAAGGCTTGGTTTAGTGACGTGTGCGTTGATGCTGGCGTCCCATTTTTACTCTTCCCATGTATTTTATGAATGTATAAGTAATGGTGATGGTCTTAATTGTATCTATCCCCTGATTAAGCAAGTGAATTCTCATGAAACGCATTGGGAAATTGCTTGAATAAAATATACTGATTTGGAGATTGAAGTGTGTTTCTCTTTGATAAGTGAACACTGTGGGGATATCTGGTGAGTGTACTCTAAAGGGGCCAACACTCGGGACTCGCTGTGAATAATAGTCTGCCCTAAAAGGAGTTGTTCCCTTTATTTCACCGATTTGAAACAGTACTCCATTAGTTGGCTGCTGTATTTGATCCCCGAATCGGCAAATAAAGACTTAACTGGCAAGAATCAGCATTTTCCTTGAGAAGTAATATCTCCTTGAAGTGCCTTTTCTGTGAGGGTATCTGGTGAGTGCACATGAAAGGGGTCAACACTCGAGATTTACTGTGAACAACAGTCTGCTCTTAGAGAAGCTGTTCCCTTTATTCTATAGATCTGAAGCAGTATCATGTCAGTTGGCTGTTGTGCTTGACGCTTGACCCGGCATACAAAGGGTTAACGGGCACAGCTCAATGCCGTCTTTGAGAAGCAACCTGACATACATCTGGAAACGATTTATTTCCTCTAATTTCCTATACAAACCTGCTTTCAAGTGGATATTTAGTAAGTGCAATTACTTATTGCCATATAATCAATATGAATACACCTGCTCTTTTTTGGAGAGCTTTCTCTCTTTTTGTTTAACTGCTTTAGATCCTTGATAAATCCCTAATGGATTTTCTCACTGCCTCAGCAAAGTGCAGGAGTGAGCAGCTTTACATTTTTAACCCCTTAAGGACCCTTGACGTACCAGGACCGTCACGGTCCTTGAAATACTCAAGGACCGATGACGGTCATAGTACGTCACGTACTTTTTACTTACAGCGCTCTACCGGGAGCGCTGTAAGTAAAAATAGGGCCTGAAATTGACCGCTCCAAGATCGGAGCAATCTCTATCAGGCCCCATAATGATGCGCCGATACACACGACAGGTCACGTGTACCAGCGCGTCCAAGTGCTCCTATGAGGTCATTATGGGACGGAAATGTCCCAGGACGGCCGGTCCTTAAGGGGTTAAATATTATGTGTAAAGATCACTATGTTGTTGTTAGAGGAACATGAATGTTCCAGTCTACCTATGAGAGAAGGATTTTGGACCCTGAGGCTAAGAAGCTGCCTTATAAAGCAACATTCCAGAATGTAATGTACGTGACTATGTACTGTACATTTTGAACATGTAAACAGTTTTCAAAATATAAATCATC
The DNA here is from genome assembly GCA_037306005.1 of Rhinophrynus dorsalis. Lineage (NCBI taxonomy): Eukaryota > Metazoa > Chordata > Amphibia > Anura > Rhinophrynidae > Rhinophrynus > Rhinophrynus dorsalis. The sequence continues at coordinate 85,916,380 of CM074727.1, read as the reverse complement.
TTCATTACATGTTTGGAATGTACATGTCAGATTTAAAAAAAAACAAAAAACAACTATTCTGCTAATTTCTTGTTTAATTTAAACACTAACACCAAAAAATGAACTGGGACTATTTACAGTTAAATGCTCTGTGATACATATTACAAAACCCCCAGTGTTTAAGAGAAGCGGAACAGTAGCAGTGGAGAAGTGTGAAGATCCAGTCAAATACTGCTGGAGAGTTGGAAGAGTCACATTGCTCCAGCTGAGTACTTTGATTGAAAAACTGCTAATATATATACTGTCAGCTTCAAAGCCACATAAGGAAACAAGGAGGAGGACGAGGATAATAGACAGGGAAAATCATGGAGTATAGGCTTATACAAATACAAAGTCGGGAGAGTAAAGTTTCAATTGACATATTTATTGGAAATATCGATCAAGGTGCATGCATGAAGAAACAAATTTGAGATCCCTCGCCCATGAGTGTGTTTGGACTCTCTAGCACTTGTATTTTAGAAGTGTATACATTGTTTTTTGTTTCATGGTTTTAGATAAAGATAATTTTCTATACATATTTGGGTGTGCCTCATTGCTACAGATTGCTACATATAGAAAGATATTATATTATTTATAGTGCTCGCCCATATTTGTAGTTTCTATAGTAGGGATAGGATTGAGTACACACGTTCCAGAGATTGTAGCCAGCTGTATTAAAGGCAGTGCCACACTGACCCGGTCCTATTGACAACTCCTGAGTAAAACCCCCTTTAATGGTATGAGTGAAATTTATATGCTATATATAAGTATCACTATAGATATAACCAAAACAATAATATAATAACTTCACTTTATTTATAACAAGGAAAAATAAATTATAAAAACATATATAGTAATTCCTTAGATGAACTCTCACAACGATATGTACTGAATCCAATATATTGAAAGTCCTCTTTAGATCAAATATTTCTTTATAATGCTATGGGTCAAGAAGTTCATATAATGCAGATCTCCCAGCTGTCAACAACACCAAAACTTCTAGGAAGTCGCACTCGCAGCCTCTGGTGCAAAATGTCATGTGATAACTACAACAGAACACAAAGAAGGGACACAGACCCCTATAAGACGATATATGTTTGGCTCTGCTAGTATCCAGACCCCCAAATATAATATGCTTACCAGATTCCAGTCATAGGATCACATACATGTGTATCTCTGAGGACTTTCACTTTGGACACTTCTCCGTTTTAAGCTTCTTTCTTTTTATTCAGCAGGACTTCTCAGGATTCAGCAATGTGGGATGCCACTGCCCTTCATGTTATGACCGTTGGGAGTACGTGTCTGAAATGTAGATATAATGGAAGCTCAAAGGCTGGGAAGCCTTGAGCCGTCGTTCTGGGTCTCTTCTGCCTAGATTTGGCCGGTCCAAGTAGAATCCACTGGTTGAATGTATTCGGAGCACTCGACAACTTGAAAGTTCACCAGTTCTACATCTTCAACTGGATGTTGGAGTCGACAAGACCAGCAGGGTCGAAGTCAAGTGTCCGGGAAGTCGACTTGACAGGTTCCAGCAGAGTTGCCGCCAGTTGTCCTCGAAGTCAGCAAATCCCCCAAGAGTTGAGTCGGCAACTCTCCAAGTGTCGAGTCAGAGTCTCAGGTATCTGGACGATGAGAGTCATCCACACTGAAAACGCTCCTGGATGGGAGTCAGAGAGGACTCCTTAGACCACCACAGGAATAATGACACGCAGAGACTCCGTCTTACTTTCACAACAAGTAACTCACTTTATTGATAAATTCAACGTTCTTTTATACACAACTGAGAGACAATACAACAATAGAACCATAAACAGTAGTTACAGATACAAAAGATTTGATTAAATAGCTTAATGTGATTTTACCTGCTCCAGTTCCTGACCAATGAGAATTGGAGTGACACAACTAAGTTTAATCCGACTTGTCCATTTCTTGGGAACACTGGGGCCAGGAGGGGAGTAACATGCAAAGTTGACTGGGCGGGCCAGACAGGGGAACAAAAGGTGAGGGGCCGCAATACACATTTTAGATACAATGGCCAGGGGTTGAAGCACGTCCTCGACTGGTTTGAATAATCCACTTCTACCCTGGCCAATCAGCTGTTGTCGTGGGGTCTCCTGTCGACCAATCCCTGAGCCGCCTACTTTCTCCATGTTAAATCTATGGAAGACCTTTAAATGTCCTGCTCAGGGATTTGACCAATCAGGCGACAGCCTACCGTCCTCGCCATCGAGTGTTCAACACGGTGTCGACGCCTTGAACCCCGAGATGAGAAATCTCCGACTGGTTGTCAATGACGGTGCAAACCTCAGACCCAACAGTACAGTGAACTCAGTCTCTTTGTGCATCTCTACCCCAAGAGGGGTTGACGCTCCTAAACATTACATAATGTCTTAAAAAGAGTCTCATAGTCTACGATAAGGGCTCATACATAGGTATGCCCAGGGGATGTCTTCCAGTAACGGACTATGATCCGTTACATTTCTCCCCCTTTTCAGTACCAAGCCAACAGCAGCTTGGTCGAATGCTGGCTTGGGAAGTTCGACAAGTTCTTGAGTGTAGGGGGTAGCCCCTTGTCTGGGCTCAGGAAGAAAGCATTGGCCCCTTGTCCTGTGCTGAACAATAAAAAGAGTAGGCCCTTGTCCAAGCTCAGTAATAAGGTATTAGCCCCTTGTCCTTGGCTCAAATGCTATTGAAGCCGAAAGGATCCCCCTCCCGCCCCTTCTGGCCACCTTCCATTAGATTTGGAATCAGGTTGTGGGACCGGACTTATACAGCGAGGGACAATCTTGATTAGGTAAGTATAAGGAAAACCCTACCCACTGGAGGAAGGAAGGAAGGATTTTCCTTTTGCTTACTGAAGATTTTCCCTTTTCATGCTCCATCTGGACCAGACTGAGAGTTGGAGTGACGCAGGGAAAGGGGCAGGAGGGATCCTTTTGGCTCGAATAGCGTTTGAACTACACAACTGTAAGTAACTGTAAGAGGCAGGAGGGATCCTTTTGGCTCGAATAGCGTTTGAACTACACAACTGTAAGTAATTAAATATAGCGCTACATGTAAAAAAAATAAATAAATAAAGAAGACTTGGAACTATTACTGTCGAGTGAGTGGCAGAGGGTTTCTCAACAGATTGTAAATCAATGTTTTGCATGCCCCTCTGGCACTCAAAGGATTAACTGTTTGAGTAGCATATGCGTCCGACATCCCTCCCTTGTATATTAATTCCCTGCAAGTTAAGAGTCTATAAAGGTTTTACCCTTTGAGTGCTAGAATGATTTGCAACACATTGCAAAGAATGCATTGCATACTCCTCTGGCCCTGAAAGGGTTAACAGGAGAAGTGCAGGAGAGGGCATTGTGTGTGTGTGGGAGCAGGAGGACATTTGGGCATAGAGGAGGCTCAGGTGAGGGCTGTGTATGTCTGTTCTGCATTTGGTGAGTAAGTTTCTTGTATTCCAAGAGTTTTTTTCATGTTCTGAGAATGCTCATTCAGTTCCTTGTTTGCCAAGCCTTTTTCATGTTGTGAGCATGCTCATTCAGTTCCTTGAAATCCAAGCCTCCTTTTCACATCCTGACCACAACCTCACAGATCTAAACATCCTAGTAAGTTCTGCTCAGTCTTAAGAGACCCACAACAGGAAATATCCAGGGGCTACATGTATATATGTATGTGTATGTATGCGTTTCACAGTGTGTGTGTCAGACATATTTTTTGTTTTTGTTGAGGAGGAAGTTGAGGGCAGGCTAACTCCTTGCAGACCCTTGCCCACTCCTGTCAAAGTCACACAATCCCATCTAGTTGGTTAAATAAATTACAAATGTGGTATGAAAAATATATAAATCGTCTAACGCATTTTGTGCTACTTATAAGCACTTCATCAGGGCCTCAGTCCACAAATATATACAAAATTATATAAATACTCTTAAAATTAGTCGACACAGAAAAGGTATACCTGATCCCTTTGCTGGTGCATCATAGTATTGATACGGTTCCAAACTACTACAATTGCTTCCGGTTACGTCATACGCATAGTTTGCTTCCTGTGCAACGGGATGCCTCTACTGAGAACTTGCGTTACATCTGTGGAACACTATAATAAGTTACCATGCTATCCGGAATACTACAAAAAAGTGTATTAATAAATAGACTACCAATGTCACATTAATATGTAAAACATTTAGAACCATTTTTAAAACATACATGAAAAATATCTAAAAAATACATAAGGAATGTAAAAAAAAAACAAAAAAAAAACAGGTGTACATCCAAGTTTTACATTCTATCACAGAAAATACATGAATTTCTATATATGCAATGTTTATGTCAAAAGACTTACACCAAAAATCAAGTTACAAATAGCGAATAAAAAATAATCTAACAACCCCAACTAATAATCTTAACTTTAAGCAAAAATTACTGTTAGGATTCATAAGATTAACCATTTAAGTAAGTTGCCACAGATCTAAATCCTCATTCAGACCTCCTCCTGGGGACAAGGAACCCAACTCATAAATCCAAAGGATTTTTCTCTTACATGGTATCTGGAATCTGTTGGGAACCTGACGGGTAATGAAATAAATACCTTTCACTTTAATATTGTCAGTATATCCCTTAGGGCATTGACTAAAGTGACACAATGATTTTGAGATTTTTTGATAATATTGCGTCTTTGTTCCCCTAGTCTCTCCCTCAGTGTCCTTGTGGTGAGACCTACATAATTCACACCACATCCACAGGTAACCAAATATACCACATAAGAGGTACCACAATGAATTGTAGATTATGTTAGTGTTAGTGTATTCATAATCTTAATTTTAGTAATGACAGGAGGCGAGTATTTTGCATAATCTTTCTTTACTGAAGATAAAGATATTAAAAATAATTACTTGGGTCCCCATCTAACTGACAATATGCTTTTGTATCTCCCAAAAGTCTATTACTCTCCTGCAGATAGTATATTGTGTCCTTCACCACCTAGGCTCCTCCCTTAAACGCCTCTGGTATTGTAATATGACTATTTTGTTTTAAATCTTGTAAGGGTTTTCCTTCTCTTTTGGTTAGATTTTCCTCCTTCTTTCTAATAGAACTAACCAAATTAGTATAATCATTTAAGAAAATATTGTAGAAAGTTTCTACATATGATCACTACAATGGAAAGGATACAACTTTGATTCATTTGAAATTAGTGGGTAGAAAGATGTTTTCCTGTCTTGAATTTTCATCCTGCATCTCTTGACTATTTATAATGGTAGTCTCTTCTTCATATACATTTCCAATACCAATAGAACCTCTTCTTTCTTCTTTGGTACTGCTTCCAAAATGTCTCCTTTCTTGTTAAAAAAAAAACCTCTTTAGAGCCAGCTTTCTTTGGAATTTGTTCAGATCAACAAAAAAATTAAAACTGTTAGGATCTTGACTGGGTGCAAAGGACAGGCCTTTATGGAATATAGAAACCTGACTAGTGGTAATAGTAGTTGTGGAAAGGTTAATAATACCATTTATTATTTGCTCTTGTTTAATGGGTTGGTTCTGTCCCCTTGTTTTCTTTTTTCCTCCCCTTCATCCTCTAGATCCCCACTTCCCTCTCTTTTTCTTTGATTGGCATTCTATTGATTGGAATGTTCCCAAAGTGTTTGTGTCACTGTCTCTCAGCCAGGAAAGGAAGGCTCAATCTCCGACACAGAGTCGGAACCCCACTGCAGGAGGTCGACAGTCAAGGATAAGCAAATGTCTTTAAGTGAGGCAGTAGTCGGCAGACAGAAATTGGTCGACTGCGAGTCAAAGACAACAGGAGAGCCGAGGTAGAACAGGAGTCGACTACTAGTTGTCGAATAATGCAGGAGTCAACCCAAGGGATCGTATACAAACGGAGAGTCGTTGACAAGCTGGGTTCGGTACATAAAGAGCCGAGCAAATGAAGCAGTCGGTACCTTGGAGTCATAGACAAGCGGGGGTTGTAGGCAAGCCGGATTTGGTACACAAGGAGTAGAGTAACGAGACAGTATGAGCCCCGGGAATGTAGACAAACAGAGAGATGTAGAGAAGCCAGATTCGATACACAATGTGGCAAGCAGGAACTGGAGCAAAGAGTAGAGTGTAGTCGGGAACAAAGCCAGGATCAGGAAACCAGAAAGTTGGATGAATGAGATACAAGCTGAGGTTGCAACAGGAATCAGAAATCAGGATATCAGGTAAGCAGGTACTCAGGACACAAGGACTCTGAGCACTGACAATCCAAGGGCAGGGAAAGGAGAAAAGTCCAGGGCATAAGTTGGCCACAGACAGGTAAAGGAGTATAGTAATTAGGAGTGAGAACGCCTCTGGGGAGGAGGAATCTGATGGGTTGTGACAGTCTGGATCTGGTTTTTGAGTTTGGATGTTGATGGTATTGTACAGCCCAAAAAAGATGATGAAGTAGATGGTTTGGGAGATGAATCCTCTATTTCTGTCCTCGATTGGAGGTCTTCTCTGCTTGACATAACTTTTAATGGAGCACAACTGATATGGGAGTGTTAGTGTAAACTAAATCTAGTGTAGACTATCTCAGGTCTAATAATGTATAACACAAAAGAAAAAAGGACAAAAAAAAAGGACTCAGTTGTCCCCTATGGCCAGATAGAAAAATGAATCATCTGATCACAGGAGAAAACTCCACCTCTCCACTAGAGACCAGTTCAGTGTTGGTAGGGAGACTAAAATACCTAAAATTTACATTTTATTAGTAAAATTTAAAACACTCAACACACATAACCAATCAGGGTAACACTTAAATGTCATGTCCTCTTTAAAAACACAGTGCAACCTCAACTTGCATTGAAACTACCCTCTATTTGGAGTTAGCTCAGGAATAATAATACATATGTCAGATGTTATAGAGTTATGTATACTCAACTTATCAATAGTTAGATTGAATTAGTGCAAACTTGAATACTGATATAGCCACAAGGTGTATTTAGTATTTATACATCCTTAGTGCTTAAATGCTGGAATCACTGTGTGACCAGATAGAATAATTTAGAACTAGAACATTTGAAATATTGATCACTGTTTTGTATATTGTGTGACATTTGGTAAATCTGGGGAACCAGATTGCAGAGTGGGCTGTTAAGTCCAGCACTCTGGCTTGTTTAACCCTTTGAGTGCCAGAGGTGTACCCAATGCATTGCTTTGCAATGTGTTGCATACCCCTCTGGCACCCAAAGGGTTAAAAAATACTCCATGTGCTAAGGAGTGTAAATTGACTCCTGCTGTGCTTCACTGACCAGTCAGGGGAGGTTATTATGGACCAGTTAAAATGTCCCTTTTTCAAGCACTAATTTGTATTCTTATCTTGATAAGAGTGTCTGGAAGTGTATATAAGTAGTGTGTTTTATCAATAAAGGCTGTTCTGTTCTACCTTCCTTAATACAAGTCTCGGCTGTATTTCTGGAGGGGGCTTGGGCTGGGATTCTTACCTTAGCCACTGCAGGAGCGAATTCACTTGCCTCGCTGGTCTACTGGTGTAGGGCCTCTGGAAACCCCACCTAGGATTCTGCAGCTAAATTCACTAGCTCTGCCAATCTGCCAGGGGGCAGCATCCAGTTGTTCCTACCTGAGTATCCAGGTCCTCCAGGAAGCAGCAGGGCTCCAGCTGGCCAGGGAAGATGGGCAGCAGCAGCGGCGGTTCAGGAACCAACGACCCCAAAAGGGTCCGGTAAATCCCGGTACCGTCACACACACTGTATCAACCATTCAGCATTTGGTTATAGGGTTGAATGCAGGCGTCCTGCTTATCTAAGTATATTTGTTCTTACTCCTCCATGTCATACATTTTTTTAAAAGATCACAGTGGATATGTGGTATTGGGTTAGTCACACCAAAGCTATGATTAGAAGTATATTACCACAGACTTCCACTAATTCCTCTCAATTGCAATAATACAGTTGAATGACAACCTGGAATTCAAAGACATAGTTCTCCTGCAGGTGCCCTGTTGCCCTATCTATTAATTCAGTATTTAGTTTCATAGCACACACAATTCAGCCATTGATTCTGACTCTACATCTGGCTACTAAGTTTCTTACTTGCTAAGAGCAAGGGGTTTGAATATATCCAGCTTAGCTTCCTCCCTTGTGGTGTAAGCCACATCGTAACCCTGCTGCTACTCCTAGGACTTATTATCACGGTGCCCGTGATTCCCTGTCAATCTCTGTGAAGTTACCTGTGTATTGGTGGAGGCCGATTGGCCCGCCCAGGATGTTCCTTTATATACTGGGTTTATGGCACCTGTCAGATGCCCTTTCGTGGTGTTCCTGATCCTGCGCCTTTGTTGCTGTGTTCCTGTGTACCGACTTGGCTCGTCTGACCATTCTGCTGTTCCTGTTCGTGACTGACCCAGTTCCGGCTGACGTTCCTGCTCCGTGATTGACCCGGCTTTGGCTAACGTTCCTGCTCTGTGAGTGACCCGGTTCCGGCTGACGTTCGTTCTCCGTGATCGTATCCTGTGATCTCGGTCGCTTACCGGCGACATTCTGAACTGTGCTGTTAGTGTCACTCTGGCTAATCACTTCTCTGCTACTGAGCTGTTGCCTCCATTACCGAGCAGTCCTCATAGCCCTGCTGAGCTGTTGTCTCCGTTACCGAACCTGTACTATACCCTTGCTGTGCTGGCTGCCTCCGTTATTGAGCCTGTATCCATACACTTGCCAAGCCTGTGTGTTCCATCCGAGCCATTTAACACTTACTGAGCCTGTGCCTTATTGACCTAGCCTATCCGTACACACTAGCAGAGCAGTTTCCGTTCCGGTGCTCGGACAGCACCGTGGTTGCACCGCCCGGTGCTAGTATTTCAGTTTGCTCTTGAAGTGTGTTGCTCCGTGACGGCACCGGAAGGGTGTCTTGGCTCTGGTCTCCAAGTGCTCACTGTGTTACGCTATCTATCGCACTAATAGTGCTTTGGCTCGCTTATCGCTTGTGCAGTGTTGCTCCGTTGTGGCACCCAAGGGGTGTTCTTGGCTCTGGTCCTGTTGGCACACGCAGGGTTTCTTCCATTGAGAGTGTTGAGGGTGTTTCAGGTTCTGGTCCCATTAGCTCCCGCAGTGGCTTTCTTCCGTAATATCCCACTAAGGTGGTATTGGCTCAGCTCTGGTCAATCCTTGCTGTTCATTTGGGCGTTCTATTGTACAGCTATCTGAGAGTGATTCAGTTCAGTCGCCCACTACACCTTCCTCTGCACCATCAAGAGACTGATATTACCTGCTGGGCATAGGCTAATTACCTTCACAGAGACTGTTCAGTTACTCAACATTTACCCCTGTCTATACGTTTATTCTGATTATTATTATTTGCTCCTACATATTTGGGCCTGTACTCTGTCATTACCGTTTATACCTGTCCTGGCCCCCAGGGGCGCTGTTCTTTAATTTTATTTTAATAAAACTGTGTTTTTAATTTTAACCTTTGTCTGAGTGTCAGAAAACCGTAACACTTATTGATTCACCATAACATAGTACCAAGGTAGTTTTTATTAATGCATTTAGTATAGCATTGTAGGGCAATGCAAGTTAAGCCCTATTAGAACATTTGCACCGCCCAACGCGTTTTGCCAATATCTTGGCTTCTTCAGGGGCTTCTTATGATTTGGTGGGTCTGCTCCCTTTGATTTATATATCCTTTGAATTTTAAACTGGCTCTTGATTGGTGTAATTCAGATCCAATCAGTGCCGGTATGAACGTTGGTTCTGTGTTAACATCATAGTAGGAGGATTCTCATCTCCATCAGTTATTAACCCTTGTTTATTTATATGTGTTGAGTATTTTAATTTTTACTAATTATATGTAAATTATAGGTATATCAGTCTTCCTGCCAATATTGAACTGGTCTCTAGTGGAGAGGTGGAATTTTCTCCTGTGACCGGATTATTCATTTTTCTATCTGGCCAGAGGGGAAAACTGTATCCTTTATGTTGTCCTCTTATTTTGTTTTAATGGGGTAGCCAGAGATGATTCCGACTTCATTCCTTTGGTATTCTGTCTATTTGATTCTTCCTTATTTTCACAGTCTATTGCAGATGATCCTACACTAAGTATCACAAATTGATTACTAACAGGTATTTAACAATTTTGAGTATTATCAGTGACAGCAATTGACTTTCCATCTTTATTTTTCTGAAGTTCTCGGGGTGTACTAGGAGTTGACTCACTAGGCCTATTTCTATTAAACGTATATCTAGAAATATATTGATAAATGTTCCATCTATTCTGATTATTTCTAGAGAATCTGTTGCTTGGATTATAACCATCCCTTCTGTTGCAAGCTTGATAGCACTCCTCATCCCTCCTGAGTTTATTTTGTTTATTTCCTTGAGTTAGTTTTCTAATTAACTTTATTATTTACCTTTATATCCAAATAATGAACTGATTATCATTAGAATACTGTTCTGCCTTATTAAAAGTATCTTTAATTTTATCCTACAATTTTAACAAGTCTTGTTCTCTATATGTTATTACATGGTAGTGAGGTGCAAGAGAATCGCAAGCAGGGCAGCATTTAAGGCGATTTCCTCCCGCAGAATATGGCAGGGAGGGTTCATCATTACTATTAAACTGTCACTGGAGCTAGTAGTGGCAAGTGGAACCTTCATCATCCATCACCAATGTTACTGCCGTTGGCTAGCAACCTGATTGATGCATCAACAAATTCAAACATACAGCCAATCCCAAGGCCCCAAAGTATCCAAAAAGTTCAAATACACCTATATATACCCAAAAATAACCATCACACACTGTCTGTTATCGAGTTCTTGTGAGCTAGATATCAGGACCCAGGAGCTGAGGATAGTGATCAGAGAGAGGGAGACAGGAACGTACATCAAAGGTAGAAGGAGTTTTGGAGATTGGAGAGAGGTGCACATAACTATTCACATATTACACTTTTTCACATATCACATACACACATACAAACAGTTACACATACACACACATAGTCTTTTTTGTTTGAAACACCTTACATATTTTTTTAATTTCACTTGACAGTGTGAATCTGTGAGTGTAAGTGTGTGACAGAGATTAAGTGGATAGAGTGTGTCTGTGAGGGCCTGTGGGAGTGCCTGGGTGTGAGTGGGTGAGTGATGGCAAGGAGAGGAGGACAGGAGAGAGGGATGGGGAGAGTAGTGGAGGAGGAGGAAAGTCAGGAGGGCATCTCTGAGCAGAGCAGGGGTGGGAGAGTGAGATCCACAGGGCTTAGGGGGACCAGGCCCACAAGATCATGCACATGGAGGGCAGGGACAGATGTGTCAGTGGGATAAGGGGTATCTGTTCCGGAGCACCACGCACAGGCAGGGGCAGAGCGGGCAGGACACTCCGGTTCTGAATCCTCCCATGCTGGAGCTGACGAGGGCAGGATCAGGGATCCAAAGTACACCGAGGAGGAGAACTCAGATCTCATGGAGGCTGTCCTCGAGAAAGAGAGAGTGTCCTCCACCCGAAGGAGAAGGTCCCTGGCCTGTCAGCGAGGAGAAAGGCAGCCTGGAACCAGATATGCAGCCGGGTGAACGCTGTGGCTCCATGCAGACGGGACGTGGAGTCCAAGAAGAAGAGATGGGGTGACCGCCGGAGAGTGGTCAAGAATAAGTTATCTGACATGGCCAAACACGACCGAGGCACCGGAGGTGGCCCACCCGTCCCAATCACCTTCTGCGGGTGGGAGGAGATGTTGTGGCTGAACATGTCGCTGACACTCATAGAGGGGGTGCTTGGAGGAGCGGACACTGGGGATGAGAGGAGCCTCCACACTGCCGGTAAGTGCATCACCACATCAACCAACACAAGCTGCAAACACAGTCACACCTCAACACATGCCCATCATTCATCCACACAACTGCACCAACACAGCACCTTGAGGGTTAAAAACAGGACACAACACAAGGACAAATGGCAAGGTTCAACCAGGCCCAAACCTGTCCAAGTCCCAGTTCAACCCTCTTGTTGCTGTGCTGATCACACACAATCCATACAAACCATGCTGTTTAAATTGTTGTCTGTTAAACATCCTCACTGTTCCCACACAATATCACCCATGTACCCACAGGGAAGTCAGCACATAACCCCTTGAGTGCTATAGGGATCATCAATGCATCGCTCAAAAATGCTTCGGTTGCTTTGGCAACCTCTCTGGTACTCAAAGGGTTAACCAGACAACAAACCAGGCAATTGGCGAATGATCACATGCTACACAGGGGTCATTCACTAAGCGGTGACAAAGAGATGGTGGAGAGAAATTAACCCTTACATACCCTCACTTCACCAATCCCAATGTTAGTCTATGGAGAATATGCAATAACATGAATTAAGTTGCTAACGTCCCTTTGTATAGACTCCATAGAAAACACTGTAAATGGGGAAATGAGATCACTGGAGAAATCAGCATCATGTTCACCTCATCAGGTCTACATCACCGCTTACTGAATCACAAAAAGGATGGATCAGGTCACACATCACAGTGCAACTGAGAATAACTGGTTGTATGTGCAAGACACAGGCCTAAAAAAATTAACTGTAATTAAAGGAGAAAAATTAAGCCTTGGTGTTGGTATATACAATCATTTACTCTAACTTGAAATTACATATATCTCACATTTGATTCCCACATGGATCCCCAGGGTTGCTGATGCCATGGATGGATGGTACACCAGCCACTGTTTGCAGGATATATATGGGAACCAAATCTCAACCATTGTACTTTGGTCACCTACAGGCCATGAATGATGGATATCTCGAACTGTGTACAGTTGCCTGACTCAGAAGGATGGATGGGCTCATACACAAAGAAAAACAGGCCTCAATCAAAGATATCCCTCATGACTGGCTTGATTGTTCTCCTTCAGGATTCAACTGGAACAAAGGACATGGACAGGATCCTGTCCAGTTCATCAATCTGTGATTGCCAGGGTGGTATCCCATGTATCACAATGCAATGCATAGGATATCATCATGACAACTAGAGAGTCACCTGTCAAGTAATCAAAAATCGTGCATTGTATGGGATCAACTAAGTAGACAGGGTTGAATAACACTTGAATCCCACTGCAGATCTGTTAAAAAAAGATATGCACACAAAGAAAAACGCTCAGATATGTAACTTTCAAATGGTTCCAAATATGTCCCAACATGATGTGAACTCAGAGATCAGTTCACTGCATGTGATTGCCTTACTGGCCTGATATGTGCACCCATCAGAAACTAACTTACATTGACATCATCAAAATACACATACCTAGTATATGTAGATGGGATATACGAGGAATGTTCATATCTATGATATCTATGATAGCAATCCAATGTATTTCTTGATGGGTGCACATATATAGCCATAAAGGCAATCACACATACTGAACTGATCTCTGGCTTCATTTTTTGTAAGGATATATTTGTATCCATATGAAAGGTACATATCCACATACATATCTGACCATTTCTCCTTCTGTGTAACTGTAATGGGATAGCAATGGTTAATTTCACCTTGATTTAATATTGTAGGCATTGTAAAAAGATGTGGATCGATGTTATTCCTATCCTATACATCTTTGAGATGGTCTACAAAGTGTGCCTGGTTTGCAAGCATACTCTATGGACAATTCCAATGAAGTTTACATCTCTGAATGAGGCAATTTAGGCTCTGCTGAAGAGCCTCCATGTGGTCGATTGACTGAAATCTCCAACTTTCAAATAGGGTAATATCTGTCTAACCATGAGGGTTGGAGGGACAGGACTAAAATTGATCCACATCTTTTTACGATGCCTACAATATTACATCATGGTGAAATTCACCATTGCTATTCCGTTAAAGGGATAGTTATACCTAACAGATGAAAAGAAAAATATGTTGCAGGGTTCATCCCCCGAAAAAAACAAAGATATTCCCACTACTGAAAGGTGTTTTATTCAAAAAGTACCACTGCTCAAAGTTGAATATTCCAGGGGCAATATCACAGTGGCCTGAAACTGTACAATGGCGATGTTGCTAGACCATCCTATTGACAGCTTTCATCCCAAGACCATAAATCTCCATAGGATGAGCGCCAGTGTACAACTTCAGGCCACTGGGATATTGCACAAAGGCAATTAAACTCTGAGCTGTGAGTCTTTTCGAATAAAACACCCTTCAGCAGTGGGAGTACCCTTGTTTCACTCAGGGGGATAAACCCCACAACATATATTTCCCTTCCCACAATTCATGTATTAATATCCCATTAATCCTATCACGGCTTCATTTACTAATCACACAATCTCAATTCTCCACACAGCTTACAGGCCTCCATCACAGCAGGAGCCCGTGGAGGAGCCGACCACACCACCCAGTGAGGAGTATATGGAGGAGGGGACCAGTCAATGGGAACCATACGCAACTTCAACACCTCTTCCCCAACTGGCTGCATCACCACTGTCTGCCCCCCAGCCGGCTGCACCCCAACTGGCTGCCCCTCAACATGTTGCACCCCAACTGGCTTCCCCCAACTGGCTGCACCCCAACCGGCTGCACACCAGCTGGCTGCCCCCCAACCGGCTGCACACCAACTGGCTGCACCCCAACTGGCTACACCACACCACTACAGTGGCTGGATGCAGGGGGAGAGATTGATGCATCCCACCACGTCCAGGAGCTATAACCCTCCAGCAGCAGCACCACCACCACCCAGGGAGGCAATGGCTACCCGGGAATGTGGCCACCACACAATATGGGCAATATTCCACACAGATGAACCTACCCTCCTGGATGGCTCCCCAACATGGCCCCAGGTATGATCCCAGGTGGGGGCAAAACACCTACCAGTGGCCAAGGTATAACCCTTGGCCACTTGAATACCAACACCTTGGCCTGATTGGGGAGCCCCAGCTCCCTCTGCCAAGGGAATTGTTCACTCCACCACCTCCACCAGCACAGACATCATTGGGCAGAAGTGGGTCCCTTGATGTGGTGGGCACCCACACACCGTCTGTTGAAGCCACTCCACCAGCTGTCGCAGCAGTAGCAGCCACAGCACACCCAGCACCAGCAGAGGAGACAGCAGAGGCTTGGGAGATAGAGGCTGAGGAGACAGCAGAAGCTGAGGAAATAGAGGCTGAGGAGACAGCTGAAGTTGAGGAGACAGCACATGGATCACTGGGCACTGCCATCTCCAGCAGTCAATGCCCAATGGATCTGGAGACGGAGTGCATGGGCCTTCAAAGAAGATTACTCCGGGTAAGCCACTCTACCAACGACAACATCACGAGGAGCCGGAGGAAGATGAAGAAATGAAAGGCCCAACCTGTTATCTGCCCCCTCAATAAAGGAACATTGTGCTTTTGAACTCTGTCTTATCTGCTGTGTATTCATTTATAGATTGGGTGGTAGGGTTGCCTCCAATGCATTGCCCAACAATGCAGTGAACTCAACTTCTGTCTGGGTGAAATGTTTGTGGGATGTTACAACATGGGTTCACACACACACACACACACACACACACCATTGTCCAAATTCACCTGACAACCCATCCCTGTAGACATATAATGACAGTGTTACATGGCCATGATGTGTGTTAGATTTGATCAGAACATACCCCTTATCACAACAACTGGTGCAACACTGAACATTCATCTGCATCAATTGTTGTGTTTGAGGGGAAAACCAAACAAACAGCTATGTGACTAAGCAGGGAAATAACAAGCATGACAGATGGAACATGCATCAGTATGGTCTTACTGGAGAACATAATGTACACCCTAGGATCTCAATGTGTGTGCTATACATTGTGATCCTAGGGTGAGCATTGTGTTCTCCAGTAAGTCAGTTGCACAATAGGAGTTTGAATCACAGCGTAACTTACTGGATAACCCAATGGTCTTCCTAAGATTTCAATGTGTAGCACACTTATTGAAACCTTAGGCTGAGCATTGGGTTATGTTTTAAGTTGTGTTGTTTAACTAAGGCTATAACACACTTCACCAGTGATAACGCTTGTCCACTTGGTCTGGTTGTTTGTTGATGTAGCCCATGTACTGAGATATGTCAACCTACAGCAATCTCAGGACATTGATTATATTGAGCAACACACAAATCGTGGATGTCACATCACAGTGGAAGTCTGTCCCCTGTATCACCACTTAATCACTCACAACACACATTAGTGTATCACTGCCATCATGTCATTGCATGTATACACCACAAAGTCCACTCATGGTCAGACAACTAGTGGACTCCTGGTCATGCCTTCCGTTGCATGAGGGATACTCTAGCCTTGGGTATGGTTCCACATTTACAGATGTTTGAATCAACATTCATTCATACAGACACAGATTGAATAGTGATGGTTCTCCTTTATTGTGTCTCAAACTACATTAAAACATACATGTGTTTCCTGGGAATATAGCCTATATGCATTAAACACGTGTATGAGCATACAAACGGTACATCTGAACATGAATACTAAATATGAATACTTTAGAAACACTAGTGAACTGCTCATGTGTTGTTCACATGGTTTGGCAACTCTGTGGATGAGCAGTCTTACTGTACAGGTCTGATACCTGGATGTTAGTACACACATGAATTTGTGTCCATTAGTGTTGAGCGAGCATGCTCGGCCGATGCACGGATCGGCTCGAGCATCGCTCTGCTCGGCACATGGCGGTACTCGTACGAGTACCGCATGTGCTCGCCCGCCATGTTCGGGTCTCCTCCCCGCACGTTTTGCGGCTGCTGCGCAGCCAATAAACGTGCAGGGAGGCTCTGACATCGGTGTAATGCCAGCAGCCATGTTGGCTGCTGGCATTACACTGATTGGCTGGCCAGAACCCGTGGTCGGGTGCTGTATAGCACCTGACCATCGAGTTCGGCTCAGTCTTAGCCAGGGAGAGCAGAGGATAGGAAGGGAAAGGCAGTGTAGGGAGGAAAAAAAACCAAAATTGTGAAAAAAAAGAACCAAAAGTCCTTTTTAGGACTACTGTGTGTGGGGGCAGCAGGTTATTTTGTGTGGGGGGAAAAAAAAAAAAAAAAAAAAAAAAAATATTCTGTTTAGTGTGAAAAGTTGCAGATTAGAGCACATTCTGTTTAGTGTGCACAGTTGCAGATTAGAGCACATTCTGTTTAGTGTGCAAAGTTGCAGATTAGAGCACATTCTGTTTAGTGTGCAAAGTTGCAGATTAGAGCACATTCTGTTAAGTCTTCAAACTAAAATATCAAAGTCACATATTCCATTCAGTGTGCGTCGCCGCAGTTTAGCAGCACATTCTGTGTACTGTGCAGAGTTGCAGAATAGGAAGAAATACTGTTAAGTCTTCAAACTAAAATATCAAAGTCACATATTCCATTCAGTGTGCGTCGCCGCAGTTTAGCAGCACATTCTGTGTACTGTGCAGAGTTGCAGAATAGGAAGAAATACTGTTAAGTCTTCAAACTAAAATATCAAAGTCACATATTCCATTCAGTGTGCTTCGCCGCAGTTTAGCAGCACATTCTGTGTACTGTGCAGAGTTGCAGAATAGGAAGAAATACTGTTAAGTCTTCAAACTAAAATATCAAAGTCACATATTCCATTCAGTGTGCTTCGCCGCAGTTTAGCAGCACATTCTGTGTAGTGTGCAGAGTTGCAGAATAGGAAGAAATACTGTTAAGTCTTCAAACTAAAATATCAAAGTCACATATTCCATTCAGTGTGCTTCGCCGCAGTTTAGCAGCACATTCTGTGTAGTGTGCAGAGTTGCAGAATAGGAAGAAATACTGTTAAGTCTTCAAACTAAAATATTAAAGTCACATATTCCATTCAGTGTGTGTCACCGCCGTTTAGCAGCCTATTCTGTGTACTCTGCACAGTTGCAGACTAGGAAGAAATACTGTTAAGTTTTCAAACTCAAATATTAAAGTCACATATTCCATTCAGTGTGTGTCACCGCCGTTTAGCAGCCTATTCTGTGTACTCTGCACAGTTGCAGAATAGGAAGAAATACTGTTAAGTTTTCAAACTCAAATATTAAAGTCACATATTCCATTCTGTGTTCGTCACCGCAGTTTAGCAGCCTATTCTGTGTACTCTGCACAGTTGCAGACTAGGAAGAAATACTGTTAAGTTTTCAAACTCAAATATTAAAGTCACATATTCCATTCAGTGTGTGTCACCGCCGTTTAGCAGCCTATTCTGTGTACTCTGCACAGTTGCAGAATAGGAAGAAATACTGTTAAGTTTTCAAACTCAAATATTAAAGTCACATATTCCATTCAGTGTGTGTCACCGCCGTTTAGCAGCCTATTCTGTGTACTCTGCACAGTTGCAGAATAGGAAGAAATACTGTTAAGTTTTCAAACTCAAATATTAAAGTCACATATTCCATTCAGTGTGTGTCACCGCCGTTTAGCAGCCTATTCTGTGTACTCTGCAGAGTTGCAGAATAGTAAGAAATACTGTTAAGTTTTCAAACTCAAATATTAAAGTCACATATTCCATTCAGTGTGTGTCACCGCCGTTTAGCAGCCTATTCTGTGTACTCTGCAGAGTTGCAGAATAGTAAGAAATACTGTTAAGTTTTCAAACTCAAATATTAAAGTCACATATTCCATTCAGTGTGTGTCACCGCCGTTTAGCAGCCTATTCTGTGTACTCTGCACAGTTGCAGAATAGTAAGAAATACTGTTAAGTTTTCAAACTCAAATATTAAAGTCACATATTCCATTCAGTGTGTGTAACCGCCGTTTAGCAGCCTATTCTGTGTACTCTGCACAGTTGCAGAATAGGAAGAAATACTGTTAAGTTTTCAAACTCAAATATTAAAGTCACATATTCCATTCAGTGTGTGTCACCGCCGTTTAGCAGCCTATTCTGTGTACTCTGCAGAGTTGCAGAATAGGAAGAAATACTGTTAAGTTTTCAAACTCAAATATTAAAGTCACATATTCCATTCAGTGTGTGTCACCGCCGTTTAGCAGCCTATTCTGTGTACTCTGCAGAGTTGCAGAATAGGAAGAAATACTGTTAAGTTTTCAAACTCAAATATTAAAGTCACATATTCCATTCAGTGTGTGTCACCGCCGTTTAGCAGCCTATTCTGTGTACTCTGCACAGTTGCAGACTAGGAAGAAATACTGTTAAGTTTTCAAACTCAAATATTAAAGTCACATATTCCATTCAGTGTGTGTCACCGCCGTTTAGCAGCCTATTCTGTGTACTCTGCAGAGTTGCAGAATAGGAAGAAATACTGTTAAGTTTTCAAACTCAAATATTAAAGTCACATTTTCCATTCAGTGTGTGTCACCGCCGTTTAGCAGCCTATTCTGTGTACTCTGCACAGTTGCAGAATAGGAAGAAATACTGTTAAGTTTTCAAACTCAAATATTAAAGTCACATATTCCGTGTAAGATGAAGAAGGCGGGTAAAAAGGGACGGGGAAGTGGACGTGATCCTGATAGTTCAGGGCGCGGGTCAGGACGCGGAGAAACTGTGCCTGGTGCCAGAGCACAAGAAAGAAAGACATCCACCATACCTAGCTTCATGTCTAATTTTACAGGGCGTCGCAGGACATCACTCTCGAGGTCCGACCACTGCGAACAGGTGGTCGGTTGGATGACAGCTGATACTGCTTCCAGTCGGTTAAGCACCACCCTGTCTTCCACCAAGTCCACTCTCAGTAGCCAAGAGTCTGGTCAACATAATCCTCACTCTGATCATCCTTCCTCCCACCATACACGGTCTGGTCAAAGAAGTGATCCCACACTGGGATATAGTGAGGAGCTCGTCTCATCACCAATCCTTCATTTGACCCTCTCTCCAAGCACGCTTGCAGAGGAACATGACATCTTGTGCCCTGATTCACAACCTCTAGAGGCTACCCAATCACAAGAAGATGACAGATGTGAACGGCATTTAAGGTCAAAGGAAGTAGTGGATGATGATGATGATGATGATGAGACACAGTTGCCATTAAATCAACCACTATTTCCGTCTCAAGACCTTGTTGAGGAGAATGTTATACAGTTGTCAATGACTGAGTATGTGGTGGGATCAAGACTTGAGGAGGATGATCAGAGTGAGGAAGTGGAAGAGGACTTGGTGGACGATGAGGTGACTGACCCCACCTGGGAAGGTGTAGAGCCGAGCGATGACAGCAGTCCTGAGGGTGAGCCATCTGCAGCACCGCAACAGGCTGGAAGAGGCAGTGGTGTGGCTACAGAAAGAAGGCGGACCGCACCAAACCGGCCCGCAAATGTTCCACGGAGCACCCCCTTGCGTAAATCTACCTTGCCAAAGGGTAGGTGTTCCGCGGTATGGCGTTTTTTAAAGGAAAGTGCGGACGACAAAAGAATTGTAGTTTGCAACCTGTGCCACACCAGAATGAGCTGAGGCATGAACACTAGAAACCTCACCACCACCAGCATGATCCGACACATGGCATCCAAGCACCGTAGTAAGTGGGAGGAACGCCTGGATCGCCCATCTGTGTCTGCAGGCCACACCACTGCCTCCTCTTCCCCTGTTTTCGGTGCCGGCCAATCGCCTGTCGAAGGCGCAGGCCCGCATACCTCCCGCCCTGCACCTGTAGCATCTGAAGCACCATCAGCGACCACATCCACTTCCCTGTCCCAGCACAGCGTCCAAATGTCGTTACCCCAGGCATTTGAGCGCAAGAGAAAGTACCCAGCCACCCACCCACAGGCCATAGCACTAACCTCACACCTTTCCAAATTACTGGCCATCGAAATGCTGCCATTTAGGCTTGTGGACACTGAGTCCTTCCGCAGCCTGATGGCAGCAGCTGTCCCTCGGTACGCGGTCCCCAGCCGCCACTACTTTTCCCGGTGTGCCATCCCCGCATTACACCACCATGTGTCCCGTAACATCACCCGTGCCCTGACCAACGCAGTTACTGGGAAGGTCCACTTAACGACTGACACATGGACAAGTGCTTGTGGCCAGGGATGCTACATTTCCCTGACGGCACACTGGGTGAATGTCGTGGAGGCTGGGAGCGACTCGGACCCTGGGATGGCACGGGTGCTACCCACGCCGAGGATTGCGGGCCCTACCTCCATCAGGGTTTCCACCAGCACCTACGTTATTGGCTCCTCCTCCTCCATTTCCACCTCCGAATTCTCTACACGCAGCGCCACTCCCCCATCAGCCAGTAGCTGGAAGCAGTGTAGCACTGCAGTGGGGAAGCGTCAACAGGCCGTGCTGAAGCTGATCTGCCTTGGGGACAAACAGCACACGGCCTCAGAGCTGTTGCAGGGGATTAGTCACCAGACCGAGCAGTGGCTCTCGCCACTCAACCTGCAACCAGGCATGGTTGTGTGTGATAATGGGCGTAACTTGGTGGCGGCTTTGGAGCTCGGCAAGCTCACACACGTACCATGCCTAGCGCATGTATTTAATTTAGTGGTTCAGCGATTTCTAAAAACCTACCCCAATTTGCATGATCTCTTGACGAAGGTGCCCCGCGTGTGTGCACATTTCCGTAAGTCATCTACAGCTTCGGCCGGCCTGTTGAAGCTGCAGCAGCGCTTACAATTGCCAGCTCACCGGCTGCTGTGTGACGTGAGCACGCGCTGGAACTCCACCTTCCACATGTTGGCCCGGCTTTGTGAGCAGCAGAGGGCAGTAGTGGAGTACCAGCTGTTACACGGTCGTCGCCTCTCCGTTCAACTTCCTGTAATCAGAAGTGAGGAGTGGGAATGGATGTCAGACCTCTGCGAGGTTTTACGCAATTTTGAGGAATCGACACAGATGGTGAGCGGCGATAACGCTATTATCAGTGTAACCATCCCACTTCTGTGTCTACTGAAACGCTCGCTGCTCACAATTAAAACCGACGCTTTGCATGTGGAAGAGGTGGAAATGGGGGAGGAAGAGCTTACACAAGGTGATAGCCAGAGCACCCTCACTTCGTCTTCTCAGCGACAATTGGAGGAGGCGGAGGAGGAGGAGGAGGAGGAGGAGGAGGAAGACACGGTTGCCTCCGCTACAGAGGGTAGCCATGGAACTTTAGTTCCATCTCTTCAGCGTGGGTGGGCAGAAGAGGAGGAAGAGGATGAGGATATTGAGAGTCATCCTCCTGGTGAGGACAGCGAAATCTTGCCTGTTGGTACTCTGGCACACATGGCTGACTTTATGTTAGGCTGCCTTTCCCGTGACCCACGCGTTATACGCATTTTAAACAACATGGATTACTGGGTTCACCCTTCTGGACCCCCGCTACAAAGAGAATTTCTCATCTCTCATTCCTCCGGTGGAGAGGACAAGCAAAATGGTGCAATACCAGAAGGTTCTTGTTGAAAAATTGCTCCAAAATTTTCCATCTGACAACGCTGGCGGCAGAGTACGTGCTACCTTGGCCAACAGAGAAGGGGAGAAAAGGGGAGCACACAGCAGTTCCGAGAAAGGCAGGGCAACACTCTCCAAGGCATGGGACACCTTCATGACACCCCGCCAGCACCCTCACCCTGATGCGCAGCCTAGTGTCACAAGGAGGGAAAAGTTTTGGAAGATGGTGAAGGAGTACGTAGCAGACCGTGTCAGCGTCCTCAGTGATCCCTCTGTGCCTTACAACTACTGGGTGTCCAAGCTGGACACGTGGTATGAACTGGCACTCTACGCCTTGGAGGTGCTGGCCTGCCTTGCCGCCAGCGTTCTGTCTGAGCGGGTATTTAGTGCTGCTGGTGGCATCATAACAGATAAGCGTATCCGCCTTTCCACCGACAATGCTGATAGGTTGACACTTATAAAAATGAACAAGGCCTGGATTTCCCCTGACTTCTCCACTCCACTGGAGGAAAGCCCCGGGGGAACATAAACTCACTTTATATATGTTATTTACAATGATGGGAATACTCTGTATTCCCATTCACCCCTTCCACCCAAAAAACGGGTATATGGTTGACTCTTAATCTTCTCATCCTCCTCCTCCTCTTCCATATGCCCTGTGCTATAATTTTTATATAGGGCCAGCTAACCAGCGGGCCCTGTGATATAATTTTTATATAGGGCCAGCTCACCAGCGGGCCCTGTTTGACAATTTTTATATAGGTCAGCTCACCAGCGGGCCTTCTTATATAATGTTTTATTGGGTCAGCTCTCTAGCGGGCCCTCTCATATAATGTTTTATAGCGTCAGCTCACTAGCGGGCCTTCGCATATAATGTTTAGGATGGTCAGCTCTGCAGCAGACCCTCACCCATAATGTTTTAGATGGTCAGCTCAGCGCACGTTTCCCTCTTAATCATGGCCTCAGTTCAATAAAATCAAGGAAATTTTTGGGAGAATTTGCCTCTGCGCACGTTTCCCTCTTAATCATGGCCTCAATTCTGAAAATCAAGGAAATTTTTGGGAGAATTTGCCTCTGCGCACGTTTCCCTCTTAATCATGGCCTCAATTCTGAAAATCAAGGAAATTTTTGGGAGAATTTGCCGCTGCGCACGTTTCCCTCTTAATCATGGCCTCAGTTCTGAAAATCAAGGAAATTTTTGGGAGAATTTGCCTCTGCGCACGTTTCCCTCTTAATCATGGCCTCAGTTCTGAAAATCAAGGAAATTTTTGGGAGAATTTTCCTCTGCGCACGTTTCCCTCTTAATCATGGCCTCAGTTCTGAAAATCAAGGAAATTTTTGGGAGAATTTGTAGATGATATACAAGTAAATATACAGCAAATACTGTTTGGTAACAATTTTTCGCCTAAAGTCGTTTTTATTTTCCTTTTTGTGTGTTTTATGGTCAGTCTGTAAAAATGGCGTACTACGGGCGAAAGATCGTTCCCAGCAGCGATGTTGGAGTCCAAGATGCATCCAGACATCCTCCCTATGCTGTCCCTGAACCATTTCTGTGGTGTTTCCATCCTTTTCTGCCCTTTTCCTATGGACCAGGCACCCTCCCCTCATCAGAGCAGGGGGTGCCTGGTGTAATGCTCGAGTCCTCCCATTGACTTCAATGGGGCTCGGGTGCTCGGCCGAGCACTCGAGCCTCAGGGGGTGCTCGGTCAGAGCACCCGAACACCCGAGCATTGGGGTGCTCGCTCATCACTAGTGTCCATATGTGTATGTTCCAGTAGAGGTTGCTGTGAACATCAGGTCAAACATTGCATCACCAACACAATCACTTGAAACACTAAGGGGTGAGCTTCAAGGAAGTGTTGTCCAGATTTCAGTCCAGTTACATGGAAACTCCTCTGTTCTAGGATGGATCGTGCTATGGATGCCTGTGGGCCAGGAGGACAGGATTTGTAACAGCACCCTAGAACTGATCGTCATGCAACAGCTACAACATCATGATCCCCTTAATCTTTCTCGTTACAGGGGGCTACACAAACCATTGCTTTGTAATGTGTTGTGTACTGGTCTGTAAACCATTATGAGGGGAACTAAGGGGATGTTAACCATCCTCAGGGATATATGCCCCTGACATCAATACACACATCAACAGATATGTCCTTATAGCTCCATGACACTAGTGTATTTGGGCTATCACTGTCAGAGGCAGCCCAAATACGTTTGTTCATGGAGCTATTAGGACATATTTGTTGATGTGTGTATATCTGTCTGGGGCACATATCACTGCACACACACACACAGGTCAGCATGGAGATGTGATCCACATTTCATTACCTCTATGTTGAGTAACACACTACCACTGTAGATTTATCCCTCTGCTGCTCTTTTCAGCTGTATTAAACTACTGGCCCAATGTCCCCCTCGAATGTCCCCTTAACCCCTGATATGACAGAGTGCTATCCGATGCATTGCCTTGGATGGGACTCCCTCGCTACAGGGGTACCATGGTTGCTATGGGTCTGATCCTAGAAAAACACTTCAGTTGATGCTTAGGGAGCTGTGGGATATGCTGAACATGGTTGAAGTGTTGTAACTTGGTTTCCAGGGGGGCATGCATGATATCCATGAGGTAGCAGTATGAACATGGAGAACAGGGTGTCAGCTATCATTGGGATCTCTATCCCCAGTATAACTGGTCCATGTAATGGATGATGTTGGTGGGCCATACTGCAGCCAGTGCCATGGCTGTGTCACTGATCCTGTTGGGTGAAACAGAACATGTGTGTTGTGGTGGGTGTGTATGCATGGATTGTGTGCATACATGTATTATACTCACAGCTGAAGTGATCCCTGATCAGTCTGTTTCTTGGCTGCCTCCCCGTTAAGGTTTCCTCACCCTGGACAATGTCCACAGGGTCATCAAGTCTGGGTAAGGGCTGGACATCTGAGTCTGGTGTCCACCGCGATATTATGGAGGATGGCACATACCATGACTATGTCGCAGACTTTGCCTGGTGTATACTGCAATGCTCGCCCCCGAGTGGTCCAGACATCAGAATCGGGACTTAAGGAGGCCGAAGGTCCGCTCAATGGCATTGCGAGTTAAGCCATGAGCCTGGTTATATCGTTCCTGGGCATCGGTTTGGGGATTGGTGACCGGGATGAGGATCAATAGTTTTCAGCCATACCCAGCATCACCTGTGGAAAGTGAGTGACATGGTGAGACAAGGAGCACATGTTGTGTGAATGCTGTTTCATGAGGTGAACGTACTAGCATGTGTGTACGTGGTGTAATTTACTATTGTTAACTTACCCAGAAGCCATCAGCCTGTATAGGTCCCATTTTCGAAGTCTCTCTGCACAGATGAGTTTCTGAGTATATGGGAATCGTGACAGCTTCCGGGATATTTTGAACAGACATTCATGATGGCCAGGTTGCTGTCACACACCATCTGCACATTCATGGAGCAGAAGTTTTTTTGGTTGATGAACATATGTCCCCGATGTGCTGGTGCTTTGATACTGACATGGGTGCAATCTATTGCACTCATGACCCTGGGCATGCCTCCTCTTTCATAGAAACCCTGCTTGAGATATGTCCACTACATGTTGGTTGTGAGCAAGTGTAGGTACCTACTGGCCTTGCCTTTAAGAGCTGGCAAGACCTGGACTACCACTCTGGAGAATGTGGCCTGTGACATGCCAGATGCGTAACCCTCTGTCGACTGGAAGCTGCCACTTGCCATGAAGTGTATAGCACACAGAAGTTTTTCAGGCCAGTTAGGGCATGGATGTGGGTGAATATGGGATCCACTAGCGATCAATGACCTCGTCATCAGTCATTCCAAGGACAGTGACCCTTGGGTGGTATACCCTGGGCCTTGGTGGTCGTCTATGCATCCTGGGCTGCTCCAGGGGTCCATGTGGCAGGTGGGGAGCATCCTGTTGCTGGGGAGCATCCTTTTGCTGCAGCTGTGCATCTACAGGCAGGTGTCCTCCAGGTGGGGATGGGCTCCTGTGTGGCTGTTGAGCCAGAGCCTCCTCACTTGCAACAGGTGAAGGCTGTTGATCAGGTGTGCCTGGTGGCTGCTGGTGTTCCCTAGGTCTCTCCCTTGCATGCCTTCTCTGCAGTCTTCGCAACAATATGAAACCCAACATACTGATTGCTCTATCTATCTATCTATCTATCTATCTATCTATCTATCTATCTATCTATCTCTCTCTCTCGCGCTCTCTCTCTTGCTCTCTCTCTCACTCTCTCTATCTCTCCTGAGTAGAAAACAAGCCACAAGTGAGTGTGGTTAGCTGTCCATTTAAGTAGGTGGTGGTGTGTTGTGTAGGTGTGGTCATGAGGTGAGTGCTGACCAATGGGAGACTGTTTGTTGTTCAGGTAAGTGTTTGCAGGTGTGTCTGTGTTTAAAAGTGTGCTGTGTTGTGGTTGCTGTGTCCCTGTCAGTTGCAGGTGTGAAGTTGTGGGGTACAGGTTGTGTCTGGATTGTCTGGTGATGTTGTACAGGTGAGCTTGTTTTGTATTGGCAGGTGTCCATGTTGTGTGCTATCCCCCATTGTTCCATAACATATTGTGTTGGTGTTTTTTTGTTAGGCCATGTCCATGTGGTGTTGCTTGGTTGCTGTGTTGCATGTGACAGTGATCTGTGGTGTGTGGGCATGTTTTTTGTGTTATTTTGGGATCGCACGGGTTAATTTTCCCATTTGTATTCTTGTGAGGGGAGCTGTTCGTCTGTTTTACCAGGTAACAGGGTTTTTTTTTTGTCCGTTAGGTGTCTAACGCCTAACAAAATTGGATCTTAACTTTTGGCAGTTAAATGTATCTTTTTCTCTGCCGTTAGCAGTACAGCACTCCTTGAATTGCACTGGGGAATTTTGTTCTATGGGCCCCAATGCATGTATATGTATCGGCCATTGTGACCTGTGCACTGTCGTTAGTTGAACATAACCCGGACCTTTGAATCCCTTACTGCACCTTAATGCATCCATTAGTTTTTTTTTGCTAATGGCTGCCTTTAAATCGAGCCCTTAGTGCCTACCTCGTGGTTCAGATGTGGGAGAGAAGCTTGGCAGGCCCCCAATGCGTTTCAAGGTTAACACCTCTTCCTGAGGGATAATGTGATTAACAAGTTAAACTACACACAACACAAACACACATACTTCCTAGAGCCCAACACAGTGATAGCTGAACACCTGGCCAACACATTCCACAACACAGGTTTACCAACACAGCTCTGAGAGGGCTCAAGCAAGGACAGAATAATGTAAAAAAAAAACAGCACATATGGGAATGGTGAAGCAGGAGAAATCATGTTCAATTCCCCTTTTAAACCCGTCGTTGCTGTCTTGATCAACCACACTCACGGCACAAAATCAATTTATGGAGAGAAAATCCAAAATAGGTTAAAGAATGCACTGCTCCAAATTTTGGGGATTATTGCTTGTAACGGAAGCCTAAGTCCGTGGATGGACCTAGGCTGTCATGCCAGGTTTCTGCCTCCTGAGGTGGGCTACGAAGGTGTAGCCTCACCCGTGATTCTCCAGAGCTTCTTCCTAGAATGAGAGTTAAAAGGAGACCCCTGATACCATTCTGTGACAGAGTGACAGGGCACTGTTGAAGTTCCAGAACTAACACACTTTATTTAGCAAAGATCCGCGCTTTTATACAGTTAAAGGTACAAAGGGTACAAAATACAGCAAACATATGGTGGAGACATGATACAATGGGGCAGACATGATTAAATTAACTATACAAAGGGAACTGGTGAGGGGCAGACACTAGAACAAAAGACGTGGGGCTGGAATACACAACTTAAACAAAAGCCACTGGGTTTGAAGCATCTTCTACATGATTTGAATATTCCCCTTCAAACCCTGGCCAATCTAGAGCCGAGAATCGAGTGGCCAATCATGGCCACGAACGTCATAACAGTTTCAGCCTGTAAGACTCTGTGGGCAGGAGGCTGGCCGATCATTCCCTGGGATGTCTACTTCTCCCCGTGTTAAGTCTATGGGGGACCTTTAAATGGGTTCTGGCCAATCAGGAGGCTGCCTACTTGCCCAGCAACATAATGTACGAGAACCTTTCGACACTACATTACAATGCAGGGAGACACCTATTGGTCGATACAATTCACACTGCATACAGTCCCTTGAAACCTGTGGCCAATCAAAGTAGCACCTACTTTCCCCATACAAAGTTGATGGAGGCCCTTTAACTTCGGCTGACCAATCAGGGGCTGGACAACGTTCAAAAGCAGGGCAGCCTTCTTGACAGTTCTGATGGCCAGCTCTGGCTGTCTGAATTCATTCTTTTAACGGAGCTGTTTTTCCCATATGACTCCAACAAGTTCCATGTAACAGCCTATGGCCTGTTACACCCCTCCTTCCAAGCATCCAAGCCCTCCAACAATCCAGGAGTAGGACTTGGGGAAAACAAGCACAGTAGCTCCACTGGGTTTAGGCATCCTCCTGAAGTGATAACCCATCCGCATAGCAGTTGTGTTTCCTCGACCGGTACCGAACAGTGAACGTGTAGGGCTGTAGGGCCAAGCTCCAGCGTAGGAGGTGCCCGTTATCTCCTGAAGTTTTGTTCAGTCACACCAAAGGGTTGTGGTCCATCTGCACTGTGAACTCCTGTCCATAGAGATATGGCTGAAATCTTTTGATATCCCAAACCAAAGCCAGGCACTCTTTTGCCACTGCAGCATATCCTACCGCGTCGGTTGATGTGATCTATTTAGACTTTGCCAAGGCATTTGATACGGTTCCACACAAGAGGTTACTGTACAAATTGAATGAAATAGGCCTAGGGGAAAATGTTTGTGTGTGGATTGGAAATTGGCTGAAAGATAGAATGTAAAGAGTGGTAGTAAATGGCAAGTTCTCCAGTTGGATAAACATGATAAGTGGAGTACCTCAGGGATCTGTCCTGGGTCCTCTTCTTTTTAATTTGTTTATTAATGACCTCCCAGAGGGCATAGGGAGCCATGTATCAGTGTTTGCCGATGACACAAAATTAAGTAAGGTAATAAAGTCTGAACTGGATGTGTCTTCATTACAAGAGGATTTGGACAAATTGAGTAACTGGGCAGGCAAATGGCAAATGAGATTCAATATAGACAAGTGTAAAGTTATGCATTTTGGGTATAATAATAAAAGTGCAACATATAGTTTAAATGGTGTTTCTCTGGGGAAATCTACAAATGAAAAGGATTTGGGAGTAATGGTAGACAATAGATTTAGCAGCAGCATGCAGTGCCAGCTGGCAGCTGTAAAGGCCAATAAGATATTGGCATGTATGAAAAGGGGTATTGACTCAAGGGAGGAAGATATTATTATGCCTCTTTACAGGTCCATGGTAAGACCCCACCTAGAATATGCTGTTCAATTCTGGGCGCCCTTTCTGAAAAAGGACATTATGGAACTAGAGAGTGCAGAGGAGGGCTACAAAACTAGTAAGGGGAATGGAAAGTTTTAGTTATGAAGAAAGGCTAGCAAAGTTAAACTTGTATACACTAGAGAAATGGCGTCTTAAAGGGGATATGATAAATATAAATATGTTCAGGGCCCATACAAAGGGCTCTCCAAAGACCTGTTCATTAACAGAACAGTACATAGGACAAGGGGCCACCCGCTTAGACCTGAGGAAAGGAGATTTAATCTACAACAGCGGAAGGGTTTCTTTACTGTAAGGATAATAAAGGTATGGAATTCACTGCCTGAGGAGGTGGTGTTATCGAATACATTAGACGCCTTTAAAAAAGGCATGGATACTTATTTAAAAGAGCAAAACATAGAGGTCTATGTACGTTAGTATTGGGATTAATATTTACTTAGGGCTTGTTGATCCAAGGAGAAATCTGATTGCCATTTGGAATCAAGAGGGAATTCCCCCCCCCCCCATTCAAGGCAGAATTTGAAATTGCTATATTGAGGGTGTTTTTTTGCCTTCTTTTGGATCAAAATGGTAAACAGGAATAGGAAAAGGGTTGAGCTAGATGGACACAAGTCTTTTTTTCAACCTAAATTACTATGTTAGTATGTTACTATGTTACTTCCCGGTCGAGCAGCTTGAGACTTTGGTGTTCTTCTCCTGTGGAGTTCACTTGACTCAATACTGATCCCAATCCAACATGTGAACCAGAAAGGCTTGGTTAAAATTGGGAGCAGCAAGAACAGGCACCTGTCTTTGGGAGGCCTTCAAGGTCTCAAAAGCTTGGGCACAGTCAATGGTCCAGATCACTAGGCTAGACAGAGCCTTCTTTGTGAGGTCAGTCAAGGGCTTAGACAGATCACTGTACCAGGGAATGAATCTCCGATAGTAGTCGGCTGTCCCCAGGAAAGCGAGGACCTGTTTTTTTATTTTGGGGCTGGGGCCAATTCACAATGGCTTCTATCTTTGCTGGTTCAGGACGCTGACACCCGCTGCCCACCCAGTGGCCTAGGTATTGGACCTCCCCATGCCGAGCTGGCACTTGTCCAGTTGGATGGTTAACCCTGCCTTCTGAATCCTCCCCAGGATAGCTTCCACATGCAACAGGTGGTCCTCCCAGGACTCACTGAAGATTGCAATGTTGTCGAGGTATGCACAGGCAAACTCCTGATCCCCCTTGTGCAGGTGATCCACCAGCCTCTGGAAAGTGGCGGGGGCATTCTTCATCCCGAACGGCATGACCATAAATTGGTACAGGCCCAACAGGGTGATGAAGGCTGATTTGGCCACTGCCTCAGGGCCCAGGGGAATCTGCCAGTACCCCTGACTTAAGTCCAGGGTGGTGACAAAGCGAGCCCCGGCAAGTCTGTCCAAGAGGTTGTCCACCCGGGGCATGGGGTAAGTGTCAGTCACTGTCTTCTCATTGAGCCACTGGTATTCCATGCAAAATCGGGTGGCCCCATCTTTCTTAGGGTCCAGGACTACCAAGGAGGCCCAAAGACTGTCAGACTCATCAATCACTCCTAGGTCCTGCATTTCCGTAATCTCCCTCTGAATGTGGGCCGTAACTGCCTCCTGCACCCGATAGGGGGGTTGCCGGAGGGGAGCTTGCCCCAGAGTCGTCAAGGATGTACGCCCGGACAAGGCGGAGAAGAGTGTGGGCCACCAGGTTACAAAGCTGATTCAGCTTTTCTGGGGCAAGATGAGGACCTAATGGGCCTAGGCAAGACCAGTTGGAGGGTAAAACTCAAACAACTTTATCGTGGGTAACCGCTCATATTTATACAGAGGTCCAGCATAATCACATACTGACCAGACACATAGGCACACCAGGGGGACAATGGGTGTGTGTGGAGATAAGACCAGGGAAAACAATGGAGGGCTAACTTTATTACCGGTATACAATGGCGGAGTAAACATGCATTCGAGACGGCGCATTGTGTGGGAGCATTTACCTAATTAAATCTTGCCGCTTCTAAGCCAAAAGTGGCTTTACTGGGCAGCCTGGTGTGTACCTGTCATGGTTCCCAGGAATAAACCAGGAGTCAGTACCGTAAAGTAAAACAATCTTTTATTAAAATAATACCAGTAATGCACGTAAACAGATAACACACAGAGGGTGATCAAAGAGGCAAGCACTGTATCAGAAATAGCAGTCTGCCAATAGATCAACCACATTGTCCGAGACTAGGCCTCAGCCCACTGGAGCCTAGAGGTAATTCAGAATGCCCAAAGGACTGGCACTGACTCAGCCTGCAGTCAGTCTAGGAGTCTGATAGAGCCCCAGGTCCGCACTAGGATGGGTGTCTGTGGAGCGGGGGCCAAAACACAGAGGAAACAGACAGAGCCCCCTAGTCAACACCAGAAAGTATAGACAAGCCTGGTCATACACGGAGTGGGTAGTCAGCCAGAGCCACAGGTTTGCACCAGATAGGATATCCACTGAAGCGTTGGTATGCTGGATGTGCAGTGGACAGAGCCCCAGATCAACACCAGAGTGGATGTCTAAGACAAATCGGAACGCACAAGGAGAATTGTCAGACAGAGCCACAGGTCAACACCAGAATGGATAGACAGACAGGCCGGGTCATACACAGTTCAGGTAGTCAGCCAGAGCCACAGGTCTGCACCAGACTGGGTGTCCACTACACAATGGGAGCAGGCAAAAGAGTAGTCAGACAGAGCCACAGATCAGCACCAGAATGGATGGTCAGACAAGCCAGGTCAGACACAGAGCCCAAGGGAAACAGAACTGTATTGTACAACAACGCAAGGGCAACTGAGTCAGAACTCAGTCTGCCCTTTAAACCCCTTCTCAGGAAGTAGGTAGGAGGAGACTACAGGAAGCATGGCATAAAAAAGAGGCCTGCTACATGCTTGAAGCCTCGTGCCTGCAGATGATGCTGAAACCAAGGTAAGCTGTAACAGAACCCTCTGGGCTGCTTGTGAAACTCCAGTTCTTTGGGGGAAACAGTCATTCCTTTCCTGATAATTTGTAGTCCCCTTCCCTCCAAGTACACAAACCCGAACTGTTCCTGCCCCGGCAACCTGATATTTGTAACAGTGATCCCCTTTTTGATCCATAGTCCGGCAGACCCAACTAGATCCTCTGTGGGTTGACATGGGGCTGACCAGGAGGAGTCTTTTTAGGAATTCAGATCAGTCTGGTGGGACAGGCAATCCACATTACCATTCTGATTGCCGGGCCGATACTGAACAGTGAAATTGTAGGGTTGCAGGGCTAAACTCCAGCGTAATTACCTGCCATTGTCTCCAGACACCCTATTGAGCCAGATGAGGGGGTTATGGTCTGTGAGTACGGAGAATGATTGCCCATACAGATACGGCTGCAATTTCTTCAAGGCCCACACCAGTGCTAGGCACTCCTTTTCCATGGCAGCATACCCCACTTCCCTAGGTAGTAGTTTCCAGCTGATGTAGGCCACCGGGTGCTCACATCCATCTGTTCCCACCTGGCTCAGTACGGCTCCCAGTCCAAAAGTAGAGGCATCTGTATGGACAGAGAAGCATTTTGTAGGGTCAGGGGCCGCCAACACTGGTGCAGATACAAGGACATGTTTTAAGCATTGAAAGTCTGTTTCACACTCAGTAGATCACAGAATCTGTCTAGGTAAGTTCTCTTTGCTTAGGTCTGTCAGGGGTTTTGCAATCCTGCTATAGCCAGGTACAAAACATCTGTAATACCCTGCCGTGCCTAGGAAAGCTAACACCTGGCTTTTAGTACGGGGAGTGGGCCAGCAAGTGACCGCCTCTACCTTTGCAGGATCTGGTCTCTTTTGCCTGCAGCCCACCCGGTGACCTAGGTAGGGGACTTCAGATACCCCTATAAAACACTTTTCTGGTTTTAGGGTCAGTCCAGAAGTCGTGATGCAATCTAATATGATGCCCAGGTGACCCAAATAGTTCTCCCAGGTATCGCTATAGATAGCAATATCATCCAGGTATGCGCAGGCATACTCCTGGAGACCATCTAGGAGCCTATCTATCATCTGATGGAAGGTTGCCGGTGCATTCTTTATCCCAAACGGCATGATATGAAATTGGTACAGGCCGAATGGGGTGATGAATGCCGACTTAGGGATGGTCTCTGGCTGCAGCGGGATTTGCCAGTATCCCTTGCACAGATCAATGGTAGTGAGGAAGTTTCCTCGGGCAATGCGGTCCAGTAGTTCGTCCACCTGGGGCATGGGATAGGCATCGGTCGCTGTCCGGTCATTAAGTCTACGGTAATCAACACAAAAACAAATTTTGTCATCCTGTTTTGTTACCAACACCACCGGGGATGACCAGGGACTTGTGGATGACTTGATGAACGCTAGATCGAGCACCCGGTATGCAGCCTGCCTGAGGGGAGGCTGCCCCGGGGTCTCCATGCAGTGTACTGCCATCGTAGTATACTCAGGGATCATGGAGAACAGAGTCTGATGTTCTAGCAGTATTCTTTTGACCTGTTTTTGTTAGGTGGTCCCCAACTGATCGTCTAACTTCACTGCCTCTACCCCTGCTGGTGTCTGTCCCTGACGGGGTAACTCAGGCAGTGGGAGGTTCTCTGAATCTTCCGCTGCAGGAGCACATATAGCCGCTACTTCATCCAGCCTTTCCTGGTAGGCCTTCAGCATGTTCACATGAAAGATCAGCCGGATCCTTTCATTCGAACATTTGGCCACCAGGTAGGTAGTGGTGCAGAGCTGCCTCGCTAACCGGTAAGGACCCTGCCGTGCTGCTTGTAGCTTGTCCTGTTTAGTGGGTTTCAGGACTAGTGCCATCTGCCCCACGTGCAGGGTGTGATTCTGAGCGGTACGGTAGTACCATCTCTTCTGTCGTCCCTGAGCCACCTGAAGGTTCTCCTGCACCAGGTTGGTGAGTTCCTTCAGTCGGTCTCTAAATGCCAAGACATACTCCAGGATTGGGGTTCCTTTCCCCTCTATCCGCCCTTCCCAGTGGGCTCTGACTAGATACAAGGGCCCCCTCACCCTCCGCCCATACAAAAGTTAAAAAGGGGAGAACCAGGTCCATTCCTGTGGCACCTCCTGGTAGGCGAACAGGAAGTACGGCAGGTATTTCTCCCAGTCCTTGTGAGAGGCAGTGAACATGTGAAGCAGTTGCTTCAGAGTCCCATTAAACCTTTCACCCAGTCCATTGGTCTGGGGGTGATAGGGGGAACTGTGGAGGGCTTTAATCCCACACAGTTTTCACAACTGATGGCTAATCTCAGCTGTGAAATGTGTCCCTTGGTCAGAGATAATTTCTTGCGGAAAGCCCACCCTGGCAAAGATCCACAGCAGGGTGTCCACTACTGTCTCTGCATGGATATTGGTCAGGGGCATAGCCTCGGATACCAAGTAGCATAGTCCACCATGGTCAAAATGTATTTCTTTCCTGAAGGACTGGGTCATGGCAATGGCCCTATCAGGTCTACAGCTATCCGACTGAACGGTTCATCTATAATTGGAAGGTGGTGCAGGGAGGCTCGCTTACAGTCCCCCTTTTTCCCCACCCACTGACGGGTATCGCAGGTGCAACAGTACTGGCGAATGGCCCCAGTGATCCCTGGCCAAAAGAATGTCTGAGTCAAGTGGTGATGGGTCCAAGTCACTCCAAGATGGCCTGTTAACGGAATGTCATCCCCTATGTGTAGCAGATCGCGTCATTATTTTTGCAGCATGACCAGCTGGTGCTTGGGCACTGGAGTGGTGCCTTGACCATCCGTGACCCTGTACAACAGTCCCGGGTTCCATTCCACCCGCTCCCCTTCCAACTCCCCGGGATCCCTCCACGCTCGCTCCCGGTACCCTGCTAGTGTCGGATCTACCATGGTTTCTTGGGCCAAGTCATCAGGGGATGGCCAAGCACAAGGGGGAAGGTAAGTGAAGTATTTAGGGGGTTGGTCCGGGACATTGGTTCCTACCTGGGTCTCGTCCGTGGTTGTGGTTTCAGCCCTCCTTGCCTGTTGTCTGATCACTGCGGCACAGGTGGCTGGCTCGGTGCTCTCACTGTAAGCTGACATTAGACGTCCCAGATCATTCCCTAGCAACACCTCTCGGGCCCCCGTGTCCCAGTCCAGGTGAAAGCGGGCGGGCGGGATTCGATGGATATTTTCTCCTGTGACCCTGACAGCCACGTACTGTCCCGTCTGCTCCGTGGTAGTTGTAATGGATCCTACCCGTTACTTGAGCCCTTGTCTGGACCTCGAACAATTTATCCCAAGACTATGGCCTTTTTGCCCTGTTTGGATTGGGAATGAGTGTGGGCTCTAACATATGAACTGGCCACCCATTCCCTATGTTAAAGGACTTATGTTTCTTGTACTGTCGAATGTTTTATTATCGAATGTGATATGTTCGAGGGGTACACGGTCACCGAGTAGAATCGGTGGTTCCCGGTTTGGTGTTCGGGGTCATCGATGCTGCCTCGATTGCGGGAAACCGGAGATAGTGAGTCGATGCCGTACTGGTCGACGAACAACTCACTGTGCACACTGATTGGCCAGGGTTTAAGCCACATATTCAAACTAGTGTGTACGTGCTTCAACCCCTGGCCCGGTCCCCTGAATGTGTATTCCCGCCCATCAAGTCTTTGTCTTTGTCCAGACTTAATTAAACATGTTTGTATTACAAATGTTGTAACATCTTGAGCAGTATGTTTATTAGGTCATCTGTCATTAGCCCTTTTTCCCTAGTTGCTATTGGCCCTTTGTCTTCATCTGCCATTGGCCCTTTTGTCCCCTGTGTACCTAATGTGTTTGATTGGTCCCTGGGCCAAGTCACTATTAGAATACTTGTCCCCTCCTGTCCTATTGTGGCATTGTGTTGTACTGTATAAAACATGTGCTGTTATTCAATAAAGTGAGTTATGTTTGGAGTGAACTAGAGTCCTGGAGTTTTGTGTTCCTATGGTTTTAAAGTGGCCACTCTGCCACCCATCTGAGCCCAAGTTCCTGTATCGTTCGTCCGCCTGCTGCCAGTATCCCGCTACGGATCCTGGCAGGTGGCAACGTGGACTCTGCCTTGCTTTTTCCTGTTCCAGATACATACAACCTTCGAGTCGAGCACCAGAGTGCTCGAACGGCTTGGCAACCGCTACCTTGGTTCCTGCGACACTTTCCCTGTTCTGCTTCTGCGAAGGTCGACGGTTCGAGAGCCCGTGACCCCTCCACGATCCGCATCCTTCGAGGTAGAGTCGGCTACTCCAGGGTTTGACGCCACTTCGAGTCGACCACCGGAACGTTGATCTGCTCGACCGGCGTCGAAAAGGAGAGACCCGGGAACGACGGCGGAAGGTGACGCGGTCCCTTCCTAGCTTCTGTTACACTGGTGGCATAGCGATGGGATTTATATACATGCAACAGAAGAATGGAAGGAACGCCCAATAGTGTATTATTGTCTTCAACAGAATAGCTGGTTTATTGAATCTTAAAAATTCAGTTGGTCAGTTCTAGGACTGACTGATTCGCATCAGGAGAAATACCCGTCTCCAACCGGGGACAACAGAGAATAAATAAGGTTCAACCTGGCTCCAGTATAAAAATATATGTTTTAATAAAAATCGAAATATAACATGTAAATAAAACAAATATTACCCAGTGTATTAATATCTAACGCATTTCGTGGCTCTACACACCACTTTTTCAAAGATAAAATCTATATCTGGGATATTTGAAAACGGAGCCCGCAGATACACTCATTTAAAAATCTTAGGTTTGTCACCTATTGGAAAATACATGATCCAATCGCTAACCACCATTCTGGCAAGCCTCCCGTGCGTCATACCCACTCCGAGAGTGAACCAGCCAATCAGCCAATCACACCCTGGCAACCGCAGCAACGTGTTCACTCCTAACAACTGAGTGATGACGCCGCCACGGATAAACGGGAGTGCACTGGCCCAAAGAAAAGTCAGTCACGGAGAAGGGCAGCGCAAGGCTATACAATAACTTTGTTGCGATCGCACGATACAAACGATCACATGATCGCAACAATATAACTAAAGAGAAAAACATACATGAGTACAAGCATCAACATATCAATATACTCAAAAGCTCTATACTGAAAACATATGCTACACAAAAGAATACTGTGCATATATGACCATCAAAAAACTTATAATGCGATTATAATTATTATATCTGTATATTAAACTGTGGCTACAATGAAAACAGATTAAAAATACTATACAATACTCATAATCCTCCAAAAATCTCAAATGTTGCTAAATATAACATCCAGTCAGGTGTTGACCAAACCCAAAAGATGGGATGGCCAATGCCTGAACGGATGCAAACAAACATAAAATTAAATACCCATTTAAACACCAAAATGATGTGTATTATAACTTCTATTCAGACCTGGATCATGTATATAAAATAAAGTGATCCATGTCTAAACGGACATCCATAAAAATAATCTATCCATTAGAAAACATATGGATAATTAATAACCATTCATAAAATACACATTTATAAATGTGATTATGAAAAAATATATAAAGTGACATTGTTAAACCTTTAAAATATACATATCTTTTATTACTGTGGGCATTAAATATATCAGTGCCATTACCCTTTCATATAAAAATAAACTAAATGATAATGTGATCATCCAATTTATTTATAATACGTGACAAAAAAAAAAAATCCATATATATATATATATATATATATATATAGATAATTATGTCCATGGTACCTATCAATGGGTCTAAACCATGGACATATAAAGGAATATAAAAATAGAGAAGAGATATTGATATAGAATATCTAATAAATATAATTATTAACTTAATATACTCATTCAAAAGTTGTTTCTATTGTCTCATTTGAACCATATGGAACAAGTGTAGACAATCTATAAATCCAATATGATTCACGATTATTTAATCTACGTTGTCTATCATAATTAGTGGAATAAGGAATAAATTCAATAGGTAAAAGTTTTAAACCATTCGGATCACAACTATGTGATTCCAAAAAGTATTTAGACACACTATGTTGTTCAAAACCATTAATAATAATAACCAGACAATCAGCCAATCACACCCCGGCAACCGCAGCAACGTGTTCACTCCTAACAACTGAGTGATGGTTTATCGCTTTGGGGAGAGCGTTTTGGGAAGGAGCTGATTCTTGTCCTTTTGGAAGACTACTGAGTTGCTGATTAGGGGGCAGCCTTAATAATCCCCCTGAGCGTCATATGCTGTTGTGCACATAAGTGTATCAACAGCATTTCATTTTGTGAGTATAACTCACTTGGGTGACTGGTGAAGGTCAATTGAACTGTCTGATTCAACACAGGGTGCGCCTCCTGATTTTTCTCCCTTCCTTTTTTGTATTTAGCGGTGGGATTTCTCCTTCTTTTATTGGGTGTATCGAATGAGGAATGGTGGGCAAAGCACGGCTACCGGAGGCCATAGGAGTGTACGATATGTGGTACCAGTACATCAGGTATTGATGGGGGACCTTCCTAGGTGACCTGGCCGAGGAGTTTTACCGGGAGGTCACCACCTGCATTAAAGAGGAGCTCCGAGTCCAGGACGGATACTGGGAATTGATCAAATACCTTCACAAGGAGTATGCAGAAGTTATGGTTGATTTTTTCCCATTCAAATTGCGTCTGGACCTCCAACAACTTGTGTGGGTGGCCTTTCAGGAGGATGCCACTTTCGGCCACAGGAATTACAGCCGCTACTGGGAAATTTGGGAGAAAAGAAAGGCCATGTTTGGGAGCTACTTTCCTCCGTACCTGGAGAAGAACCTAGGCCGGCTAGTTGAGGAGGAATGGAACTTGGAGCCAATGTACATGGGCTGGATAGAGGAAGCCCAGGAGATACCAAGCGAGGAATAAGAAGACTGGGGGAGTTACTCATCTGAGGAGGACTTTCCCTGTTCACTCCACACTGGTGAGAGGGAATGCATTCCTCACCAGTGCCCCTTGTGGTTTCCCCACATCAGGGAGTGGGACAACGGTCCTCCCTGATACCCCTTTGACCCTGGACTGTGTGTTGCCTGAGCTGAGGAGTGAGAATTCGTTCCTCCTCAGCCAAGAAGATGCCTCTGCATCAGGGGATGGGACAGGCGTCTCCCCTGATAGGCATGTTGCCCCTTCCCCTGCTTTCCCAGCTGCGGTGGATGAGACGCAGGTCCCCACAAGCAGCAATTGTATGCCCCAACTGATGGGTAGGAGAGAGCCCATCAGTCCCTGTGAACCCCCTGCTGTGGTGAGTGTGGAAGAGCTCACCAGCAGCCCCAAAGTGATGCCCCCTGTGGTTTTGGAAAATGCCCTGGAAGCGGAGCAGTATGTGCTTTCCAGGGCCACGAGGATGCCGCCTTGAGTGATGGGACTGTGGTACCCCTCAAGGCAGAGAAGGGCCTTGCAAGTGATGGCCTACAAGAGGAGGACCCCAGCATGCTGGAAGAGAGCAGTGCTGCTGGCCCTCCTGTGGATATGTGTTGTGAACTGGTGGGGGGAAAGGAGTGCCCCATCAGCCCCCCTGTGAACCCTGGCCTGGTGAGTAGGAGCGAGCTCACCAGGGCCTGGGAAACCCCTGCTGGAAGAGACGCAGGTCCCCACCAGCAGCCCCAGTCCATCCCCTGTTGTTGCTGCCCTGGAGAAGGGGAAGATTGTGTTCTCCAGGTACCTGAATAAAATTGCTAGGAGGATTGGGAGTACCTCCCTGCTAATGAAAAGAAGTGGCCCTGAGGAGGGGGCACAGAAAGACAAGGAGACCAGTGGATTGCCCCTTTGCAGTGCTGATGCCTTGGATACCAGCCCCTATGTGACCCCTGGTCTGGTGGATGGGAGCAAACCCACCAGGCCCTGTGAATCCCTGGCTGGGGTGAGAGGACAACAGTCCTCACTCCCAGCCCAACGGTTGCTTCCCCTTTTCCCTGTGAACCCCTGGCTGGGGTGAATGGGACAACAGTCCTCACTCCCAGCCCAGCAGTGATTTCCCCTTTTCCCTGTGAACCCCTGGCTGGGGTGAGTGGGACAACAGTCCTCACTCCCAGCCCAACATTGATTTCCCCTTTTCCTGTGACCCCCAGTTGGGTGAGTGGGACTGTGGTCCTCACCAAGGATGCTGTTTGTGCCCCTGTTACCTGTGAACTGGTGGGTGTGAGTGCGCTCCCCATCAGCCCCCCCTTGTGACCCCTGACCTGGTGAGTGGGACCACAGTCCTCACTAGGGATGTTGTTATGACCCTTGGATTCTCTGATCTCTGCCTGGTGGGTGGGAATGTGTTCCCCACCAGGTCACCTGAAACCTTGGATGCCCCTGCACTGGGGGAGAGAACCATCAGCGCTTTCAGAGACCCTTTGAGTATTGCCCCAGCCCAGGAGAGTGGGAATAACATCCTCTCCTATCCCTCTGGGGCACTTGGCCAGCAAAAAGGGGGAGATGTGCCCCTCTCCCCACACTGTGATCCCCAGGCCTTTGAGAGCCCAAAGACCCAGCTACCCCAAAAGGATCCCCCTTATAGACTGGCTTTGGACCCTGAGCCACTGGCCCCAGATCCAGGAACATTTGACACTAGATCTGCCTGGAGTGTGATTCAGGAGAGGCCTCCAAATTTGGTGCTAGCCAGGACCAAGAGGCACCAGTTTCCCTGGCCCAGAACCAAGGACCAACCTTGTACTTCTGGCCCAGGCCTAGAGGCTTGTACATTGTTTCCTGGCCCGGACAAGGGATGGATATTTTCCCCTTGTCAGACAAAGGACACAACTCTTCTTCTTAGCCCGGACAAGGGGCATGCTTGTTCATTGTTTCCCTGGCCCAGGACAAGAAGCTCCCCACTTAGGACTGGCCTAGGACCAAGGCCTCCGGACTAGCGAACTGTCCAGACAAGCGGCTCACAACAGTAATGCTCTTCTAGAGTTCCAAGCCAGCATTTACTACTGCAACCGCTGGCTTGGTACAAAAAAGGGGGAGAAATGTAACGGATCCTACCTATTACTTGAGCCCCTGTCTGGACCTCGAACAATTTATCCCAAGACTATGACCTTTTTGCCCTGTTTGGACTTAGCTGTGGGTTCTAACATACGAACTCGCCACCCATTCCCTATGTTAAAGGACTTATGTTTCATGTACTGTCGAACGTCATATGTTTAATGTATGTCGAATGTTTTATTATCGTATGTGATAATTTCGAGGGGTACACGGTCACCGAGTAGAATCGGTGGTTCCCAGTTTGGTGTTCGGGGGCATCGATCCTGCCTCGAGCTCGGGAAACCGGAGGCAATGAAGCAATGTAAGTTGACCCGGGGCGCTGAATTATGGTGCCGATTCCCAGTTTCCTGAGAGGCTCAGCTGGGAAAATTGCTTCTCATATGTCCTAGTTGATTGTAGGCATAATAGCTGATATGGGTGGCCCAAGACGGCCCTGCTGATGCTGGCCGTGGTGGAGGAACAGACGAGGTTGGTCGAGTTGAGGGAAGTAGCCGGGCTGGGGAAGGCACATAATGGGGAGGGGGATGTTGGTTCTCCTGAGTCACAGTCCACCTGGCGTCAAGATATTGATCCGCCAGCACTGCCACCCAGTCTGCAGTGAGGGGTTTGCGATCCCTCACCCAATCTCGCACAGCCACCGGAGCATGGTCATAAAAATGATCTGGAGTACCTAATTGATGGTGGTGGCGTGGCAGCCCTTGATCCACCCCTCTGCCGCTGGAGTCATCCGGTGGATCCACTCGGTGCAGGATTGACCATTCCGCCTCAGACTGTGGAACTTCACCCGGTGCGCTTCGGGGGTGATTCTGTAGCGAGCCAGCAGGCGTTGCTTCATGCGGCCATAGTCTCTCCAATCCTCCATCAGAATGGCATCGTAAGCCTCTGCTGCTCAGCCTGTGAGCCGACTCACCAGCACCCAACAGTCACCCAATCCACCTCATCAACGTCCTGTAGGCCACACTGGTGCTCAAAGAACTGGAGATAACGGTCCAGGTCATCTTTGAAATCATCAGAAGTTTGAAACACCTGGTAGGGAATTTTCTTCCTGCTCAAGGTTCCCCTCTATCAGGGGTGGGGACTCCCGGGTGTCTCTTCGTAATTCCAAGGCTCTCAGTTGAGTAGCATCGCTGAGGATGCTGTCAATCACCTCATGCAGGGGGTTGTCGCCGGTCAGAGCCAGGCGCCACTGTACTTCTCGCTGCATTTCCAAGGTGTCTGTATTTTCCAACGGTGTGAGGCTGTTGTGGTCACCTTCCATCAGTTCAGAGATAAGGGTCACCTTAAACTTGTTGCTGGCGGCTTGTCCCTGAGCTTCCAATAAGTCTTTCAAAGTACTGCATTTCAGCAAGTTGTATCGCTGCTCCATTCGCCGCCAGCGAAGTGGTCCAGTGGTGGTTTGGATGTCCCAAGCAATAGAGGATCATCCCACCACTGCCACCAAAATTGTGATGTGAGTCCAGGTACCGAATGTCCGTACCGCCATCACACCAGGTCTATTGCTCCTCAGACATCCTGATCCTCGCTGAAAGGCAGCCCATACCCTCCCAATCACTAGACAAGACCAGCTGGAGGGTAAAACTCAAACAACTTTATTGTGGGTAACCGCTCATATTTATACAAAGGTCCAGCATAATCACATACTGGCCAGACACATAGGCACGCCAGGGGGACAAAGGGTAACTATATTACCAGTATACAATGGCGCATTGTGTGGGAGCATTTACCTAATTCAATCTTGCCGCTTCGAACCCTAGCCAATAGGGATTGGAGCGACAAGTTTACTGTGTTCCTCGCCGGCAGCACCAGCCACTCCCAAGCTGGCCCACATGTCCCCATGTCCTCGAGCTGTGTAGCTAATCAAGGAGCCGCCAACATTTTCCCATACAAGTCTATGGTGTCCCTTTAAATCCTTTAAAGCCGGGCTATGTGGAACGGGGAAAAGTGGCTTTACTGGGCAGCCCGGTGTGTACCATCCGGGTGGCTTGTGAAACTCCAGTCCTTTTGGGGAAACGGTAATTCCTTTCCTGATAATTTGCAGTCCCCTTCCATCCAAGTACACAAACCCGAACTGTTCCTGCCCCAGCAACCTGATATTTGTAACGCCGGGGTGGAAGCCAAACATGTTCTTCTTCCACTGTTTCACCACAGTGGATAGGTCTGGGAGCCCCCCGAGTTTGGGAGGTAGGGGGTACCCAACATGAGGGCCCGACCTGGGACCCTGAATTAGTCCGATTCAGTGGGCAGTTGTGGCCTCACTGATGGCACTGGTAGCATTTAGGTCCTGGGTTGAACCGTGGTGGGAAGTTAGGTGGCCCTTTCTGGGGTCCAGGGGGTATAGGCCGGGAGGCAGGGGTGGAAGTCCTGGCAGAGCGAGATCCACTTGTCCCTGGGGGCCCAGCCACCGGGATTCTTCGAACTTGTTGGCTAATTCTGCAGCAGCAGTAACAGTGCAAGGGCTATGATAGTAGACCCAGTCCAGCACTTCTGAGGTGACTTGATGAAAAAACTGTTCTAGGAGCATCTGCTGGCAACAGTCCTCCAAAGTAGTTGCTTCTCATCCCTGAAGCCAATTTCGACAGGCTTTTTCCATTTTGTAGACCCACTCCATGTGGGTTTCTTTAGATTGCCAGCGTCCTTCCCTGAATTGTCTCCGGTAGATGTCTGGGGTGATGGCGTATCTTTGAAGCAACCACCGTTTCACCTCCGGGTAATCTGTAATCCAGGTGTCCAGGATGACCCGGTATGAATCTGCGGCCCTCCCCGTTAGCTTGCCACCCAAGATGGTCACCCAATCCTGGCGATCCACCTGGACCACTTGACATTGTCGTTCAAAGTCCCTCAAAAGCCCATCAATGTCTCCCACCATGTCATCAAATACTGATGTGGGAGCCATTGGTTATGCTCCATAGTGTCTGTCCGGGTGTCATTACTATGGCTAGGGGAACTAGGGCGGCCTTGAGACAACTCCTCCAAATACTCCTCCACAGCGAGTATAGTCAGGATCCTGAATTCCTGAGGTGGATCCGGTCCCACTAAGGCCAGTCGAGATGCCACCCAATGGTTTAACACGTCCGAGTGAGACAGAGCCGGCAGTTGAACTACCGGGGAAACAGAGGAGTTGGAACAGGTGCTGTAAGTATCCTCTGGGGGCTCTGGCTCTCTCTATGATTTC
The DNA here is from genome assembly GCA_037306005.1 of Rhinophrynus dorsalis. Classification (NCBI taxonomy): domain Eukaryota; kingdom Metazoa; phylum Chordata; class Amphibia; order Anura; family Rhinophrynidae; genus Rhinophrynus; species Rhinophrynus dorsalis. The sequence goes on along the minus strand of CM074727.1, from coordinate 85,871,524 downwards.
CTCATCCATGTCCTGAAGAAGGTTCACCAGCTCCAACTTTTTCAAGCCCGAGCGTCCCGTCCACGTTCTTCCACCATTCCGCCATGTTCTGGAGTTCCGCAACCAACAACTGCCTAAAAGCATAGGCCATCATACTGGCTGGATCCCAGGTGGTGGTTTCAATCCCCTCAGTGGAATGAGAGAGAAGATCTCACCGTTGACCAGTGTAACAGAAGCCTAAGTCCACAGATGGACCTAGGCTGTTGTGCCAGGTTTCTCCCTTATGAGGTGGGCTATGAAGGGGTAGCCTCACCTGTGATTCTTCTGAGCATCTTCCTAGAATGGGGGTCAAAAGGAGACTCTTGATACCCATCTGCGACAGAGTGACAGGACACAGTTGAAGTTCCAAAATGAACAAACTTTATTTGGCAAAGTTCAGCTTTTTTATACAGTTATACAGAGTTAACAGTATTAAAACCACAATACAATACAAAGGGCACAAAAGACAGCAAACATATGATGAAGACATGATACAATGGGGCAGACATGGTTAATTTAACTATACAAAGGGAACTGGTGAGGGGCAGGCACTAGAACAAAAGAAATGGGGCTGGAATACACAACTTAAACAAAAGCCACTAGGTTTGAAGCATCTTTTACAAGGTTTGAATATTCCACTACAAACCCTGGCCAATCTGGAGCCGAGAATCGGGTGGCCAATCCTTGCCACGAACGTCATAACAGTTTTCATCAGACGCTGTGGGTGGGAGGCTGGCCGACCAATCCCTGGGCCACCTACCTTCCCCCATGTTAAGTCTATGGGGGACCTTTAAACAGGTTCTTGCCAATCAGGAGGCTGCCTACCTACCCAGCAACATAATGTACGAGAACCTTTGACCCTATGTTACAGTGTAGGGGGACACCTACTGGTCGTCAAAGGTATTACTGTTTGACGATACAATTCACAGTGCATATAGTCCCTTTCAATCTGTGGCCAATCAGAGACACGCCTACTTTCCTCATACAAAGTTAATGGAGAAATTTTAACTCCGGTTGAACAATCAGGGGCCGAATGGCGTTCAAAAGCAGTGCAGCCTTCTTGACAGTTATGCCAGCTGGCTCTGGCGGGTGAATTTTAACAGAGCTGTTTTTCCCAAATGACTCCAACAAGTTCCATGTTATGGCCTACAGCCCGTTACATTGCTTATATAGTAAATACATTGTGCAAAGAGAATAAGAGATACTGAGAAACAAAAAAACTTCTGCCTGAAAAGCAGAAAAAAAGTATTCTCTATATTGCACTCCTTATTTCCCCATGCCAAAAATTATTGACCCTTGTAACAGAAGTCTAAGTCCTTGGGCTGATTAGACCATCATTCTGGGTCTCTCCTTCCTAGATGCGGCTACAAATGGGTAGTCTGTCCGGTGAAACAGCATGGCTGGCTGGAACACTGGAACATAGGGCTCCTGAATGGGAGTCAAAGTGGACTCTTTAAGCCATTCAGGAATGAAGATTCTGTATTCTTGCTTAGTTCAGAACAACTAACATCTTATTAGGTGAAACCACAGCTTATTTATACATTTCAAACTACATTGACTTGGATACAGTACATGGTGCAGACATGGCACAGTTGGCAAGTTTACAGGGGTAATGCAATCACAATACAGTAGCCATAATACAGACATAGTGGATACAATAGGTCACAGCAAATGTTAACAGGCATCACACAATGGGAGCATTCACTGAGATAATACAATCACAACACCTAATACAAAAGACTAACAACAGAAGGCTCATGTTTACACAATGGGGTAGACGTGAGTGGATTAACAAACAAAGAGCTTGGTTTAGGATGAACAATTAAGCAAAAGGGCTTGAGGGACTGCAATACACATTTGAAGTAGCCTTGGCCAAACTAATTAACTCCTAACTGCCCATTCCCTTGAAAGCAAGCCAGCAGGCTATGGTTTTTAGTCTTTGGCATAGCTGTCCGCCAGTATAACGTCTCAAAATTCTCCATAGCCTGCGACACTAGTCTGGCAATCCGTACACCTAGAGAAGAGGTGTTTCAGGCACTACAGAAATGTCCACAGTTTCTTGTATAATGGGCTGATAAGTCATATGCCCAGATAAGATTTTCAGTAACGGAGTAGGATCCGTTACATTTCTCCCCCTTTTTTGTACCAAGCCAGCGGCATCTTGGTGGAATGCTGGCTTGGGACTCCGGGAGGTGCATGCTGATAGCCCCTTGTCCTGGGCCCGGAATAAAACTTGAGCCCCTTGTCCTGGGCCAGGAATAAAACTTGAGTCCCTTGTCCTGGGCTGAGAATAAAACTTGAGACCCTTGTCCTGGGCTGAGAAGCAAGGCAGGATCCCCTTGTCCTGGGCCAGGGAACAGCTGGTGAACACCTTGTCCTGGGCCAGGAGAAAATGGAGGTTCCTGGTCCACACTAGCAATAGGTTGGGGGGCCTCTGCTGGTCCATGATCCAGGCAGAGCTTGGGTCAGATTACCCTGGGTCTGGGGCCATTGGCTCGGGATCCAGAGCCAGTCTATGGGGTGGAGTTCCATGGGGCAAAGGAGTTTCCACTGATGTTACTGGGCTGGGGAAAGGCTGATCCTGGCAGCCCTGCTTTGTAAACCAAGGGTGCAGTTTGGGATTGCACTGTGGGGAAATGGAGACATCTTCCCCTTTTCTTATGGCTAGTACCCCAGAGTGGAAGGAAAGGAGGTCGCTCCCACTCTCCTGTGCTGGGACAAAGTTCCGGGGATCAGGGGGTGAGATGTTGGTCCTACTTCTCAGAGTAGGGGAATAATTCTGTTGCTACAGGGGAGGACCTGAGTCCCATTCACCCCATCAGGGGTCACATAGGCAGTGGGGAGGATTGTGGTCCCACTCCCCATGGCAGGAGCATCAGGGCCCCTGGAGAGAACACATTCTCCATTCTCCAGGGCAGAAGCAACAGGGGAAGGGGCAACAATCTTAGGGCTGCTGGAGAGGACCTGCATCCCACTCACTGCAGCAGGAGTCACATAGCCACTGGGGAGGACAGTGGTTCCACTCCCCATGGCAGGACCATCAGGGCCCCTGGAGAGAAAACATTCTCCACTCTCCAGGGCAGTAGCAACAGGGGAAGGGGTGACAATCTTGGGGCTGCTGGTGAGGACCTGTGTCCATCTCACCACAGCAGGGTTTTGACAGGGGCTGGTGACAAACAAATTCCCACTCACCAGTTCAGGGTTACCAGGGGCAGCAGCACTGGATTGCGTCAGTCTGCTGAGGTCATCATACTCAGGGGTATCACTTGCCCTGGTGAAGAGCGAATTCCAACTCACCGAGCTGGGGTCATCATAGCCACTGGGTAGGATGGCGGTCCCACTTCACAGTGCAGGGGCAATGGTATAGGCTTCCCTGAGCCCGCTGAGTTAAAGCTGCTCCACCATCATCACCAGCCGGTCCACCATCTCTTCTAAGGGATGGGGTACCAGAAATGGCAGCATTTTCTGTACTCTCAACTCCACCGTGTCACCAAACTCCTCACTGGGGGCTTCAATTCCAGGGTCAGCATCTGTATTGATCTCAGTCCCTGGCACTTCTGGTTGCCATGGGGACCAAAGCTCTGACTCTTCCTGTAGCTGAGCAGCTGAGTTGATCGCCCAGCCTTTTTCCTCCCTTTGGTACTCCTGTACCCTTTGCAGTATTCTAGAGTACATTTGTTGCTAGGTGGCTTAGGTTCTCCTGTAGACTCAGGGGAATGTACCGCCCAAGCATGTCTTCTCTCCTGGCTCTAATCTCCCAGTAGCAGTTCGAGTCCTGATAGCAAAAGTCAGCATCCCATGGAAACGTATCCCAAATCAGTCCTTGAGTGCCGCATCCCCAGTGAGGAGGGGGAAGGGTGCTGGGTGACCCATGGAAATACTCCTTGTCCATTTCCCCAAAGAGAGACCAGTATCCTTCATGTAGCATCTTCTCCTCTTTGATGCAGCCTTCCAGCTCAATTTTCCATTGTTCCAGGGGTTACACGCCCATCAGTGGCTCCCACAATACCCATAAGTCCTCATATAGCTGCGGGTCAAATGCGTAGGGACTCATGGCCTCCGGGTATGCTGTTACTGCCATGTCCCACTGGTAGAATCTACATTGGTGAGGGAGATAAATCCCACCGCTTGCAACCAGTCTAACGGAAGCCTAAGTCCTTGAGCTGACTTAGACCGTCGTTCTGAGTCTCTCCCTCCTAGATGCACCTACAAATGAGTAGCCTGTCCGGTGAAACAGCATGGCTAGCTGGATCACTGGAACATAGGGCTCCTGAATGGGAGTCAAAGTGGACTCTTTAAACCATTCAGGAATGAAGATTCTGTTCTCTTGCTTAGATCAGAACAACTAACTTTTTATTAGGTGAAACCACAGCTTATTTATACATTTCAAATTACATTGACTTGGGTACAGTACATGGTGCAGACATGACACAATGGGAAAGTTTACAGGGATAATGCAATCACAGTACAGTAGGCATAATACAGACACAGTGGATACAATAGGTCACAGCAAATGGTAACAGGAATCACAAAATGGTAGCATTCACGGAGATAATACAATCACTTGCCCTGGTGAGGACAGAATTCCAACTCACCGAACTGGGGTCATCATAGCCACTGGGTAGGACAGCGGTCCCACTCCCCAGTGCAGGGGCAATGGTATGGGCTTCCCTAAGCCCAGTGAGATAATGCTGCTCCACCATAATCACCAGACACTCCACCATCTCTTCTGAGGGATGCGGTCCCAGAAATGGCAGCATTTACTGTACTGTCCACTCCACCGTGTCCCCAAACTCCTTACAGGGGGCTTCAATTCCAGAGTCAGCATCTGCATTGATCTCAGTCCCTGGCATATCTTGTTGCCATGGGGACCAAGGCGTTGACTTTTCCTGTAGCTGAGTGGCTGAGTTGATCGCCCAGCCTTTTTCCTCCCTTTGGTACTTCTGTACCTTTTGCAGTAATCCAGCGTACATTTGTTCCACATCACCCACCTAGGTTGCTAGGTGGCTTAGGTCCTCCTGTAGTCTCAGAGGAATGTACCCCCCAAGCATGTCTTCTCTCCTATCTCTAATCTCCCATTAGCGGTTGGAGTCCTGATTAGTGTTGAGCGAGCATGCTCGGCCGATGCTCGGATCGGCTCGAGCATCGTTCTGCTCGGCACATGGCGGTACTCGTACGAGTACCGCATGTGCTCGCCCGCCATGTTCGGGTCTCCTCCCCGCACGTTTTGCGGCTGCTGCGCAGCCAATAAACGTGCAGGGAGGCTCTGACATCAGTGTAATGCCAGCAGCCATGTTGGCTGCTGGCATTACACTGATTGGCTGGCCAGAACCCGTGGTCGGGTGCTGTATAGCACCTGACCAGCGAGTTCGGCTCAGTCTTAGCCAGGGAGAGCTGAGGATAGGAAGGGAAAGTCAGTGTAGGGAGGAAAAAAAGCAAAATTGTGAAAAAAAAGAACCAAAAGTCCTTTTTAGGACTACTGTGTGTGGGGGCAGCAGGTTATTTTGTGTGGGGGGAAAAAAAAAAAAAAAAAAAAAACATATATTCTGTTTAGTGTGCAAAGTTGCAGATTAGAGCACATTCTGTTTAGTGTGCACAGTTGCAGATTAGAGCACATTCTGTTTAGTGTGCAAAGTTGCAGATTAGAGCACATTCTGTTTAGTGTGCAAAGTTGCAGATTAGAGCACATTCTGTTAAGTCTTCAAACTAAAATATCAAAGTCACATATTCCATTCAGTGTGCGTCGCCGCAGTTTAGCAGCACATTCTGTGTACTGTGCAGAGTTGCAGAATAGGAAGAAATACTGTTAAGTCTCCAAACTAAAATATCAAAGTCACATATTCCATTCAGTGTGCGTCGCCGCAGTTTAGCAGCACATTCTGTGTACTGTGCAGAGTTGCAGAATAGGAAGAAATACTGTTAAGTCTTCAAACTAAAATATCAAAGTCACATATTCCATTCAGTGTGCTTCGCCGCAGTTTAGCAGCACATTCTGTGTACTGTGCAGAGTTGCAGAATAGGAAGAAATACTGTTAAGTCTTCAAACTAAAATATCAAAGTCACATATTCCATTCAGTGTGCTTCGCCGCAGTTTAGCAGCACATTCTGTGTACTGTGCAGAGTTGCAGAATAGGAAGAAATACTGTTAAGTTTTCAAACTCAAATATTAAAGTCACATATTCCATTCAGTGTTTGTCACCGCAGTTTAGCAGCCTATTCTGTGTACTCTGCACAGTTGCAGAATAGGAAGAAATACTGTTAAGTTTTCAAACTCAAATATTAAAGTCACATATTCCATTCAGTGTGTGTCACCGCAGTTTAGCAGCCTATTCTGTGTACTCTGCACAGTTGCAGAATAGGAAGAAATACTGTTAAGTTTTCAAACTCAAATATTAAAGTCACATATTCCATTCTGTGTTCGTCACCGCAGTTTAGCAGCCTATTCTGTGTACTCTGCACAGTTGCAGAATAGGAAGAAATACTGTTAAGTTTTCAAACTCAAATATTAAAGTCACATATTCCATTCAGTGTGTGTCACCGCAGTTTAGCAGCCTATTCTGTGTACTCTGCACAGTTGCAGAATAGGAAGAAATACTGTTAAGTTTTCAAACTCAAATATTAAAGTCACATATTCCATTCAGTGTGTGTCACCGCAGTTTAGCAGCCTATTCTGTGTACTCTGCACAGTTGCAGAATAGGAAGAAATACTGTTAAGTTTTCAAACTCAAATATTAAAGTCACATATTCCATTCAGTGTGTGTCACCGCAGTTTAGCAGCCTATTCTGTGTACTCTGCACAGTTGCAGAATAGGAAGAAATACTGTTAAGTTTTCAAACTCAAATATTAAAGTCACATATTCCATTCAGTGTGTGTCACCGCAGTTTAGCAGCCTATTCTGTGTACTCTGCACAGTTGCAGAATAGGAAGAAATACTGTTAAGTTTTCAAACTCAAATATTAAAGTCACATATTACATTCAGTGTGTGTCACCGCAGTTTAGCAGCCTATTCTGTGTACTCTGCACAGTTGCAGAATAGGAAGAAATACTGTTAAGTCTTCAAACTAAAATATCAAAGTCACATATTCCATTCAGTGTGCTTCGCCGCAGTTTAGCAGCACATTCTGTGTACTGTGCAGAGTTGCAGAATAGGAAGAAATACTGTTAAGTCTTCAAACTAAAATATCAAAGTCACATATTCCATTCAGTGTGCTTCGCCGCAGTTTAGCAGCACATTCTGTGTACTGTGCAGAGTTGCAGAATAGGAAGAAATACTGTTAAGTCTTCAAACTAAAATATCAAAGTCACATATTCCATTCAGTGTGCTTCGCCGCAGTTTAGCAGCACATTCTGTGTACTGTGCAGAGTTGCAGAGTAGGAAGAAATACTGTTAAGTTTTCAAACTCAAATATTAAAGTCACATATTCCATTCAGTGTGTGTCACCGCAGTTTAGCAGCCTATTCTGTGTACTCTGCACAGTTGCAGAATAGGAAGAAATACTGTTAAGTTTTCAAACTCAAATATTAAAGTCACATATACCATTCTGTGTTCGTCACCGCAGTTTAGCAGACTATTCTGTGTACTCTGCACAGTTGCAGAATAGGAAGAAATACTGTTAAGTTTTCAAACTCAAATATTAAAGTCACATATTCCATTCAGTGTGTGTCACCGCAGTTTAGCAGCCTATTCTGTGTACTCTGCACAGTTGCAGAATAGGAAGAAATACTGTTAAGTTTTCAAACTCAAATATTAAAGTCACATATTCCATTCAGTGTGTGTCACCGCAGTTTAGCAGCCTATTCTGTGTACTCTGCACAGTTGCAGAATAGGAAGAAATACTGTTAAGTTTTCAAACTCAAATATTAAAGTCACATATTCCATTCTGTGTTCGTCACCGCAGTTTAGCAGCCTATTCTGTGTACTCTGCACAGTTGCAGAATAGGAAGAAATACTGTTAAGTTTTCAAACTCAAATATTAAAGTCACATATTCCATTCAGTGTGTGTCACCGCAGTTTAGCAGCCTATTCTGTGTACTCTGCACAGTTGCAGAATAGGAAGAAATACTGTTAAGTTTTCAAACTCAAATATTAAAGTCACATATTCCATTCTGTGTTCGTCACCGCAGTTTAGCAGCCTATTCTGTGTACTCTGCACAGTTGCAGAATAGGAAGAAAAACTGTTAAGTTTTCAAACTCAAATATTAAAGTCACATATTCCATTCAGTGTGTGTCACCGCAGTTTAGCAGCCTATTCTGTGTACTCTGCACAGTTGCAGAATAGGAAGAAATACTGTTAAGTTTTCAAACTCAAATATTAAAGTCACATATTCCATTCAGTGTGTGTCACCGCAGTTTAGCAGCCTATTCTGTGTACTCTGCACAGTTGCAGAATAGGAAGAAATACTGTTAAGTTTTCAAACTCAAATATTAAAGTCACATATTCCATTCTGTGTTCGTCACCACAGTTTAGCAGCCTATTCTGTGTACTCTGCACAGTTGCAGAATAGGAAGAAATACTGTTAAGATTTCAAACTCAAATATTAAAGTCACATATTCCATTCAGTGTGTGTCACCGCAGTTTAGCAGCCTATTCTGTGTACTCTGCACAGTTGCAGAATAGGAAGAAATACTGTTAAGTTTTCAAACTCAAATATTAAAGTCACATATTCCATTCAGTGTGTGTCACCGCAGTTTAGCAGCCTATTCTGTGTACTCTGCACAGTTGCAGAATAGGAAGAAATACTGTTAAGTTTTCAAACTCAAATATTAAAGTCACATATTCCATTCAGTGTGTGTCACCGCAGTTTAGCAGCCTATTCTGTGTACTCTGCACAGTTGCAGAATAGGAAGAAATACTGTTAAGTTTTCAAACTCAAATATTAAAGTCACATATTCCATTCAGTGTGTGTCACCGCAGTTTAGCAGCCTATTCTGTGTACTCTGCACAGTTGCAGAATAGGAAGAAATACTGTTAAGTTTTCAAACTCAAATATTAAAGTCACATATTCCATTCAGTGTGTGTCACCGCAGTTTAGCAGCCTATTCTGTGTACTCTGCACAGTTGCAGAATAGGAAGAAATACTGTTAAGTTTTCAAACTCAAATATTAAAGTCACATATTCCATTCTGTGTTCGTCACCGCAGTTTAGCAGCCTATTCTGTGTACTCTGCACAGTTGCAGAATAGGAAGAAATACTGTTAAGTTTTCAAACTCAAATATTAAAGTCACATATTCCATTCAGTGTGTCACCGCAGTTTAGCAGCCTATTCTGTGTACTCTGCACAGTTGCAGAATAGGAAGAAATACTGTTAAGTTTTCAAACTCAAATATTAAAGTCACAAATTCCATTCAGTGTGTGTCACCGCAGTTTAGCAGCCTATTCTGTGTACTCTGCACAGTTGCAGAATAGGAAGAAATACTGTTAAGTTTTCAAACTCAAATATTAAAGTCACATATTCCATTCTGTGTTCGTCACTGCAGTTTAGCAGCCTATTCTGTGTACTCTGCACAGTTGCAGAATAGGAAGAAATACTGTTAAGTTTTCAAACTCAAATATTAAAGTCACATATTACGTGTAAGATGAAGAAGGCGGGTAAAAAGGGACGGGGAAGTGGACGTGATCCTGATAGTTCAGGGCGCGGGTCAGGACGCGGAGAAACTGTGCCTGGTGCCAGAGCACAAGAAAGAAAGACATCCACCATACCTAGCTTCATGTCTCATTTCACAGGGCGTCGCAGGACATCACTCTCGAGGTCCGACCACTGCGAACAGGTGGTCGGTTGGATGTCAGCTGATACTGCTTCCAGTCGGTTAAGCACCACCCTGTCTTCCACCAAGTCCACTCTCAGTAGCCAAGAGTCTGGTCAACATAATCCTCACTCTGATCATCCTTCCTCCCACCATACACGGTCTGGTCAAAGAAGTGATCCCACACTGGGATATAGTGAGGAGCTCGTCTCATCACCAATCCTTCATTTGACCCTCTCTCCAAGCACGCTTGCAGAGGAACATGACATCTTGTGCCCTGATTCACAACCTCTAGAGGGTACCCAATCACAAGAAGATGACAGATGTGAACGGCATTTAAGGTCAAAGGAAGTAGTGGATGATGATGATGATGATGAGACACAGTTGCCATTAAATCAACCACTATTTCCGTCTCAAGACCTTGTTGAGGAGAATGTTATACAGTTGTTAATGACTGAGTATGTGGTGGGATCAAGACATGAGGAGGATGATCAGAGTGAGGAAGTGAAGGAGGACTTGGTGGACGATGAGGTGACTGACCCCACCTGGGAAGGTGTAGAGCCGAGCGATGACAGCAGTCCTGAGGGTGAGCCATCTGCAGCACCGCAACAGGCTGGAAGAGGCAGTGGTGTGGCTACAGAAAGAAGGCGGACCGCACCAAACCGGCCCGCAAATGTTCCACGGAGCACCCCCTTGCGTAAATCTACCTTGCCAAAGGGTAGGTGTTCCGCGGTATGGCGTTTTTTTAAGGAAAGTGCGGACGACAAAAGAATTGTAGTTTGCAACCTGTGCCACACCAGAATGAGCCGAGGCATGAACACTAGAAACCTCACCACCACCAGCATGATCCGACACATGGCATCCAAGCACCGTAATAAGTGGGAGGAACGCCTGGATCGCCCATCTGTGTCTGCAGGCCACACCACTGCCTCCTCTTCCCCTGTTTTCGGTGCCGGCCAATCGCCTGTCGAAGGCGCAGGCCCGCATACCTCCCGCCCTGCACCTGTACCATCTGAAGCACCATCAGCGACCACATCCACTTCCCTGTCCAAGCACAGCGTCCACATGTCGTTACCCCAGGCATTTGAGCGCAAGAGAAAATACCCAGCCACCCACCCACAGGCCATAGCACTAACCTCACACCTTTCCAAATTACTGGCCATCGAAATGCTGCCATTTAGGCTTGTGGACACTGAGTCCTTCCGCAGCCTGATGGCAGCAGCTGTCCCTCGGTACGCGGTCCCCAGCCGCCACTACTTTTCCCGGTGTGCCATCCCCGCATTACACCACCATGTGTCCCGTAACATCACCCGTGCCCTGACCAACGCAGTTACTGGGAAGGTCCACTTAACGACTGACACATGGACAAGTGCTTGTGGCCAGGGACGCTACATTTCCCTGACGGCACACTGGGTGAATGTCGTGGAGGCTGGGAGCGACTCGGACCCTGGGATGGCACGGGTGCTACCCACGCCGAGGATTGCGGGCCCTACCTCCATCAGGGTTTCCGCCAGCACCTACGTTATTGGCTCCTCCTCCTCCGTTTCCACCTCCGAATTCTCTACACGCAGCACCACTCCCCCATCAGCCAGTAGCTGGAAGCAGTGTAGCACTGCAGTGGGGAAGCGTCAACAGGCCGTGCTGAAGCTGATCTGCCTTGGGGACAAACAGCACACGGCCTCAGAGCTGTTGCAGGGGATTAGTCACCAGACCGAGCAGTGGCTCTCGCCACTCAACCTGCAACCAGGCATGGTTGTGTGTGATAATGGGCGTAACTTGGTGGCGGCTTTGGAGCTCGGCAAGCTCACACACGTACCATGCCTAGCACATGTATTTAATTTAGTGGTTCAGCGATTTCTAAAAACCTACCCCAATGTGCATGATCTCTTGACCAAGGTGCGCCGCGTGTGTGCACATTTCCGTAAGTCATCTACAGCTTCGGCCGGCCTGTTGAAGCTGCAGCAGCGCTTACAATTGCCAGCTCACCGGCTGCTGTGTGACGTGAGCACGCGCTGGAACTCCACCTTCCACATGTTGGCCCGGCTTTGTGAGCAGCAGAGGGCAGTAGTGGAGTACCAGCTGTTACACGGTCGTCGCCTCTCCGTTCAACTTCCTGCAATCAGAAGTGAGGAGTGGGAATGGATGTCAGACCTCTGCGAGGTTTTACGCAATTTTGAGGAATCGACACAGATGGTGAGCGGCGATAACGCTATTATCAGTGTAACCATCCCACTTCTGTGTCTACTGAAACGCTCGCTGCTCACAATTAAAACCGACGCTTTGCATGTGGAAGAGGTGGAAATGGGGGAGGAAGAGCTTACACAAGGTGATAGCCAGAGCACCCTCACTTCGTCTTCTCAGCGACAATTGGAGGAGGCGGAGGAGGAGGAGGAGGAGGAGGAGGAAGACACGGTTGCCTCCGCTACAGAGGGTAGCCATGGAACTTTAGTTCCATCTCTTCAGCGTGGGTGGGCAGAAGAGGAGGAAGAGGATGAGGAGATTGAGAGTCATCCTCCTGGTGAGGACAGCGAAATCTTGACTGTTAGTACTCTGGCACACATGGCTGACTTTATGTTAGGCTGCCTTTCCCGTGACCCACGCGTTGTACGCATTTTAGACAACACGGATTACTGGGTGTTCACCCTTCTGGACCCCCGCTACAAAGAGAATTTCTCATCTCTCATTCCTCCGGTGGAGAGGACAAGCAAAATGGTGCAATACCAGAAGGTTCTTGTTGAAAAATTGCTCCAAAATTTTCCATCTGACAACACTGGCGGCAGAGTACGTGCTACCTTGGCCAACCGAGAAGGGGAGAAAAGGGGAGCACACAGTTCCGACAAAGGCAGGGCAACACTCTCCAAGGCGTGGGACACCTTCATGACACCCCGCCAGCACCCTCACCCTGATGCGCAGCCTAGTGTCACAAGGAGGGAAAAGTTTTGGAAGATGGTGAAGGAGTACGTAGCAGACCGTGTCAGCGTCCTCAATGATCCCTCTGTGCCTTACAACTACTGGGTGTCCAAGCTGGACACGTGGTATGAACTGGCACTCTACGCCTTGGAGGTGCTGGCCTGCCCTGCCGCCAGCGTTCTGTCTGAGCGGGTATTTAGTGCTGCTGGTGGCATCATAACAGATAAGCGTATCCGCCTTTCCACCGACAATGCTGATAGGTTGACACTTATAAAAATGAACAAGGCCTGGATTTCCCCTGACTTCTCCACTCCACTGGAGGAAAGCCCCGGGGGAACATAAACTCACTTTATATATGTTATTTACAATGATGGGAATACTCTGTATTCCCATTCACCCCTTCCACCCAAAAAACGGGTATATGGTTGACTCTTAATCTTCTCATCCTCCTCCTCCTCTTCCATATGCCCTGTGCTATAATTTTTATATAGGGCCAGCTAACCAGCGGGCCCTGTGATATAATTTTTATATAGGGCCAGCTCACCAGCGGGCCCTGTTTGACAATTTTTATATAGGTCAGCTCACCAGCGGGCCTTCTCATATAATGTTTCATTGGGTCAGCTCTCTAACGGGCCCTCTCATATAATGTTTTATAGCGTCAGCTCACTAGCGGGCCTTCGCATATAATGTTTAGGATGGTCAGCTCTGCAGCAGACCCTCACCCATAATGTTTTAGATGGTCAGCTCAGCGCACGTTTCCCTCTTAATCATGGCCTCAGTTCAATAAAATCAAGGAAATTTTTGGGAGAATTTGCCTCTGCGCACGTTTCCCTCTTAATCATGGCCTCACTTCAGAAAATCAAGGAAATTTTTGGGATAATTTGCCTCTGCGCACGTTTCCCTCTTAATCATGGCCTCACTTCAGAAAATCAAGGAAAGTTTTGGGATAATTTGCAGATAATATACAAGTAAATATACAGCAAATATTGTTTGGTAACAATTTTTCGCCTAAAGTCATTTTTATTTTCCTTTTTGTGTGTTTTATGGTCAGTCTGTAAAAATGGCGTACTACGGGCGAAAGATCGTTCCCAGCAGCGATGTTGGAGTCCAAGATGCATCCAGACATCCTCCCTATGCTGTCCCTGAACCATTTCTGTGGTGTTTCCATCATTTTCTGCCCTTTTCCTATGGACCAGGCACCCTCCCCTCATCAGAGCAGGGGGTGCCTGGTGTAATGCTCGAGTCCTCCCATTGACTTCAATGGGGCTCGGGTGCTCGGCCGAGCACTCGAGCCTCCGGGGGCGCTCGGTCAGAGCACCCGAACACCCGAGCATTGGGGTGCTCGCTCATCACTAGTCCTGATAGCAAAGTCAGCATCCCTTGGAAACATATCCCAAATTAGTCCTTGAGCGCCGCATCCCCAGCGAGGCGGGGGAAGGGTGCTGGGTGACCCAGGGATATACTCCTTGTCCATTTCCACAAAGAGAGACCAGTATCCGTCATGTAGCATCATCTCCTCTTTGATGCAGCCGTCCAGTTCAATTTTCCATTCTTCCAGGGGTTGTTTGTCCAGCAGTGGCTCACACAATACCTGTAAGTCCTCATATAGCTGCCGGTCAAATGCGTAGGGGATCATGGCCACCGAGTATGCTTTTCCTGCCATGTTCCATCGGTAGAATCTACATTGGTGAGGGAGATAAATCCCACCGCTTGCCACCAGTGTAACGGAAGCCTAAGTCCTTGGGCTGTCTTTGACCATCGTTCTGGGTCTCTCCCTCCTAGATGCGGCTACAAATTGGTAGCCTGTCTGGTGAAACAGCATGGCTGGCTGGAACACTGGAACAAAGGGCTCCTGAATGGGAGTCAAAGTGGACTCTTTAAACCATTCAGGAATGAAGATTCTGTACTCTTGCTTAGTTCAGAACAACTAACCTTTATTAGGTGAAACCACAGCTTATTTATACATTTCAAACTACATTGACTTGGATACAGTTCATGGTGCAGACATGGCACAGTGGGCAGGTTTACAGGGGTAATGCAGTCACAGTACAGTAGGCATAACACAGACATAGTGGATACAATAGGTCACAGCAAATGGTAACAGGCATCACACAATGGGAGCTTTCACGGAGATAATCACAACACCTAAAACAAAAGACTAACAACAGAAGGCTCATGTTTACACAATGGGGCAGATGTGAGTGGATTAATACACAAAGAACTTGGTTCAGGGTGAACAATTAAGTAAAAGGTCTTGAGGGACTGCAATACACATTTGAAGTAGCCTTGCCCAAACTCAAATAATTAACTCCTAACTGCACAGTCCCTTGAAAGCAAGCCAGCAGGCTATGGTTTTTAGTCTTTTTGGCATAGCTGTCCGCCAGTATGATGTCTCAAAATTCTCCATAGCCTGCGACACTGGGCTGTCAATCCATACACCTAGAGAAGAGGTGTTTCAGGCACGACATAAATGTCCACAGTTCCTTCTATAATGGGCTGATAAGTCTTATGCCCAGATAAGGTTTTCAGTAATGGAGTAGGATCTGTTACAACCCTTATTTATAAGATGGAAAAACAGAAGTGCAGGAAAGTTAATTAATGGTGAATTATTATTAGATTTTAAGCTTTCGGGCAGGGACCTCACACCCAGTGTTTCACTCTACAAAGCACTTGTAACCCTGTATTGTATAAAGTCTTAAATTGTAAAGAGCTGCATACACTTGTGGTGCTATATAAATAAACATTTTCATTCAAGAGGAATACCTTTATTTATCCAATTAAAAGGACCATACATATTTATTGTGTTCAAGATTATACACATTGTGACAGATCCCCTGCACCCCGACCAGGCACACCTGTCCGAACAGCTTCATCCCAGCGACCAAACCATCAACTTCAGTCCGATCATGAAGAATCCGTCCGCTAACACCTTTTCCCCAAGAACATCAGACGACACATGATGCTTGAGGTAAAAACAGGAACTCCTTTATTTGGACACGCACAGGGTTTGTAGCTAGTGAAAATGCTAACATAGGGGTTGCCTCTTAACACACACATTGAATCCCTTGGTATTAGTTATCTTACAGGCAATGTCTGTGTTTCTGCAATCTCATATATATATATATATATATATATATATATATATAGAGAGAGAGAGAGAGAGAGAGAGAGAGAGATGTTCTGCAGATGTATTGTGTGTTCACTTTGGCTTCAGTATTGAAATACTAATTTACTTTAAATAGTGCAGAAATCTCCGCAATATCAGCTATCAGATATAATTATATAGCTGACAAAATCAGAAATGTGGGGTTAATATATTACACTTGATTGGTTGAAAAAATCCCACAACACCATCTATCAGCTTGAGATGTAAGGTCGGTGGAATTAGAAGTCAGTGACTGGTATGGTGTGCTCGGCGTGTAGTTCAGACATTGCCTGTAAGATAACTAATACCAAGGGATTCAAGGTGTGTGTTAAGAGGCAACCCCTATGTTAGTATTTTCACTAGCTACGTTAAGCAAGAGTGATCAGCAGTTAAACAGCCAATGCAGAGTTAGCATTTTCCTTTGAGTTTACTTGCACTTGTTAACTGAAAATTACCACAAACCAATAAGCGGAATATTATTCTCCACACTTATTTGCCAGTCAAATCCAGAAAGATTTGCATCTAGCATCTTTATTTTGCTGTGTCCAACTGATGTATTGACAGTGATCTAACATTGGTAGTGGAATGTTAACACTCTTAACAGGGCTGCTTTGCATTTTTAACCTATTGAGCTAGTTGTGGGGAATCAATTATGAAATGACAGCTATTTGATATCGACAGTAAAAGAGTTTAATATTATATACATGGCCATTCAGCTTATCAGCATATTCAAATCTATGCCCTACCACTACTGCATAAATACACCAGTATTTTGTAGTGTACTGCCCTCTGGTTCACTTTTAAAAGGTAGCACGCAGAAGAGCGTGTGACCTCATGAATCATTAATCATGCTTCCTGCACAAAAATCTTGACATGAGAACCTCACGCTGCTTGACAGCGCGAGATTCTCATGTCGTCTAGTGAATGGTCTCATACATGGAATCAGTCCTGTCCTCCCGTCCTGAGCCGGTAGCCCGACACTTTGCTTCGCAGCAAGGTCTCTGTACCCCTCATTAAGTAAAACATTATAAAAAGAAAAAAATGCCTATTGTCTTTGCTGAGGATTAAGTTGATGAGAACATGTGCTCTATCAGTCTGTGAAAGAAAAATAATGTACCCTGTTTCTCTAGAGCACCCCATCCCCTGCACAGTCCTAGAGTGCCAGGTGGGTACAATGTACGAGTGGACACAGCTGTACCTGCTGTGCCAAGAGCATACAATGTACAACTAAAATTCAGTCAATGCATAAGCCGGTATAACTGGCTTACAGTGGCCGCATTTCAGCTGAAATGCAGCCTGGCACTCTTGGGAGGACATGAGGATCACTCCTCATGTCCTCCCAGGTATTGATCTACCAGCCGATCGCACTGGGAGATCAATAATGCCAAGGGAGAAGCAGGGCTTCTCCCTCCTCCGCTCTCGTAATCGAACTTCCAGGTAGGAGTGAGCGGGACTGGGGGAAGCCTCCTAACGTCATCGGTGACATGATCACCAATGACTTTAGGGAAGTTTCCCTTCCCCGATTCACTCCTACCGGTGGTAGGAGTTTAAGACAGGAGAGCTTTTGCTCTCCTGCGGTCGCCAGATTGATCTCCCAATAACTGGGGGGACACCAGGAGGGGTCCTGATGTCCCCCACGAGGTCTGAAATGAAGAAAAAAAATGGCTAAGTAACCCTGTGAGTGCAGCAGGGGTCCCCAGCACATTGCTTTGCAATGTGCTGGAGACCCCTGTGGCACTCACAGGGTCACTTTTTTGGGGGGGATTTTTTTTTTTTTTTTTGCAAGACCTCATTGGGGGGATTGGGGGGTCCTGATGCCCCTCAATGAGGTCTATGAGTTAAAAAAAAAAATATAAAAAAAAAATTAACCCTGTGTGTGCCACATGGGGGTCCAATGCACCCACCCCCCTCATGTGGCACACACAGGGCTTTTATCATTCCTTTCGTACAAGAGATTGTTGGGGGGCCATCAGGATTGGTCCTGATGGCCCCCCCAACAAGCTCTGATTACAAAGTAATAATTAAAAAAAATTAACCCTCTGAGTGCCACAAGGGTCCAATGCATTGCTTTGCAATCCGCTGGAGACCCCTGTGGCACTCACAGTGACATTTATTTTGATTCATTTTTTTTTTTTTGTAAGACCTCATTGTGGGGAATCAGAGGGGTCCTGATACCCCCCAATGAGGTCTATAATAAAAAAAAGTAAATAAAAAAAATTAACCCTGTGTGTCGCAGAAGGGAGGTTGCATTGCCCCCCCCCCCCGTGGCACACACAGGGTTAATTTTTTAAAATGAGTAAATTTTAACTTTTTTTGTCATTATGACATCATAGCTTTTTGCACAATGTAAAATTCTCTTCATGTAAGGTACCCCGAGAAAGCTCAATTCGTTCTGAAAAAAACTATATATAGTTTTCCATATTTAATTAAAAATCCCCAGAGGAAATCAAGCATTAACTGAAGGATAGCAAAAATGCTGCAAAAGAGTCTGGCCTGCAGAGTACAGGAAATGGCCCAAGCCTCTGGCACTGAAGGGGTTAAGGGGTTAATGGAAATAATTTTAAACACAAACATGTGAAGCGTTCACCTACCGTATGAAAGGTCAGTATTGGTCCCTTCCTTGAGAGGTGCAGCAAGGTCTCTGTAGCTCTTACTGCAGTTCACTGATTGGTCTCCATGCACAGTGACCTGCAGTAGCACTGGCAGTCAGCTGCGAGAAGAGGAGGTGCTCGGATTAGCGATGGTCACTGCATGTGAGGCTACCGGCTCAACGAGGGGTGCAGAGACCTTGCTGCACTTCTCAAGGAAGGAGCTTCACATGTTTGTGTTTAAAAGTATTTCCATTAACCCCTTAAGGACTGAGCAGGGGATGGGGCGCTCTAGAGAAACAGAGCACTTTTTTTTTCACAGACTGATAGAGCAAATGTTCTCATCAGTTTAATCCTCAGCAAAGACAATCGGGCATTTTTTTCTTTTTATAATGTTTTACTTAACAAGTGGTACAGAGACCTTGCTGCAAAGTGAAGTGTCGGGCTACTGGCTCAGGATGGGAGGACAGGACCATTTACATGTATGAGACCATTCACTAGACGACATGAGGATCTTGTGCTGTCAAGCAGTGCAAGATTCTCATGTTGACATTTTTGTGCAGGCGACATGGTCAATGATTCATGAAGTTGCAAGCTTTTTTTGCATGCTACCTTTTAAAAGGATACCCTGCCCTCTGAGTTCATTGATAATACTTTCCAGTAAGAAATAATGTTTTCAACGTGTTAGAATCAACACACACGTAATCTGAGCAGATAAATTACACTGTTGTATTTTGAAAAAAAAAAGGGTATTTAAAGCAGACAGTCTCCTTTTCTCCTATTCCGAAGAATCAGTCTTTACTACATGGCAAAACAGTAGTCCTCTATGAATCCACTACTCGACAGAGGAGTGTTTGCCATAAGATTGATTCCTGACAAGGATCCATATGCTAATCATACAATTTGACTAGAATAGACCCAACTACACCCAACTCCTTGAGTGGTGGAGGGATTACCAATGCATGATTGACAATGCTTTGGTTACCCCTCTGGCACTTAAAGGTTTGACAGAGGATAGCAAGGAGGGGAATTGTGTTTTCATGTCCTAGTGTTTTTGCATTTCAGGCCTATGTTTTGTTCATGTATTCATTTGGTCCCAGTAGAACAGTGATGGTTCAGATTTTTGTATCATATGTAACCTAAACAGTGTGGATAGCAAGGAAGCATTCATCACCATCACCACTCTGCAGGATATATATAATTCCCAAGGCTCAGCCATGCCATGTTAGATGTGTGTTTGTTGTGGCTTTCCTGGTTTGTGTTTCCAGCTGCTTGTGTTGCTGTGTTCCTCGGTTCATATTTGTTTGTGTGCTTACTGTGCCTGTTTGTTTGCTGACATTGATTGGACTCCTTTGTTATTGTTTATCAATGGTGCATTGATGTGTTCTGAGGCCCTAATGTGTTTGTTGTTCAGGCGTATGTGTTGAACATGCAGTGGATTTGTATCTGTTGAACTGTTGCGTTTCAGCTTTGTTCAACACATATATCCTGAGGATAGCAAGGAGGCATTCCTTGCCATTCTCACTCCTCAAGATATTTATTTATTTAGAAAATGTTTTACCAGGAAGAATACATTGAGATTTCTCTCGTTTTCAAGTATGTCCTGGATAGTTTTCAGTAAAAGGTTACATATTTACACTAATTGTGAGACCTTATATACAAACATACAGAAATATACATACTTATTAAATAATGGGATTATTTGCAGTTACACACTGTTTGTAGATATAAAGAA
This sequence comes from Rhinophrynus dorsalis, assembly GCA_037306005.1. Lineage (NCBI taxonomy): Eukaryota > Metazoa > Chordata > Amphibia > Anura > Rhinophrynidae > Rhinophrynus > Rhinophrynus dorsalis. The sequence goes on along the minus strand of CM074727.1, from coordinate 85,851,382 downwards.
ACATTTGCTTTTAAGGATTTTAGACTGGGTGCAGATGTGATTTTTTCCGGCAGATTGTTCCAGATTTTCGGAGCTCTGAAGGAGAAGGCAGATCTTCCTGCTTCTTTCTTGTATTGTGGTATACGCAGTGAGTTGTTAGTAGTGGAGCGGAGGTTATAGTTAGTATGGAGAGCTGGGGTGAGCATACTGCTTAGGTATTGTGGTAGTTTTCCAGAGAAGTGATTGTGTACTAAGCAAGAAAGATGAAGGTCACGTCTAGATTTGAGTGTTAGCCAATTTAGTTCTTTTAGCATGTCACAATGATGGGTAGTGTAGTCACACTGGAGGATAAAGCGGCATAATGAATTATATAGAGTGTCAAGTTTACTGAGGTGGATTTCTGGCGCTGGAGCATATACTACGTCACCATAGTCTATGACTGGCAGCAGCATCTGTTGTACAATACGTTTTCTCACCTGGGTACTTAGACATAATTTGTTTCTATAAAGTGTACTTATTTTGGGATAAAGTTTAGAGGTTAATTTGTCAATGTGGTGACCAAAATTGAGGTTAGGGTCAAGCCACATACCAAGATATTTGTAGGAGTCTACTGGGGCCAATTTACGATTAGACTCTGTCACAATGGATAGGTGGATATTGTCGAGACTACGCAGTTTGTGCTTTGTGCCAAATATCATTGTGACTGTTTTATCTGTGTTTAAGAAAAGTTTGTTCTGTGTTATCCATCTTTCCACTTTGTAGAAATCATGTTGTAATTCGGTTTCAAGTTGTGATATGCTAGAGTTTTTAGCATAGATTATGGTGTCATCTGCATACATGTGTACTGAAGATGATTTGCAAACCTTGGGCAGATCATTTATAAAAAGAGAAAATAGAAGAGGGCCAAGAATGGAGCCTTGGGGAACTCCACTTGTTATTTTGAGCGGACGGGAGTCATTGTTTGCAACTGACACATACTGCATTCTGTCTGATAAATAGGATCGGAACCATTGTAGAGAATTATTACCCAATCCTGAGTTATGGAGTTTGCTGATAAGAATGTTATGGTCTACTGTGTCAAAGGCCTTAGCGAAATCAAGGAAAATAGCTCCAGTGAGTTCACCATTTTCCATGCCAGTCTGGATATCATTGGTTACTTTTAGAAGAGACGTGACTGTTGAGTGGTTTGGTCTAAACCCTGATTGAAGAGGGGTGAAGAAACTGGTCTGTTGGTAATATTTATGTAGTTGCACATGTACACATTTCTCTATGATTTTAGATAAAGTGGGGAGGAGAGATATCGGTCTGTAATTTGATACTACATTTTTATCCCCACTTTTGTGGATAGGTACAACTCTTGCCACTTTCCAGGATTTGGGCATATACCCTGATGTCAAAGAGGCATTAATTAGAGTTGCTATCGGTTGGGCTGTGACCATAGCACTGAGCTTTAATAAAATTGCTGGTAGTTGGTCAGGGCTCGATTGAGATTTCAGTTTTGGGTTGAGGAGGTGATCATATACTTCACTTTCATTTACTGGCCTGAAATTGAATTCGTTTGCACTGTTGGACCAGGCAGCAGGTGCCAGTGACAGTTCTGAACTTAGTGGGACTTCAGAGTGGCCTTTGTTTTGTTTTATCAGTGTGGTGGCACATCCAACAAAGTAGCTGTTGAAAGCATTGGCTATGGCTGGGGGGCACTGTATGGTTTCATTGTCTATTGTTATATTTGATGGGTGAGAATGGTTAGATGGATTGTAGATGTTTTTTATAACCTTCCAAAAGTTGGCAGGCTTTGAAATGTTATTGTCCAAGTTGTTATTAAAATATTGTGCTTTTGCTAGTTTTGTTTGTTTTGTACATGTATTCCGTACTTGCCTATATATAGTGTGATCATGAGGGGAGCCAGATTGTTTAAATTTTGTCCATAATGAATCTCTGAAACTGAATAATTGAATCAAGCAGCTGAGACCCATGGTAGATGTGCCCCCCTGACCCTGACCTTTCTTAGTGGGGCATGGGTATTACAGACCTGTAGGAATTCTGAGTTAAAAAAGTCAATCGCTGAATCAAGGTCAGGTATTAGATGTAATCTATGCCATGAGCAATTTTTTAAATCATTTAGGAAGGACTGAAGGTTAAATTTTCTAAATGATCTCGTGAGTATGACTTTGAAATTTGATTTGACTGGTTTTATTTTGCGGACACAGTAAACTATGGAGTGATCACTAAACACGTTTGCTAGAACACCTGAATCTTGGATTCTGCTTGCACAGGATGTGAGGATCCAGTCTAGCAGGGTATGGTTGGATGTTTTAAGATTTATGCGAGTAGGGGAAGATATTTGTTGTGATAAGTTCAGTGCTTTAAACAATGAACAATATTTTTCATTCCTGGAATCAAGCCAATTAATATTAAAGTCTCCAAGAACCATCAACTCGCTTTTCTTGTTTTGTGTGGCAATCACCTTTAGGTGTTGAGCTATGTCAGATACGGTGTGTGCTGAGGTATTTGGCGGTCTGTAGATGCCTACAATTATGATTTGTTTTGAGTATGGAAGACAAATTTTACCAGCAATGTATTCATAAGAATCAGTGTTGTGAGAGTCCTTTAGAAGTGTAAAGTTTATTGGCTCCTGTATGTAAATGATTACACCTCCTCCTCGCTTTGCACGGTCTTTTCTAAAGCATGAGTATCCATCTATGGCAACAGCAGTGTCTGGAATTTTTGGGGATAACCAGGATATGATAACCAAAGCTACACTACTGTAGGTTTCTGAAATCAATGTATGGGATCCTGTCAAGCTCAGCAGTCAATGTGTGTCAGGATGGTAACCAATGCATTGCAAAACAATGCAATGGATACCATCCTGCCACTCAAGGGTTCACATGTTAATGTCATAGTCTTGCAGAACTCCTGTCATAGCTTAGATGACCAATTACATCATGTCATTTCCCCACACAGCATATATGCATGCAGAAAAGCAGGAGGAGGGTAAGGAGTCAGGTACGGGAGACTAGGAGATCAACCTGGTACCTGAGGAGGTTGCAGCAGGATATGCAGCACAGTACAGCTACCCTCAGAGCCATTGAAGCCCAACAAGCAATCCTCACCACAGACCTCTGCCAGTTTAGAACTGGGATGTGGGACATGTTGGGGCAAATGCTGGGGGAGAATCAATCGTAGGGAGAACCAGCAGTTGTATATGGCACAGGCATCCGCAGAGGGGTCCACAGCTATCTACCCCTCCAGAGTGACCCCAACAGAAACCACAAGACCAACCCGAGTCACACACCAGAGTGTGAGGGCATCCACCCCTGCAGCCCCTGCCAAAGGCTCCCCAAAAAAAGAAAAAAGCCCAATATGTGAAATTTACCCCCAATAAATATGCACTTATTTTACCCGTTCCTGTCCTTGTATGTTTTGGCTTTCAAACGAGTTGAGTGGTAGAGACGTCTTTAACACATTGCAAAGCAATGCAGTGAACACAACCCATGAACAATTAATTTTGTTTAACGTGTTACTGCATGGGTAAGCACACACATCACATACATACACTGGTGTCCAAGTTCTAATCACAATCCACCTAGCAAAGTAAAACAACATGAAGGTGTTGTTTGGCCATGAAGTGAGTTTAACAACAGACACCTGCCTCTCCACAGATCAGGTACCAGACTGTCCACATGCAATTCCATCCACTGGTGTTTGGTAATAGAGGGGTTTGCCAACCATGTATATGTGTTGAATAATTCACTTGCAGGAAAATGTATCGTATGAGAAATAGATTGTGATTCACACTCTGATGAGGGAAGAGCAATCAATCACACACAACAACTGTTTTTCTGAGGTTATAAATACAGATCAGTTTTGTGCTTGTTTGCCAAAGAGACAGCAGCATGAGCACATGGTCTGGTCAATTGCAGGGAGCATGGGGGAGGTGGGGGAGTTAACACAGTGAGGTGTGATGAATAGTTTATAAGGTAGATACTACTTTATTAATGATCTCACTTCTCTAGGTCAAATGTTTTGCTATGGAGAACATGCACCAATATTTATCAATATAGAGGAATCTCACAACATAGGTTCCAATGAATAACACTGAAACTGGAGAAATAAGGTCACTGGAGACCCTCTCCACCTTATCACCTCCTCATCACACCTTAGTGAATCTCCACTTCATCTCCTAGCATCAGTACGTCCCCAACTCCATTAATGGTCACAGTTTCATGACTAGAACCCTGTTTTAGGAATATGCCTTCTGAGGATAACAGAAACATAACTCTTAATTATGTATCATTCTTGTAATATGGATTATTCAGCAGCGATATCAACAGACATATTTGGATTTGGATGGGCTTTATTTAATATGGTTTAAAATACAGTATAGCATCAACATGTTTGTGTTGTACTATGATACATTGAAGTCTACTCCAAGCAATCAAAGGGTATCACAGTTGCTAGGTCTTGCCAAAAATATTTGAACCATGAAGAAGAGCAGTATCTCTATGCAGTTGTAGATCTTAGGAAATTCATACACATATACTTAAGCATTTGGCTAATATGGGAAATATTTTCAGAGCTGCTAACAAGTTTCACATTAAATAAACAACAGCACTTAATGTAACAGCAGGAGGTGAGCTTCATGGATGTTGAATCAATGTGTCATATGGACATTCCTCTGTTCCATGATGGGTCATGCCATGGATGCCTGTAGGAAAGGGATGACAGGATTTGAAACTGCACTGTATAAATATCAGTCATACAATGAGCCATCATTATACCATTAACCTTTTGCGTTCAGGAGGAGCTGACTATCCATTGCTTTGAAATGTGTTGTCTACCCCTCAGGAACACATGAAGCTTTGATCAAGGGGATGCCAAGCAGACATATGTATGTGTGACTGGGACCTTGAGCAAACTCATCATCAGTAGCTTAACCAAGCCCAATGAATCAGAGGGTGTTGGTGTGGCATTGTCACTGTGCTACACACACACACACACAGGTCAGCATGGAGGGACTTGCAAACTGACTCTCATATAGCTACTCCGATGCTGTAGCCAACACTAAAACAGTATATACATCACCATAGCGCTTTAACACCAGGAATGCCATAGTGGTAACCAATGCATTGCATTGCATTGCATTGGATATCCCTCTGTGATTCCAAGAGGCCCAGGGTTGTTATGGCTATGTTTAACTCTGTAAATGTGGTTTTCTGTCAGTTCAACTTAGGCATATGATAAATGTAAGGCTACTGGTTAGCCTGGAGTTGTGGGAAGGCCTGTTGGAGACATTTATACCAGCCTCAATCCTTTCCTCGTGACTGCGCAGAGCTCCGACTGAGCTCTGTGTTAGAGTGCAAAGCGTAAGAGGAAGCCGTGATTACATCATCTCGATGTGACCACGAGACTACCACAGCAGTAGGCAGTCTGAGTTCTTCACACCCTGGAGGCTGAACATCTTATGAGTATTTACTTGCTTGGCGTGTCCTGCCTTCTCTTGCGGTGTCCGCTTGGCTTCTTCTACTCACAGTGCTCAGGGAATCTTCTGGAATACGGTGATATAAGCAACACAAGCTGTATTCTCTAATGTTCCACAGGCTATTACACGATTACATGCCCAAGCAGGTGGAAAACCTGAGGCTTTAGTCCACTCATCCAGTATAAGCAATGCCACGGTATTAATTAAAATAATCCAGCTCTAGCGACGGACCCAAACTACAAGGTCCACATGCTTTCCTTACAGGTTTCAGTAGTAATGTCCCATAATGCTTAAGCAACATCTGTATATTCTATTTCTGTGTGAGCGGGGTAGCCCGTCTCCCACTTGTGCTCGTTCCATCACACATCCTTTTCCATGCCTTCACTCCGTTAGATACTATATGAAGATATACAGAGGAAGGGAAGGATAACACTAGAATGCGACACATATTTTTCATGCAGAGGGTGATAGAAGGGGACTAGTTAGTACAATGGATACACATAACATTAATATTATGCACCATATGTTCTTATATAACTAGGGTTTTCCAATGCGCTCAGCCATATTAAGATTATCATAGTTCCATATATGCTAGTTACAGTAAGTGCATGTCCATTGTCTTAGGCATACTCTAGGTATCTACTATATGATGTCATCATGCCCTGACAATATTGTTTGTTTTACTTAGTGTGGATACATGTTAGATATCCGAACTGACAGTGTGAACCTTATTACATGTTTTAATGATTTGCTATTTACATGTATTTATCTGGTAGACATGGGTATTTGTGATTATGTTTAATAACCCAATGCACATGCTACTATGGGCATGTAGACGGTCATATCATATACACAACTCGCCAATACATCTTTATAGACAGACCAGATACAGACATGCTGTATTTTATTCCATAAACATTGATTAACTATCTATATTCATCTCTATTCCTCTCTCTCTCTCACACTCCGCCCATCATCCTTCATCTTACTCACTTCAGCTGCGGGCTGCGGCATCTACACGTCCGTTTCCTTCTATCAGCATCTCCTCTTCTGACCTATGTCTATTGTTGTAATTATCTATAGGTATACACATGGACACTATTTCTGTCTGTGTACACATAGCTCTGTGAATGTCTGCCTCGGTATCTAGGTACTCTACTACAACATCTGCATGAGAGATAGGGTCACTTACCCCCCCTCCCTCTCCGTGCCTCATCATTTACCTGAGTTCCTGAGAGAGGACAGTAATCAGCTATAGTTATCGCCACATAGTTTCAATATCTGGATACTGTCTCAGTTCTTATATCGCTTGAGCATACACAGTAGATGGAAAACATGTTAAATATAGGTATTTATGGGAACATTAAGTTTGCTGCTTAAGGTATTTGTAGTCATTGAACGGGGCATATTCAAGAGTCTCATTTTTACTCCACGCATCTAAACCATAGTAACTTAGGGTATGGTATCATGACGTATATCACTGTGCATAGAAGGTTATGTAACATACTTCATTTGCATATATACACTGCGATCAAAGCCTAATTCTGTTGAACTGAGTAGTCTTCTAGGAAGGCTATATAGTCCAGTAACATTTTTTTTTTTAGTATCTCGGGAAGTTTCACTGTTCCTGGAAATACAGGTTAACGTTATTGTATTCAGACATTCTATATGAATCATTCAGAGTAATTGTGTGTCAGGTATAGCCATAATTAGGAATATTGATTTCTAGCAGGTCATGTATGCGTATAAGATAATTTTGTTGAACTCTACACTCACGTTTCATTCTTCCACAATTTATAACAGGACACTGCAGTATGGTTGAGTCCCAATTATTAAGCACTGTAAGCCCTTATTGACCTCCGATCAATCTCTGCAAGTTATAGGGTTATGTACTCATCTCTTTAAGATACCGTTGACATATATATGACCTCCTTTTCTTTTGTATGATTTGTTGTATGTATCAGCAGGGACTCATTGACCTTTAAGTGATCTCTAGATTATTCGATCCCAAAGGGGCATAACTTGCATGCCCAAGATTCAGTACAATCCTGACATCCTGTATCTTATCGCTTGGTATTCTCTCTATCCATGTTTGCATATTTTATTTATTTGGAATATCACACACCACTATGGTAAGGTAGTCAGTCATATCTTATGAACAGATAGATTCCAAGACGTGCAGTATATATTCCATATACATAGATGCATAATTACATTAATATCTCTTACTATCACATAACCAATCATATCTTTCCCTCTCTCTGTCACACCTTTGCTAACCCTCCCCCCCTTTACCCATTGTCAGCACAGTCTACCGCATCTCTGTGGCAGAATCTCTTTCTCTGACCTCTTTTACTGGTATATTTCTCTATATACGTAGGCATACACAGGCACTGTTTCCGTCAGGGGACACATTGCTACATGAGGGTCTGCCTAGTTATCTACGTACTTCTATCACTTCTCTGTAGACATCTGATTGTGAGTTTTTGGGATCAAGCCATCTGTGCAACCACGGCACGGTACTTATTATCTGTGTAGTTTTGGTTTCAGTTAGTCTATCATGCATTCTTAGGCCTGTGATATTCCTATTTATAAGATTAATGCTACCATTTAGTGTGGTTGGGTATTATTATTAACCAGTCTAGACACAGGAAGTTTCAGAAGTCTGCCAAGACAAAGGAAGTTGGTCGCAAGCATCAGAAGGTAAGGTATCAAATTTAAACGATCATGTTGATATCAAGTCAGGGTGTATGATGACTAACCTTTGTTGTCATCCAGTATGTAATCAGGATATTGAATGTTATCAGGATATGTCATTGGCGATGCATCCATTAAAATAAGGGAGCTCTATTTTGTTAAGCCACCATCATGTTCCAGATCTTGATTTTGGGGGCAAGGGATCTATAGACCATAAGCTCATATAGGGTCGTAAATTTCAGAGGGTCAAATTATCAGTATTTGGGGCTGTAGCTACCTCTGTGATAAGGGCAGGAATGGAGCTCCATCAGTTAGAGACCAAAGCCCACAAGGGACTCAATCTCAGAGGTGTCTAGATAATCAGGAATTGGGGCTGGAGCTATTTCTGAGATAAGATCTTTTACGTCATTCAGCTGTATACCTCACAAGTAGGTCATAGGGTATTATTGGTATGTTCTTGTATGTTCTCAACTAGGAATGCTACAATTAAATCTATAGGTTATCTACCATAGAGATACTGTTTGTAAATTAGTGTCTTGCATTTGATTCATGTCTCCTCATTTCAGAGACACGCATACAGTCTCGGACAAGTTACTTGAAAGGGGCAGAGATAGGATAGGTTGGTGTTAGACTGCTGGTTCGTCTTTCAGCATGGTTAGGGGAAGGCTACAGCTTAGTCCCGTCCCACGTTTCCCTCGGCCCAACTCATAGTCAGAGCCTTCCCCCCCGTTTTCTGGATAGAAAGGGTACCACCTGTCATCCCCACACTATAGTCATAGGGTTTCTCTACTGCTTAAGATTATTTGTCACCGCGAGACCAACACCCCAGCCTATCGCATAGGCATCACGCCCATCGGTCCAAATCATAGGTAGCGTCTCGCATCAGTCACTTGGCGCCAGAGAGGGACTCACCAGTCACCTTATAAGTTAATTTTTTCTCTCTTTTCACTAAGCAAGGTGGGTCACGAACCAGCAGCATTATAGGAATGTTTTTATTTTAACCTATGTGGTCATTCAGTATGTAAGTAAGACATGCCATTGGAGCTGCATTCAGTTGTGGAGCTGCATTCAGTTGTCCTTCTCCTATGATTAAGTCTCCATGTTGTTTGTAGCAGATGGTCCATCCATTTAGGATCAGCTACAGACGGATAATTCCACATACGACAGCTATTGAGATCTTTATCCTGTTCCATAGGCCCCTACTGTTAATAGTTACATTCTAGATCTTGTCTTTGGGGCTAGGGCATCTAGACCAAGCACTATGGGTCTCAAATCTCAGAGGTATCTAGATAATCAGGAAGGGAGCTCTGTCATTTGAAGCTCCTACGTTGAAGTCTCACACAGAGATCTCTTTATGTCTTTCATCTTCATACTTCACGATTAGGTTCCTAAGGTTATATTGGTATGTTCTTGTATGTTCTTACACTAGGAAGTCTATAATTAAATCTAATAGGTTTTATCTCACACAGAGATACTGTTTGTCATTAAACTGGGTATCTCGTATATCATAACCATCTCCTCATTTCAGAGACACGCATACAGGCTCGAGCATGTTACTTTCAGTGACAGAGATAGGTTTAGGTTATGCTAAGTCTGCTGGTTCGTCTTTTAGGTTGGTTAGGAGAAAGCTATAGCTTAGTCCCGTCCCACGTTTCCCTTGGCCCAACTCATAAACAGAGCCTTCTTCCTAGTTTTCTTGATAGACAGGGCTTCACCTGTCACATCCACTCCATAGACCTAGGGACTTATACTGCTTAAGATTATTTGTCACCACGAGACCAACACCCCTCAGTCTATCGCATAGGCCTCACGCCCATCAGTCCAAATCATAGGTAGCGTCTCGCATCAGCCGCTTGGCACCAGAGAGGGATTCACCAGTCACCCAATAAGTTAGTACTTTTCTCTCTTTTCACTAGGCAGGGGGGTCATGAACCAGCAGCATTATAGGAATGTATTAAGTATCATGAATCAGTTTTGTTCACAGGAGCATCATACGTAAGAAAATTCCCTCACAGCGGAACCAGTGGAGTTACCGGAAAAATTTACATCATTAAATCCGGTAGCGGAACATGCAGGTAAGTTACTGCCATGACACCACTCTATGGCTTTACAGGGTGTCTGGTGAAGGATTTTATTTGCCTTATGTTCGGGGCTAAGGCAGTCAAGTTGTGGGTTAATTTGTCAGAGACGTTGCATTGGTGTCCTTGTAAGACAGACTACCACCTTCAGACGTACATGTGTTACATACCTGGCCCCTGATGATAGTATGCATGCCATGTTAAGAAGCTACATATGGGAGGTAGTATTACGTTATGTACGTTAGTATTGGGATGAATATTTAGTTGGGGCTTGTTGATCCAGGGAGGAATCTGATTGCCATTTGGAATCAAGAAGGAATTTTCTTCCCCCCCATTCAAGGCAGAATTTTTAATTACTAATTGAGGGGTTTTTTTTGCCTTCTTTTGGATCAACGATGGTAAACAGGAATAGGAAAAGGTTGAACTAGATGGACGCAAGTCTTTTTTCAACCTAAATTTCTATGTTACTAGGTTCTCATCGTTTCCACTATACACGTCAACTATTGACTGGGCTAGTTGTTCTGTGGTAGGGTGCCACATGATGTTCTGCCTTTACATCTCTTTTGCCATTTATATACTAGTCTTATTTCTTTTCTGTCTGATATGCATATTTTACCTTATTGTTATCAGTCTTGGCAGGCATTCAAACATCTTTACCAACACAACTACTACAGTAGGTTATAGTGTCACACACACTCCTACGACTGATCATGTGAGGAATTGGACGTAGTCTTTTACTTGACAACCTAGATTTTCTATTTTTGGAGAAGTTGGGTAGACAGCTCGCTACCCTTCGGTTCTCAGCCCTCCTTTTAGTTATCATTTGCTCCACCATTTTTTATGGCTTCTGTTGGATTTCGTGGGTTACCAGACGGGGAGTTATCTAGTATAAGGTCATTTATTTGTGTTGGATATAGATCTACGGTTATGATCAATGTGGATTCATGGTTCTATTTTGCCCACTCTTAGGCCTACTTTACAGGTCGGAATGGGCAATAGTCATCCGACTTATACCTTATCATCATAGTCTCCCCTAGGCCTGACCACAAACGTAAGGCTATTGGTTAGCCTGGAGTTGTGGGAGGGCCGGTTGGAGACATTTATACCAGCCTCAATCCTTTCCTCGTGACTGCGCAGAGCTCCGACTGAGCTCTGTGCTGCCCACCCAACCCATACCCCTTTACTCAGCTCTACCAATTAAACTCTTTTTCTTATACATGTGGGCCCACTCTTAGGCCTACTTTACAGGTCAGAATGGGCAATAGTCATCCGACTTACACCTTATCATCATAGTCTCTCCTAGGCCTTTTCTCAAATAGGAAGGGGGTGATCAAAGATGCAAGCACTGTATCAGAAATTGCAGTCCACCAATAGATCCACCACACTATCCGAGACTAGGCCTCAGCCTACTGGAGCCTCGAGGTAATTCAGAACACCCAAAGGACTAGCACTGACTCAGCCTGCAGTCAGTCTAGGAGTCTGATAGAGCCCCAGGTCCACACTAGGATGGGTGTCTGTGGAGCGGGGACCAACACAGCAAGGAAACAGACAGAGCCCCCTAGTCAGCACCAGAAAGGATAGTCAGACAAGCCGGGTTATACACAGAGAGGGAAGTCAGCCAGAGCCACAGGTTTGCACCAGATAGGATATCCACTGAAGCGTTGGTATGCTGGAAGCGCAGTGGACAGAGCCCCAAGTCAACACCAGAGTGGGTAGTCAGACAAGCCAGATCATACATGGAGCGGGTAGTCAACCAGAGCCACAGGTTTGCACCAGAAAGGATGTCTAAGCCAAGCCAGAACTCACAAGGAGAATGGTCAGACAGAGCCGCAGGTCAACACCAGAATGGATGGACAGACAGGCCAGGTCATACACAGTTCGGGTAGTCAGCCAGAGCCACAGGTCCGCCTCAGATTGGGTGTCCACTACACAATGGGAGCAGGCAAAAGAGTAGTTAGACAGAGCCACAGGTCAGCACCAGAATGAATGGTCAGACAAGCCAGGTCATACACAGAGCCCAAGGGAAACAGAACTGTATTGTACAACAAAGCAAGGGCAACTGAGTCAGGACTCCTCAGGAAGTAGGTAGGAGGAGCAGCTCAGAGGGAGAAAGTAGGTAGGAGGAGACTACAGGAAGCAAACACATAAAACAGAAGCCTGCTATATGCTTGAAGCCTCGTGCCTGCAGATGAAGCTGAAACCAAGGTAAGCTGTAACAGTCCCCCCCCCAAAGGCCCCACTTCTGTGGAGCTGGCCAGGGTTTGTCAGGGAATCGATCATGAAACCTGCGTACCAATACAGGAGCGTGGACATCACTGGCAGGTATCCAGGAGCGCTCCTCAGGACCATAGCCCTTCCAATGAATAAAATATTGTAAGCGCCCTCTACTCACACGGGAGTCTAGAATGTTCTGTACCTCATATTCCTCGTGATCTGCAACTCTCATGGGAGCTGGATGAACAGGAACAGAGGTATACCGGTTGCAGACCAAGGGCTTCAACAATGTAACGTGAAATACGTTGTGGATACACATATTGGCAGGAAGAGCAAGAGCATAAGCCACAGGGTTAATCTTGCATATCACTCGGAAGGGACCAACAAAACGAGGAGCCAACTTATTGCATGGAACCTGGAGGTGCAAGTTTCGGGTAGACAGCCACACTCTATCTCCCACCTGGAAGGAAGGTGCCGGCAGTCGCCTACGGTTCACCTGCATTTTCTGCCGCTGCACAGAACTACGTAGGGTATGCTGTACCTGTACCCAGGAGGAACGGAGTGCCCTTAAATGCTCATCCAGAGCCAGAATCTCTTGTTCTTGGAAGGCCTCGGGTAGCGCAGAGGGTTGAAACCCATAATTGATCAGGAATGGTGAACTCAGTGAGGAAGAATTGACTGCAAAATTCCTGGCAAACTCCACCCAGGGCAACAGGATAGCCCAATTGTTGTTGTGGTTGGAGATATAACAGCAGAGGAATTGCTCAAGGGCCTGGTTGGACCTCTCTGCCGCACCATTTGACTGAGGGTGGTAGGAGGAAGAGAATGCCAGCTGAATTCCCATCTGAGCACAAAAGCACAACCAAATCTGGGACACAGATTGGCTTCCTCTATAAGACACAATAACCCTGGGTATGCCATTTAATCGAAAGACCTCCTTGGCAAATATCACTGCCAATTCCTGCGCGGAAGGCAAGCCTTTGAAAGGTACTAAATGTGCAATTTTCGAGAATTTATTTACGATCATAATTATGACCGTAAAACCCATGGAACTAGGAAGTTCGACCATGAAATCGATAGATCAATGGGACCATGGATGGTCCCCATTAGCCACAGGCTATAGCAAGCCGACTGGCAGGTATCGAGGAGTCTTATTCTGTGCACAGGTTGTGCAAGCAGCATTAGACAATGACCAGATCAATTGGTCCCGACCAATGTGACCTGCTATTTTGGACGCATGGTACATCTCCAACAGCTTAATACGTAACTGAGCTGGGACAAAACTCTTCCTCTCCAGTTTCTCGGCCAGAGCCGAGGCCTGGGTAGCCATGAGCTCTTCTCCTAAGAGAGAAGTGATGCAAGTCCGTATGGTCTCAAGGATCCAATCAGCTGGAATAATCGGGGTCGGTGGAACTTCCTCTCTGGAAAGACTGCAGAACTGGCAGGACAACGTGTCTGCCTTCACATTTTTTGAACCCGGGAGGTAGGAGACCACAAAATTAAATCAAGACAAGAATTGAGCCCATCTGGCTTGCCTGGAAGACAAGTGTTTTGCCTCTGATAAATAAATCAGATTTTTGTGATTAATAAGGATCAGGATAGGAGACGTAGTGTCCTCTAGGAGATGCCACCACTCCTTCAGAGCCAAAATAATGGCCAACAATTCTCTGTCCCTGATTTGGTACACCATCTTAGCTTTGGACAGCTTTTTCGAGAAACAGCCACGTGGGCGTAAAGCTTCACCAGGAGCTGAACGTTGAAACAAAAGAGTGCTAACTCCAATCTTGGAAGAGTCCACCTCCAGGGTAAAGGGCAGGGAGGGGTTCAGGTGTACCAGAATCGGGGCTGAAGCAAATGCTGCTGTACCAGATGGAATAATTTAGATCTATAACATTTCAAATATTGATCACTGTTTTGTACATTGTGTGACATTTGGTAAATCTGGGGAACCAGATTGCAGAGTGGGCTGTTAAGTCCAGCACTCTGGCTTGTTTAAAGAATACTCCATGTGCTAAGGAATGTGAATTGACTCCTGCTGTGTTTCATTGACCAGTCAGGGGAGGTTATTATGGACCAGTTAAAATGTCCCTTTTTCAAGCACTAATTTGTATTCGTATCTTGTCTGGAAGTGTATATAAGCTGTGTGTTTTATCAATAAAGGCTGTTCTGTTCTACCCTTCTTAATACAAGTCGCAGCTGTATTTCTGGAGGGGGCTTGGGCTGGGGATTCTCACCTTAGCCACTGCAGGAGCGAATTCACTTGCCTCGCCGGTCTACTGGCGTAGGGCCTCTGGAAACCCCACCTAGGATTCTGCAGCTAAATTCACTATCTCTGCAAGGACCAGCATACAGCTGTTCCTGTCTGAGTATCCAGGACCTCCAGGAAGCAGTAGGGCTCCAGCCGGCCCGGGAAGAGGGGCAGCAGCAGCGGCGGTTCAGGAACCGACGACCCCAAAAGGGTCCAGTAAATCCTGGTACCGTCACGGCTGCCTTCAGTCTTTCAAATGCCATTATGGCCGTCTGTGACCACCCAGTGGTCTTGGCACCTTTACAGATCATGTCCGTCAGAGGTTTGACAATAGTGGAAAAATCTTTGATAAATTTCCGGTAATAATTTGCGAACCCCAGAAATTTCTGGATTGCTTTGAGTCCCATAGGACGAGGCCACTCCACTACTGCGGATAATTTCTGGGGATCCATAGAGAACCCAGATGCAGAGATAATATACCCCAGAAATGTCACTTGTGGTTTGTGGAACTCACACTTTTCGAGTTTACAGTACAGGTTGTTTTTGCTTAATAGGCTCAAGACCTTGGCTACATCCAACCAATGGGTCTCCAAGGATGAGGAGTGAATCAAGATGTCATCCAAGTACACCATCACATAACTCTGTAAGAGTTCTCTTAGCATGTCATTTATTAACTCTTGAAAGACAGCTGGTGCATTGCAGAGGCCAAATGGCATCACCAAATATTCATAATGCCCATTAAGTGTATTAAAAGCTGTCATCCACTCGTGACCCTGCTTAATCCGAACCAAATTACAGGCAGCTCTTAGGTCGAGTTTTGTAAAATACTTAGATCCTTTGACACGGTCAAAGAGTTTGATAATTAGGAGAATCGGGTATGCATTTTTAACCAATGTTTTGTTAAGCCTACGGAAATCAATACATGGGCGTAGCTCGCTGTCCTTTTTAACAAAAAAAAAATCCAGCCCCTGCCGGAGATGAGGACATACGGATGATGCCTCTGGCCAGTGCATCAGAAACATACTCCTCCATGACTCTGTTTTCCTCTACCGACAAGGGATAGATACGGCCCCTAGGAGGTGATGTGCCAGGCACAAGCTCCAGCACACAATCGTATGGCCTGTGTGGTGGCAAGGCCCCGGCCTGGCTTTCACTGTACACCTCCTTAAATGGTAAGTACTCCTCAGGTAATGCTGGAGAGGTAGCATTAGTCAGTTTCACAGGACAGGAGAGACATGATTCATAACACTGTGGGGACCAGGCCAAAATGTTGCATGTGTGCCAATCAATCCTAGGTTTGTGTCTCTGTAACCACTGGAACCCCAGCACGATGGCGTAATGTGGAGAGTTAATTACCTGAAACTTCAGGGTTTCAGTGTGAAGGGCTCCCACCTTCAGGTTTAACAGAGTGGTCTCCTGCGTAATGTGAGATGGTAGAAGGGGTCTACCATCAATAGCCTCCACGGCCAGTGGAGAAGAGTGGGACTGCAATGGAACCTCTTTAAAGTCTGCAAATTCTGCATCGATAGAGCAACCCACAGCACCCGTATCAAGAAGTGCTGGGCCAGAGACCGACTTGTCCCCCCCAAGAGATGCATACCCTCAACATGGGCTTATCAGAAACATTTTCTGGGGACTGCGATATGCCTCCCAAGATCTGTCCCTGATAGGATCTTAAGTGAGAGCGTTCTCCTGGGCGTACTGGGCAGGACCTCAGCATATGTCCTGGTTTGCCACAGTATAGACATAGTCCTTCTCTCCTCCAGAAGGCCCTCTTCTCCTTCAAAAGTTAGGATTCAGCCACCTGCATAGGTTCTTTCCCCTCAGAGACAAGTCCAGGAGGTATGGGGGTTGAGGGAGAATAGGGTGGGCCAGTATTATGAGGAGAAAGTCTGCCCGAAGTCCTCTGCAGGTGCTCCTTAAATGAGGGTCGTTCTCTGAGTCTAGTATCTATAAGGATACAGAATGAAATTAACTCATCCAGTACATTAGGTAAATCATGGGTCGCAATTTCATCCTTCATGGAATCGTTAAAGCCCTGGAAGAAGGCGGCTACCAGGGCCTTGACATTCCAGCCTACCTCAGGCTGCCTGAGTGCGAAACTCAATGGTGTACTCTGCCACAGTACGAGCGCCCTGGAGAACGGTTAATAGGTTCTTCGAAGCCAAGTCCATGCAGCCTGGCATGTCAAACACACTTTTGAATGACTTCACAAGCTCTGTGAAGTTATGCACAATTGGTTTATCAGTCTCCCATAAAGGATTGGCCCATGCCAATGCCTTGCCCTTGAGGAGAGAGATAAGGAAGTCAACCTTACTGCGCTCAGTTGGAAAAGAATGTGGCAACATCTCCAAATATATGCCAATTTGGTTGAGCAACCCACAACACGATCCTGGGTCTCCCCCATACAGTTGTTGGGGCTGAGCGGAACCAGACAACCTCTTGATTGTGCCTGCATCAGGAGAGGTAGGAACCACATGTGCCGAGGGTGGAGGTTGAAAAAAGACACAAGTCCATCTAGTTCAACCTTCGCCTCATACCCCAGTAACTGAAAATTTTTTAGCTTTCCTGCTACCAATTAAATTAGTCTTTATCAGACCTTCCTGATCAACCTACTGATAAACAGTATAACTCTGTATGTTCCCTTTTGAAAGAAATGTATCTAATCTTCTCTTAAATGTATCCATTGTATCTGCCATACCCACCTCCCTGGGCAATGAATTCCACAATTTAACAGACCTTACCGTAAAAAAACCCTTCCTCTGCTGAAGTTTAAACCTCCTTTCCTCTAATCTCAAGGGGTGTCCCCTGGTCACCTGATCAGGCCTTGGAATAAATAGCTCACCGCAGAGATCTTTGTCTTGACCTCTCATATACTTGTACAATGTGATAAGGTCTCCTCTTAGTCGTCTTTTCTCTAGAGTAAATAAACATAGTTTGTTTAGTCGTTCCTCATATTTCAAGTCCTCCATTCCCTTAATTAATTTTGTTGCTCTCCGCTGTACCCTGTCTAGTTCTAGTATATCCTTTTTCAGAACCGGTGCCCACAATTGCACTGTATACTCAAGGTGAGGTCTTACCAATGATTTGTATAATGGCAAAATAATGTTATCCACTCTTGCTTCAATACCTCTTTTTATGCAAGAAAGGATTTTGCTTGCCTTTGCTACTGCTGTTTGACACTGGTCACTGTTTCCAAGTTTGTAGTTGACAACAATACCTAGGTCTTTCTCTAGCAATGAGTCACCTAAAATAATTCCAATAAGTTTATAAGTAGCCTTGGGATTGTTTTCTCCCAAATGCATGACTTTACACTTCCCAAAATTAAACTTCATATTCCATATGTTCGCCCAGTGTGACATTGTATGTAAGTCCCTCTGTAGAGAGAAAATATCCTGTTCTGAATTAATGACCTTGCATAATTTAGTATCATCTGCAAATATTGATATTTTGCTTTCTATATCTATTTCCAGGTCATTTATAAACATGTTAAAAAGCAGCACACCTAATACTGAACCCTGAGGTGCTCCACTCTCCTCTGGTTTGCACCAGATAGGATATCCACTGAAGAGTTGGTATGCTGGAAGCGCAGTAGACAGAGCCCCAAGTCAACACCAGAGTGGGTCGTCAGACAAGACAGGTCATACACGGAGCAGGTAGTCAGCCAGAGACACAGGTTTGCACCAGAAAGGATGTCTAAGCAAAATCAGAACGCACAAGGAGAATGGTCAGACAGAACCACAGGTCAACAGCAGAATGGATGGACAGACAGGCCGGGTCATACACAGTTCAGGTAGTCAGCCAGAGCCACAGGTCCACACCAGATTGGGTGTCCACTACACAATGGGAGCAGGCAAAAGAGTAGTCATACAGAGCCACAGGTCAGCATCAGAATGAATGGTCAGACAAGCCAGGTCATACACAGAGCCCAAGGGAAACAGAACTGTATTGTACATCAATGCAAGGGCAGCCTGCCCTTTAAACCCCTCCTCAGGAAGAAAGTAGGAGTAACAGTTCAGAGGGAGGAAGTAGGTAGGAGGAGATTACAGCAAACAAATAAAACAGAGGCCTGCTGCACGCTTGAAGCCTCGCGCCTGCAGATGACGCTGAAACCAAGGTAAGCTATAACAATCGACAGGTAATACCAGGTTCGACCGGTAGGGGTCTCCCTGCACCGTAACATAATGACAAAAGGTTGTAGCATAATGTTGAAAGGTTTTCATGGCATTGTGTTGCTTGGAAGGGAGGCCCTATTCTGATTGCTCCCTCCTGGCTAAGCTTCCACTGTCTCATAGGCTGGGAGACTGGCATGATGTACTGGGTTCAGACTGGTTCAAGTACTCTGTTGCTCCAATTCCAATTGGCTAGGAATTAGAGCGGCATACTCAAATTATGTAAAAATGCTTTTCGGTGTGTGCAGACCTTTTGTCCCCTTTGTTCCTATGTTTACATATCCATTGTCAAATTGTGTATTGCACCCCGCCACCATTGTTCCCCATTTTCCCCTGTTGTATCAAGCCCATGGTTTATTGTATTAACTCTGTATACAAAAAGCGGAGTTTCACCAATAAAGGGAGTTAATCATTTTGTACTAAGGAGTCATGTGTCATTATTCTGAATGGTAGAAAGGGTCCCCTTTGACCCCCATTCAGGAGTCTTCTGTTCCAGTATTCCAGCAGATTTCTAGCTTATTTGATCCATCATTTCCCTCTTACTTTCTCCAGCCATGCTACAGTGGTTCCAGCTCTTATGGTGAAGTTACCAGGACCAGCTATCCATCTTGTAGATGACATCAGGAGAGCTGTGTTCCAGTGATCAAGCCTGCTTCATCCATCTACCAGACCAGCTACCCTTCTGTAGCTGCTTCAAGGAGAGAGGACCCAGGAACAACGGCTAGGGGCAACTCGGCATCCTTAGCTTCCATTGCAATAAACATGACCAATGTGGTGTACTTTTGTTGGCAGGGTGATGGACGATATGCTTGATGTGCCATTGTCAGCATGTCCCAAGGAATAGCAGATGGTAGTTGAATACACACCCTCAATATGACACCTCCATGGAATAGGTGCTGCATGGCTTAGATACTGTAACAGCTATGTGGTAGTAGCAGGTGACTGAAGGGTTGTGTCGATGGGTCATCCTTTTAAGTGAAGCAGATGATTATTTGTTGTGTGAGTGTGTTTGCACACATTCCCCAAGCCTGACCATGATCACACAAGCATTTTACTCACAGGTGAAGTAGTCCCTGATGAGCCTGTTTTGTACCTGTGCCCCTCTCAAGGATTCCTCATCGTCTTCAATGGGAACAGGGATCTCCATGGGCGGTTGTAGCTCCACAACCTCAAATAGATGTCTACTGCAATATTGTGGGGTATAGCACACGCCAGGATGATGTCACATGCCTTTCCAGGTGCATATTGTAGAGCCCCCCCCCCCCGGGTGATCCAGGCAATGGAATCTGCCTTTGAGCAGGCCAAAGGTGTGATCTATGACATTTCTGGTCCTGGTGTATGCCTCATTATAGCACTCCTGTGCAGGTGTGTGTGTGTGTCTGTGGATTGGCTATTAGTGTGAGCAGACTTGCACTCATAGCCAGCATCACCTATGGACAGTGGGTGATAAGAATCAGATGTTGATTATGTAATACTTGTGTGTCATGACCATATTAAGCTGTGTACATGAGTTGTGTGAGTTCACCTGTGCATGTGGTGTGCTGTTTGTTTTGTTGACTCACCCAAAAGTCATCCTCCTGAATATGTCCCATTGTCAATGTCTCTGTGGATGGAGGTATGTAAGAGAATGTAAATGTCGTGACAGCTGCCAGGATAGTTGGCATAAACATTGGTTAATTCATTGTGGCATCACACACCATTTGTATATTGATAGAATGGAAGTTCTTTCTGTTGATGTACAGATGTCCCTCTTGCGCTGGAGCTCTTATTCACAGATGTATGCAGTCTATGGCACTCATGACCCTGGGCATTCCTCTCCTAGAGTAAAAGGCCTGTTTGACCCAGCCCACTCAATGTCGGTTGTGGGGAAATGTATGTGGGAACTGGCCTTCCTCTTCAGTACTGACAACACTGGAGCCAGTGCTCTTGAGCACATGGCCTGGAACATGCCAGATACCTAGCCTTCTGTGGACTGGAGCGATCCACTTGATGAGATGAATGGAAAACATAAGCTTCTACAATCCGGATAGGGCACAGTTCATAGTGTATATAGGGTCATGTCATCCTCGATGACCTCATATAGTTCTATGATGCTTTGTGATGTCAACTTGTAGTCGTCTCTGACTTCAGTGTCCATCATTCCCAGGAATGTAACCCTTGTGCAGTATATCATGGTCTGTGCTGCTCCTCAGATCCCTGGTGCAGCCGTGGGAGCTGGTGGACATCCTGTTGTGGCAGCTGGGGTGCTGCTGGCAGGTGTTGTCCTCCAGGTCGGGATGGGCTTCTCTGTGGCTCTTCAGGCAGAGCATCTTTGCTTGCAACAGGTGAAGGCTGTTGAACTGGTGTGCCTCGGGAAGGATGGTGATGCCTTTCCCTTGCATGCCTTCAAATCCAATGTCTTTGCAGATATAAGTATGTAAACACACTGGTCGTAATCTCTCTCTATCTCTCTTGCTCTCTTTCCTCTCTCTCTCTTTCTCTGAGTGGTCTCACTGTAAACACATGAGACAACAAGTTGCAACGACAGTAAGAAATAACATATACAAAGATTCCATCATACACATTCTTCAAAAGTATTCTTCTCCATGTAAATAAGGCTTGTAACAGCATCAGCATAAACCCCCACCTTCCACCTGCCAACCCGTTTCCCCCGTACTTCTCCAAGCTTCTTAAAGGCAAACAGTTCTTAATATAACAGTCGCTACTTTTAAACTACTGCTACCGGAAGTAATCATGTCATTGTCATAAAATGTTATACATAATTTATTGCTCTTGTCAAGGATGTCTCACATACACTCAGATGTATCCAATTACCTCATATAGAACATCCAGATTATCAAGATATATATTTCTCAAATGTTGCAGTAGTGGAACAATTTACCCACCTTGGATACAATGAGCCGTAGTATTTCTATCCATAGAAATACACATATGTATCATAGACATTTTCGGGACCTCTCACATGACTCTGTCAAGCAGAAGCGATCCACACACATATCGCCCCTACCCACACCCAAAAGGGGAGTCCAACAGACACAGCATACATGTAATGGAATCATTATCCAGAAATAAATGCATGTATAGTCCCAGATCATCTATTAAACGTCTCTTAATAACAAATTTTAAGATCATAAATTTTATCAAGTGAGGGAATCATCCCATAAATAAATTATCTGGATAAAAAATATTTAAGTATGTGATATATAAATCTAATTAAAGGGGAGCTTTCACCTTGAAGACACTTGGTCTCATTTGATGTAGCATCAAAAACTGTCTACAGAATGTACATTATTTTTTTTTTCATACTTTATTAGATCAAATATTTGCAAGTTTGCAAGTGACATACTTACTCTTTTACCTGTGGCAAAATCCATGCCACACAGCTCTGCAGGTCATCTCCTGTTTCTAAAATCTCCTCTCTCAGGAGCGAGCACGTTCTAGCATTCCCCCTGGGATTGCCCATAGTGTGTCTGTGTATGCAATTGAGGATGATCAGTACTAAATGGATGAAGCAGTCACACTGTCTCCATTGCTCCTGATCTACCTCCTGCTTCGTACCTGCCTTGCAGTGAGCAGTCAGAAGCAATCCACCTTCAACTAGGATTTGTATTTTCCCAATGCAGATCACTTTGCTGATTAGTCTCTTTACAACCAGTTCCATCATCGTGCAGCTGAGTAAACAGAAAGACTGCTCAGAACTGTTCAAGCATTGTCATTAAGCATTTCAATCTGATGGCATAAAGCTAGTAGCATCAGGCCATCACATTGCAACTCTTAATGACAGCACTTGAACAGAGCTGTGTTGTCTTTCTGTTATACTTCTGTGTCTAGTTTAAGAACTTTAATAAATCCATTGTAGAGGAGTTCAGGTCGCAATGGCAGGTTTGGAGGCACAGCACTGGGATACATGTGGGGCTTACAGTGTAGTAGTTTCAAGCAAATAACAATTCATTTCCTTTTCATGCTTAACCCTTTGAGTGCTAAAGGGGTACAATTGTGTACCCAGTTGGCACTCAAAGTGTTAAGCATGAAGAGGACGCACATTTCTATTTGTGTTTGAAGCTGCTCACATTTACTGCGTTAGCCCCAGTCCCAGTGTTGTGCCTCCAAGCCTGCTATTGCAACCTGACTTCCTCTTGCAGTGAAGAAGCATGTGCAGCGGTCCTTCTCTTATTATTGTGTTTAACACTTTAAGTGCCAGAAGGGTAAATGTGTTGTGTACCCCTCTGGCACTCAATGGGTTAAACACAATAAGAGGAAGAGAACTGCTGTACATGCTTCTTTGCCAAACATGTACAGAGGTACATTAAGCGTGGTCCCGAGAGCAGAAGGATTGGAGGTGGGCTTAGGTTGGAGGGAGAGCGTTGCCAATCATTCTGAAGTCATCAAGATGACAGCACTCTCTTTCTACCGAGGGAGAAAAGTAGTTTTTTTCTTCCAAGGGGGAACAAATGCTTAGTTTTCATTGGGGGGATTTAGCTTGTCGGGGGGGCAGGAAGCAAATTTGGCTGGGAAGCTGGAACGTGATAGTCCCGCTTTAATGTTTTGTTGTTAGTGGTTAGTGTTCCTTTAAAGAGTAGTGTCATGGGAACAGGACCATCCTGCTTCTTTTAAAAGATACCAGCCATTGGATTTTACCCAGGTTGCCCTGGGTGATCAGTTTAAAGGTCCCTAATGGACTTTACATGGGGAAAAGTAGGTGTCACCAGATGGAGTGATTTAGGACTATACCATTTGAAATATTGATCATTATGTTGTAATAGTGTGTGTGGTGTAATACTGTAAGCCCTGTAAAGGGATTACTTACAAAATACTCCAGGTGTGTGTAACTTGTGCTAAGGAGTGATTGGAATGTTGACTGACTCCTGCTGTGCTTCCTTGACCAGTCATGGGAGGTTATTATGGTCCAGTTAAAATGTCCCTTTTTCAAGCCCTAATTTGTATTCTCATCTTGATAAGAGTGTCTGGAAATGTAGGCCATTCCCTGCTTGGTCAAGCATACCAATACTGTTCCAAGCCCTAGTTTACATTCTAATCTTGATAAGAGTGTCTGGAAGTGTATAAAGCAGTTTGTTTTATCAATAAATGTTGTTCTTGTTTTGCCCCTACACTGGTCTTGTCTGGTGCTTGGGGTAATCTGTGATATAGCGGTGGAGGTTTTCTGTTCCAGATTGAAGGAAGCTATGACAGATGGGGACACCCAGATGGGGTGTCCACTGGTACGGTCACAAGTAGTTTTTAACCCCTTGAGAGCCAAAGAGGTATGCAATGCAAAGCATTGGATGCCTTTCTGGCACTCAAAAGATTAAATACAATCATAAAAAGCCATGGCAGAACATTTACATATGAAACTTAAAGAGATGCTTATTTGAAAACCTGATAGGCAAAAAGTCCAATTTTTCTCAGGGATTTTAGTGGAAAATTCGGTTTAGTTTTCTACTTTTTTCCATGGAAATTCCCAACCGTAGAAAAGGTTAGCAAATCTTTTTGCTAACACAACTTGTTTATTATTGATCTAAAAGTGCATATTGAAAGTAATGTCACAAGCCTTGCAGATAACGCTAAGCTGTGTAAGGAAATATATACAGAGCATGATGTTTTCCTCTGCAGAAATATTTGAATAAACTGGGTAAATGGTGGAAAGTTGCAGATTAGGTTTACTATATTAATGTAATGTTGTACATTTTGGCTACATATACATTAAATGGGAAACTAATTGGGGAATCCTTATTAGAAAAAGACTTAGGAATTCTGATAAACAATAGACTTCATAGCAGTGTGCAGTGTCACTCAGCCTCTATAAGAGCCAATAGGGTCCTATCCTGTATATAAAGAGGTATAGCTACACAACATTGGGTTCTATTTCTACCTCAGTATAAATCCTTGGTAAGGTCTAATCTAGTGAATATGGAGTACAGATTGGGGCACAGGTTCTTGAAAAAATATACCATTGAACTGAAAAAGTGCAGATATGTGCAACAAAACTAATAAAGGGACCAGAGGATCTGAGTTATGAAGAGTAACTAACCAAACTCGGTTTGTTTACATTAGAGAAGAGAAAGAGAAGGGTCAGCATGATTACCATTTACACATATTTTCAAGGTCAATACAAATAACTCTCTTAATAACTATTTACTAATAGAGGTGAGCAAACAACAAGAAGTCATCCATTAAAGGGATAGTAATGTTTCAAAATAAATACAGCTCCAACTTATGCTCCAACTGCAGAGGAGTTTGACTCTGAGTTTGTTTTTGGAGATGGTAAGTGTTATAGAGTGCCTATATACTGCCATTCCTCCAGCGCTGTTACATAATACTTCTACTATGTACTGCATTCCACACTTACTAAGTTCTTTGGAAGTCAAAATCTGCACACAAATAATGCAAAAATATGCCTATTGAATAGTAAACTTGGCAAAATGTTGGTGGTTGACATGCAGCCCTTTTCTTTTTTTGGAAAGAGAGGCTTTAAAGAACTGATATCATGTATTGCACCCTGCTGGAATACTGTTACTTAAGAAGGAATTTAGTGATATGGGAAAAGGACAAAGGCACCCAGCCTGCTAACAATGTTTTAAAGGCATATGTTGCTGTAGGTCTCACAACTTTTACTTTCAGCTATTTATTTCTCCACTTCAGCCCTCAGAAGAAGTAATATTGTAGTGGGAAATGTTTTAGTAATAGAAAACATAGGTGAAAATGGCAAAGTTTTCACAGGAAGTTTATTGGCAGCGGTGAAAAGGAGAATATTTTAGGTATTGTGTATGGACAGAAAGTTTTGTGAAAAAAGCAGGAAATCATTTTTTTTTCGCTAAAACTCCTGCAGGAAATTTCTCTGACTTTTCCCCTATCATTAGACAGTGCCTTACTGATTTCTAAGCAGCTATATGAGGGAATTTGGGATCAAGGGGCATGTAAAAGATACGCAAGATTCACATAAGATATAAAATTCAGGTCCTGTGGTGATTAGTACACATGCTGGTCTTATTGTTCCAAACCTTGGCATATCTTATAATGCTGGCTATGTTGTAAAGTCCGATATTAGGAATGTTAAATCCACCATTGGTTTTGGGTTGATGTAACTTAGCTAGGCTAATCTTTGGGTGTTTGCCCATCCAGATAAAACACTGAAATATACTGTATATGTTTGATATCAGAGTTAGAGATAGGGAGAGGTAACTTTTGGAGAGTATATAATACACTGGAAATTGAGTAATGCTTGGGAGATTGATTTGGCTTATAAAATTAAGTGAAAGGTGATTCCACTTTAGTAGTTCTTATTTTAAGTTCTCAATCATTGTTATGATTTTCATAGTAGACAAATTCAGGGGAGTTGGGTAGCTAGCTGTACACCAAGAAATTTTATAGAGTTTGTGAAACACTTAAAGGGTAATTCATTAATAGCTGTGGATGTTCTGTTAGACATAGTGTCTTAGACTTCCCCAAATGCATCCTGAATCCAGAGACATCCCCAAAATCCTGCAGCTATTGAACAACAACATGGTGGACAATAAATGGATTGCTGATGTATAATAACATGTCATCTGCAAAGGCAAGTACTTTATGCTCCACATCTCCTGGGAAGATAAACTTATGGGATTTTAAAGTTGTAAAAAACCTGATTAATGGGTAAAGTGTCAAAATAATAGAAGTAGGCAGAGTGGATATCCATGTCCTGTGCCCTTGCAGGCTCAAACAACTATTTGTTTTAATTGTGTTCATCCCTTTAATCTAATCTTGTTGAATGTTTTTTTCTGAGTCAAGATTCACTATCAAGCTGTCACAGTACCTTGTAGCGCCGCCGCTTCTGGAGATGCTTACAATGATGCTCCAGAGTCATTTCTCCGAGTGGTTAGACGCATCAATGCTAGATACGTCATCTGCAGCCGCGAGGCTTCAGCATGCTGCAGGCCTCTGTTTTATGTGTTTGAGGCCTGTAGTCTCCTCCTACCTACTTTCTCCCTCTGAGCTGTTCCACTTACCTACTTCCTGAGGAGGGGTTTAAAGGGAAGAATGAATCCTGACTCAGTTACCCTTACGTTGTTGTTCTGAGCAGTTTATTTATTTGGTATTCCTGATTCCTGTGTATGACCTGACTTGTCTGTCCATCCATTCTGGTGTTGTCCTGTGGCTCTGTCTGACCATTCTCCTTGTGTGTGTTCTGATTTGGCTTAGACATCCTTTCTGGTGCAAACCTGTGGCTCTCGCTGACTACCAGCTCCGTGTATGACCTGGCTTGTCTGACTACCCACACTGGTGTTGACCTGGGGCTCTGTCTTCTATGCATACAGCATGCCAACGCTTCAGTGGATATCCTATCTGGTGCAAACCTGTGGCTCTGCCTGACTACCCGCTCCGTGTATGACCTGGCTTTTCTGACTAACCACTTTGGTGTTGACCTGGGCTCTGTCCACTACGCATCCAGCATGCCAACGCTTCAGTGGATATCTTATCTGGTGCAAACCTGTGGCTCTGGCTGACTTCCTGCTCCGTGTATGACCTGGTTTGTCTGACTATCCTATCTGGTGCTTACTAGAGGGCTGTGTCTGTTCGCTCCCTGTGTTGGTCCCGTTCCTAGTACTGATCTGGGGCTCTATCAGACTCCTAGCTATTGACTGCAGGCGTGAGTCAGTAGTCTCCATGGTTGCATACAATATTGAGAGTCCTCTCCTAGACTGACTGCAGGCTGAGTCAGTGCTACCTCTGGGCGTTACCTTTTACCACGAGACTCCAGTGGGCTGAGGTCTCGTCTTGGACAGTGTGGTAGATCTATTGGAAGACAGCTATTTCTGATACAGTGCTTGCCTCGTTGATCACCCTCTGTGTGTTATTTGTTATTTGCATTGCTGTTTATTTATTTCTAATAAAGGTGATCTTAACTATACAGTCTGACTCCTTGTCTTGCAGGCCAACCGTAACAGTATGTAAGGGTCATGACTACAGACGGTTATAGTGATCCTCCTTTATAGAACATTTTGACAGAATGCAGGATCAGGATCAACGTATTGATCAGTTGGCATGTGCCTTGCAGACTTTGCTTGGCAGAACTGCTCACTTGGAATGCTATAAACCGTAACTGGTGGCCACCCCTGCTGTTACATTGACACCGACAGCGACAATCATCTCTGATGCAGGATTGGTCAGAGGGTTAACTGGTTCCGCTCCATTCCCACAATGCTATAGTGGGGAACCTGAGCTTTGTCGCGGATTCCTTACCCAGCTGAGCATTTATCTTGAGATGCTTCTTCAAGCCTTCCCTACTGAACGCAGCAAGGTTGGGCTGATGATTTCTCTCCTTTCTGGCAAAGCATTGGCTTGGGCGAATCCATTATGGGAGACGGAAAAAAACATAATATATACAATATCAGTGAATTTGTGGCATCCTTCAAACATGTATTTGATGTCCAGGTCGCGGGACCTTGGCTTCATAACACCTGACGAGTATCTGCCAGGGTGGAACAATGAGGCTCTGATAGTTGCGTTTTCCCAAGGACTTTTCAATTATATGGAGGAAGAGAATGCTGCTCGTGACCTACCGAAAGGTCTGGATGAGGTGACATCCTTCATAACCATCTTAGATCCACGGGTCCGGGAGAGACCTTTGTTTAAGGAGCTCCTGCGGAGGCATCTTACCAGTATGTCTGATAAAGTAACTTGCCCAACCTGTCCTCCCTCACCTCCCATGCCTCCTGGTTCTGACTCTTTGGGTAGCAAACCAATGCAGGTGGGGGACCTGGCTCTCGGCTGCAGAGAGGGCCTTTAGGAGGAGGGAGGGACTATGTCTTTACTGCGGGAAGCATGGTAACCTATTGAAGTCATACCCGGTATGTCCGAGGAAACGCTCACACCTAAGATCCTGTCAGGGTTAGATCTTAGGTGGCATATCTCAGTCCCCTGAAACCTCTCAGGCTAAACCCTTGGTCGACATAGTCTTATCCTGGGCTGAGAAGTCTATTTCTGTGTCTGCCCTGATAGACTCTGGCGCGGCATGTTATTTTGTGGATGCCGCTTTCGCTGATAGTTATGGCATTCCTTTACAGCCACGTGACTCCCCTTTGGCTGTTGACGCGATTGATGGCAGACCCCTGCTGCCATCACATATTACTCATGAGACTGCCTCACTTACCCTAAGTGTGGGATCCCTGCATAAAGAAACCCTGAACTTCCAGGTGATTAACTCTCCACAATATGTAATCGTTCTAGGGTTCCCATGGTTGCAAAAACATAACCCTAAAATTAACTGGAGTACTTGTGAAATTCTGTCTTGGAGGACTTACTGCGATGTGTCGTGTCTTTTGCTTCCTATCAGACTGGCCTGTGCCGTGTCTCATGGCCTACCGGAGGCCTATTGTCAGTTTTCTGATATATTTAACAAAGTCCAGACCGGAGCATTACCTCCCCATAGATCATACGATTGTATGATTGAACTACTACCTGGTACTACACCTCCGCGGGGCCGTACATACCCTCTGTCTATGGAGGAGAACAAGGCCATGGAGGAGTATGTTGCCCATGCCCTGGAGAGAGGCATCATTCAGAAATCCTCATCCCCTGCAGGTGCGGGATTTTTTTTTTGTCAAAAAGAAAGACGGATAGCTGCTCCCATGTATCGATTTTCGGGGCTTAAACAAGTTGATGGTAAAAAAATGCTTCCACTATACCACTGATTACTGAACTGTTTGACGCCTCAAAGGTTCTACAGTATTTACTAAGCTGGATTTGAGGGCGGCTTACAATTTGGTCAGGATACAAGAAGGCCATGAATGGAAGACAGCTTTTAACACCCTGAGCGGGCATTATGAATACCTGGTCATGCCCTTTGGCCTGTGCAATGCTCCCGCTGTCTTCCAAGAATTCAGAAATTATATTCTGAGAGAACTTTTATAAAGCTGCATTGTAGTATATATGATGACATCCTTATTCATTCTGCTACGGTGGAGACTCACTACTCGGATGTATCCAAGGTCCTTAAGCTTTTGAGAAAAAACAACTTGTTCTGCAAGTTGGAAAAATGTGAGTTTCATAAAACCCAAGTTACCTTTCTAGGGTATGTCATATCCGTATCCGGGTTCTCCATGTACCCCAAAAAACTATCCTCAGTGGTTCAGTGGCCTCGTCCTGAGGGACTGAAAGCAATTCAAAGATTTTTAGGCTTCACTAACTATTACCAAAAATTTATAAAAAAAATTTCGACCAGTGTCAAACCAATCACTCATATGACGCAGAAAGGGGCCAAATTGTTGGAATGGTCTTCCAGTGTGCTGTTAGCCTTTGAGAACCTCAAGCAGAATTTACTATGGCCCAGATTCTGGTGCATTTCAATCTCGCCCTGCCCTTTACACTGGAAGTTGATGCTTCAGAGATTGGAGTAGGCGCCCTCCTTTCTCAACGGTCAGCCTCAGAAGAGGCCTTACACGCTTGCGACTAAGTCTATAAAAAACTGTCCAAGGCAGAGATGGTCTATCAGATTTTCTAAAATGTCTCACTTTGTGCCACTCAAGGGCTTACTGTGACGTGAGTCCCAGTACAGCAGGTCAGTACCACCGTCACGCCAGCTGTCGCAGTACCACTGCCTCCCAAACTTCAGCTCTGGTATCGCTGGTTCCCTCAATCACTAGACAGGACCAGTGTTGAGGGTAGAACAAGAACTCTTTATTTGGACACAAACAAGGTTTATATACAGGTTTGTGATCACAGTCAACCAATAGCAAATAAGATTCACCACACCACCAGTCTTGCTGAGACTTAAATACATTAACACACAATAGAATACAAAACACACAGCCCTCTATCAGGTCTGCTCAGGTAATTACATCAGTGACTGACATAATACAATCAGTTTCACAAACCAACAAATGGAAGCACATAACCCCAGGAAACCTACTTTGCATTTAAACAATAACACAGCACACAATGGGTGAGGCAATAGGACATTTGACTCCCAGTCTCCAGATACTGTCCCAGGTAGTCACTGCCCCACCCCCCAATACATAATAAGGTCTCAGGCCTAGTGCCACCCTGGAGTCTGGCTGACACCCTTCTCCATTTTGTAGTTTGGCCCATGATTCTGTATGGCCAAATGGCCGCTTCCAGTCCAGGCCCCCCCCCAAACCAAAAGAGCCCCTGGTTCACAAGTGATGGCGTTCCGTCACACAACCCACACCCGTAACACTTACCATACACGCAGGAATTGGCGGTGGTATTTGCCAGGGAGGTGTTTCGACTCCATGGCATACCTAAAGTGATTGTGTCTGATAGAGGTAGCCAGTTTGTGTTCCTCTTCTGGAGGTGCTTCTGAGCTCAAATGGCAATTCAATTAGCGTTCTCCTCTGCATACCACCCACAATCCAACAGTGCGGCAGAAAGGTCGAACCAAGCCTTTGAACAGTTCCTCCACTGCTATATCTCTGACCACAATGACAATTGGGCTACCCTGTTATCTTGGGCAGAGTTTGCCAGAAATTGTGCTGTTAACTCTTCTACTCAGATTTCCCTGTTCCTGCACTATGGGTTCCAACCCTCGGTTCTTCCTGAGACCTTCCAAGCACAAGCAATTCCGGCTCTTGATGAGCATTTGCAGGCATTCTGTTCCTCTTGGGTTCGGGTACAGCATACCCTACATGGTTCTGTGCAGCGACAAAAAAGGCAGGCTGACCATAGACGATTGCTGGCACCGACCTTGGTAATATTTGTCAAAAGCTTTATGAAAATCTAAGGTGTCTGTGGAGAACTGAGAATCAGCTATTAAAAGAGATGTAATACGCATATGACCTTTGGCAGTTTTGATCAAATGTTCCATCGGTTTGACTTGTTTGTTGGCATTCTGAAAGTATGCACCTATATATTTAGAATGGAATTTTGCTTTCAGATATTTTGTTTTGCTAAGTGGTGTGGTAAGCTGAGACTGTGCTTTGTTTGCTCTAATCATTTTTTCTGTGTTATGGTCATTTTGACAAGAGACTCTTTTTTTAATTTAGATACATATGATAAGATGTGTCATCTCAGATCGACTATGGCCTCATCCATACAGAAAGGAATCTGATTTGTGTTGCAGATTCATACTCAAGCCAGGCAGTATCAAGGCTCCAGTTTAAGGGGTAGAATTAAAGACAGGCGTTAGCAAAAAAAAAAAAACACTAACTGGTATGTTAACGTGTTGTAAGCCATATAAAGGTCCGTCTTAAGAACAGCTAATGGCAGTTTGATAATCCTTACGGCCGATACACTTACGTGCATTGAGACAAGATTCCCCAGAGCCATTTAAAGGAATGCGGTACTGTTGAAAAAAAGATACAGTTAACGGGCAAAAGTTAAGACCAAGTTTTCTTAGCCGTTAGACAAATAACGGTCAAACCTCCCCCCGTTAGATAGTAAAACAGAGGATCCGCATACCGCACAAGCATGCAAATGGAAAAATTAACCCATTCAATGCCAAAATAACACAAAAAACATACCCATGCAACACAAATCACTGTCACACACAACACAACAACCAAGCAACTCCACAGGGACAATGCCTTCCAAAAAAACACCAACACAACATGGCACGGAACAATGGGGGTTATCACAAAACATGGACACTTGCCAATACAAAACAAGCTCACCTGTGCAGCATCACCAGATGATCCAGACACAACTTGCACCCCACAACTTCACACCCGCAACTGACAGAGACACAGCAATCAGAACACACCACATTTTAAAACACAAACACACCGGCAAACACTTACCTGGACAACAAACACCTTCCCAGTGGTCATCACTTATCTCATCACCACTCCTAGACAACGCCCTACCAAGCACTTAAAGGTACAGCTCACCACACTCACTTGTGGCTTGTTTTCCAATCAGGGAAAGAGAGAGAGAGATAGAGAGAGAGAACAATAAGTATGTTGGGTTACTTATTGGTGCAAAGACAACAGAGAAGGTGTGCAAGGGCAAGAGCTAGGGAACACCAGCAACCCCCATGCACACCTGATCAACAGCTTTCACCTGTTGCAAGTGAGGAGGCTCTGGCTCAAGAGCCACACAGGAGCCCATCTCCACCTGGAGGACAGCACCTGCCTGCAGATACAAAGCTGCAGCAACAGGATGCTCCACAGCAACAGGATGCTCCCCAGCTGCCAAAGGGAACCCCGGAGCAGCATAGGATGTATAGATGGCCACCAAGGCCCAGGATATACCGCCCAAGGGGCACGCTTCTTGGAATGACTGATGACGAGGTGATCACTACAGGTTGAGGCAGCACAGCATCATTTCCCTGTATGAGGTCATCAAGGATGAGGTGGATCCGATTTACATCCAAAACCATGCCCTATCTGGCTTACAGAAACCCCTATGTGCCATACACTTCATGGCAAGTGGCAGCTTCCAGTTGACAGAAGGTTACACATCTGGCATGTCACAGGTCACATTCTCCAGGGTGCTGGCCCAGGTCTTGCCAGCCCTCAAAAGCAAGACCAGTAGCTATATACATTTCCCCACCACCGACATGGAGTGGACAAATTTGAAGCAGGGCCTTTATGCAAGGGGAGGCACACCCAGGGTCAGGGTGCAGTAGATTGCACCCATGTCCGTATAAAAGCTCCAGCATTTGACACACATATCTTCATTAACCACAAAAACTTCCACTCAGTGAACATGCAGATGGTGTGTGACAGCAACTTCAGGATCATGAATGTCTGTGTCAAATATCCCAGGAGCTGTCATGATTCATATATACTCAGAAATTCATCTGTACAGAGAGACTTTGAAAATGGAAACTATACAGGGGGATGGTGTCACGGTTTGTTAAGACTCTCAGATGCAGAGTTAGGTAAAAACTCAACTTTATTGAAAAGTTAATGCAGGCCCGTAGGGTAATACACACATATATCTTTATAGACAGGAATACAATGCAAATAAGAGTAATATTGGCTATACCGGTCCTGCCAATATACCGGGTAAGGCAGCCAGGGAATCGGAACTGGTGAGGTGAGGCTCTACCGGCCTTGCCAATACCGGGTAAGGCAACCCATGGAAACAGGACAGGTTCTACCGGCCTTACCATATATCGGGCGAGGCAGCCAATCTGATAGGTGACTACACAGGCTCTACCGGCCTTGCCAATACCGGGTAAGGCAACCCAAGGAAACAGGACAGGTTCTACCGGCCTTACCATATACCGGGCGAGGCAGCCAATTTGATAGGTGACTACACAGGCTCTATCGGCCTTGCCAATACCAGGTAAGGCAACCCAAGGAAACAGGACAGGTTCTACCGGCCTTACCATATATCAGGCAAGGCAGCCCGTAGATAGGAGATAAGATCAACCACACACTAAAGTGACTGACTGGTGGAAAAACAGTCACTATGACGGTAAAGAGGCTGAGTCAGTAAGTAAGTCGCCAGCAGCAGAGATAGAGAAGGGTGTGGAGCTCAGTAATGCTCTTCACAGATGGAATGCCATATCACTATAGAGCAATCAGGTGTGCATGGAGCGAACCAGTACCCAGTACGTGGAAAGCAATATATACTGAGGCAGCCGGGTGGCTTGAGGAGCGAACCAGTACCCAGTACGTGAAACGCAATATATACTGAGGCAGCCGGGTGGCTTAAGGAGCAAACCAGTACCCTGTACGTGGGACGCTATAGCACAGAGACAGCCGGATGGCTTGGGGAGCGAACCAGTACCCTGTACGTGGAACGCTATAACACTGAGGCAGCCGGATGGCTTGGGGAGCGAACCAGTACCCTGTACGTGGAATGCTATAGCACTGAGACAGCCGGATGGCTTGGGGAGCGAACCAGTACCCTGTACGTGGAACGCTATAACACTGAGACAGCCGGATGGCTTGGGGAGCGAACCAGTACCCTGTACGTGGAACGCTATAGCACTGAGGCAGCTGGATGGCTTGAGGAGCGAACCAGTACCCTGTACGTGGAACGCTATAACACTGAGGCAGCCGGATGGCTTGGGGAGCGAACCAGTACCCTGTACTTGGAACACTATAGCACTGAGACAGCCGGATGGCTTGAGGAGCGAACCAGTACAATGTACGATAACCGGCAAGGTAACAATGTCGCCAAGGCGACTCCAGAACGTCTGAGGACAGGAAACGACTGGACAGGAGTCAGCAAATGGAAGCAGGAACCAGCAGGCAGACGGTCAACTGGAACATCGGAGGAGACTGACAGCAGGAAGCGGAGATTCGACCGGATCAACGAAGGCAGGAACTCTGCAACTGGAAGCACTGGAACAGGTAGAATACAGGACGCAGGAACACAGCAGAGGCCCAGGATACTCAGGAACAGGGTCATATGCAACAGCATAGAGACAACACCAAAGGGCAACCAAAGAGTGCTCAGGCTAGGTTTAAATAGGCAATACAGGGCAGGCTGAAGGCAGCCAGCCAGTGGAGAGCCCCCTACTGGTGATAGACAAGAAAAGAGAGCAATCACGGGCACCGTGATAGATGGCTTCTGGGTGAGTTAACAAGACACACCAAAAAATAGATGTGACTCAACCTTAACACAAATCTATGCCCTTTGCCAAAGTATAACCAGGATTATAAGAGCCAAAAAATATATACTTATCGAGTAAATCAGCAAAGACAATACAAAGGGTGCATCAAGAACCACCTCCGGTCAGATCCCAACGCGTATTGCCTATAACAGGCTTCGTCTTTGCTGATTTACTCGACAATACAAGACAATACAAAGGGTGCTAGATAGAGAAACCAAGAGAGCACAAACAGGAAAACATCTCTAAGTGTAGTATTTAATTAACCATAAAATTATATCCACAAAAGGAAAACACCCTTCAGGGTGTCTACTCACAAGATACAAGAACAAAAAACGCCCAATCTATTTCTCCATTACTCGTGGCGGTTCACAGATCTTTACTCGGACCAACTTCAGCGTCCTGTACGCCCACAGAAACCGGTATCCTCACAGTGACGTCAACCCGGAAGGATCCCTTCAGTCTTGCATTCCCAGCCTCAGTCTGGTGCCGCTTCACCCTCTCACACGAGTTCCAATTCCAAATCACTCGACGTACGTTTCGTGGCACAAGCCACTTTGTCAAGAGCCCTTGAGCTCTTGACAAAGTGGCTTGTGCCACGAAACGTACGTCGAGTGATTTGGAATTGGAACTCGTGTGAGAGGGTGAAGCGGCACCAGACTGAGGCTGGGAACGCAAGACTGAAGGGATCCTTCCGGGTTGACGTCACTGTGAGGATACCGGTTTCTGTGGGCGTACAGGACGCTGAAGTTGGTCCGAGTAAAGATCTGTGAACCGCCACGAGTAATGGAGAAATAGATTGGGCGTTTTTTGTTCTTGTATCTTGTGAGTAGACACCCTGAAGGGTGTTTTCCTTTTGTGGATATAATTTTATGGTTAATTAAATACTACACTTAGAGATGTTTTCCTGTTTGTGCTCTCTTGGTTTCTCTATCTAGTTTTCTACAGCACTTATCGGCTACTTTTGACAAGTGGACACAACTTGTCTCTAAGATTGAGCACCGGGACTTTTATTATTTAAAAGAACATCTCTATATGGACATTATATGTACATCTATTAGTTTGAGCGCTGTGTATATATATTTTGTAAATACAAAGGGTGCATCAAGAACCACCTCCAGTCAGATCCCAACGCATATCGCCTATAACAGGCTTCGTCTTTGCTGATTTTCTCGATAAGTATATATTGTTTGTCAGTACCATGTGCTCTACCTCCAGGGCATGTATCCTTGTTTTGATTCTTGAGGTGTTCCTCCGGGATTCTCTTTTGAGCCTTGTGATGTTCCTGTTGGTCCTCTGGGTTTCCTGGGGTAACCTCCTCTGTAGCACCAGGCACTCTGCCTCAATCCCCCTGATGCATGCACCGCTGGAGGTGGATGTGTCTGGTGAGTCTGCTGGTGGGGTAGTTGCTGGTGGAGAGTCTGCTGCTGTGTCTGCTGTTGTGTCTGCTGCTGCTGCTGAGTCTACTGGTGGAGAGGCTGCTGCAGATGACGGTCGTGTCTTCGCCACATCCAGAGACTCCTAGCTGTCCACTGATCTCTGTGGTGGTGGTGGTGGGGTGAAGTGTTCCCTCGGTAGAGGATGCTGGCGCTCCCCAATCAGGCCCAGGTGTTGGTAATCCAGTGGCCAGGGGTCATGCCTTGTCCACTGGTAGCTGCTTGGCCCCCACCTAGGATCATACCTGGGCCCATGCTGGGGGGCCATCCATGAGGGTAGGTCCATCTGCTCTACATATGGCCCATAATGAAGGGTGGCCACTGTCCCTGGAAGCCATTGCCTCCCTGGTGGTGGTGGTGCCGCTGCTGGAGGGTAGTATCTCATGGAGGTGGTGGGATGCATCCACCTGTCTTCCTGTAGCATCCAGGCACTGTATTGGGGTGGTGCAGCAGGTGTTGAAGCAGGTTGAGCAGGTTGTGCAGCAGGTGTTGGGAGCAGTTGGCTGGTGCCCTCCTCTGTATACTCCTCACTGGGTACTGAGTCAACCTCCTCCATGGGCTCCTACTGTGCTTGACGGCCGTAAGCTGTGTGGGTAAATGAGAAGGTGGGATTATTAAAAGTAGTAATGACAGGTTAAAGGGATACTAATTATTCTTTTCACCTTGATGTAAAATTGAAGGTATTCTAAAAAGATGTGGATCGATGTAAGTCCTATCTCTCAAACCCTTATGGTTTGACAGATATCACTTGGTAAAGTTGACTCTTCCTGTCTGTTTTAGTCAAGTCAGCGCTTTATGGGACAGCTGCAGATTCCAGTCATTTGACCAGATGGAGGCTCTTCAGCAGAGACAAAATAGAGCTATTTAAAAATAAATACTTAATTGAAATGGTCAACAGAGTGTGCTTGCAAACCAGACACACTTTGTGGACCATTCCAATGGAGTATGCATCTCTAAGTAGTGAAATTTTCCTCAGTCTGGTCAAATGACTGGAATCTGCAGCTTTTTAGAATGCCTACAATATTACATCAAGGTGAAATTAACCATTACTATCCCGTGCAATGTACGCAGAAAGAAAAAATGGTCTAATATGTATGTGGATATGTACCTCTTATATGTGTAGAAATATATCCTACCAAGATATGAACTCAGAGATCAGTTCAGTACATTTGATTGCCTTACCCGATATATATATGCAACCATCAAAACTTTAGTTTTAGATATACTAGGTGTGTTTTCCTTTATGATATCAATAAAACTTAAGTTTTGATGGTTGCACATATATAGCCGGTAAGGCAATCAAACGTACTGAACTGATCTCTGGGTTCATATCTTGGTAGGATATATTTCTACACATATAAGAGGTACATATCCACATACATATTAGACCATTTTTCTTTCTGTGTACATATATATTTTTAACAGATCTGCAGTACAATTCAGCTGTTATTCATCCATATCTTTTTAGTTTTATCCCATACAGTACAAGATTTCTAAGTAGTTGACATGTGACTCTTTGGTGTCATGATGGTATCCTATGCATTGCGTTGCGATGCATGGGATACCACCATGGCAATCACAGATTGATGAACTTAACAGGATCCTGTCCATGAGGTCTGTTCCAGTTCAGTCCTGAATGCCAACAATCAGGCCAGTAGTGAAGGGTATCTTTGATAAAGGCCTGTTGTTTCTCTGGATAAGCCCATCCATCCTTCTGAGTGAGCCAGCCGTACTCAATCAGAGATATCCATCATTCATAGACTGTTCATATTTGGTTCCCATGAGTATCCTGCAAATAATGGCTGGTGTAATATCCATCCATGGCATCACCACTCCTGTGGGAATCAAATGTGAGATATGTCATTTCAAGTTAGAGTAAATGATTGCAAGCACAACACCTAGACCCACTTTTTTC
Organism: Rhinophrynus dorsalis; assembly: GCA_037306005.1. Classification (NCBI taxonomy): domain Eukaryota; kingdom Metazoa; phylum Chordata; class Amphibia; order Anura; family Rhinophrynidae; genus Rhinophrynus; species Rhinophrynus dorsalis. The sequence continues at coordinate 85,812,660 of CM074727.1, read as the reverse complement.
TCCTTTAATACCGGTGAATTATTTTAGGCCTGTGTGTTGCACATACAACCAGTTATTCTCAGTGGCACTGTGACGTGTGACCTGATCCATCCTTTTTGTAATTCAGTAAGCGGTGATGAAGACCTGATGAACTGAACATGATGATGACTTCTCCAGTGATCTCATTTCCCCATTTGCATTGTTTTCTATGGAGTCTATACAATGGGACCTTAGCAACTTGATTCATTTTATTGAATAGTCTCCATAGACTAACATTGGGATTGGTGAAGTGAGGGTATGTAAGGGTTAATTTAACTCCATCATCTCTTTTTCACCTCTTAGTGATTGTCTCTTGTGTAGCATGTAATCATTATCCTATCGACTTCTGTTTGTTTTCTGGTTAACCCTTTGAGTAACGGAGGGGTTGCCAAAGCATTGTTGAGGGATGCATTGATGATCCCTCTAGAACGCAAGGGGTTATGTGCTGAGTTCCCTGTGGGTACATGGGTGACAATGTGTAGCAATGTGTAACAAATTGTTTAACAGCCTGTGAAACATGGTTGGTGTGGATTATGTGTGATCAGCACAACAACATGAGGGTTAAAGTAGGACTTGGACAGGTGTGGGCCTGGTCGAACCCTGCCGTTTGTGCATGTATTGTGTCATTTTTGAACCCCCAAGGTGTTGTATTGATGCAATTGGTCAGATGAATGATAGGCATATGTTGAGATGTGACTGTGTTAGCTTGTGATGGTTGTGTCTGTTGATGTGCTGTGTGGTTATGTGATGATGCACTTACCGGTAGTGTGGAGGCTCCTCTCTTCCCCACTGTACGATCCTTCAGGAACCCTCTCAATCAGTGTGGAGGACATGGTCTGCATCAGCATCTCCTCCCAGCTGCTGTAGGTGATATCTGGAGGTGGACCACCTCCGGTTCCTCAGGAGTGGAGGGCGGCCTCCAAAATCTTCTTCTTGACCACCCTCTTGCAGTTGCCCCATCTCTTTTTGATGGTCTCCATGTCCTGTCTGCAGGTGGCCACTGCATTCACCCGGCTGCAGATCTGGTACCAGTCAGCCTTCCTCCTCACACCCAGGCCAGGGACCCTCTCCCTCTGGAAGAGGACACTCTCCCTCTCCATGACAGCCTCCACAAGGGCCCTATTCTCTTCCTCTGGTCCGGTGTGTGAGAAGTCAGAACCAGTGTGTCCTGTCTGTGCTACCCCTGCCTGTGTGTGGTGGTCCCCAGCAGGTACCCCTCGTCCCACTGCAGGTTCTGTCCCAGCTCTCCTGGGCTGGGTCCCCCTCCACCCTGTGGATCTCCCTCTCCCACCCCTACTCTGCTCAGGAATGCCCTCCTGACCTTCCTCCTCCTCCTCTACTACTCTCCTCATCCCTCTTTCCTGTCCTCTCCTCACCATCATTCACCCACTCACACCCAGGCACACACACAGACCCTCACACATTCAATCCCACTAACTATCTGTCACACTTTGTCACTCACATATTCACACTGAGAAAATAAAGTGTAAAATGTGTAAAGTGTAATAAAAAAAACTGTGTATGTGGTTGTATGGATGTATGTGAGATGTGCAAAGGTGTTCTATGTGTCTATTTAAATGTAAATCTCTCCTCTCCAAAATCCTTCTACCTTACTCCTCTGATGCTTCTCTCTCTCTCTCTCTCCATCCCTCTAAACGATATCCTCTGCTCCTGGGTCTTGTGCTCTAGCTCGCCAAAACTCAAAAAACTGACAAGGTGTGACCTTTGGTTTGGGGTATATATAGGTGTATTGAACATTTTTGATACTTTGGGGTCTTGGGATTAGGTGTAGGTTTGAATTTGTTTGTGCATCAACCAGGGTTGCTAGCCAATGGCAGCCGTTATGTTACTTTTGACTTAAGTTGTGTTTTAACGGACGATTAGGATGCACGGTGATGCTAAAACGGTGCGACGCAGGATTTTGTGTTATGTGTTTTTGTTGTGCCTAGGCGCGTTAGCTATTCTTGTAGACTACCTGTTGAATCATGTTACGGTTGGCAAGAAAGACAAGGAGTCAGACTGTATAGTTAAGATCAGCTTTATTAGAAATATATAAACAGTAATGCAAATAACAAATAACACACAGAGGGTGATCAAAGAGGCCAGCACTGTATCAGAAATAGCACTGTCCGAGACTAGGCCTCAGTCCACTGGAGTCTCGTGGTAAAAGGTAATGCCCAGAGGTAGCACTGACTCAGCCTGCAGTCAGTTTAGGAGAGGAGTCTCAATATCGTACGTAACCACCCCAGGTCAGTACTAGGAGGATGTCTGTGGAACGGGACCAACAACACGGAGTGAACAGACAGGGCCGTTTGGCTTCAGACAAGTATGTGAGATTCTTGTGGTCCTTAAGAATCAGAATAGGGGAACTGGCACCCTCCAAAAGATGACACCACTCTTTTAATGCCAAAATGATGGCCAGTAACTCTCTGTCACCAATCTGATAGACAATCTCCACCTTGGACAGTTTTTTAGAGAAATAGCCGCAAGGGTGTAAAGCCTCTCCTGGAGCAGACCGTTGAGAAAGAAGGGCGCTTGCTCCAATCTTTGACGTGTCAACTTCCAGGGTGAAGGGCAGGGCAGAAATGGGATGCATCAGAATCGAAGCAGCAGTAAATGATGCTTTGAGTTTCTCAAAGGCTAAAAGTGCACTGGAAGACCATTCCAACACTTTGGCTACTTTCCATGTCATGTCAGTGATAGTTTTGACAATGTTTGAAAATTGTTTTAGAAATTTTCGGTAATAGTTGGTGAAGCCCAAAAATCTTTGATTCACCTTCAGTCCCTCCAGACGAGGCTACTGAACCACTGAGGATAGTTTTTGGAGTCCATGGTGAACCCGGATGCGGATATAACCATACCCTAAATAGGTAACTTGGATTTTATGAAACTCCAAATTGCAGAACAAGTTATTTTTTTCTCAAAAGCGAAAGGACCTTGGATACATCCGAGTAGTGAGTCTCCACCATAGGAGAATGAATAAGGATGTCATCCAGATATACTACAATGCAGCTTTGCAAAAGTTCTCTCAGAATATAATTTATGAATTCTTGGAAGACAGCGGGAGCATTGCACAGGCCAAAGAGCATGATCAGGTATTCATAATGCCTGCTCAGGGTGTTAAAAGCTGTCTTCCATTCATGGCTTTCTTTTATCCTGACCAAATTGTAAGACACCCTCAAATACAGCTTAGTAAACACTGTAGAACCTTTGAGGCGGTCAAACAGTTCAGTAATCAATGGTAAAGAGTAAGCATTTTTTACCATCAACTTGTTGAAGCCCCGAAAATCGATACATGGGCGCAACTCTCCGTCTTTTTTGATGCCTCTCTCCAGGGCATCAGGAACATACTCCTCCATAACCTTGTTCTCCTTCACAGACAGAGGGTATGTACGGCCCCACGGAAGGGTAGTAACAGGTAGTAGTTTAATCGTACAATCGTATGGTCTATGGGAAGGTACTGCTGCAGCCTGGACTTTGTTAAATATATCAGAAAACTGAGAATAGGCCTCCGGTAGGCCATGAGACACGGCACAGGCCAGTGTGATAGGGAGTGAAAGACACGACTCATCACAGTGAGTCCCCCAAGACAATATTTCACAAGTACTCCAGTCAATTTTAGGGTTATGCTTTTGTAACCACGGGAACCCTAAAACAATGGCATAATGCAGAGAGTTTATCACCTCAAAATTCAGAGTTTCTTTATGCAGGGCTCCACACGTAGGGTAAGTGGAGCAGTCACATGAGTAATATGTGATGGCAGCAGGGGTCTGCCATCAATCGCTTCAACAGCCAGGGGAGTCACGTGGCTGTAAAGGAATAACATAATGATCAGCGAATGCGGCATCCACAAAATAACCTCCTGTGCCAGAGTCTATCAGGGCAGACACAGCAATAGACTCTGTAGACCAAGATAAGACTATGTCAAGCAAGGGTTTTTTTCCTGAGAGGTTTCAGGGGACTGGGAGATGCCACCTAAGATCTGTCCCTGACAGGATCTTAGGTGAGAGCGTTTCCCAGACGTACCTGGCATAACTTCAGTAGCTGACCATGCTTACCACAGTAAAGACATAGTCCTTCCCTCCGCCTAAAGCCCCTCTCTGCAGCAGAGTCGTGTAACCCCCACCTGCAGAGGTTCGCCAAGTGTAGAGTTGAAACCAGGAGGCATGGGAGGTGAGGTAGGATAGGGTAGGCAAGAAATGTTAAAGGACATGCTGGTAGGATGCCTCCTCAGGCACTCCTTAAATTAATGTCTCTCCTGGACCCTTGAGCTGCGCTTAATAGGGAAGGCTTGATCAAGCATCTCAAGGTAAATGGCCAACTGGTTTAGAAATCCGTGACATAACTCAGGTTCCCCACTATAGCATTGTGGGAGTGGAGCGGATCCAGTTAACCCTCTGACCAATCCTGCATCAGAGACGGAAGCAGCTGTAGGTGCTGAAGGAGAAACTGAGGTTGCCACCGGCTGCGGGTTCTAGTGTTCCAAGTGAGCGGTTCTGCCAAGCAAAGTCTGCAAGGCACATGCCAACTGATCAATACGTTGATCCTGATCCTACATTCTGTCAAAAATGTTCTGTAAAGAAGGATCACTATCACCGTCTGTAGTCATGACCCTTACGTACTGTTACGGTTGGCAAGCAAGACAGGGAGTCAGACTGTATAGTTAAGATCACCTTTATTAGAAATATATAAACAGTAAAGCAAATAACAAATAACACACAGAGGGTGAGCAACGAGACAAGCACTGTATCAGAAATAGCAGTCTTCCAATAGATCCACCACACTGTCCGAGACTAGGCCTCAGCCCACTGGAGTCTCGTGGTAAAAGGTAATGCCCAGAGGTAGCACTGACTCAGCCTGCAGTCAGCATAGGAGAGGAGTCTCAATATCGTATGCAACCACAGAGACTACTGACTCATGCCTGCAGTCAATAGCTAGGAGTCTGATAGAGCCCCAGATCAGTACTAGGAAGGATGTCTGTGGAACGGGACCAATACACGGAGAGGACAGACACAGCCCTCTAGTAAGCACCAGATAGGATAGTCAGACAAGTCAGGTCATACATGGAGCGGGTAGTCAGCCAGAGCCACAGGTTTGCACCAGATAGGATATCCACTGAAGCGTTGGTATGCTGGATGTGTAGTGGACAGAGCCAAGGTCAACACCAGAGTGGTTAGTCAGAAAAGCCAGGTCATACACGGAGTGGGTAGTCAGACAGAGCCACAGGTTGGCACCAGGTAGGATATCCACTGAAGCGTTAGTATGCTGCATACGCAGTGGATAGAGCCCCAGGTCAAGACCAGAGTGGGAAGTCAGACAAGCCAGGTCATACACAGAGCGGGTAGTCAGCCAGAGCCACAGGTTTGCACCAGACAGGATGTCTAAACCAAATCGGAATGCACAAGGAGAATGATCAGACAGAGCCACAGGTCAACACCAGAATGGATGGACAGACAAGCCAGGTCATAAACAGGAATCAGGTATACCAAATAAATGAACTGCTCAGAATAACAACGTAAGGCTAACTGAGTCAGGACTCAGTCTGCCCTTTAAACCCCCTCCTCAGGAAGTAGGTAGGAGGAGCAGCTCAGAGGGAGGAAGTAGGTAGGAGGAGACTACAGGCCTCAAACACATAAAACAGAGGACTGCAGCATGCTGAAGCCAGGCGCCTGCAGATGATTTATCCAACACTGATGCGTCCAACCGTTCGTGGAAATGACGCCGGAGCGTCATTGTGAGCATCGCCGTAAATCATGTATTATTTACACATGATGTGTCATTACCATTAACGGTGGTGTTAACTCAAGTCTCTAAATCTACACCTAAGTCCTCTGAATAGTAGAGGTGTGCTGGCATTTTCCAGTTAAATGAGTAACATAGCTAGGTTTTAAAAGGGAGAGACACTGGGGCATGGTCTGATATGACAATTGTATTGGAAGCCAAGAATGCTGGGTAACTGGCTGGATCTCTGGATGAACATAATCCACTGGAAATGGCTGGGCTCCTGTTGCCAGCTACAAGGTGGGTAGCTGGAGGAAGCAGGCTGGTAGCTGTACTCCAGAGGGCTTGATTACTACAGCTGCCTGGTATGCTGGAGCTGTGGAACACTGGAAAGCTGGAACACAAGCTGGAAACAGAAAGCTCTTAGCTCAAAGTCAAAGGGGACTCTTTACACCATCCAAGAATCATGTTACAGGACACTTCTTAGTTCCAGAACAAACTCAAAGTCTATTGGCAAAGTTCAGCTCTTTTATATAGAGTTAACAGTATTACAACCACAATACAATACAAAAGGCACAAAGGACAATAAACATATGGTGGAGACATGATACAATGGGGCAGACATGATTAACTTAACTATACAAAGGGACGGGGAGAGTGTAAACAATAGAACAAAGGCTCGAGGGACTTGAATACACAAAGTTACAAAATGCAGGCTGGGTGGAAGCACCTTTTCCAGTGTTTGAATATTCTGCTTCAAACCCTGGCCAATCCGGAGCCGAGAAATGGGTGGCCATTCCAGACTAAGAACGTCATAGCCACCTCAGCCTATCAGACCCTGTGAGTCGACTGACCAATCCTTGGGCCGCTTACATTCCCCCATGTTAAGTCTATGGGGAACCTTTAAACGAGTTCTAGCCAATCAGGAGGCTGCCTACCTGCCCAGCAACATAATGCTTTGAAACATTCGACCCATAATGCATCAAAACCTTCAACACTATGTTATTGTGCAGGGAGAAACCTACTTGTCGACCCTTATATTACTTGTCGACACAGCCTCGAACTGTGTAGACACAATTTCCCATGGAGGGTAGGCAACCAATCAGATGGCCACCTACTTTCTCATGTACAGTATATGGAGCTTGGTGAATGAGTCACACCGCACGGCAGTGCCAGTCCCCTTTTACCCAACCTGGGGAAGAAGCCAAAGTACAGTTCTTCACATACATTTTCTGAGATGTGGAGCAAAGAAGGTAGTCAGTTCTGGTGAAAGTGTTATGCACATGGGAATGAAAGCTGTGTTCTTCATCTGTTAGGGAAAGTAATATCCAAAAGGTTTGTATAGAGTTATGTTTAGCTCACTGCAATGTCTTGGGTGGTTTGTTCCTAGATGTGGGTCAGCAACATGGTTGAGGTCGCCACTACTTAGTAACAATGTATGTGATGTTGGAAAGATGCTGAATAACTGAGGCAAAATATGTGAAATTAGGCATGTGTTACAGCTTACCTTGGTTTCAGTGTCATCTACAGGTGCGAGGCTTCAAGCATGCAGCAGGCCTCTGTTTTATGTGTTTGCTTCCTGTAGTCTCCTCCTACCTACTTCCTCCCTCTGACCTGCTCCTCCTACCTACTTCCTGTGGAGGGGTTTAAAAGGCAGACTGAGTCCTGACTCAGTTGCCCTTGTGTTGTTGTTCACAGCAGTTCTATTACCTTAGGCTCTGTGTATGACCTGCTAGTCTTCCATCCAACCTGGTGCTGACCTTTGGCTCTGTCTGACTAATCTTTTGCTTATCCCTATAGTGGACACCCAACCTGGTGCAGACCTGTGGCTCTGGCTGACTACCTAAACTGTGTATGACCTTGCTTGTTATCTTCCTTCTCTTGTGCTGACTTGTGGCTCTGTCTGACTGTTCTTACATTTGTTCCTTGTACCTAACAGACACCCAACCTAGTGCGGACCTGGGGCTCTGGTAGACCCACTCTGATACTGACTGCAGGCGAGTCAGCTATCTATTTCCCATTCTGACTGCAGGCGTGAGTCAGAGTTCGCTCCATTCTGACTACAGGGTGAGTCAGATATCGCTCCCTACTGACTGCAGGCTTGAAACGGTATGCCCGCTACGTTGGATCAAGATCCTGTGTTCCTGTTCCGGCTCCTGTTCCTGCTCCTGGCTCCAGCAGAGACTACCTGTGGCTTAGGCCTAGTCTCCAGCAGATTGGTCAAGCTTGGCAGCCTACTATTCCTGATAGCTGTGCTCCCTGGCCTGTAACCATCTGCTTGTTCCTGCTGTATATATTGTATATATTTTGCTTACCTATCGGTTGTCAATAAATTGCATTTAGCTATACCGTACTGACTCTTGCACTTCTCAGGGAACAGTGACAGTACACAGGGGCCATGAGTTCAGATGGTGATAGTAATGCAGTTTTTCAAAGCATCCTGGAAAGAACTCGATTAGTTGTCTTTGGCTATGCAGTCAGTCTCGCAGCACACTGCTAACCTTGAACAAATATGTACTCAACTGGTGGCCCCTCCTGAACCTTTCCGGGCACCAATACTTACAACCTCTCCTGACGCAGACATGGTCAAGAGGTTGACAGGTTCCGCTCATCTCCCACAGCTGTATGATGGGGATCCAGATGGTTGCCGTGGCTTTCTTAATCAGCTGGGCATATATTTTGAGTTGGTACTGGATGCTTTTCCTAATGAGCGCAGTAAAATTGGCTTCCTTATATCTCTCTTCACGGGCAGGGCATTGGCATGGGCCAAATCCACTATGGGAGACAAACAAACCCATTGTTCACAATTTCTCTGAATTTGTGAAATCATTTAGTTTTTGATAGGCTAGGCCACGTGGCCTTGGCATCCAAGCATCTTATGACCCTGCATCAGGGTAACCGCACAGTGGCTGACTATGTGATTGAGCCTGCACCCATGCAGCCGAAGTTGACTGGAATAATCAATCCCTGATGGCCGTTTTTTTCAAGGGCTCAATGATACTATGAAGGATGAGATCACAGCCCGCGATCTACCTAAAGATTTGGACTTAATAATTGAATTTTGTATCCTGGTAGATTCCAGAATTAGAGACCGACCCTCGTTTAAGGAGTACCTGTGGTGGTCCTCAAAGAGAGGTCCTGATTTTTATGCTGGCCCAACCTATCCTTCCTCGCCTCCCATGTCTCTAGGACTAGGGTAACAAACCTATGCAGGTGGATGCCATAGTCAGGGGAGACTCTCGGCCACTGAGAGCCTATGGAGGCCTCAAAGGGAAGCGTCTCCTCATGATCCTGACCTACCATATCCTCCCTCTCCTCCCATGCCTCATGATCTGGTCTCTGAGAGTGAAGAACCTAGGCTGGTGGGTGTCACTCAGCTTTCGAGAGAGGAAAGGGCCTATAGGAGAAGGGAGGGCCTGTGTCTGTACTGTGGGAAGGCCGGTCATTTGTTGCGGGCATGTCCTATTCGCCCTGACAGAAGCTTGAATTCTAAAGTCGGTTGGAGACAGATGATTTCATTGTCTCCAGAGAATCTTTTGGAAAAGCCTGTGTTAAAGGTCTGCATTTACTGGGCTAATAAATCCACCTCAGTGCCAGCTTTAATGGACACTGGGGCAGCTGGTTGCTTTATTGATGCGGAATTTGCAGCCAATAAGAATATTCCATTGTTGACTCTTGTTTCCCCACTGGCCGTTGAGGCTATTGATGGCAGACCATTACAGCCTTCACACTTCACTCATGAGACCGCCTTGCTAACCATGAAAGTGGGAGCCATGCATATGGAAACCATGACGTTTCAGATAATTAATTCTCCACATCATGCCATGGTCCTGGGGTTTCCTTGGGTACAGAGACATAACCTCAGGATAGATTGGCACATTTGTGAGGTTGAATCCTGGTCTCCACAATGCAAAAAGTCTTTTCTATCGTGTCCCATAAAAGTCACTCAAGCTTCGACTCCACTCCTTCCCGAGGAGTATACGTCATTTATTGACGTTTTCAGTGAAAGTCAAGCCGAGGTTCTTCCTCCACATAGATTGTGTGTTGGAATTGTGGCCTGGTCCTACCCCTCCTAGGGGCTGTACATACCCCTTGTCTGTGGAGGAGAATAAGGCAATGGAGGAATACGTGCCTGATGCACTGGCCGGAGGCATTATTCATAAATCCACATCTCCCACTGGTGCTGGATTTTTTTTGTGAAGAAGAAGGACAGAGAGTTACGTCCATATATTGACTTTCGTGGTCTGAATAAGATTTTGGTAAAGAAAGCATATCCTATTCCCCTGATCACTGAACTCTTTGACAGGTTAAAGGCTCATAAATATTCACAAAACTTGATTTGAGAGCTTCATACAACTTGGTGCGAATTAAAGAAGGGCACGAATGGAAGACATCACTCAATACCTGGAGTGGGCACTATGAGTATTTGGTCATGCCCTTCTGAATGTGTAATGCTCCCGCTGTCTTCCAGGAGTTCATAAATGATGTGCTAAGAGAACTCATTCAATATTGTGTGGTAGTTTATTTAGACAATATCCTTATTCACTCTCCCACACTGGAGACTCATCAGTTTGATGTATCCAGAGTCCTTAGTCTACTTTGTTAGAACAAGTTCTTCTGAAAACTCGGAAGTGTGAATTTCACAAGACCCAAGTTTTGTTTCTGGGCTATATCATTTCCGCTTCTGGGTTTGCCATGGACACTCAAAAGTTGTCTGCTGTTGTGACTTGGCCATGTCCTAAGGCACTCAATGCGATCCAAAGGTGTCTGGGTTTCACAAACTACTACCGAAAATTCATTAAGAATGTCTCCACTTTGATTAAACCCCCAACGGACATGACTAGTAAAGGGGCTAACACTCCTGAATGGTCACAATCGGGTATTTTGGCTTTTGACAACCTGAAAGCAGCCTTTCCTACAGGGCCCATATTGACACACCCCAATCCCTCCCTGCTTTACCCTGGAGGTGGATGCCTCAGAGGTCGGTGTTGGAGCCCTGTTATCTCAGCACTCAACTCCTGGTGAGGCGTCACGTCCATGTGGGATCTTTTTGCGAAAACTGTCCAAAGCAGAGATGCTTTATCAAATTGGGGACAGAGAAGTGCTGGCCATTGTCCTGTCCTTAAAAGAATGGAGAAATTTGCTTGAAGACACTAAAGCACCTATCCTGATTCTAACTGACCACAAGAACCTCATCTACCTTTCTGAAGCCAAGCGGTTGTCTCCCAGACAGGCCAGTTGGGCACTGTTTCTGTATCGATTCAATTTTGTGGTTTCCTATCTTTCTTGCTCTAAAAATATAAGAGCAGACGCCTTATCCCGCCAGTTTTGTAGCTCATCCCGAGACGAGGTTCTACCCTCTCCGATCATTACGGCTGATCATATCCTTGCTACTATTGGAACCTGTATCACTTTTCCTCTAGGACAGGAGATTCTAGCAGCCCAAAACTCTGCTCCTACTGAGAAACCTGAGGGCCGTTGCTTTGATCCTGCTCAGTTGCACATTAAGCTGTTGGAAACACATCATGCCTCGAAGGTGGCAGGTCACATTGGTCGTGACCAAGTAATATAGTCCGTGTCGCGAGTATTCTGGTGGCCTAGACTCAGGGCTGATTGTACCACCTTCACGGCCGCATGTATTACTTGTGCTCAAAACAAGTCTCCTAGACACCTGCCAGTGGGTTTGCTTCAGCCAGTGGCCAATGGGGAACGCCCCTGGTCACATTTGTCCATTGATTTTATGGTCGAACTCCCAAATTCTATGGGTTATACAGTAATTTTAATGATTGTGGACAAGTTTTCAAAGATGGCACACTTTGTGCCACTGAAGGGTTTATCTTCCGTGCAGGAATTGGCAGTGGTATTTGCCAGAGAGGTCTTTCCTCTCCATGGTATTCCTAAGGTAATTGTATCCGATAGAGGAAGCTAATTTGTGTCCAGATTCTGGAGATGCATTTGTCTTCAAATGGGTATTCAACTGGCATTCTCCTCCTTGTATCATCCACAGTCTAATGGTGCACAGAAATGTCGAATCAAGCCTTGGAACAGTTCTCCGTTGCTATATCTCTGACCATCACGATAACTGTGTTACCTTGTTACCTTGGGCAGAGTTTGCCCGGAATAGTGCTGTTAACTCTTCCACAAAGAGTTCCCCGTTCTTGGTTAACTATGGGTTCCAACTCTCGGCTCTTCCTGATACCTTCCAAGCACAAGAAATTCCGGCACTGGATGAGCATTTAAGGGCACTCTTGGGCACGGGTACAGCATACCCTACGTGATTTTGTGCAGTGACAAAAAAGGCAGTCTGACCAAAGGCGACTGCCGGCACCTACCTTTCAGGTAGGAGACAGAGTATGGCTGTCCTCCTGTAACTTGCACCTCCAGGTCCCGAGTAACAAGTTGGCTCCTCGGATTCATTTGTCCCTTTCGGGTGTTGCGCAAATTTAACCCGGTGGCTTATGCATTGGAACTTCCTGCCAACATGTGCATTCACAATGTCTTTCATGTCTCCCTGCTAAAGCCCTTGGTCTGCAACCGATATACTTCACCTCCTGTATGCCCTCCTCCGTGGGAGTTGCAGAACGTGAGGACTATGAGGTCCAAACCATTCTGGACTCACGTGTGAGTAGAGGGCGCTTACAATATTTTATTAATTGGAAGGGCTATGGTCCTGATGATTACTCCTGGATAACTGCCAGTGATGTCCATGCTCCCATACTGGTACGCAGGTTTCATGCTCAATTCCCTGACAAACCCTGGCCATCTCTGCAGAGGGGGGCCTTTGGGGGGGTACTGTTACAGCTTACCTTGCTTTCAGAGGCATTTACAGGTGAAAGGCTTCAACCATGCAGCAGGCCTCTGTTTAATGTGTTTGCTTCCTGTAATGTCCTCCTACCTACTTCCTCCCTCTGAGCTGCTCCTCCTACCTACTTCCTGTGGAGGGGTTTAAAATGTAGACTGAGTCCTGACTCAGCTGTCCTTGCGTTGTTGTTCATAGCAGTTCTATTACCTTGGGCTCTGTGTATGACCTGGCTAGTCTTCCATCCCACCTGGTGCTAACTTGTGGCTCTGTCTGACTAATCTTTTGCTTATCCCTCTAGTGGACACCCAACCTGGTGCAGACCTGTGGCTTTGGCTGACTACCTGGACTGTGTATGATACACAAAATAACAAAAGAAACAGGAAACCCTGTGGCAACAGCACACCTGAACAGCTAAACTAGTGGTAGATGAGGCACATAAAGTAAGATATACAAAAGGGAAGATGTAACACTATGTTCTAATAAGACATGGACTGAATTGTTACATACATGCCTATTCCCGCTGGTTACAGGCCAGCGAGCACTGCTATCAGGAATAGTAGGCTGCCGAGCCTGACCAATCTGCTGGAAACTAGGCCTAAGCCACTGGTAGTCTCTTCTGGAGCCAAGAGCAGGAACAGGAGCAGGGACAGGAACACAGGATCTTGATCCAATGTAGTGGGCATACCGACTCAAGCCTGCAGTCAGTAGGGAGTGGTATCTGACTCACCCTGCAGTCAGAATGGAGTGAACTCTGACTCACGCCTACAGTCAGAATGGGAAATAGATAGCTGACTCATCTGCAGTCAGTATCAGAGCTGGTCTACCAGAGCCCCAGGTCCACACTAGGTTGGGTGTCTGCTAGGTACAAGGAACAAACGTAAGAGTAGTCAGACAGAGCCACAAGTCAGCACCAGAGGGGGTAGTCAGACAGAGCCAAGTCATACACAGTTCAGTATACAAAGAAAAAGACACCCATGCACTCTTGCTAAAATAATTCAACCTCTTGATCTCAGCCGCTAGTAGCCAAACAAGGTGCTACAAGGAAAATATAAGATACACAAAATAACAAAAGAAACAGGAAACCCTGTGGCAACAGCACACCTGAACAGCTAAACTAGCGGTAGATGAGGCACATAAAGTAAGATATACAAAAGGGAAGATGTAACACAATGTTCTAATAAGACATGGACTGAATTGTTACATGCATGCCTATTCCCCTCCGCATTAAATGCCAGTTTGAAATTAATCCAAAAAAATAAATAAAAATTAAAATACAGCTTTTATTTAATATAAAAGGATAAAATATGCATGAAACACAAAAAAGAAAAAGGACAGGGGTAACACATATCAAGGTGTCCCCTTTAAAAACCACACAGTACAGCAGAAACGCACACAGCTGCAGGTCAACATGTGATATTAATCAACATATGATATCGATAGGATAATGCTCTTCCTAAATATATCTAGACAGTCAGCTCACTATTAAATTGATAGTTGTTTTAAATACAGGCACCCTGCTCAACCGGATAAGTGCATTTGATCTATAAATAGTTTGGTGTATGATGTAATGTAACACTGAACTTTATAGATGTAAAATATCTCCGAACAACTACAGGTGCTCTTCCTAAATATATTTAGACAGTCAGCTCTTTATTAGATTAAAAGTAGGTTTTATTACAGGCACCTTGCTCAACCGGATAAGTACATCTCATCTATAAATAGATTGGAGGATGGATGTGCATGAGCAGCGCCTGGACCAGTTGGCACTGGCCTTGCAGACATTACTTGAGCGTACGGTACACCTTGACAAACCTAATCAGAATCTGGTGGTCCCCCCAGTCTCGACACTGGACAATCATTCTGTGGGTCCTGCTGCACCAACCAGAGGCCTAACAGCGGCGGCGCCGTTACCATTGAGATATGATGGCGAACCTACCCTTTGCAGGGGGTTTATTAATCAATTAGAGATATTCTTGGAAATGACACCTCATGCTTTTCCTAACGACTGGAGCAAGGTCAGGTTCATAATATCTTTGTTAACGGGCAAAGCTCTGGCATGGGCTAATCCTTTGTGGGAAAATGCCAAACCCTGCACTCAGAATTTCAGTGAGTAAGAAAGTTCCGCAGAGTGTTTGAGGTCCCTGGTAGAGCCGCCTCTGCTGCCAAAAGATTGATGGAAATACAACAGGGTGATCGTACCGTGGGCAATTATGCCATAGAATTTCAGACATTGGCAGCAGAGGTGGAATGGAATAATGAGGCGTTAGTGGCAGCTTTTGGCCAAGGGTTGACTGACTCCATCAAAGATGAAATAGCTGCCTGAGATGTACCCAGTGACTTGGACGAATACATTGATTATGTCATGCTTATTGAGTCCCTTATTTGTGAAAGACGTCTGGCTAAAAGGGCGAGATCCAGAAGCTATGGGCATGGCAGTTGTAATGGACCGCAGGCCGTTACTGTAACATTATACTCCACTTGCCCTAATACTGTTCTCCTAAAAAGGACTGCTATTCATGGGGAGTACACGGAGGGAACATTGTCCTTTGGACTTCTATTGTCGGTGGGATTCCTATTGGCTCATGGTGTTTAAAGGGCTGCCATTGGGATAACATGGCAGAAAGTAGGCACCCTTCCTATTGGCTGAGCAGGTCCCATTGAGATATAACGGGGATGTCGGCCGACTCCTGATTGGTTGCCGACGCCAGGACATATTTAAAGGGACTCCCTTAGTGTAACATGGGGAAATGTCGGCGGCCACGGGATTGGCTGCCTGAAGCCAGTAGCTCGGCAGCCCATTGGCTGAAAAGATGAAGCGGCCAAATTCAAAGATGCCTCCAAGTCTGGGCCCTATTGTTTCCTGGACCCCTGAACTCATTGTATGTGAATGTCAGCCCTTTGTTCCCTTTTATGTTCCCTTAATCTCATCAGGGTTGCCCAATGTATTCATGTTCAGTACTTTGTATGGTTATTTTGATGAAGTTACGATAATACTGTTAACCCTGCATAAAAGAGCTGAGTTCAGCCAGAAATAAAGAGTTACTGTTGGCACTTCAACCGTGTCCTGTGCGTTACTTTGTGGAAGGTATCAAGGGTCTTGTCTTGACCCCCTTTCTGAGGGATTTCTGGATCATGTGAGAGGGAGCCAGCTACCAAATTGTGACCTGCAATCAGCCTGACAAACCTGGCAGAACGAGCTACGTCCATCCGCGGACTTAGGATCTCTTACACTGGTGGCAAGGGGTGGATCGGACTGAAACCAGCCCAGCAGGGGGAGATATAGCCGCTGGCTTGACCCCGGTTTCAGCTACACTAAGACCAGCCCAGCAGGGGGAAAAACAGCCGCTAGCTTGACCCCGGTCTTAGCAACAACTGGGTCATCATGGCTGAGGTATACAGACATCGCTCGCTTACAGAACTCCAACAGATGGTCGAAGAGCGAGGTCGGGATGCGAGGGGTCTGAGGAAACAAGAATTGGTCACCATGCTGCAGGACATGGATGAGGAGATGGTGGAGCGGGCCCAGAACACTGATTTGCCGCCGGAGGAGACGTACAGCCCTCACTCCAACCCAGCCGGATCTCCACCGGGCCCTCTGCCCGCTGCATCCTCAGCTGATGTGGTGAGCCAAAGGGTGGCAGCACAATTGGCATTAGCAGGACCAGACCCCCCTGCAGAGTTCAGAATCAGGACAATTCTGGTGGTGGAAAAGGAATACTTAGAGGAGTTGGCCCAGCCCAGCGAGACCCGGTCGGACATGATGGAACATAATAGGCGGCTGCCACACTAGATGTTTAAGATGTTTGACGACAATGGGGGAGACATTAATGGGTTCTTGAAGGACTTTGAGCGCCAATGCCAGGTGGTCCAGGTAGACCGACAGGACTAGGTAACTATCTTGACGGGCAAGCTCACAGGGAGGGCTGCAGAAGCCTACCGGGCAATTCCAGATGCATGGATTGCAAATTATGCAGAGGTGAAACGGCGCCTGCTCCAGAGGTTTGCCATCACTCCGGATACCTACAGGCGTCAGTTCAGGGAAAGACATCGCCAGACCAAAGAGACCCACATGGAATGGGTCTATAAGATGGAGCGGGCCTGCCGCAACTGGTTACAGGGATGTGGGGCTCACACGCTGGAGGATTGTTGCTAACAAATGCTGCTGGAGCAATTCTTTTTCCAAGTCACACCGGAGGTATGAGATTGGGTGCATGATCATGGGCCCCGCACCGTCACTGAAGCAGCAGAGTTGGCAGATAAATTTGAGGAATCCCGGAGAGTGGGATCTCGGTCAGCTACTGTCCACGGTCCCCCTGGGGTTAGCGGGAGCAGGATGGCCAGTTCCTCTAATCCGAATACCCGGATCCCGCCTGCTACAGCACAGCTGTACACTCCAGCAGGCCCCTCTCATCCCAACCCTGGCCCGGAATGCTACCAGTGTCACCAGCGGGGTCACACTCGGCCCAATTGCCCCCAAAATCGGCCACCCCCTGGCCTACAAAATGGCCCCGCTCGCTGGAATCCGTCAGGCCCTCCGGGGCGGGGGGCACATAGGACTGTGTATTATGTGGATACTCCAGACAGAGAAGAATATGACTGTCCATCACCTAGGGAAATCGTGCAACCCCCTACAGAGGAGTCGCCTTGGGGCTATTATCATGAGGTAGCCCTGGCTCAAGAATCCCCATCAAATAACAGAAACCATCATATCCAGGCAGTACAAGTGGATGGACACGCAGCCCAGGGGCTACGGGATACCGGGGACACTTTAACCCTGGTCCAACCTTACTGTCTCCAGCGCCATCATCGCACCAACCAGGCCGTGGAAGTCAGGGTGGCCGGAGGCAAGATTTACCAGCTACCAATGGCCCTGGTCCACCTGGATTGGGGCACCGGACATGGATATAAAACAGTGGGAGTCATGCCATACCTGCCCACCGATGTTTTATTGGGCAACGACCTAGGACGACTGGAGAGCCATTTTGAGCCCTAAGCACCCCGGGAGGAATGCCAAGCGGTTACCCGTGCACAAGCTCAACAACCAGTGGTAAGTGCTCCGGACGCTGACCCATCCCCACATCCCACAGGCACTAGTGTTACCTGGTCCCCCCGATGGAATTTAGAGCGGCCATACATCCTTAGCGGGGTATAGACACCAGGTGGATAGTGGGACTCCGGGCCCCAATGGGGAGACCATAGTTCGGAGGGAAGGGTTACTATACAGGGAGACTATGACAGTAGGAAAGGGACAGACAGAGATAGCCAAGACTCAGTTACTGGTCCCCACTGTACATCAAGCTGCCTTGTTGGCCCTGGCTCATGAGGTACCACTGGCTGGGCACCTCGGAGTCAGACGCATGGAACAGCGGCTTACTCTGGCCTTCTTCTGGCCCCAGATCTCCAAGAATGTTCGCACCTTCTGCCGGACCTGTGACACCTGTCAGCGGGTCGGCAAGCGGGGCGACCGATCTAATGCACCCTTACAGTCCCTTCCCATCATAGGAGTCCCGTTTCAATGAGTAGCTGTGGATATTGTAGGACACTTGGCCAGGTGCAGCCGCTCCGGCAAAAGGTTTATCCTTACTGTGGTGGACTTTGCCACCTGGTATCCTGAGGCAGTCCCGCTGGCCAACATAACTGCAGAATCCGTAGCTACTGCATTAATCACCATTTTCACCCGGGTGGGGTTCCCTCAAGAAATACTATCTGACAGAGGCACGCAATTCAACTCCGAATTTCTGCAACAGGTCTGGAAACTGTGCTGTGTTCAATCCACTCAAAAAACTGCTTACCACCCTCAGATGAATGGGCTTTGTGAAAGGTTCAATGGGACCTTAAAACAAATGCTCCGAGCTTTTACCGACTCCCATAGGGATTGGGAACAATACCTGCCGCACTTGCTTTTCGCATATCGGGAGGTCCCTCAGGAGTCCACAGGCTTCTCTCCCTTCTAATTACTCTTTGGGAGACGAGTCTGGGGACCCCTGAACATTCTCCGCGAGTATTGTGAAGGCAAGTGTGACACGGAAGAGACCCCAGCTGTCACCTATGTTCTGGAACTGAGGGATCGTCTGGACACTCTGACGGGCCTGGCCCGGCAGAATCTCCAGGCCGCCCAAGCCAAACAAAAACAGTATTACGATAGGCAGGCCACATTCATGGAATTCCTGGTGGGACAAAAAGTGCTTGCCCTCCGGCTGGTGAAACAGAACAAGCTCCAAACCGCTTGGGAGGGCCATACCAGGTCATAGATAGCCAGGGAGAGACTACTTATTTGGTAGCCCGAGGGCCCCAACTAAAAGACAGGTTAATTTGCCACATTAATGCCCTTAAAAAGTATGAGGAGTGGCCGGAAGATATTCTGGCCATATGCACCCAGGCCAGCAAGGAGGCAGAGGACCAGGAGCTCCCTGACCTCCTAGCTAACAGCCAACTTAGCGATTCCCATAGCCCAGTCTCGTTAGGGTCCCATCTTACCCCTGAGAAACAGGACCAAATCCAGGGTATTCTGTCCTGTTGGCCCACCTTGTTCTCAAATAGACCAGGTTGTACCCCGCTGACCAGTCACAAGGTAGATACCCTTGCTCAAATGTCCCTGAGACAACCCGCATACCGAGTGCCCGAGGCAGTAAAATCTCACATCCAGAAAGAGATCCAGGACATGCGGGACTTAGGGGTAATTGAGGAGTCGGACAGCCCCTGAGCTTCCCCGGTGGTCCTAGTCCCCAAGAAGGATGGGACCATCCGGTTCTGCGTTGACTATCGGTGGCTTAATGACAAGACGGTGATGGATGCTTACCCTATGCCCCGGGTAGATGATCTTCTGGATCGACTCGCTGGGGCTCACTAAGTTCATACACTGGATCTAAGTAAGGGATACTGGCAGATTCCCTTGGCCCCTGAGGTAATGGCGAAATCAGCATTCATCACCCCGTTCGGCTTGTACCAGTTTACAGTCATGCCGTTCGGGATGAAGAATACCCCCACTACCTTCCAAGGTTGGTGGACCGCCTGCTATCTGGGGCTCAGGAGTTTGCCTGTGCCTACTTAGACGATATTGCAGTCTACAGAGAGTCCTGGGAGGATCATCTACTACATATAGAAGCTATCTTGGGTACAATTCACGGGGCAGGACTGACTATACGCCCCTACAAGTGCCAGGTAGGAATGGGGGAGGTTCAGTACCTTGGCCACCGGGTGGGTAGCGGGTGTCAGCGACCCGAGCCGGCCAAAATAGAGTCCATTGTCAACTGGCCCCAGCCTCAGACCAAGAAGCAGGTTCTGGACTTCCTAGGGACAGCCGGCTATTACCGCAGGTTTGTTCCTCATTACAGCGACATAGCCAAGCCGCTAACGGACCTCACTAAAAAGGCCCTACCCTGACGAGTCACTTGGACCCCAGCATGTGCTCAGGCCTTTGAATCTCTTTGCTCCCAACTTTAACCTCCTGAACTTGATCCACACAGATGCCTCCAACGTTGGCCTAGGAGCTGTCCTGAGCCAAGTGTATGACGCTAGAGAGGAGCATCCCATCGCCTTTCAGAGCCGCAAATTGTTGGACCGAGAGATGAACTATGCAGCCATAGAGAAGGAATGTTTGGCCTTAGTGTGGGCCATCAAGAGATTTCAACCGTACCTCTATGGAAAATAATTTACTGTGATAACTGACCACAACCCCCTGGTGCAGCTCAATAAAACCTCGGGGGATAATGGGCGGCTACTGCGGTGGAGCCTGGCTCTTCAACCTTACGTTTTTTCAGTCAAGTATCGGTCGGGCAAACATAACCAAAACGCGGACGGGTTGTCCCGACAAGAGGATGCCTAACCTCCCTCAGCCTGCGGACCTCTGTTTCTGTTGTTTTCCCCAAGCCCTTCTTGTTGCAAACCACCAACGGACTTGGGCGCTCAGAAGGGGGGGTGTAATGGACCGCAGGCCGTTACTGTAACATTATACTCCACTTGACCTAATACTGTTCTCCTAAAAAGGACTGATATTCACGGGGAGTACACGGAGGGAACATTGTCCTTTGGACTTCTATTGTCGGCGGTATTCCTATTGGCTCACGGGGTTTAAAAGGCTGCCATTGGGATAACATGGCAGAAAGTAGGCGCCCTTCCTATTGGCTGAGCAGGTCCCATTGAGATATAACGGGGATGTCGGCCGTCTCCTGATTGGTTGCCGACGCCAGGACATATTTAAAGGGAATCCCTTAGTGTAACATGGGGAAATGTCGGCGGCCATGGGATTGGCTGCCTGAAGCCAGTAGCTCGGCAGCCCATTGGCTGAAAAGAGGAAGGGGCCAAATTCAAAGGTGCCTCCAAGTCTGGGCTCTATTATTCCCTGGACCCCCGAACTCATTGTATGTGAATTTCAGCCCTTTGTTCCCTTTTATGTTCCCTTAATCTCATCAGGGTTGCCCATTGTATTCATGTACAGTACTTTGTATGGTTATTTTGATGAAGTTACGATAATACTGTTAACCCTGCATAAAAGAGCTGAGTTCAGCCAGAAATAAAGAGTTACTGTTGGCACTTCAACCGTGTCCTGTGCGTTACTTTGTGGAAGGTATCAAGGGTCTTGTCTTGACCCCCTTTCTGAGGGATTCCTGGATCATGTGAGAGGGAGTCAGCTACCAAATTGTGACTGGCAATCAGCCTGACAAACCCGGCAGAACGAGCTACGTCCATCCGCGGACTTAGGATCTCGTTACAGCAGTCTTTTGAACCCACCCTCACCTCCCATTCCTCCTGACCGTTCACCCGAACCTAGTGAACCAATGCAGCTTGGGTTCACCAGACTCACGAAGGAGGAACGGGCACACCGTAAATGGCAGGGTTTATGCTTATATTGTGGCAAAGCTGGGCACTTATTACGCACTTGTCCGGTACGACCGGGAAACGGACGCACCTAGGGTACCTTGGGGTACAGGCCCTAGGTGGCGTACAGCAGTCCCTAGACTCAAGCACACAGAAACCCACTATCCAGGTGGTATTTTCCTGGACTGATCAGTCTGTGGAGGTGCTGGCCCTGGTAGATTCTGGTGCAGCTGGTTACTTCATGGATTGTTCTTTTGCCGAATTGCACAAAATTCCATTGGTCAAAAGGGACACCCCCTTAGCCATTGAAGCTATTGACGGTAGACCTTTGGAACCTGCATTAATCACTATGGAAATTATTCCTATTATTATGTCTATTGGGGATCTCCACAAGTAGAGTAGATATTTCTCCCAGTCCCTGTAAGTGTCGGCGAATGCTTGGAGCATCTGCTTCAAGGTTCCATTGAACCTTTTGCAGAGCCCATTTATCTGGGGATGATAAGCTGTTGTGTGGATAGCTTTCACCCCACAGGTTTTCCACAGCTGCTGAAGGAGGTCAGAGGTGAACTGAGTCCCTTGGTCAGTCAGAATCTCCCGGGGAAACCCCACCCATTTGAAGATGGGTATGAGGGCATCGGTTAAGTTTTCTGCTGTGATTTTGGACAGGGCGACCGCCTCTGGGTATCTGGTGGCAAAGTCCACCAGAGTTACTATAAATTTTTTCCCGGAGGGGCTGGCCCGAGCCAAAGGGCCCACGATATCCACCGCTACCCACTGAAAGGGCTCCCCTATGATAGGTAATGTCTGAAGCGGGGCTCTGGGTCGGTCTCCCCGTTTCCCTACCCTCTGACATGTGTCGCATGTCCTGCAGAAGGTTCTCACATTCCTGGACATGCGGGGCCAGAAAAATGCCCTGCTGAGTCGGTATTCTGTTTTACGGACCCCTACATGCCCGGCTAGGGGGATTTCATGGGCCAGGGCTAACAAGTCAGCTCTATGTTGTGTGGGTACCAGCAGTTGGGTCTTAATCACCCCGTGAACCGGGTTAACGGTGTGTCGGTACAACAACCCATCTGTCCAACGGAGAGTCTCCCCCCCCCAGCCTCTGTCTGGGCCCTCTGTCGGTAGCTGGCTAGTGTAGAGTCGGTCAGTAATATAGCCCTGAACTCTGCGGGTGGAGACCACTTAAGCTGGTCCCCAGGTGGTTTAGGATCAGCCGGGTTGGTAGTCTGGCTTACCCCAGGGTTCCGGCTCTGGCTCCGTGTTACTGCCTGACAATCCTGCGATTCCATGGGTTGACCAAAGTGGCTTTGCAAATCTCCCAAGTCGTTGCCCAACAGCAGGGAGTCCAGGCATTACTCCCACTTCCCGATATCCTTGACCCGATCCCCAGTCCAGGTGTACTTGAGCCATGGGCAGCTGGTACAGTTTCCCTCCAGCCACCCGTACTTCCACAGTCCGATGCAGCCAATGACATGGGTCCAAACAGTGGGGCTGCACCAAGGTGAGAGTAGCCCCCAAGTCCCTCCATGGGCCGACCATTTAGTTGTACAGGTTGGACGTGCTGTTGTCAGTTGTCAGCCCCACATTCTTTAGCCACCGCAATCTCATGGCAAGCAATACCTGCTCCTCTATCCTCTGGATTCACGTATAGTTCCCTAGGGCTAGGCCACCCCCAATCGTCTGGGCCAAAAGGTGAGCAATCTGGGGCATGAGAGTCCTCGTGTATGCAATGCACTTTCCGGTATCCTTGCCCGGGGATAGATCCGTATCCGCTGGCCCGGGGCATTCCAGTCCGTGGCACGAAATTCTGCTCTTTTTGGGGGCAGGTTCTTTTGATATGGCCTAATTGTCGACATCCAAAGCACTCTGGTCCAGGCCGCGCCACCAGCCGGGAAGGTGACAGAGGTCGGGGAAGAGGCCCTGGTCAGTTAGTCTCCGGGCTGACCTTGTACAAAGGAGTCAAAGGATTAAGAGGAGGGTCTTTCGGCCCCAGATATTCCACCCCCCGTGTGTCCTCATATCGATCAGCTAATTTTGCCGCTTGGGTCACCGTGATCGGATCCTGGTCTTTAACCCATGCCCGAACTGGGGCCGAAAGCTGGGTATAAAACTGTTCCAATATTAGCAGCTGATATGCTTCCCCCTGCATTCACCGCCTGAAGACCCTCTCCAGGTCATAGGCTATTTCCACATTGGTACTACCCCTCTTCCGCTGCATTTCTCGGAATGCCCGGCGGTACATCTCCGGGGTAATGACATACCTTGCCAGCAATCGCTTCTTTACTTCCGTATAGTCGGCTATGTGTTCAGCAGGCACAGCCCAGTATGCCTCGGCTGCCTTGCCAGTCAGCTTGCCTGCTAGGTAGTTGACCCAGTCCCTGGAGTCAATGCGATGCAGGCGGCACAGTTTTTCAAATCCCTTTAGCTATCCATCAATGTCCCCAGTCTTCTCGTCAAATAGTTGAAACATATGATGGGATACTATGGGTCTATTGTCCTCCCGATCCGAGCACAGGGTATGAGTTGGGCTGAGAGAGCCAGAGGTTTGGGCCCGTAGTTCAGCCAGATACTCCGTCTGGGCATCCTTCATGAGTTGCTGTACATCCGCCCAGGTAGGATTCAGTCCCAAATGCTGCATCCTCTGGCGGATTTTCCGGTCCACCGGGTGAGAAGCTGCCATTCACAACTCCTCCAGCTGAGGGTCAGGGTTCCGGTCCCAAGGGTTTTGGCTGCAATCTCTGGGTAGCGCCGTATTTCTTGCCTGTTCCTCTGTTTCTTCATCCATCTCCTGCAGCACGGCCAGGAGGTCCCCTCGCTTAAGTCCTCTAGTTTCTCTCCCCCTCTCTTCCGCCAGAGCCTGCAGTTCCGCCACCGATCTGTGTCTGTATCTTTCCACCATCACTGATCCCAGTGGGTGGTTTGAACCTCCTCAGTGTAGTGTGAGAGAGATCCCACCGCTGCCCACCAGTGTAACGGTAACCCCAGGACGCCGCGCTGTCCAGGGCCGTCATGCTGGGTTTCTCCCTCCTGAGTTCAACTACAAATGAGTAGCCTGGTAAATCCACCACAAAGAGCTGGAATCCCACCTGTTAGAATGTAGACTGGAAAGCTGGCTTGAATTCTGTAGCTGGATAATAGGCTGGAAGCAGTCACTGGAAACAAGGTTGGAACACAGGGAATCTGCCCACTGGAATCCTGGAACACCAGAGGCCTGAATGGGGGACAGAGGGGTCCCTTTAAACCATTCAGAGTAAGGACAAGACACAGCTTCAAGTCCAAAACGACTTCTGCTTTATTGAGTCAAAAATCAGCTCTTTTATACAGTTGTTCATACAATGCCCAATGGGGGTAGTACAAAGACATACTTGGGGGGAATCAATAGCGTCTGGCTGCAATACACATCTAAACAATGGAACATAAACAGTAGAACAAAAGGCACAATGGGGCTGTACACAAAGACAGGTATTCTACATAATTTAATCTTGCCACTCTGAATCCTGAAGAATAGGATTCAGAGTGAAAAAATACAAAGATCAATCCTGGTCGAGTGAGTCACCAGATGCCTGGACAGGGAGGACCAATCCCCAGACCGCCTACCTGTTCACTGCAAAACCTATGGCAACCCCTTGCATACATTACACAGGTGGTGGCCAATCAGCAGCCTGCCTACTTTCACAGGCAAAGTCTATGGGCTTTGTAACCATGAAGTTCAGTCTCTGTTATCTTTGTGAAACCCAGTCTTTTTCACGTGAAAGTCAGTTCTTCATGGAGTTTCTTGGGAGGCCTGACAATGCCTCCATGTAACGGCCTAGGGGTCCGTTACAATGGTTATTCGCTCATCCAATCAAACTCAATTATTATTGGGATACATCAACATATAAAATATCAACATATTGTTCTCACAAAGACTTAAATCATTGTCCCTTTTGCACGAAAGGATACGTTATCATTAACAGAAGAATATTCATTACAACAGATGGTTTGTTAAGATTTTTCATTACCTATACAGAATGAGAGCCACAAGGCTGTCTATAGCTACTAACATCCAGAAAATCGCCGATCAAAAACATTAATTATTGAACTCATAATATATTTAATTAGTTACAATTACCATATATATAAATTCATTAAGTTCCAATTGTATAACTTAATATATAAACAAATAATTGTATAAATAATAATTTTAAATGGACTCTGAGGAACAATAACCACTTGATTCATTAATTACCAATGATGTCATAAGCATGACAGGCAATAGTTAAACTATTATACATTATACAGATCGTAGTATTTTTAGTTAGTTAGAATTACCATATGTGCATTCATTGAGATCCAGTTGTGTTACTGGATGTTTTAATAGGTGATAATGTAGATAATGGTTTTACATGAACTGAAAAAAGGAATCACCAACTGATTCATTAATAACCAATAATATCTACAAACATACCAGATAACAAATAAGGGGTACAATGTATGCTATGCTCCAACCATTATAGGTGAGCACTTAACATCCATTCTTCATTCATTCACTTAGGAAATATTGTATATAGGAGAAAAATCCACCTATATTTTCTTGCCTAAGCAATTCACGCTCTAAATTACCTCCCCCTATACCTAAATTGATTCTCTGAAGTCCCCAAGCCTTCAAAAGAGTTGAATCTGCATTATGTACATTCAAAAAATGTTTAGCTACCATTGTCGGTTGTTTCCCTACACACGTAATATCATTGAGGGCATTTCTAATACTGTTAGCATGTTCCCTCACACATATCTTTAATTTCCTAGTGGTCTTGCCTACATAACGTAATCCACACGGACACTGTAGGCAATAAATAACCACACATATTTGTGGTCTAGATATAGTGATGATCTCTTCATTTTATAGGAAGGATCTGTCAGTTTATTACAAGAATTCATTGAGCACCTGAACAATAACAATATGAACTCGAGACTAAACATTGACTACAGCTATGAAGCCGTCAATTTTTTGGACATCAAAATATCTAGAGGCTCAAATGATACCTTAGAATCCGATTTATATAGGAAGCCAACAGCAACCAATAGCCTGCTTCACTTTTCTAGTTTTCATCCAATTGGTATGAAATGGAATATACCCATAGGAGAATTCCTACGTTTGCAAACCAATTGCAGTAATATAACTGTTTTTAAAGAAAGATCTATGGAGTTGCGAGAAAGATTTCTGGAGAGAGGATATAGCAAGACTAATATCAAAAAGGCATATAAAAGAGCATTATACACCTCAAGGCCTTTCCTGCTATTCCATCCTAAGGACAGAACTGAATCTAGTCAGGTGAGATTTATATCAACTTATAGCTTTCAGTGGAACAGCATTGTAGGAATCTTAAATAGAAATAGGGATATTCTAAAAAGTGATGACGTTTTGGAGAAATTTATAGGCGATAGAGTACTAACAGGCTGTAGGAGGGCTCCAAATTTAAAGAACCTATTGATACACAGTGGTCTTCAAGATAATAAAAAAACTTGCAGTGTTCAGAGTTCTCATGCATGTGGGCACTGTATAGCATGTCAGCATATGGTTACCACCAAGGTGATTGTAGATAGATATGAAAAAAGAAGAACTATTTGGGATTTCATTACTTGTCAAACATGTGCGGTTATTTATTGCTTACAGTGTCTGTGTGTATTTAGGCAAGACCACTAGGAAATTAAAGATACATGTGAGGGAACATGCTAACAGTATTAGAAATGCCCCCAATGATATTACATGTGTAGGGAAACAACTGACGACGGTAGCTAAACATTATTTGAACGTACATAATGCAGATTCAACTCTTTTGAAGGCTTGGGGACTTCAGAGAATCAATTTAGGTATAAGGGGAGGTAATTTAGAGCGTGAATTGCTTAGGCAAGAAAATATAGGTGGATTTTTCTCCTATATACAATATTTCCTAAGTGAATGAATGAAGAATGGACGTTAAGTGCTCACCTATAATGGTTGGAGCATAGCATACATTGTACCCCTTATTTGTTATCTGGTATGTTTGTAGATATTATTGGTTATTAATGAATCAATTGGTGATTCCTTTTTTGAGTTAATGTAAAACCATTATCTACATTATCACCTTTTAAAACATCCAGTAACACAACTGGATCTCAATGAATACACATATGGTAATTCTATCTAACTAAAATACTATGATCTATATAATATATAATAAGTTAACTACCTGTCATGCTTATGATATCATTGGTAAATAATAAATCGAGTGGTTATTGTTCCTCAGAGTCCGTTGAAAATTATTATTTATACAATTATTTGTTTATATATTAAGTTATACAATTGGACCTTAATGAATATATATATATTTGGTAATTGTAACTAATTAAATATATTATGAGTTCAATAATTATTGTTTTTGATCGGCGATTTTCTGGATGTTAGTAGCTATAGACAGCCTTGTGGCTCTCATTCTGTATAGGTAATGAAAAATCTTAACAAACCATCTGTTGGAATGAATATTCTTCTGTTAATGATAACATATCCTTTCGTGCAAAAGGGACGATGATTTAAGTCTTTGTGAGAACAATATGTTGATATTTTGTATGTCGATGTATCCCGATAATACTTGAGTTTGATTGGATGAGCGAATAACCATTATTATTGGAGGATGGAACATGACGTCATGTTAATGACCGGCTTCAAATTATGCCGTGAAGAAGCTTTGGCGGCCTATACTTTGCCACTGACGAAGATGTTTTTCGAAACGCGCGTCTGGTGTAGTGTCAGTATTTAACTAGTGTCTAATGAAAACATCCAAGCCTACCAAATGAGCTGGATGTTAGGGACTATTTTTATATGTCACAGTTAGCCGTTAGTTTGTATGACTAGACTTCCAAGCCTACCAAATGAGCTGGATGCCAGGGACCATTTTAGGTTACAATGTACTAACGGTGTCTGTTTTAGTAAACACAGCAGTAGCACAACCGTTGAGATAGGCTTATCACATGTGGATCATGTTTCTATAGTTGTTGCTAAACATCCAAGCCTAGAAAATGAGCTGGATGTTAGGGATTACTGGGTTACGATTAGTTTATAGTCTCTATTATTACACATCCAAGCCAAATGAATGCGCTGGATGTCAGAAACTAATTAGTTTCAGGTTATCATGCCTCAATAGTGTTTGTTCTAGCCAAACACAGAAATAGAGTGACCGTTGAGATAGAGTTGCTACATGAGAATGTTATATTTACAATTAATTAGAATCAATTTGGCTAATTGTCAGTGACATTGTGATATAAAATGGGGATTCTATTTTAGCAACTCTGGTTCATTCTAAGCTTAAGTGTTTTTGATAGGATAATAGAGCACATGCAGTTGTTCGGAGATATTTCATAACTATATAGTTCAGTGTTACATTACACCACACTATTTATAGATTAGATGTACTTATCAGGTTGAGCAATAAAACCTACTTTTAATCTAATAAAGAGCTGACTGTCTAGATATATTTAGGAAGAGCACCTGTAGTTGTTCGGAGATATCTTACATCTATAAAGCTCGGTGTTACATTACATCATACACCGAACTCTTTATAGATTAAATGCACTTACCCGGTTGAGCAGGGTGCCTGTAGTTAAACCTACTATCAATTTAATAGTGAGCTGACTGTCTAGATATATTTAGGAAGATCATTAGCCTATCGATATCATATGTTGATTAATATCACATGTTGATCTGCAGCGGTGTGTGTTTTTGCTGTACTGTGTGGTTTTTAAAGGGGACACCTTTTTATAAGGGTTACCCCTGTCCTTTTTCTTTTTTTTGTGTTTTGTGCATATTTTATCCTTTTGTATTAAATAAAAAGATATATTTTAATTTTGATTTATTTTTTGGATTCATTTCATACTGACATTTAATGCGGATGGGAATAGGCATGTATGTAACAATTCAGTCCATGTCTTATTAGAACATAGTGTTGCATCTTCCATTTCGTATATCTTACTTTATGTGCCTCATCTACCGCTAGTTTAGCTGTCCAGGTGTGCTGTTGCCACAGGGTTTCCTGTTTCTTTTGTTATTTTGTGTATCTTATATTTTCCCTGTAGCACCTTGTTTGGCTACTAGTGGCTGAGATCAAGAGGTTGAATTATTTTAGCAAGAGTGTGTGGGTGTCTTTTTTTTTGTATACTGAACTGTGTATGACATGGCTTGTCTGACTACCCCCTCTGGTGCTGACTTGTGGCTCTGTCTGACTGTTCTTACATTTGTTCCTTGTACCTAGCAGACACCCAACCTAGTGCGGACCTGGGGCTCTGGTAGACCAGCTTTGATACTGACTGTAGGCAAGTCAGCTACCTATTTCCCATTCTGACTGTAGGCGTGAGTCAGAGTTCACTCCATTCTGACTGCAGGGTGAGTCAGATATTGCTCCCTACTGACTGCAGGCTTGAATCGGTACACCCGCTACATCGGATCAAGATCCGGTGTTACTGTTCCTGCTCCTGTTCCTGCTCCTGGCTCCAGCAGAGACTACCATGGCTTAGGCCTAGTTTCCAGCAGATTGGTCAGGCTCGGCAGCCTACTATTCCTGATAGCAGTGCTCGCTGGCCTGTAACCATCTGCTTGTTCCTGCAGTATATATTATATACATTTTGCTTACCTTTCGGTTGTCAATAAATTGCATTTAACTATACCGTACTGACTCTTGAACTTCTCAGGGAACCGTGACAGCATGTCATGGGCAGAAATATTATATTGTTACTGGTCTATAAGGCAGTTTACATTTGAAAATCTCCCCTCCTTGTACACTTCTTTGTTGATAAGTTTAAACTGCAACTTTTATATTAAGCGGGCCAGTCCTTGATTGCTAGTAGTAAAGTTGGCTGCTATGCACTCCTCCACTGATTCCCTACTCTTATGTTCTGTATCTGAAAGATATGCCTACTATATGGATGGTTGAAACCTTTTGCCTCAAAAGAGTAAGAGGAGTCAAATGTCGCTTCCTGCTGAGGTGAGGGGGGATTTATTTAAAAAAACACTAATTTCCCACTTTCTCCTGCCTAGCTTATTGCATTGAAATTAATAGTAAGACTGAATTTCACACACCATATGGCAAGTTTCCTCTTCTATTCCCACAGGCATAGTATGAAAGAGAATGGCATACTGCAGGAACCTGACACCCGTGTTTCCTTAGATAAAGAGAAAGCAGTGTAATTTTGCAGCTAGTAAAGAAAGGCAAATAAAGTGAAATTGGAGTATAATTTAGTGATCCTTGTAGACAGGACATTTGAGCACATGTTAGGGGAGTCTGTGAGGATCTGGGGGATAGTGAAGGGAGAAAGGAGGTTGACCCAAAATATCCAAAAATCAATGTTGCCTGAGACATGCAGCTGTTATCCAGGTTCCTTACTGATTCAGCTGTTATTGCTGTGCTAGGGGAGTCTGGGAGTGTGAGAAGGGAGCAAAGGATATATATACACTAAATGCCCCAACATTTTGTGTGATTGACTAGTAAGACATGGGCAACTGTGATTCCAGTTCCTTCATTGTCTGGCTGTTGGGGGAGTCTGGGAGTATATGAAGGGAGAAAAAGATATTTACCTCAAAATCTTGTGCGACTGACTGTGAAGACACAGACAGGTGGTATCCAAGTTCCTTCGAAATCTGCCAGTTATCTCTATGTTAGTGATCTGTGAAATGAGCAAGTACAATTTACCCCAAATACCCAAAAACCTTGTCTGACTGACTGGGAAGACACAGGCAGCCATGAACCAAGTCTATTCTGATCTGGTTGTTATCTCTGTGTTAGGGGAGTGTGGAGCAAGAGGCAGTTGCAAAAGGAGTGTTTTTATATACTGATAGGGACAGTTAGTAAAAAAAATAGTTTGACAGATATGTGACAGGGACCTTGATGTGAGCTGTGACTAAGACAGACAGGTATTTTTTAAACTGACTTCACACACCATGATAATATCCATGAAATATACTAGTGGCAGGGACATGTTAGTAATGTGGTAGTCCAACAAATGACTTCTAGCATGGTTGCTGAGAGTGTGCAATAAATTATGATGATCATCCTTCTCCTCCTGAGGAAGCAGTATGTCAACGTCCCATAAAAAGTCTCCCCATCGTCATTAATATTAAAAAAAAACATCTAAGAACACTGAAGATGACAACACATTGCATTCTAGTATTGTTGGCTTGATGGAGGAAGGTGTAACAGTTCAACCAAATGATGTGCCTAACAGACAGAGTAAAAACAGCAGTATTTAATGCAGCAGCACTGAGGAGGAGGAGGGTTGCTACATATACCACTGTTGGGACCACTGCTAAGACCATTGATTAATGTTTATGAATAAAATAGTAATAAAGGTTAAAGTGGATTTAAGGATGATATTGCAATAATTTGGTTGCCATTCATTCCAGTGAAACCCAATGTTATATTTTTTATCTCTTGAGATATAATGGTTAGCAATAGGGATGGGCGAAAATTTCCTCCTCAAACTGAAATCGGTGAAAAATTTCACTTTCTGATTGGTGAAAAATTTCCTGCGAAAAGTGCAGATTTCTGCTTTTTTCGCCTTGCTCCTTTCATTGAAATCAATGGGAACACAGAAGTTACACACAACACATAGCAAATATTATTTTATTTTCCAAAGGCATAGTATAAAAGGGGTGTGGGGAAAGAAAGATTGGGGGGCAGTTAATAAAAAATCCTAAATAAAAGTAAAAAAAACCCCATAAAACATAGTATAAAAGGGATCTGAGGAGGGTGCCTGTGTTGGTGAATGAATGAATCATTTGAACAGGGAATTTGTTTTGGGTTTTTTTTTTACTTCTATTGGGAGGACAGTTAATAAAAAAATAAATCAATAAAATAAGACATTTGTATGTAACGTGATAGAGACAGGAACCCCCTGATATAAGCTGCCACTGGGGTGGACTGATACTTGACTTGATAGAGTATTTTGTACAGGATGATTTGTTTGATTTGTTGTTAGAGGCCTTTGTTGGACTTAGACTTATTAGAGGCCCAAGCCCTGAAGAAACATTGATTTGTATGGCTTAAGCTTGTTTGGCACATGCCCTAAGGAAACATTGATTTGTAGGACTTAGGAGTATTAGAAACAAGTCCCCCAAAAATTGTTTATTTTTTGTAGGACTATTTTTTTTTCTTCAAAGCACAAGCCCTGAGAAAAAAAAAAATGCCCTACTGGCCTAATGCCAGCAGGTCATGTTGGCCAGTGGCCACTATCACATGTCCTCCTGAGTTACAACTGCTGTTCGTACTGCTGCTGCTAAGTTGTTTAAGCAGCAGGATGATTAGGCAGCTGAAAGGGAATAGGATGAAGCAGTAACAGTAGTTACATGAAAGATGGATGATGAAGGCTCCACTTGCCACGACTGGCTCCAATAATACACCTGAGGCAGTAGCAGCACAATAAGTAGCCCCCAATCTATGTGGAGAAAAGAAGAAGTTGGCCATTAAATCTTCTCCACCTGCCCCTTCTCCAAAATCATGGGTGTGTTGTTAATAGAATATATTTTTTTCCCTTGAGAGCAGGAACTGTGTCTCTCATCAGCAACTGCAAGCTGCACAGTATGTGTGGTAAATGACATCTGGGGGCACAACTGTATCCAAACACCATGACATCAGAACCCAAGTACTGCCGTTATCACTATACTCCTTGTCCAGACCCCGCTAAGGACACATTACAACTTGCTGATAGTTTAATAGTAATGATGAGCCCTCCTTTCCAGTATCTTAGCATATTCTGTGGGATAGAATCTCCTCAGATGCCACCTGATGACCTGGTATCGATTCTCCTCCACCACACTGGCATGTGTGGTCAGTGCACCACACAGTGTGTAATGGGTAGAGACAAACTGCCATATCCTAACATTAAAAGAGTGGCTATCATTTGGCGGGGGAGGTAACAATGAATGAAATGGACTGGCAGGAGATGTAGTTATTACCCTAGAGGAAGAAGGTGATGTTGATGGCAAGCTAGTTGTTTTGCTCATCATGGAACTTCCAGTGTCTGTCTGGGTTTCTTTATTCTTCCTTGATCTCCACCTCGACTCTTGGTGCCTTTCTGGAGAGTCAGGAGGTACAGTAATAGCAATGCTAGATTTCTGTAATGGGTGTTTGGCTTTAACATGTTTGACATAAATGTCATGGTGTCTGTGTTTCATGTGTGTTATCAGGGAGGTTGTGCCAAGGAGTGTTCCCTCCTTTCCTCTTTTTACTACTTTGTCACAAATTTTGCACTGTACCATTCTTGATGATGACTGCACTGTGCCTGCCAGAAGAGAATAATAGTCCCACACCCATGACTTCTGGGTGAGGGAAAGGGAACAGGTGGAGAAGAATGTCCTCTTTCTTCTTGTCCTCCACATTCCCCTTCACTTTCTGTGGCAGCGGATAATGTCGCTTCTACTGCCTCAGATTTAGCACTACAACTAGGACCAGAAGTGTTGCTGGAGCTGGCAAGTGGAACCTGTCCTAGTCCCGCATCACATGTTGACCCTATTCTCACTGTGTCCACAGTGGTCTGTGGAACACTAGCCTGCTCCTCAGCACCCTGCTGCCTTTGCATCCCAGCAGCAGCAGGAATTAGAGCAGTTGCAAATTCTGCAAATTCCAAAAGCTGATTGCTAGTGGTGGTAGTGGTGATGCCCGTCCTCATCCCTGTTTCCTATTCTTTCTCAGTTTCTGATAATAAGGCCATCAATGTCTCTTCCCCCCCAGCTTCTCCAACACCACCCCCACCACTAGTCCCTACGTGCTGCTGCTCTATTACATCTCACTGCTGCTTGGAGGAGGTGATGAGCAATGTGACAGAGGGTCCCCTGCTGTCACACTTGGCATCATCTTCTCCTTCCCCCCCTCTTGAGTATTACAAGACACACTAGCAGCTTCAGCACTGGTGGCGGCAGCTTCAACACTGATGGCAGAAGGTTCAGCCCTGGCAGCAGGCACCACACTGTTTTCAACAGGGGCAGCAACGGTGTCAGCAGAGGCAGCACGTAGTGGTCCCTTCCTCCTCCTCTTCATAATCAGTGAACACATAAGGGTCCTTCCAGCTCCTCCATTGATTATTTTTCACCCTGATCATAGTGATAGCAGTCACTATGAGCCTCTCCTGGCTCAATTTTTGCAATATATCACAACAGAACAGAACAGCACATCTATCTCACTCTGTAGCTGCTTCTATTGTGTCTGCCTTAAGCATCACGTTTTTATAGCGGAAGTGCAAAAAACAACGTAAATCATTGGGCGGAAACTTTCTAGCCATTGAAAAAAAAGGCGAAATATTTTGGCCAATGGGCAAAAGATGTGGAAATTTTAAGCACTAGTTTTAAAGCAAATTTTCCCATGAAAAAGCGGATAACAACATGGTGCTGAACACCGCACAGTTCCTGGCAAACTCTGCCCACGGCAACAAGTCAGCCCAATTGTTGTGATGATTGGAAATGAAACAATGCAAAAACTGCTCCAAGCCCTGGTTAGCATGCTCAGCTGCCCCATTGGTCTTGGGATGATAGGCAGAGGAAAAGGACAACTGAATCCCCATCGGGTCGCAAAAGGCCCTCCAGAATCCTGAGACGAATTGACTCCCACGGTCCAAGACCAGCACCTTGGGCACTCCGTGGAGTCGGAATACCTCCCTGGCAAACACAATAGCCAGCTCTTTAGCAGACGGCAAACCAGGGAGTGGCACAAAATGAACCATTTTGGAGAATCTGTCAACTATCATGAGAATTACTGTAAACCCTTTAGAGGCCGGCAGTTCTCCCAGGAAGTCAATAGACACGTGTGACCAAGGCCGGTCCCCATTAGGAACAGTCTGTGACCAAGGCCGGTCCCCATTAGGAACAGTCTGTAACAGTCCCACTGGAAGATGTCTGGGGCTTTTGGAATGGGCACACGTGGCAGAGGCTGCGGTAAATGCCACACAGTCATCCCTCATGCCTAGCCACCAAAACATACGAGAGAATGACCAAATTAATTGATTTTTTTCCTACATGACCGGCAGCCAGGGATGGGTGGTGGGTCTCCATTAATTTAGCCAGAAAAGGCTCTGCCACAAAGCACTTGCCCACGGGCTTCTCTGGGGGAGCATTGGCCTGGGATGCCAAAATCTCCTCCCCTAAAGGTGAAGTGATGCTGGTCCGCAATGTGGCAAGTATACGGTCCGGAGCGATAATGGGCACTGGTACCGAGTCAGCTTCAGGATCCGAACCAAATTGTCTGGACAAGGCATCGGCCCGTACATTCTTAGTACCAGGCAAGTAGGAGACAATGAAATTGAAACAAGACAAAAACAGTGCGCATCTCGCTTGTCTAGGGGAAAGCCTTTTAGCCTCTGAGAGGTACATGAGGTTTTTATGATCACTCAGAATCAGTATGGGCACCCTAATGCCCTCCAACAGATGGAGTCATTCACGTAAAGCCAGGATAATAGCCAAGAGTTCCCGGTCTCCGATGTTATACAGACTCTGCGCTTTGGTCATCTTTTTAGAAAAAAATTCGCATGGTCTCAAAGTCTTATCAGGACCTGGTCTTTGGCCCAATACTGCCCCTACTCCCGTCTCAGAAGCATCCACCTCCAAAGTAAATGGCAGCCCAGGAATCGGATGTGACAGAACTGGGGCAGTGGAGAAAGCCAATCTCAGTGTTTCCAATGCCCTAATCGCCTCTGGGGACCATTCCGAGGCATTGATACCCTTGTGGGTCATATCAGTGAATGGCTTAACAATACTGGAATAATCGCGAATAAATTTCTTATAGTAATTCGCAAATCCTAAGAATCGCTTCAAGGGTTTGAGGCCCGTGGGTCGCGGCCACTGTTGCACCGCTGCAAGCTTGTCCTTGTCCATAGCAAAGCCCTCTTTAGAGATCACATAACCTACAAAGACTACACTGGACCTATGGAAATCGCACTTCTCGAGTTTGCAATACAGCTTTTTCTCTCTCAACTTCTGCAAGACCACCGAGACATGCCTGCGGTGAGTCTCCAGGTCAGGAGAATATATCAAAATGTCGTCTAGGTACACGACTACACAGGATTGTAATAAATCCCTTAGAACATCATTAATAAATTCTTGAAATACCGCCGGGGCATTGCACAGACCAAATGGCATGACCAAGTACTCGTAGTGCCCCGTACGAGTATTGAAGGCCGTTTTCCACTCATCACCCTCCTTAATCCGGACTAAATTATATGTCAGCCTCAGGTCTAGTTTGGTAAAGATGGAAGCGCCCTTTAAACGATCAAACAATTCGGTGATGAATGGAATGGAATAAGCGTTCTTTATCATTATTTTGTTGAGACCCCTATAATCAATACAGGGTCGGATATCCCCGTCCTTCATTTTAACAAAAAAGAATCCAGCCGCCACGGGCAAGGAAGATTTACGAATAATACCCCGAGCCAGGGCGCCACTGATATACTCCTCCATGGCCCGGTTTTCGTCACAGGACAAAGGATAAGTCCTGCCCC
The DNA here is from genome assembly GCA_037306005.1 of Rhinophrynus dorsalis. NCBI lineage: Eukaryota > Metazoa > Chordata > Amphibia > Anura > Rhinophrynidae > Rhinophrynus > Rhinophrynus dorsalis. The sequence continues at coordinate 85,775,810 of CM074727.1, read as the reverse complement.
TAGGGGGCATAGCTTCTGGCACAATATCAATAGCACAATCGTATGAAACCCACTTGCATAGGTTCTATGCTCCCTGTAGCAGGACCCAGAGGTATGGGAGGAGAGGGAGGTATGGGTGGGAAATTAACCCTAGTACCCAATTCGCTAGCGGATCTTGCTTTACAATCCTTATATAGGCTCCTTTCCCTTATACGAGAGTCAATCAGGATAGTATAATCAATGAAATTGTCTAGGCCCTCCAGTAAGTCTCTGGCCGCAATTTCATCCTTAATTTTGTCCTCGAGACCTTGAGCGAAAGCAGCGACAATCGCCTCGTTGTTCCAACCTACCTCTGCTGCGAGTGTACGAAATTCAATGGCATAATTGGAAACAGTACGTGTGCCCTGTTGGATTCTCATAAGGCCCTTGGCAGCAGAGGTGGCACATCCTGGAACCTCGAAAAAACTACTGAAGGCCCTTACAAATTCGGCAAGGTTATTAATGATTGGTTTACCAGTCTACCAAATCGGATTTGCCCAGGGTAGGGCCTTGCCCGTGAGTAGTGAGATCATGAATCCCACCTTGCTTCTATCACTGGGAAATGCCTGCGGCACTAGTTCAACAAAGATTTCTAGTTGGTTCAGAAACCCTCGGCAGAGGGTTGGCTCCCCATCGTATCTTAGAGGAAGTGGAGCAGTAGCGGAAAGCCCTTTAGGGGAGGAACTGGGTGTAGTTGCTTGTGCCAATGGTGCCGGAACTGGAGTGGCCACCAAAGGTTGTACAGGTCTCTTGAGACAGGCAGTGTGCTCCAGAATGGTCTGGATAGCCACAGACAACTGGTCTAACCGTTGTTCCTGAGCGTCCAATCTCCAGAGAAGATTCTGGGAACTACCCTCACCAGCTTTTTCTGAGGTCATGGCCCTTTCGTACTGTCACGGTTTTACCGAACACTCAGACAATTTGGTAAGATAAAACAATGAAGCTTTATTAAAACAGTATAAAGCACAACAAGGCCCTACACGGGTCCAGACTATACACAGAGGACCGGAGGGCACAGGCTGTATAGCACGTAAAGGAGGCTGCAATGAGGCACAGGCTTGGAGAAGCGCAACGGGAGGCAACAGTAGGAGCAGACTGACAAGTGGTAACACCACTAGTGACCGGAGGGCACAGGCTGTATAGCACGTAACGGAGGCTGCGATGAGGCACAGGCTGAGAGTAGCACAACCGGATGCAACAGTAGGAGCAGACTGACAAGTGGTAACACCGCTAGTGACCGGAGAGAACAGGCTGTATTGCACGTAATGGAGGCTGCGTTGAGACAAAAGCTGAGAGTAGCGCAACGGAAGGCAACAGTTAGGAGCAGACTAACAAGTGGTAACACCGCTAGTGACCGGAGGGCACAGTCCGTATAGCAGGTAATGGAGGCTGCAATAAGGCACAGGCTGAGAGTAAGCGCAACCGGAGGCAACAGAGAAACACCGACTGGTAGCTACCGTAGAGGCAAGGCAGAGGGCACAACAGGGACAACGGAAGCACTAGTGACAATTGGACGCTAGGCTGAATAGCTAAAGCCTGGATCAGCACACAGAGAGCGGTAGTCAGCCAGAGCCTGGATCGGTACACAGAGAGAGGTAGTCAGAGAAAGCCTGGATCGGTACACAAGGAGCGGTAGTCAGCCAAAGCCTGGATCGGTACACAGAGAGCGGTAGTCAGCCAAAGCCTGGATCGGTACACAGAGAGTGATAGTAAGCCAAAGCCTGGATTGGTACACAGAGAGCAGTAGTCAGCCAAAGCCTGGATCGGTACACAGAGAGCGGTAGTCAGCTAAAGCCTGGATCAGTACACTGAGCGCAGAGACAGGAGCAAGTTCAGACAAAACCGGATCATACACGGAACTGGAACACAGATACAAATGTCAGGTCAGGAACACCACGAAAGGGCACCGGCCTAGTGACAGGAGGGCGTATATAAAGGCAAGCCCTGGGAGGGGCTAGCAAGCCAGAACCAATAAGAGGCAGCCAAGACAAACCCGGAAGTAGGAATGTCGCATAGTGAATCACGGGCACCGTGATACTATAACATTTGAAATATTGATCACTGTTTTGTACATTGTGTGACATTAGGTAATAGTGTGCTGTTAAGCCCAGCACTCTGGCTTGTTTAAAGAATACTCTATGTGCTAAGGAATGTTTGGAATGTGGATTGGCTCCTGCTGTGCTTCATTGACCAGTCAGAGGAGGTTATTATGGACCAGTTAAAATGTCCCTTTTTTAAGCACTAATTTGTATTCTTATCTTGATAAGAGTATCTGGAAGTGTGTATAAGCAGTGTGTTTTATCAATAAAGGCTGGTCTGTTCTACCCTCATGAATACAAGTCTCGGCTGTATTTCTGGAGTGGGCTTGGGCTGGGGATTCTCTCCCTAGCCACTGCAAGAGCAAATTCACTTGCCTCACCTGTCTACTGGAGTAGGGCCTCTGGAAACCCCACCTAGGGTTCTGCAGCTAAATTCACTAACTCTGCCAGTCTACCAGGGGGCAGTATCCAGTTGTTCCTGCCTGACTATCCAGCACCTCCAGACACCAGGAAGTAGCAGGGCTCCAGCCAACTGTGGAAGACGGGCAGAGGCGGTTCAGAAACCGACGACCCCCAAAAGGGTCCAGTAAATCCTGCTACCGTCACAAGTGGCCCAAGTGCAATCGCAAGCGCTACAATGTCAATGGGCTAAAGTGTTCACACATCTATATCATACCCCTTATTAGCTTAGCGTTCCATAATTTGAACAGAATACATTGTCATATATATGGGTTAATACTGGCAGAGGAAATTAAGGTATCTGAAAAGAGATAAATATACAGCTTATCTATATATGTCTTTGTGGCTACATGCAGAAGATAATATAGGACTAAAGGCCTTGTCTTGCAGTCCTGTATCTGAATGCCATCAGGTAGCCTTGTTTGAACATAAGGCTAAAATGATTACATTTCTTCTACATTCCCTCTATTGAACTCCTCACTCAATAATTAATTATAGCACTCAGAGTTCTGAAATTAAAATGAAGTTCTTTATACTCCAGTGGGGTGAATATTCAAATCATTCCTCTGACCAAAAAAAATTCAAGCAGTCAGAGTCTCTGCCTACTTGAAATTTTTGGTAAGAGGAATGATTACTTGTTGGAGATCAGATAGAGAACCACAGCGGAAAGGCCTTTAGTCCTATATTATGTCCTGTATGTAGCCACAAAGACATATATAGACTGGCTTTATATACCTCCTTTCAGATACCTTAATTGCCTCTGCCAGCATTAACCTTATATATCACAATGTATCCTATTCAAATAATGAAACACTAAGCTGATAAGGGGTGTGATACAGATATGTGATCACTTTAACCCACTGACATCTCAGAGCTTGCACTTGAGCTAATTATGAAGCAGGCCATGTATCAAAATTAATTTTAGAGTCAGGAATTAAAACTCAATTACTGATCATAATGAATAGTGAATAATATGTGAACTGTGTGGATGACACATTGTAGTGCAAGCAATAGGATATCATTAATAATCATAACTGAAACTGTATCCATTCATAATTCCCCTAGAGGTGAATCCGATACTGCACACATAGATGGAATCGGTAGTTATGCTTACACATTATTGTTTGCTTTCAATAAGTTTCACTTTCTGGGTCTCTGCAATATGCCAAGGACATTGAGACTGATAATGATCTTCTTCCTAATTTCCCTAGGCTCAGTTTGATATTTAGGTTTAACCTTCACTCCACATTTGATTGGGGACAAGGCTCTAACAAGGAAGTGTACAGATAGATTTTGCCTACATTTTGCTATCCCCTAAGTATTTTAATTAGGGAACTTTTATGTGCATAATTTGACACTGTTAGTGGTCAGATAAACCTGCCCCTACTAACATATCAAGTCACTTCATTTGTTTTTGTGATTTATTCACTCAGAGTCTGAGTCATCTTAATCTTTCCTTATTCACAGCAGAGCAATTGGATTTTAATTTATCCAAAATAAAGTTATTACATTTTATTATTATATATTTATTATTATTATTATTTGGAAGGGCCAGAGTGCACCTGGTTCAACATTTTCCCTCTCTCTCTTCTGTACTTTGTGCCTCTAACAACCCATATTCAAACAAATAAATGAGTCCTCAGCGCTTGTGCCTAACAAGTGAAAGTCCTACAAATCAATGTTTCTTCAGGACTTATGCTTAATAAGTCTAAGTCCTACAAATCAATGTTTCCTCAGGGCTTGGGCCTCTAATAAGTCTAGGTCCTACAAATCATCCTCTATAAAATACTCTATCCAGTCAAGTATCTGTCTGCCCCAGTCACAGTTTACGTCAGGGGGGGGGCCCTGTCGCTATCACTTTACAAACCAATATTTTATTTTAATTTTTCCCAGTCAACAACCCCCCCCCAAAATTCCCTGTTCAACTGATTTTTCCCCATTCCACCAACCCAGGTACCCTCATACCCCCCATACTCAACCAACCCAGGCACCTTCAGAACCCTTTTATACTATGCCTTTGGGAAATAAAATTTGCAATGTTTTGTTTGTAAATGCTGTCTACCCGGTTGATTTCAATGCAATAAGCTAGGTGAAAAGGCACAAAAATGTCACTTTTCATAGGATATTACCGACTAGTCAGGAAGTGCTAGTTTTCACCTGTTGAGTTGTAAGCTTTTGCCCATCCCTACATGCCACACCTGTACAGTGCCTGGGAGAGCCACATTCCACCATCCAAAAAAAGAGGGAACACTACTAAGGATAATTCCAAATTAAACCTATCCCTCCATCTGTCCTGTTGAGGATGGTGTCCTTTGCCACCAGCCCCCCATTATTGACCACATATCCCTCACCGGAGTTCTTAAATATCCCAGTGGCCTTACCTCTGGAATTTTCCAATGCCCAGGGGGATGAGCACCCCACCATATCTTTTTCTGCACAAGGCAGAACCATACCAATATCACCTGAAGACAGATTGATTTTTTTCCGCAGATGTCCCAAATATCCCAGATTAGCTGCATGGACTTCAAGGGCGTAAGGTATTTTTCTCCTGCTTGGAATAGCACCACATCTGGGTCTCCAAACCTATTCCAGTTATGCATGAAGAATTTGAAGATCTCTTGCCAGCATAAGCCTCTTTTTCCAAGACATCTAACCTTCATGCACTCCTGTGGATCCCTAGCTGTGTACCCAAGGGGCTGTTTGCTGCATGCTTCCCTGCCCCAAAACATGAAGGAGTGGCCCACCACCCAAACTTGCAGTGGAGCCCTCCTTCTACCTGAAACACACAAAAGAGCACTGTCAAACCAACACAGGTCTTATATAATGCATATATGCCTCAGATTGCTATTTTCATAAGCGCTTAATTTCCCCAACTGATTTCCCTCTTCTGCATGAGTTTCATATAGGCTTGGGTCTAAATTCATCTGAACCAATGCCTTCTTAAGCACTGTTATAAACTGATATTGCAAAAGGACTGATTCATCCTGATGAATATAAAATAGACCTGAGACTTGGGGGCCTGATTTCCATAAATCTGTGGCGTGCACCCCTTGGATGTGTCTGCACCCATGGTCACCCAGTGGCCCCTACCCTCCTGATCCATTTTAGACTTGGCAATGAAACATCTAACTATACCCCCTGCTCATCCTACCTAAGAAGCCTGTAACCCTGATGCCAGCACCTTTTTTGATGCCAACACCAGTTCTCCTACTCTGAATGTGCCATGAAATGCCAAAGAGAATGCTGCAACAAACAGCTTAACCTCATATGAGCTCACACACAGCCCCCACAAGGCCCCCAGTATTGCATGCAACCTGCACCTTTCTGTAGGGCATCTCTTATCCCTGTGTTGTGCCTTCTGCCTGGCCCAACTCCTTATGATCCACCTTACCGTGAATCTGGCTGTAAGATCCTCCCTCTCCATAACCTTAACCCTTTGAGTGCAAGAGTGGTACAGAATGCATTACAAAGCAATGCATTCTGTACCCCTCTGGCACTCAATGTGTTATAAAGAAGGACAAGGCATCCAGCTTTGCAGACATGGATGCCCCTGGTAGGCTGCAAATGCACAACTGTTTAAGAAAGGCAAACATCAGTAGTTTTGGTGAACAGTTCCTGATTCCTGCCTTAAAACTCAACCCACTGCCTCCACTCAGTGCTGTATGTCGCCCAGGTTTTAGGGGCCAGGGATTTCCGAATAAGGTCATCTAGCTGGGAGTCCCCAACTGCAAGCATTTAGGGGGACAAACAGCACCACCTTCCCCTCTATAATGCATCTGCTGTGCCATTATTAACACCTGGCACATGCCTTGCCTTGATATGTATGTAAAAATGCAAGCATGTCAAAACCAAACATCACAGTAACCTAGAACTGGTGGTGAAGAAGAAGAAGAGAGACAATCAATGACAAAAACAACACTCATATTATCTGTGCATAAAATGACTCCCTTATTCACCAATTCATCCTGTCATAGTTCCAAAGCCATTATAATAGGAAACAATTCTAAGAATGTGAGATGTGGTACTGCCCATTCCCAAGGCCACGTCCCCACCACCATTTTCCACAGAAATGGGCCCCAAAACCCAATGCTCCCACAGCATGTGTATACAATTGGAGGTCCTGCCTACACTGCACACTGTGCACCCATACCTGTGTGCCATTACAATTTTCCAGAAAGTTATCACAAACATTCAAATCATCCTTCAACTGAAAAAGTAGGGCCTACAAACTAGAAGTCATCAAAGTAATGAGCTATAGCCACTGCTCCTGCACTGTGACTCACTCTCCAATGTAGAAAGGTGCTAAAGGCCTCAAAGTAGGAGCAGGAGACAGCGCAACCCATCAACAGGTACTTATCCATGTAATGATCACCCTTCCTTTTGATACCCATATACCTAAAACTAGCCTGGTATATTTGTAAAAGCCTAAAGGCTGATTCCACATTAATATTAAACATGAGGGATCCTGGGCCCGATGCCTTAACAATTGCCTGTGCTTTATCAAATGTTTCATATTGGTCACTGCAAGCCTCCTTTTCTGTGGCGTCATTGACCGACAAATGCTAAATCAGCTTAAAATTGTCTGACCAATTCTTTGGTACCACCCCCAATGGAGACACAAACAGATCTGGCAATGGTGGAGTCTGAAATGGGCCCAATACCCTCCCAGCACTGATTTCCTTACCTAGCTTATTCTCAGATATTGATAGGACGAATGCAAATTTCTAATACTCCTTGAGGGCAAAATGACTGACTGAACTGGAATTTGAAAACCGAATGTAAAACCCTTCAACAAAAACAAATCCCCTCCCTTATCTGGGTACACGTGCAAAAGCTCACTCAGCCTGTGAAGGAATATTGGTGTATGTGCCCTTTCCATCAACTGTAGGAAAGGAAGTATTTTTGGGGTGCCTACCCTTTGCTTTGCACAGTCTACCACAGGGTAACTCCTACCACAGAGTGAACACACATGTTTAGGGCACTCACCCTAAATCCATGTACCTAAGCATGTTTGCGCACTGATCAAGTCACTGGTCTACCAATATTGGATCTTGAAGTTGATGTTTATGCCTTGGGAACAGCTCTTCTCCTGTGAGTGTGCATTTTTGGTTTCTTCCCCTCCAGTGCGCTTGGTGACTGAAGTTGATTGGAGTGATTGAGCAGATTGATCGAGGATATCTGTGTGGAGGCAGTAACAATATCCTCCACAGGCCTGTTTTCTGCTTGACTGTTTGAAGCAGCATTGATTAAATGTGAGTAGTTCAATCATCTTCATTATAAGGTGTTTCGATTTCATGGTGAGATACACTATGATGTTCTCCCTCTTTTGTTTTTTGGCTAGAAAACCCTTTATTCAATCTCCCAGTGCCTTGGGTCTAACTTGCCTACCCTCCTTACTCCTTTTCTCCCTGTCCTTCTTCACCCCCACAGCCTCCCTTGCTAAGGCAAATATGTCAACAAACTTGCCCACCTTTATCCTATGTCACACCTTAATAGGGATACAATGAAAGTTATTTCCATTTCTACATGCACATCCTGTGCAACCCCATGCTCAGGAGGTGCCTTATCCTGCTTTCTTCCCTTCTTCCTTTCTGCAGCTGCTCCTTTAAAATATCTCCTGACCAACCTAAACATTCTACTCTACTCAGAGTCTGAACTAGAAACATCAGCATCAGAAGAGCACTCACCCAGAGACAGATTTTCGGGAGACATCTCCTGCTCTGCCTATTCTGAACTTTGGCGCTGCTCTCCAGTGTTGCTCAACAAAAACTGGGTGAGTGTCTGCCTACACAGTCAGTACTCTTGCCATGCTACCATTAGCCACAGCCGCTTGTGCATTGCCACTTTTTTTGTGGCCCAAGACTAGATCTGCTAGCAGCACTTAAAGGGGCTTAATGCACTAAGGAATAGACTTGTCCAAAAAAGGGGGGTGTATCGGATATGTGTGAGGCCCCTGAGGCATACTCTGGTAAGATTTTCAAGGTGCCTGCACATTTGAGGGGTATAAAATAGGGATACCTTGAAGGTGATCCCAACCTGATAACCAACCCGATGGCCCTCCCACATATCCCCTATATGAGCCCATTCTTTGACTAACCCCAACAGCCTACTGTTTTGAGGGAACACCTGCTGGGCCTCTCCTGTTCTGCAGTGGAACTGTGCATATGCCGTCCTGTGCTGTTGCTTTGCCCTTCATGCTATTGGGGTGACCTGAGGTCACTGATGATGGTATCCTTCTCTCCCCATTGGCCTCTGTGATCTGGCAATAGTTTGGGTAAACTACATGAGATCCGACAACGACATTAAGTGGCAATCTGGAAGTGACTACAAGGAGATGTGGGTATCCTTCCTCATCACTCTGGCATGGGGTGGAGCAAGGAAAGGCAGGATTTGGCCTGTGGGTGCTACAGGTAGCAGCATGGGAGGGATGTACAGAGGCTGGGGTGCTGAGAGACATGGAAGAGAGAGGAGGCAGCACCAGAGGAAAGATGGAAAGCAGCATGAGGCAAAGGTATCGGCAGAGATGGAATTCAGCTGAATTGGAAATATCATGCTGAGAGGCAGAGGAAAGATATGAAGCAAGTCTAGTAGAAAGGGGTGCTGAAGTAGGAAAGGAGGCAGATGGAAGGAAAGACATGAAGCACTATTACTTGCCGTGGCGACCTATTATTTTAGTTACCCAAAACCAGTAAAAAAAAAATCTAGGAGTTTAATTCGGCAAGATCTCCCTTCTTTAAACCCATGCTCAAAATTTCAAGTCCTAAGCTACTAGCCAGGCCTGAAAATTTACTCGCCACCAGTTTCCACACCTAGCCCCACCCATATCCCCACCTTTAACCCTACCCATATCCTCGCCATATAGTGGAGAAACTTCCTTAAGCACATCCAGATTTGAAGGAGAATTTTAACCATTTACTGTTGATATTGCATCTCTATAAGGTACATCAGTCTGGATACAGACTGAGTCTTTTCATCACTGGGACAATCATACATGTGGAAACTTATGATCAAATGATGGAGAAGGGGGAGAAAGAGAGACAGGATGAAGAAGAGGGAGAGAAAAAAAAGACATGATGGAGATGGAAGAGAGAGAGACATGATGGAGAAGGAGGAGAGAGAGAGACATGATGGAGATGAGGGAGAGAGACATGATGGAGAATGAGGAAAGAGAGACATGATGGAGAAAGGGGAAAGAGATAGACATGATGGAGAAGGAGGAGAGAGACATGATGGAGAAGGGGGAGAGAGAGACATGATGGAGAAGGAGGAGAGAGAGATATGATGGAGATGGGGGTGAGAGACATGATGGAGAAGGGAGAGAGAGAGAGACATGATAGAGAAGGAGGAGAGAGAGGGACATGATGGAGATAGGGGAGAGAGAGACATGATGGAAATGGGGAGAGACACACATGCTGAATAAGGGGGAGACAGACATATGATGGATAACGGGACAAATACATGATGGAGACGGGAGAGTGATAGACATTATCAATGCATTAGATGTCTTTAGCATTCAAATAATTAATTTGTTAGCAAACCTAATCTAAAAGGAATTTGCTACCTTGTGAAAATAGTTTTTATAATATATTCAGTGTATTTTGTATTAGTATAAATAAAGTAGTCATATAATTAAAGTGTATTAACTAGAATTATTATACACCAACCAGACTGTTTAAAATGGGGAATTCTGGCACTGACCATTGTCTTCGATGTGACAATGTTCAAGGCACATACTTGCATATGATTTGGGAGTGTCCTGAAGTTGGGAGGTTTTGGTCAGAAATAATGCGTATTGTGACCCTGGTGTTGGGAAGACCTGTTCCTGTGACTCCAAAGATTTGTTTACTGTCTGTCTTCCCCGAAGAGACTGAGGATGCAAATGACAAATCTCTTCTGCTTGAGCTCTTGGTGATGGCGAGAAAGGTGGTGGCCTTGAACTGGATGTCAAACAGGGCTCCCAATTGTAGAGCGTGGATAAACCTGGTTTCACAGTGTTTTCCACATTATAAATTGGTTTACTTATACCGAGGTACTCCGGCTAAGTTTGATAAGATCTGGGGACGATGGCAGACCTGGTGGACAACTAGAGCAGATACTACTGTAACTCCCGACGATGTGAAACTTTCTGGAGATGGTTGACTGAGATCATATCTGCTTGCCGTGTGGATGGTTGTGACGTATATTTGATGTGCACCTTTGTGTATGACTCCTGTACATAACGGGATTCTGTGAAATCACTGGCTGGTGGGTGGGGTTGGGGGGTGCTGCGGGTTCGGGGGAGAGAGGAACTGGGATCGAGGGGTATAGTCTTAGTTCAGTTAGGTTAGATGTTTGGAGTTTGGGTTCTTCGTGGTTGAAATTATCATAAAAAGCTCAGGTTGACTCTGTACACCCTATTACTATGCATATATTCTTTTTATTGTTATAAATGTTTACATACTCTTGATGTACTTGAAAGATCTTACATGTACCTTTTTTCTTTGTATGTGTATGGAGTGATCTGATAATAAATTATATTAAAAAAAAAAAAAGAGTGTATTAACTAAAAAATTTAAAAAAAGCTTTTTGGTTTTGCTTACTAATAATGCATTATTTGAAATTACATGTTTTAACTTTCTTTGATTTAATAGTTTTCCATGCTACCATGATAAGAACTTGTTCTCATGGGTGATTTAATCCTTTGAGTGACAGAGGGGCGAACAAAGCATTGCTCAGCAATGCGTTATGCACCCTTGTGGCACTCAGAGGGTTAAACAACGCTGTGATGCAGTTCTAGTGAGTGCTCATCACCTCTCATCTGCATTGCTCCAGTGACCAGCTGTGTATTATTGGCTGGGTCCGTCACTGGCCTCCAAAATCAAATTAGGGCTTATCACTTGGGGAAGCACTGTGTATTTAAAGGGATAGTAACACCCCCGAACAACGTGACACCAAAATACAGCAATCATACAAACATACTGAACTCACTTAGCCCCATCTCTCAAACCTTTATGGTTTGAGAGATGTAAGGCAAGACAGTCCTCCGGTCCCTCCCCCTTATGCCTGATGAGCTGTAAAGCTGTCAGAGGCAGAATCCGGTCGGTCGACTTTTGGCGGTTCTGCAGGAGCTCTGACATCTAGATATCTCCGTATAATTACGTAATCGGAATGGTCTACAACATGTGCTTGCAAGCCAGGCACACGTTTTAGACCATACCCATGAAGTAATAATACGGAGATATCTAGATGACAGCGTTCCTGCAGAGCCGTCATCTGGTGCTGAAAGCAGGATCTCATGATACAGCGGATGTATGAGAAGGGGGAGGGAGCGGAGTTCTGTCTTGCCTTACATCTCTCAAACCATAAAGGTTTGAGAGATGGGACTAAGTGAGTTCAATATGTTTGTATGATTGCTGTATTTTGGCGTCACATTGTTCGGTGGATTAATATCCCTTTAACTCTTTTATATTAAAACACACAGACTGATTATTACTGGAGCCCAAACATTCTCCTACAGCTAAATCTGATACCAAGTCTCCATTTGTAAATAATAAATCAGGATGGATTCCTTCCAATTTGGCTCTTCTACTAATTGACTTGTAAAGAATTTAGGATATCTCTACTTCTGGCTGAACCTGCTATTTGGTTGGTCCAGCCCACATCAGAAAGATTAAAGTCCCCCATAATAATAACTTCAACTTTCACTATCATCTTAGTTACTTCCTTGACTAGCAGTTGATCTTACCTGGCTTCAGGTGCACCAGTGCACCCTCCACCATCTTTTAAAACTTGTGGCATACTGTCACATTTAAGCTTTTCACTGCTATAGGGGCCTGAAATTCAAATTGTTCTCACTTACGTTAAAACTTTAACGGTTCCCAACTAAACACCTTTTATATATTACTGGTGAGATATATTACATATCAATTTTAAGAAAACACAAAATGCAAATTATCAGTGTATGATACGATGATATGTTTTATACACAGTAAGACTCCTGTACAAAGTAAAAATGGTGCAATGCTGGAGCAACCAGATGACTATAGCTAACTAATAATAATAATACTCAGCTTCCATTGATTTAAATTGTTTTTTAATCTTTTGAATGCTAGCGTGGTCCCCTATAGCAGTTAATGGGGTAAAAAGCCGAATTATATGGGAAGGTATATTTGTGTCCTATAGTGCGGTTGTTTTTCGCCAGAATTGTACCACTTTTATTTAGTACACATGCATCAGTGGGGTATATGTATTAAAGTTTGTAAATGAGGAAAAAAACATTTTCACTGTGTGTGTGAAAAAAGTAAAATCCTAATTGTTTCTGGGTTTTTCTTTGGTACATTCTGTGAATCTCTAGAAAGAAATCCTGCAATATATGTCTTGTTTGTTCTTGCACGTGACAGTTTCATGCTGCAGGAAAGAGAACACAATTCAAGCATGCTCTCCTTTCAACCTTTCAGCTCCTGATCATGCTCCTCTTTCACCTACATCTAGACATTGTGCATGTACTGTAAGTCTGAGAAGAGCATGTCATAAATAACATTCCACAGTGTGCTGTAAGGGTTTATGTTATGACTTGTGCAGCAACTTTCTGTTGATCAAAGGTCACATAATTCTCAGTAATCCTATGCCTTCAGAGATTAAAGGGATAGAGATACTTAAAATGTAAAAAAAAAATATGCTGTAGGGTTTATCCCCCTGAGTAAAACAAGAGTATTCCCACTGATGAAAGGTGTTTCATTCAAAAGTTATTAATTTTCAAAGTTGAATTTTTAGGTGCAATATCACAGTGGCCTGAAATTGTACAGTGGTGCTGTTGCTACACCATCCTATGGAGATTGATGGTCCCAGGACCAGAGCTGTCCATAGGATCATGTAGCAACAGCGCCACTGTACAATTTCAGGCCACTGTGATATTGCACCTAAAAAATTCAACTTTGAAAATTAAAAACTTTCGAATGAAACACCTTTCAGCAGTGGGAGTACCCTTGTTTTACTCAGGGGGATAAACCCTACAACATATATTTTTTACATTTTATGTATTACTATCCCTTTAAACCAGGTAAGTACAAAATCTGGTAAACACAATATAATGCTTGCTTCAAGTAAGGTAAGTGTGAACTAAAAATTGGCTATTTCTTTATTCGTACTTTTCCAGCAAGGATGTATAGTTTAAACATTATTGACTGATTTAGTTAAAAACTCAATTACAAGACATTCTAAAAGTCCTATTGAGTATTTTTCCGATATTTTTTGACACAATATTTTTCGACAAGGAGCCATCAGTTTAGTTAACCTCAAATCTGTTAATTTGCAATTCTGTTAAATTACACGTTATTATAAAGTATAATCTATCACATATAATTATCCCTTTGTGTGCATTGAGTACCCCTCTTGAACTTAAAGGGGTAGTCATCCATGTGACAGTAGTAACCATCAGTATGAATGCCCAATGCCGGAAAGCAGTAGTGTGCCCATATTCCTATGCACACCCAGATTAGTGCCTTAACCCATCCAGTACCAGTAGTGTTGAATACATCCAGAGTCACAAGCACACCCACCTCCATCTACTTTAACAGAAGGATAGCAACAGTGCATGGAATGCACTTAGCAAGCACAATACAATACAATAAAGATCCCTCCTTTGCCTTTCCTTTTGCTGACCAATAAAGGAATAGAACAGATGAGATGAGCTCCTTTGCTCTCCAGGGCAGGGGTAACAACTTACAGTATATTTGTGTTGCCTGAAGCTGGTGAATAACCAGGTTTCTTTCCTTATAAGTGTCACACTAAAAGGGAAGGCGTTCAGGACAGACAAATGAAACAGTGATTTTTAGTCCCCGTAGATACATAAAAACTGCTGGACTTAGAAGGTCAATGGTACAAAGGATTTAAAGAAAAATGTACACATACTAGTGGTATAGCCTAAAGCATTTCACTAAAATGTGTGCTTCATTAACACAGGTTAACTTGAAATTGCAGTTGGTGCTGAATGCATGACTACATTCAGTGCAATACCTATCTGCCCTGCAATTTTTAGGCACACTTTTATTAAATTGGGCCCTTAATAACCATATTTGGCGCAGTTCACATTGTTGCTCAATATACTATTCTATTATAGACATGGATGACTAATGAAACAGTTTGGGGAGGTAAGCTGTCGAAAAACAGACTATCTCCTGTTTTTTGGCCCATATCAGACTTATATTGCAGCAATATTGCTAATGCCACAGTTTATATAGTTGAACCAGTGTAATATCCCAACTGCCTTATGGAGTTGAGAAGGGATTTGTTTTACCCAATTGGAACTTAATTGGAAATAGCTACTATTGTGTTTTTGCCTTTCTGTTGAACAAGAAGAGTTATATGACAGGGTATGAACTTCCATGGACGTGTCTTTTTTTCAGCCTTATGACCGAATTTACTATGTTACTATCTTAGGTAGTTTATGGGACCAACAATGGCCCAGTAAGCATAGAAATACAGCTTCTGTCCTATGTCTGTCTTCAATATTGTCCTATTCAAGTTATTTAAAACTCTTTGACTTATCTTTAAATACTTTCACAAATATGTAGAGACATGATAATTTGGTATATGAGATCCATGAAGGTCTTATTAAGAGTCAGTTTACAAGGATAATGTTTTCCTGTTTGTATACTTTCTCCTCTTCACTAAATCAGACTAATAATTTGGTGATCAGTACTAGTGGGCATAAAAATTAAAATTAAAATGAGCTCTACAAACAATACTTTGATAAGATGTAGGGAACTGATGTATCCAGTGATATTTTTAAATATAGACTATACTCACTTGTTAATGATCCCTGTTTTTAAATAGAACCAATAAAGGTCTTAGTTTTAATCACCCTTCCCTCAGTATGTACCATATAAATGCTGTTGTATTGGTCCCCTATCTATCCTATTTGTTAAACTCTTAAATCTCTCATGGATATTTTTATCTCTAATCTGACCTCCTTTTCAAATATGTTATATTTTGGGACTTGCAACAATTAAAATATAATTAAACCAAATAATCATGATTGACAATGGTATCATTACACCACATAGTAGCATAGTTCAGTTATTTGGTGTAAATAAATTCTAACAAAAAGAAGGAAGGAAAGAAGAGTGCAAAAACCTTATGAGAGTAGCACCTGTATACAGTAAAATAAAACCCTCTCCGATGTGCTGTACTCACAAGATAATCATAGAGTGTGTGCCTTCACAGATATTCAAACGTAGGTTTTCTTCGTATGGGCTGTAGATATCTTTCGTGTTGCCAGATGTTAAATCAAAGTTGTGACTTTGTTTCTTTTCCTCGTAAGAATACATCTGATAAACCCTCTGAAGGTGGAACTAGAATGTAAGCAGAGATAGACACGCAGGGCAAGAGCCCTCTAAGGGTAACACCGTAAGGCAACAGATATACCCTGCGTAAAAAAATGTCCCTACTTACCAGATATTAAAGAAATTAAGGCATATAGGAGTGGCAGAGAGGATGCATACAGCCACCATAAGAAATCATCGAGAATCGCTTGGAGTCATACGAAGCAAGAATATTTAATACAAACTCAATAGGTAACAAATGTAATGAAATAAATATATATATATATATATATATATATATATATATATATATATATATATAAAAGATCTAAAAATGTATAAGATCAATTAGGGATATTTAGTACCCTTATAATGTAACGTCCGACGAGTTTCGTGAGAGGACCTCTCACTTCATCAGGGATATCAAAGTATATCGTTCAATACCTATGTTAAATAGTAACGCTTTTGAGAAAATAGTTCAATCGGATCCCATAATGCAAAGTACCTTTAGATGGTAGAGAAACCACATGAACCTTGATGATGAGAACGCCTGGTCTACCAGATGCTTCTGCTGAAACGCACCATAATTCAAACATCAGTTTCATTCTGGGGCCATACTTGACCGTCTGTTACTCGACTTAATAAAGTTATGTAAAAAAAAAAAAAAGAGACGAAAACCCGTCTATTTTATTATTTGGCATACTTCAAACATCGAAGTTCATAAAAAATGTAGATATTTCTGGATAAATCATCTTACCAGTTAAAGGATAGAATGGTTCATCTTAGAACATATATGTGACGGTACCAGGATTTACTGGACCCTTTTTGGGTCGTCGGTTCCTGAACCGCCGCTGCCCCTCTTCCCCGGCCGGCTGGAGCCCTGCTGCTTCCTGGAGGTCCTGGATACTCAGGTAGGAACAACTGGATGTGGCCCAATGGCAGACTGGCAGAGCTAGTGAATTTAGCTGCAGAATCCTTGGTGAGGTTTCCAGAGGCCCTACTCCAGCAGACCGGAGAGGCAAGTGAATTCGCTCCTGCAGTGGTTAAGGTGAGAATCCCCAGCACAAGCTCCCTCCAGCAATACAACTGAGACTTATATTAAGGAGGGTAGAACAGAACAGCCTTTATTGATAAAACACACTGCTTAAATACACTTCCAGACACTCTTATCAAGATAAGAATACAAATTAGTGTTTGAAAAAGGGACATTTTAACTGGTCCATAATAACCTCCCCTGACTGGTCAGTGAAGCACAGCAGAAGTCAATTCACATTCCTTAGCACATGGAGTATTCTTTAAACAAGCCAGAGTGCTGGGCTTAACAGCCCACTCTGCGATCTGGTTCCCCAGATTTACCAAATATCACACAATGTACAAAACAGTGATCAATATTTCAAATGTTATAGTTCTAAACTATTACATCTTGGACAGACTAGGCGTGATCCTAACGGATCCACCTCTGCACTGTCCACAAAGTTTTTCAGGCATCTTCTTGCCAGGATAGTCTATCAGCTTTTTTGTTGGACCTGCTAGGTCCGCACTGAACGGTAAAGGTGGAGGGAGAATCTCCAGCTGTGTAACAACTGTCCATTTTTCCTATAACCTTATTTAGAAATGCAGCCATCTTTGGGGTTGTACAGACATGGAGCTTGTGAATGCACTGGTAAGATCCCCCAAATCATTTGCTAACAGTACCTTAGCTGGAATACCAGATATCACTCCCACCTCACAGTCTCTTTCACCAGCACCCCAATCCAGTGTGATCCGGGCCAAGTGAATCTGGTGTATGGCTCCTCCAGCAACTCGTACTGCAACTGTCCGGCCAGTTCTCTGTCTGTGGGGGACCTGGTTGGGTTGTACCATAGTGATTGTGGCCCCAGTGTCTCTCAACCCCTTGGCTGGCTGCCCGTTCACCAGCACTGTCTGACCATGGTGTCCTCGGTTATCTGTGCTGGCGGTTTGGACCAGGCTCACCTCGTGGATCGGTCCCCACACTTCACCCCTGCCAAAAGGAGCAATATTGTAATCCACTCCCATGGCCATGGATAAATTATACTCCATAGTTTCAGTGCCAGGGTCCTCTCCCCACAGTAGGCTTGTCTTGGTGCACTCCGGGGTGGGACCGGTAGAGATACCGGCTGCTGGGGCAAGAGCCCAGGCTGTGACTGTTTCTGAGGGTAATTGCTCCAAACATGCCCAGACTGTAAACAATCATCACACTGCAGTCCATAGCGGTGCCCTCTACTGGGCTGGTTGTGACTGATGGGAATGGGGCTGAGATGTGGCATCTAGCCCATTTGAGTGTCAGTAGTAATTCCTTTGGATTGTACAGGAGAGCGACAGGGCCAGTTCTCTTGAGTCTCCACAAATCTTTCCATACAGTAGGCTTGTCTTTGTGCACTCCGGGGTGGGACTGGTGGAGATATTGGCCTCTGGGACAGGTTTCTAGGTCCGGACCGTCTCTGAGGGCAATTGCTCCGAACATGTCCCAGCTGCAAACAATTATAGCACTGCAGGCCAGAACTACACCTTCTACTGGGATGGCGGCTAGTGATGGGAACGGGGCAGGGCCCTGGTACCTGGATCCCTCGAGGGGTGGCATTAGATCCTGTTGGGGGGACCGGAGAGGGCCAGGGCCCACTCCGTTGGGTTTCTACATATTTGTTGGCTAACTTGGCTGCTTCCCTTACTGTAGCTGGATCACGGTCCCCTACCCAATCCCGAACTTCAGGAGGCGTATGTTGAAAGAATTGCTCCAGTAGTAAAAGCTGCCAACAATCCTCCATAGTCTTTGTATTGCAGCCCAGTAGCCAGTTGACACAAACACGGTCCATGCGGTACACCCATTCCGCACAAGAGTCCTATTGCCGCCGTCAGGTATCCCGGAACTTCCGCCTCTAGGCATCTGGGGTAACTGCATACCGGGTAAGCAGGTACCTTTTCAACTCTGTATAATCGCCGCTGACTTCAACAGATAGGGCTCGATATGCCTCGGCTGCATGTCCAGTCAGCTTGCCCACCAGGATTGTTACCCAGTCGATCTGATCAATCTCATAAAGAGTGCATTACCTCTCAAAATCTTGCAGGTACCCGTCTATGTCTCCTTTGCTCTCCTCAAACACCCTGAAGGCTTGATGAGGCAGTTTGCCCTTCCGAGATCCACAGCTCCGTGGAAATCCAGAGTCTCTCGGGCCTCTCTCCAGTTCTGCCATCCTCAGACGTTCCTCCCTTTCTGCTGTCCTCTCCTGAGTCACCATGGCCATGACTCTATCCACCACCTCAGCAGATGGATTGGGCCCATAAACAGCAAGCCGAATCTTGACATCTCGGGTGAAGGCATCCTCATGCTCAGTAGGGCTCTTCTTGGATCTCATGCTGGTCTGCAGGCTTGCAGGGATAGCGGTTCCAACTGATAGACGGTCCATCTGAATCAAAGCCTCAATCAAATCAGTCTTTCTGGGTCCACTTGCTTCTCCACCTCTGTCAGTTAGGATCTCTTTTAACGTGGATCTCTTCAGCTGCTTGTAGAACCCCTCCATACTCTTGCCATTGGCTCCAGCCAAATCTCCCGATGGAGATTGTCCCGTGGGTGGTTTGGATGCCTTTTAGGAAGAGGGCATCCCACCTCACTGCCACCAAATGTGACGGTTCCAGGATTTACCGGACCCTTTCGGGGTCGTCGGTTCCTGAACCGCCGCTGCTGCTGCCCCTCTTCCTCGGCCTGCTGGAGCCCTGCTGCTTCCTGGAGGTCCTGGATACTCAGGAAGGAACAACTGGATGCTGCCCCCTGGCAGACTGGCAGAGCTAGTGAATTTAGCTGCAGAATCCTAGGTGAGGTTTCCAGAGGCCCTACGCCAGTAGACCAGCGAGGCAAGTGAATTCGCTCCTGCAGTGGCTAAGGTGAGAATCCCCAGCACAAGCTCCCTCCAGAAATACAGCCAAGACTTGTATTAAAGGGATAGTAATGTTTCATAATAAAAGCAGCTCTAATTAATCATCATAGTATTTGGACTTTGGAGAGTGTTATTTCAATTCTGTCAGAGTTGTTGTTCCAGAGTAATGCAATGACAAAGTGTCCCCCTCCCACCCCTTTTACTGATGTCACACTGTTCAGCCACAGCAGAAGGGAGGTGCCTAGGTAGACTGCAGAGAGGGACAATCTTCAATTAAGATAAGGGAAAAACTGAAAAGCTTGTCAAGGGGGGCAGGGCTTTCATTGTTCTAATAGGAAGAAGAGTGTCCCCTGCTGTTATCTGTCTAGTCTATGGACTGCATTCCACATCTGAGAAGAGATGGCTTACACTAGGTAAAAGGGGCGGGAGGGGGAAACTTTGCTTGTGAATATCTCATAAACCATAAAGGTTTGAGAGATAAGACTTACATAATTCTTCATGTTTTTTTAACGCCTACAAAATAAAATAAAGTTAAAACGAAGTATTACTATTCCT
The DNA here is from genome assembly GCA_037306005.1 of Rhinophrynus dorsalis. Lineage (NCBI taxonomy): Eukaryota > Metazoa > Chordata > Amphibia > Anura > Rhinophrynidae > Rhinophrynus > Rhinophrynus dorsalis. The sequence goes on along the minus strand of CM074727.1, from coordinate 85,755,545 downwards.
TTAAGGAGGGTAGAACAGAACAGCCTTTATTGATAAAACACACTGCTTAAATACACTTCCAGACACTCTTATCAAGATAAGAATACAAATTAGTGTTTGAAAAAGGGACATTTTAACTGGTCCATAATAACCTCCTCTGACTGGTCAATGAAGCGCAGCAGGAGTCAATTCACATTCCTTAGCACATTCCTTAGCACATGGAGTATTCTTTAAACAAGCCAGATTTACCAAATATCACACAATGTACAAAACAGTGATCAATATTTCAAATGTTATAGTTCTAAATTATTCCATCTGGTCACACTATATATATAGAAATCATATGTACCTTCATTCATAAAACAATCAGAATGACAAAAAAACATACAAGGTATGATGATGATGATCCAAATTAAATACATAAAAATAATAATAGTAATGAGAGACATATGAGCATCATAATAACATGTATCGGGTATATATATATACTTACACATTTTAGATACTCATATGTCTCCCATTACTATTACTATTTTTATATATTTAATTTGGATCATCATCATACCTTGTATGTTTTTTGTCATTCTGATTGTTTTATGAATGAAGGTACATATGATTTCTATATATATATGTTCTAAGATGAACCATTCTATCCTTTAACTGGTAGGATGATTTATCCAGCAATATCTACATTTTTTTATGACCCTCGATGTTTGAAGTATGCCAAATAATAAAATAGTTGGGTTTTCGTCTCTTTTTATTTTTACATAACTTTATTAAGTCGAGTAACAGATGGTCAAGTACGGTCCCAGAATGAAACTGAGGTTTGAATTACGGTGCGTTTCAGCACAAGCATCCGGTAGACCGGGCGTTCTCAGCATCAAAGTTCATGTGGTTTCTCTACCATCTAAAGGTATGTGCTACTTTGCATTATGTGATCCGATTGGACTATTTTCTCAAAAGTGTTACTATTTAACATAGGTATTGAACTATATACTTTGATATCCCTGATGAAGTGAGAGGTCCTCTCACAGAGGTTACATTATAAGGGTACTAAATATCCCTAATTGATCTTATATATTTTTAGATCTTTTATATATATATATATATTTTTTTTTTTTTTTAATTTCATTACATTTGTTACCTATTGAGTTTGTATTAAATATTCCTGCTTCGTATGACTCCAAGCGATTCTCTGTGATTTCTTATGGTGGCTGTATGCATCCTCTCTGACACTACTATATGCCTTGATTTCTTTCTTATCTGGTAAGTAGGGACATTTTTTTACACAGGGTATATCTGTTGCCTTACGGTGTTACCCTTAGAGGGCTCTTTGCCCAGCGTGTCTATCTCTGCTTACATTCTAGTTCCACCTTCAGAGGGGTGATCAGATCTATTCTTAAGAGGAAAAGAAACAAAGTTACAACTTTGATTTAACATCTGGCAACACGAAAAATATCTACAGCCCATATGAAGAAAACCTATGTTTGAATATCTGTGAAGGCACACACTCTATGATTATCTTGTGAGTACAAGCACATCGGAGAGGGTTTTATTTTACTGTATATAGGTGCTACTCTCATAAGGCTTTTGCGCTCTTCTTTCCTTCCTTCTTTTTGTTAGAATTTATTTACGTGGTGGTACTGTGAGCACCTAAGAAGAAGCAGCAAACCTAAGAGAAGCACAAAGGTGAACTCTATATATCCATCAACTTGTGTTTATTACTATATACTTTTTTGAACAATTGTGTTGTGGATTTACCTTTTGTTTCAAGAACCTTTACATATTTTGGACTCAAGGACTTGATTACACACATAGTGCATTGTAATTCTTTTGCCAGTTATTTGGAGTGGAGGTTATATATGAGCAGCATACAGTTTTATAGGTTATAGATATTTATAAACTGTAATATCTCTTTCTCACTAATACTTTTGAGTGAAGGGTACACCGAGTCACTATTTTGGACTACCATGTGAGCATATGTATTTTTAAAAAGCTACATTGCCAGAACCTTTCTGTGTACACTAACTAGAATTTATTTTTCTCTTCTGTTAGTGTGGTAAAAGATGGATTCAATTCAAAAGTATTTTTCCTCCACTTGCAGGTGTTTTGTGTTCCCGTGAGTGCAGACTAGTCATCTGATGGGTATTCATTTGGGCCAAATTTGAACAGGGTGGTAGTTCTGCTTTAAACAGGAGACCATACATTTATTGATAACAATACTTGTGCATTAAGAAAACATTTTATTGTGCCAGCCTTTTTAATTTGCAGTGACTGGGTTAATAATTGTTAGTATGATTGTCAGTTTAACTCAGTGTACAAGGTGGCACATCTGCATACCTGGAACAGCTGTTCCAGGATTCAAATCTCTGTGACATGTGTTAACAAGTAGCCTATTTGGAAGCTCAAATAAGAGATCGGGGCTTGAGTCTATTGTGTCTGGTAAAACATACATTAATGTCAAAAAAGAGTTCTGGATGGTATATACATTATTCCTTGGCTAGCATTCTCAGCAATGAGCATTGATCATATGAACTTGTGTTGCAGCCCAACAGCAAACAGTCTTAATTAATTTGGCCGCTCTTCACTGTACTCTCTCTAGTTCCAGAATGTCTTGTTTCAGAACTGGTGTCAAAAACTGCATTGCATATTCAAGGTGAGGTCTTACCAGCAATTTATATAGTGGCAAAATTATTTTATCCACTCTTGCTTCAATACCCCTTTTATGCAAGGCAGGACTTTGTATGTTTTTGTTACTGCTGTTTGACACTGGTCACTGTTTCAAAGTTTCTAGTTTACAAGGACTCCCAGATCTTTCTCTAACAATGAGTCTCAAAAAATGATCCCATTAAGTTCATAAGTAGCACTGAGATTTTTTTCTTCCCAAATGCATAAGTTTACACTTTCCCTTTAAATGTATTGGAGAATTTTCCATTTACCACAACACACTGTTCCATATCCTTCAACCAGTCTTCTATTCAGTTTCACAGGTTATCTTTTACCTCCAATTTCCTTATTTTATACACCATCCTCCTGTGTGGCACTGTATCAAATCCCTTTGCAAAATCTAAGCATACTACATCTAGTGCTCAATACTATTAGCCACCTCAAAACTAGCGTTACAGTAAGAACAAGCAATGTGTATTTTGCAAACGTGTTTTACTGGTTTTCTATTGTAGAACCACAGTAAAATAAAACCAGTGTAGGCAGCACATGTTGACATACTAAAAAAAATGGAGCTGTCTGCTTTTATTCAACTACACCTTAAACTACCACCTAAAACACGCTAAACATCAAAATCTAAGGAGATAGGCGTACATTTGATGACAGAATGGTCAAGTTAGGCTTTAGATGGCCTAGAGTCACTTAAGGTTGATGCTGTGGCAATATGATTTTGTCGATGTATTCAAAACACTTCTACATTTCATATACAAGGAAGTCATTGTATGTTGAATAAATTGGAGAAAGAAGAATGTTGAATGGGAGCACTATATGTCGAAATACAAATGGAGAAAAAAGAATGTTGAATGGAAGCACTATATGTCAAAATACAAATGGAGGAAGAAGAATGTCGAATAGGAGTTTAGTTTATCTAAATCATTTTGCAGAGAAAAAACACCCTGCTCTGGATGTATTTCCTTACACAGCTTAGTGTGATCCGCAAAGATTGAGACATTACTTTCAGTTCCCACTTCTAGATCATTAACAAACAAGGTAAAAAACATTGGGTTGAGGACTTAACCCTGTGGCACCCCACTTACAACTTCAGGCCAACTTGAAAAGGTTCCATTTACATGAACTCTCTGCCATCTATGATTTAACCAGTTCTCTATCCATGCACAGATATCACCTTCCAAACTGAAACCTTTTAAACTTATGCAGTAACCTGTTGTGAGGCACTGTATCAAAAGCTTTTGCACAATCCAAGTATACTACATCAACCATAAATCCCTTGTACAAATTACTACATACCCATTCCGTAAAATGCAAGTAAATTAGTTTGACATAATCTATTCATCATAAAACAATGCTGGCTCTTACTAATAATACTATTGGTCTTCACATGGTTCTGAATACTGTCAGTTAGTAACCCTTTTAATATCTTACCCACTATGGACATCAAGCTTACAAGCCTATAATCTCTAGGTTTAGATCTTGCCCCCTTTTTGAACAATGGTACTAGATCAGCTTTCCTCCAATCACACAGCACTATGCCTGATGAAACTGAATCAATAAATTGTTAGTTTAATGGTCTTGTTATTACTGAACTAAGTTCCTTAAGTACCATTGGATGTATACCATCAGGTCCAGGTGCTTAACTCACCATAACCCTTTCCAGTCTCTTTTGGACTTTGGAGGGATGGGGCGAGACTAGTGATGAGCGAGCACCCCAATGCTCGGGTGTTCGGGTGCTCTGACCGAGCACCCCCTGAGGCTCGAGTGCTCGGCCGAGCACCCGAGCCCCATTGAAGTCAATGGGAGGACTCGAGCATTACACCAGGCACCCCCTGCTCTGATGAGGGGAGGGTGCCTGGTCCATAGGAAAAGGGCAGAAAATGATGGAAACACCACAGAAATGGTTCAGGGACAGCATAGGGAGGATGTCTGGATGCATGTTGGACTCCAACATTGCTGCTGGGAACGATCTTTCGCCCGTAGTACGCCATTTTTACAGACTGACCGTAAAACACACAAAAAGGAAAATAAAAACGACTTTAGGCGAAAAATTGTTACCAAACAATATTTGCTGTATATTTACTTGTATATCATCTGCAAATTCTCCCAAAAATTTCCTCGATTTTTCTGAACTGAGGCCATGATTAAGAGGGAAACGTGCGCAGAGGCAAATTCTCCCAAAAATTTCCTTGATTTTATTGAACTGAGGCCATGATTAAGAGGGAAACGTGCGCAAAGGCAAATTCTCCCAAAAATTTCCTTGATTTTTCTGAACTGAGGCCATGATTAAGAGGGAAACGTGCGCTGAGCCGACCATCTAAAACATTATGGGTGAGGGTCTGCTGCGGAGCTGACCATCCTAAACATTATATGCGAAGGCCCGCTAGTGAGCTGACGCTATAAAACATTATATGAGAGGGCCCGCTAGAGAGCTGACCCAATAAAACATTATATGAGAAGGCCCGCTGGTGAGCTGACCTATATAAAAATTGTCAAACAGGGCCCGCTGGTGAGCTGGCCCTATATAAAAATTATATCACAGGGCCCGCTGGTGAGTGGCCCTATATAAAAATTATATCCCAGGGCATATGGAAGAGGAGGAGGAGGATGAGAAGATTAAGAGTCAACCATATACCTGTTTTTTGGGTGGAAGGGGTGAATGGGAATACAGAGTATTCCCATCATTGTAAATAACATATATAAAGTGAGTTTATGTTCCCCCAGGGCTTTCCTCCAGTGGAGTGGAGAAGTCAGGGGAAATCCAGGCCTTGTTCATTTTTATAAGTGTCAACCTATCAGCATTGTCGGTGGAAAGGCGGATACGCTTATCTGTTATGATGCCACCAGCAGCACTAAATACCCGCTCAGACAGAACGCTGGCGGCAGGGCAGGCCAGCACCTCCAAGGCGTAGAGTGCCAGTTCATACCACGTGTCCAGCTTGGACAACCAGTAGTTGTAAGGCACAGAGGGATCATTGAGGACGCTGACACGGTCTGCTACGTACTCCTTCACCATCTTCCAAAACTTTTCCCTCCTTGTGACACTAGGCTGCGCATCAGGGTGAGGGTGCTGGCGGGGTGTCATGAAGGTGTCCCACGCCTTGGAGAGTGTTGCCCTGCCTTTGTCGGAACTGCTGCGTGCTCCCCTTTTCTCCCCTTCTCGGTTGGCCAAGGTAGCACGTACTCTGCCGCCAGCGTTGTCAGATGGAAAATTTTGGAGCAATTTTTCAACAAGAACCTTCTGGTATTGCACCATTTTGCTTGTCCTCTCCACCGGAGGAATGAGAGATGAGAAATTCTCTTTGTAGCGGGGGTCCAGAAGGGTGAACACCCAGTAATCCGTGTTGTTTAAAATGCGTATAACGCGTGGGTCACGGGAAAGGCAGCCTAACATAAAGTCAGCCATGTGTGCCAGAGTACCAACAGTCAAGATTTCGCTGTCCTCACCAGGAGGATGACTCTCAATCTCCTCATCCTCTTCCTCCTCTTCTGCCCACCCACGCTGAAGAGATGGAACTAAAGTTCCATGGCTACCCTCTGTAGCGGAGGCAACCGTGTCTTCCTCCTCCTCCTCCTCCTCCTCCGCCTCCTCCAATTGTCGCTGAGAAGACGAAGTGAGGGTGCTCTGGCTATCACCTTGTGTAAGCTCTTCCTCCCGCATTTCCACCTCTTCCACATGCAAAGCGTCAGTTTTAATTGTGAGCAGCGAGCGTTTCAGTAGACACAGAAGTGGGATGGTTACACTGATAATAGCGTTATCGCCGCTCACCATCTGTGTCGATTCCTCAAAATTGCGTAAAACCTCACAGAGGTCTGACATCCATTCCCACTCCTCACTTCTGATTACAGGAAGTTGAACGGAGAGGCGACGACCGTGTAACAGCTGGTACTCCACTACTGCCCTCTGCTGCTCACAAAGCCGGGCCAACATGTGGAAGGTGTAGTTCCAGCGCGTGCTCACGTCACACAGCAGCCGGTGAGCTGGCAATTGTAAGCGCTGCTGCAGCTTCAACAGGCCGGCTGAAGCTGTAGATGACTTACGGAAATGTGCACACACGCGGCGCACCTTGGTCAAGAGATCATGCACATTGGGGTAGGTTTTTAGAAATCGCTGAACCACTAAATTAAATACATGCGCTAGGTGGTACGTGTGTGAGCTTGCCGAGCTCCAAAGCCGCCACCAAGTTACGCCCATTATCACACACAACCATGCCTGGTTGCAGGTTGAGTGGCGAGAGCCACTGCTCGGTCTGGTGACTAATCCCCTGCAACAGCTCTGAGGCCGTGTGCTGTTTGTCCCCAAGGCAGATCAGCTTCAGCACGGCCTGTTGACGCTTCCCCACTGCAGTGCTACACTGCTTCCAGCTACTGGCTGATGGGGGAGTGGCGCTGCGTGTAGAGAATTCGGAGGTGGAAACGGAGGAGGAGGAGCCAATAACGTAGGTGCTGGCGGAAACCCTGATGGAGGTAGGGCCCGCAATCCTCGGCGTGGGTAGCACCCGTGCCATCCCAGGGTCCGAGTCGCTCCCAGCCTCCACGACATTCACCCAGTGTGCCATCAGGGAAATGTAGCGTCCCTGGCCACAAGCACTTGTCCATGTGTCAGTCGTTAAGTGGACCTTCCCAGTAACTGCGTTGGTCAGGGCACGGGTGATGTTACGGGACACATGGTGGTGTAATGCGGGGATGGCACACCGGGAAAAGTAGTGGCGGCTGGGGACCGCGTACCGAGGGACAGCTGCTGCCATCAGGCTGCGGAAGGACTCAGTGTCCACAAGCCTAAATGGCAGCATTTCGATGGCCAGTAATTTGGAAAGGTGTGAGGTTAGTGCTATGGCCTGTGGGTGGGTGGCTGGGTATTTTCTCTTGCGCTCAAATGCCTGGGGTAACGACATTTGGACGCTGTGCTGGGACAGGGAAGTGGATGTGGTCGCTGATGGTGCTTCAGATGGTACAGGTGCAGGGCGGGAGGTATGCGGGCCTGCGCCTTCGACAGGCGATTGGCCGGCACCGAAAACAGGGGAAGAGGAGGCAGTGGTGTGGCCTGCAGACACAGATGGGCGATCCAGGCGTTCCTCCCACTTATTACGGTGCTTGGATGCCATGTGTCGGATCATGCTGGTGGTGGTGAGGTTTCTAGTGTTCATGCCTCGGCTCATTCTGGTGTGGCACAGGTTGCAAACTACAATTCTTTTGTCGTCCGCACTTTCCTTAAAAAAACGCCATACCGCGGAACACCTACCACTTGGCAAGGGAGATTTACGCAAGGGGGTGCTCCGTGGAACATTTGCGGGCCGGTTTGGTGCGGTCCGCCTTCTTTCTGTAGCCACACCACTGCCTCTTCCAGCCTGTTGCGGTGCTGCAGATGGCTCACCCTCAGGACTGCTGTCATCGCTCGGCTCTACACCTTCCCAGGTGGGGTCAGTCACCTCATCGTCCACCAAGTCCTCCTCCACTTCCTCACTCTGATCATCCTCCTCATGTCTTGATCCCACCACATACTCAGTCATTGACAACTGTATAACATCCTCCTCAACAAGGTCTTGAGACAGTAATAGTGGTTGATTTAATGGCAACTGTGTCTCATCATCATCATCATCATCCACTACTTCCTTTGACCTTAAATGCCGTTCACATCTGTCATCTTCTTGTGATTGGGTACCCTCTAGAGGTTGTGAATCAGGGCATAAGATGTCATGTTCCTCTGCAAGCGTGCTTGGAGAGAGGGTCAAATGAAGGATTGGTGATGAGACGAGCTCCTCACTATATCCCAGTGTGGGATCACTTCTTTGACCAGACCATCTATGGTGGGAGGAAGGATGATCAGAGTGAGGATTATGTTGACCAGACTCTTGGCTACTGAGAGTGGACTTGGTGGAAGACAGGGTGGTGCTTAACCGACTGGAAGCAGTATCAGCTGACATCCAACCAACCACCTGTTCGCAGTGGTCGGACCTCGAGAGTGATGTCCTGCGACGCCCTGTAAAATTAGACATGAAGCTAGGTATGGTGGATGTCTTTCTTTCTTGTGCTCTGGCACCAGGCACAGTTTCTCCGCGTCCTGACCCGCGCCCTGAACTATCAGGATCACGTCCACTTCCCCGTCCCTTTTTACCCGCCTTCTTCATCTTACACGGAATATGTGACTTTGATATTTTAGTTTGAAGACTTAACAGTATTTCTTCCTATTCTGCAACTCTGCACAGTACACAGAATGTGCTGCTAAACTGCGGCGAAGCACACTGAATGGAATATGTGACTTTGATATTTTACTTTGAAGACTTAACAGTATTTCTTCCTATTCTGCAACTGTGCAGAGTACACAGAATAGGCTGCTAAACTGCGGTGACGCACACTGAATGGAATATGTGACTTTGATATTTTAGTTTGAAGACTTAACAGTATTTCTTCCTATTCTGCAACTGTGCAGAGTACACAGAATAGGCTGCTAAACTGCGGCGAAGCACACTGAATGGAATATGTGACTTTGATATTTTAGTTTGAAGACTTAACAGTATTTCTTCCTATTCTGCAACTGTGCAGAGTACACAGAATAGGCTGCTAAACTGCGGTGAAGCACACTGAATGGAATATGTGACTTTGATATTTTAGTTTGAAGACTTAACAGTATTTCTTCCTATTCTGCAACTGTGCAGAGTACACAGAATAGGCTGCTAAACTGCGGTGAAGCACACTGAATGGAATATGTGACTTTGATATTTTACTTTGAAGACTTAACAGTATTTCTTCCTATTCTGCAACTGTGCAGAGTACACAGAATAGGCTGCTAAACTGCGGTGACGCACACTGAATGGAATATGTGACTTTGACATTTTAGTTTGAAGACTTAACAGTATTTCTACCTATTCTGCAACTGTGCAGAGTACACAGAATAGGCTGCTAAACTGCGGCGAAGCACACTGAATGGAATATGTGACTTTGATATTTTAGTTTGAAGACTTAACAGTATTTCTTCCTATTCTGCAACTGTGCAGAGTACACAGAATAGGCTGCTAAACTGCGGCGAAGCACACTGAATGGAATATGTGACTTTGATATTTTAGTTTGAAGACTTAACAGTATTTCTTCCTATTCTGCAACTGTGCAGAGTACACAGAATAGGCTGCTAAACTGCGGTGAAGCACACTGAATGGAATATGTGACTTTGATATTTTACTTTGAAGACTTAACAGTATTTCTTCCTATTCTGCAACTGTGCAGAGTACACAGAATAGGCTGCTAAACTGCGGTGACACACACTGAATGGAATATGTGACTTTAATATTTGAGTTTGAAAACTTAACAGTATTTCTTCCTATTCTGCAACTGTGCAGAGTACACAGAATAGGCTGCTAAACTGCGGTGACACACACTGAATGGAATATGTGACTTTAATATTTGAGTTTGAAAACTTAACAGTATTTCTTCCTATTCTGCAACTGTGCAGAGTACACAGAATAGGCTGCTAAACTGCGGTGACGAACACAGAATGGAATATGTGACTTTAATATTTGAGTTTGAAAACTTAACAGTATTTCTTCCTATTCTGCAACTGTGCAGAGTACACAGAATAGGCTGCTAAACTGCGGTGACACACACTGAATGGAATATGTGACTTTAATATTTGAGTTTGAAAACTTAACAGTATTTCTTCCTATTCTGCAACTGTGCAGAGTACACAGAATAGGCTGCTAAACTGCGGTGACACACACTGAATGGAATATGTGACTTTAATATTTGAGTTTGAAAACTTAACAGTATTTCTTCCTATTCTGCAACTGTGCAGAGTACACAGAATAGGCTGCTAAACTGCGGTGACACACACTGAATGGAATATGTGACTTTAATATTTGAGTTTGAAAACTTAACAGTATTTCTTCCTATTCTGCAACTGTGCAGAGTACACAGAATAGGCTGCTAAACTGCGGTGACACACACTGAATGGAATATGTGACTTTAATATTTGAGTTTGAAAACTTAACAGTATTTCTTCCTATTCTGCAACTGTGCAGAGTACACAGAATAGGCTGCTAAACTGCGGTGACACACACTGAATGGAATATGTGACTTTAATATTTGAGTTTGAAAACTTAACAGTATTTCTTCCTATTCTGCAACTGTGCAGAGTACACAGAATAGGCTGCTAAACTGCGGTGAAGCACACTGAATGGAATATGTGACTTTGATATTTTAGTTTGAAGACTTAACAGTATTTCTTCCTATTCTGCAACTGTGCAGAGTACACAGAATAGGCTGCTAAACTGCGGTGAAGCACACTGAATGGAATATGTGACTTTGATATTTTACTTTGAAGACTTAACAGTATTTCTTCCTATTCTGCAACTGTGCAGAGTACACAGAATAGGCTGCTAAACTGCGGTGACGCACACTGAAAGGAATATGTGACTTTGATATTTTAGTTTGAAGACTTAACAGTATTTCTTCCTATTCTGCAACTCTGCACAGTACACAGAATGTGCTGCTAAACTGCGGCGAAGCACACTGAATGGAATATGTGACTTTGATATTTTACTTTGAAGACTTAACAGTATTTCTTCCTATTCTGCAACTGTGCAGAGTACACAGAATAGGCTGCTAAACTGCGGTGACGCACACTGAATGGAATATGTGACTTTGATATTTTAGTTTGAAAACTTAACAGTATTTCTTCCTATTCTGCAACTGTGCAGAGTACACAGAATAGGCTGCTAAACTGCGGTGACACACACTGAATGGAATATGTGACTTTAATATTTGAGTTTGAAAACTTAACAGTATTTCTTCCTATTCTGCAACTGTGCAGAGTACACAGAATAGGCTGCTAAACTGCGGTGAAGCACACTGAATGGAATATGTGACTTTGATATTTTAGTTTGAAGACTTAACAGTATTTCTTCCTATTCTGCAACTGTGCAGAGTACACAGAATAGGCTGCTAAACTGCGGTGAAGCACACTGAATGGAATATGTGACTTTGATATTTTACTTTGAAGACTTAACAGTATTTCTTCCTATTCTGCAACTGTGCAGAGTACACAGAATAGGCTGCTAAACTGCGGTGACGCACACTGAAAGGAATATGTGACTTTGATATTTTAGTTTGAAGACTTAACAGTATTTCTTCCTATTCTGCAACTCTGCACAGTACACAGAATGTGCTGCTAAACTGCGGCGAAGCACACTGAATGGAATATGTGACTTTGATATTTTACTTTGAAGACTTAACAGTATTTCTTCCTATTCTGCAACTGTGCAGAGTACACAGAATAGGCTGCTAAACTGCGGTGACGCACACTGAATGGAATATGTGACTTTGATATTTTAGTTTGAAGACTTAACAGTATTTCTTCCTATTCTGCAACTGTGCAGAGTACACAGAATAGGCTGCTAAACTGCGGCGAAGCACACTGAATGGAATATGTGACTTTGATATTTTAGTTTGAAGACTTAACAGTATTTCTTCCTATTCTGCAACTGTGCAGAGTACACAGAATAGGCTGCTAATCTGCGGTGAAGCACACTGAATGGAATATGTGACTTTGATATTTTAGTTTGAAGACTTAACAGTATTTCTTCCTATTCTGCAACTGTGCAGAGTACACAGAATAGGCTGCTAAACTGCGGTGAAGCACACTGAATGGAATATGTGACTTTGATATTTTACTTTGAAGACTTAACAGTATTTCTTCCTATTCTGCAACTGTGCAGAGTACACAGAATAGGCTGCTAAACTGCGGTGACGCACACTGAATGGAATATGTGACTTTGATATTTTAGTTTGAAGACTTAACAGTATTTCTTCCTATTCTGCAACTGTGCAGAGTACACAGAATAGGCTGCTAAACTGCGGCGAAGCACACTGAATGGAATATGTGACTTTGATATTTTAGTTTGAAGACTTAACAGTATTTCTTCCTATTCTGCAACTGTGCAGAGTACACAGAATAGGCTGCTAAACTGCGGCGAAGCACACTGAATGGAATATGTGACTTTGATATTTTAGTTTGAAGACTTAACAGTATTTCTTCCTATTCTGCAACTGTGCAGAGTACACAGAATAGGCTGCTAAACTGCGGTGAAGCACACTGAATGGAATATGTGACTTTGATATTTTAGTTTGAAGACTTAACAGTATTTCTTCCTATTCTGCAACTGTGCAGAGTACACAGAATAGGCTGCTAAACTGCGGTGAAGCACACTGAATGGAATATGTGACTTTGATATTTTACTTTGAAGACTTAACAGTATTTCTTCCTATTCTGCAACTGTGCAAAGTACACAGAATAGGCTGCTAAACTGCGGTGACACACACTGAATGGAATATGTGACTTTAATATTTGAGTTTGAAAACTTAACAGTATTTCTTCCTATTCTGCAACTGTGCAGAGTACACAGAATAGGCTGCTAAACTGCGGTGACACACACTGAATGGAATATGTGACTTTAATATTTGAGTTTGAAAACTTAACAGTATTTCTTCCTATTCTGCAACTGTGCAGAGTACACAGAATAGGCTGCTAAACTGCGGTGACGAACACAGAATGGAATATGTGACTTTAATATTTGAGTTTGAAAACTTAACAGTATTTCTTCCTATTCTGCAACTGTGCAGAGTACACAGAATAGGCTGCTAAACTGCGGTGACACACACTGAATGGAATATGTGACTTTAATATTTGAGTTTGAAAACTTAACAGTATTTCTTCCTATTCTGCAACTGTGCAGAGTACACAGAATAGGCTGCTAAACTGCGGTGACACACACTGAATGGAATATGTGACTTTAATATTTGAGTTTGAAAACTTAACAGTATTTCTTCCTATTCTGCAACTGTGCAGAGTACACAGAATAGGCTGCTAAACTGCGGTGACACACACTGAATGGAATATGTGACTTTAATATTTGAGTTTGAAAACTTAACAGTATTTCTTCCTATTCTGCAACTGTGCAGAGTACACAGAATAGGTTGCTAAACTGCGGTGACACACACTGAATGGAATATGTGACTTTAATATTTGAGTTTGAAAACTTAACAGTATTTCTTCCTATTCTGCAACTGTGCAGAGTACACAGAATAGGCTGCTAAACTGCGGTGACACACACTGAATGGAATATGTGACTTTAATATTTGAGTTTGAAAACTTAACAGTATTTCTTCCTATTCTGCAACTGTGCAGAGTACACAGAATAGGCTGCTAAATTGCGGTGAAGCACACTGAATGGAATATGTGACTTTGATATTTTAGTTTGAAGACTTAACAGTATTTCTTCCTATTCTGCAACTGTGCAGAGTACACAGAATAGGCTGCTAAACTGCGGTGAAGCACACTGAATGGAATATGTGACTTTGATATTTTACTTTGAAGACTTAACAGTATTTCTTCCTATTCTGCAACTGTGCAGAGTACACAGAATAGGCTGCTAAACTGCGGTGACGCACACTGAATGGAATATGTGACTTTGATATTTTAGTTTGAAGACTTAACAGTATTTCTTCCTATTCTGCAACTGTGCAGAGTACACAGAATAGGCTGCTAAACTGCGGTGAAGCACACTGAATGGAATATGTGACTTTGATATTTTAGTTTGAAGACTTAACAGTATTTCTTCCTATTCTGCAACTGTGCAGAGTACACAGAATAGGCTGCTAAACTGCGGCGAAGCACACTGAATGGAATATGTGACTTTGATATTTTACTTTAAAGACTTAACAGTATTTCTTCCTATTCTGCAACTGTGCAGAGTACACAGAATAGGCTGCTAAACTGCGGTGACGCACACTGAATGGAATATGTGACTTTGATATTTGAGTTTGAAGACTTAACAGTATTTCTTCCTATTCTGCAACTGTGCAGAGTACACAGAATAGGCTGCTAAACTGCGGTGAAGCACACTGAATGGAATATGTGACTTTGATATTTTAGTTTGAAGACTTAACAGTATTTCTTCCTATTCTGCAACTCTGCACAGTACACAGAATGTGCTGCTAAACTGCGGCGAAGCACACTGAATGGAATATGTGACTTTGATATTTTAGTTTGAAGACTTAACAGTATTTCTTCCCATTCTGCAACTCTGCACAGTACACAGAATGTGCTGCTAAACTGCGGCGAAGCACACTGAATGGAATATGTGACTTTGATATTTTAGTTTGAAGACTTAACAGTATTTCTTCCTATTCTGCAACTCTGCACAGTACACAGAATGTGCTGCTAAACTGCGGCGAAGCACACTGAATGGAATATGTGACTTTGATATTTTAGTTTGAAGACTTAACAGTATTTCTTCCTATTCTGCAACTCTGCACAGTACACAGAATGTGCTGCTAAACTGCGGCGAAGCACACTGAATGGAATATGTGACTTTGATATTTTAGTTTGAAGACTTAACAGTATTTCTTCCTATTCTGCAACTCTGCACAGTACACAGAATGTGCTGCTAAACTGCGGCGAAGCACACTGAATGGAATATGTGACTTTGATATTTTAGTTTGAAGACTTAACAGTATTTCTTCCTATTCTGCAACTCTGCACAGTACACAGAATGTGCTGCTAAACTGCGGCGACGCACACTGAATGGAATAT
This sequence comes from Rhinophrynus dorsalis, assembly GCA_037306005.1. NCBI lineage: Eukaryota > Metazoa > Chordata > Amphibia > Anura > Rhinophrynidae > Rhinophrynus > Rhinophrynus dorsalis. The sequence goes on along the minus strand of CM074727.1, from coordinate 85,740,307 downwards.
GTGACTTTGATATTTTAGTTTGAAGACTTAACAGAATGTGCTCTAATCTGCAACTTTGCACACTAAACAGAATGTGCTCTAATCTGCAACTTTGCACACTAAACAGAATGTGCTCTAATCTGCAACTTTGCACACTAAACAGAATGTGCTCTAATCTGCAACTTTGCACACTAAACAGAATGTGCTCTAATCTGCAACTTTGCACACTAAACAGAATATATGAAATTTTTTTTGTTTTGTTTTTTTCCCCCCACACAAAATAACCTGCTGCCCCCACACACAGTAGTCCTAAAAAGGACTTTTGGTTCTTTTTTTTTCACAATTTTGCTTTTTTTCTCCCTACACTGACTTTCCCTTCCTATCCTCATCTCTCCCTGGCTAAGACTGAACCGAACTCGCTGGTTAGGTGCTATACAGCACCCGACCACGGGTTCTGGCCAGCCAATCAGTGTAATGCCAGCAGCCAACATGGCTGCTGGCATTACACTGATGTCAGAGCCTCACTGCACATTTATTGGCTGCGCAGCAGCCGCAAAACGTGCGGGGAGGAGACCCGAACATGGCGGGCGAGCACATGCGGTACTCGTACGAGTACCGCCATGTGCCGAGCAGAGCGATGCTCGAGCCGATCCGAGCATCGGCCGAGCATGCTCGCTCAACACTAGGCGAGACAGTGCACAGGTAGCGATCTAAGTGTAGCTTTATTTAAAATCATCAAACAATAAGCTTAAAAACAAATATAGAGTCAGTTAAAAAACAAATACAATATAAATAAAATATGACACATTGAAAGCAATCTATTCACTGTGGTGTGCTTTCGTGCTAAAAAAAATTGTCTCAGCTTGATTAGTGTGATGGTATCACTATTATATCTCTTCGATAGATGAGAGGGTCTGCCTGATATAGATGTTCAAATGTGTAAGTAAGGCACCTTTGGATTATATAGATCATAGGGTATAACGTGGATATATATGATCACAAAGTCCACATCCTGGTACCCCAGTGTAGATGGCAGCTTACTTGAACACTGTGATGAGTGTTAGCGCATCAGACAAAACTTCCATGATCCTGTTGATGCAAGTATCTCTGCGATCTCTAGCCGGGTTCTGTCAAGCAAATCCTCATGTCTGCTCCCCCACGGATAGCATTCTCATCTGCCGGAAGTCAAGCTATAAGTCAGTTCTATCGCTTAAGGAGAAACTATACGAAGAAAGTACTTTTTTAGAACAAGCAAATGATCTGAAAGAGAAGTTCCTTGACAAGGGATACTCTAAGAAAGAAAATAGATGAAGCTTGCCAAAAAGTACTAGGCACTATGAGGGAGAAATTTTACAAACCAAAAATAAATCCAGTAAGAAACAGAAAACTCCACGAATCCCATTTATCACTAGATTCAACACAGCAGGCAACAAAATTAAGGAAATTATCTCAAAACATTGGTCTATACTTCAAGGAGATACAATCTTATACCCAATATTACCTGAGAATCCTGAGATTAATTAATGAAAATCAAAAGACCTTAAAAGTAAACTTGCACCCAGTGATGTGAACAGAAAAAGACAGACCAAATCCTTAAGGAAAAGACTTCTAGATGGGACCAGACTAAGTGGGAACTATAAATGTGGATACAAAATTTGCAAGACCTGTGAATATATTCAACATAAAAAAAGTTCCTTCCACTGTAAGTCAACTGGTGAAGAATTTAGAATAGAAGTATTCCTACAATGTACTTCCACCTGCATCATCTACATGCTGAAATGCCCCTGTGGACTCCAGTATGTAGGTAGGACTATTAGAAGCACCAAAGAATACTTTCTAGAGCTCCGTAGAAGCATCTTAAAAGGCAACCAGAAACACGGTGTGGCCCGACATTTCTCAGAACATCACAACAAAGACCCAAAAGACTTAAAATTATTTATTATAGACCATATCCCTCCACAAACAAGAAATTGTTTTACCAAACTTGCTATACAAGAGGTATATTGGATTTTTAAATTACAAGCACTTAATCCTTTGTGTCTAAATGAGGAGATGGACCTGTGGTCCATCAGATAATCTGGGACAATCTGGATAACAAACAGAGGTTAAAACAAAAGAAATGAATAAAGAATATTAACCCCTTAACGACCCTTGACGGTCATAGTACGTCAAGGGTCGATTTGACTTAACGACCGATGACGTACTATGACCGCCATCGAGTTCCGGGCTCCCCCCGCGGCTGCACGCCATTCGGGGAGTCCGGAACGCAACGGAGCAAAAAAAAAATTTGCTCCGTGGTCGTTGAGTCGCGTCCGCGGCCGGATTCCCCGGTCGTTAAGGGGTTAAAAAGAAAATGGTCTACAATTCCGAAATATAAGTAATATACCCACTTACTTTTGAAGAAAACCAAAATGAATAATAAGAGCACATTATTCTCCAAACTTTAGATTCAAAGATTTACCACAAGCATATATAAACTTACTTTCACAACTTTGTATGAGCGAAATACCCTATATTCTATTCCAATTATATTAAACTAGTTGAAGAGCCAGTTACACGGGCCACAGTGCCACTGCCAGTCGGACACGGGGCAGTCATGCGCAGTAGAGACTGCTCGCGCCATGGCTGATACAGAGCTGGACGCTACGAAGGAGCGTCCAGCTCTGTATCAGCCGCGGCGCGGGCAGTCTCTACTGCGCATGACTGCAGCACACGCAGCAGTCTCTACTGAGCATGACTTCGTCATTACACACGTTTTAGAGAATTATTATATAGGATAATATCCTATACATAGAATCCTCAATAGAAAGTTAATTCATTCAGTCTAAGAACATTTAAGTTATTCTATTTTATTTTAAAGAAGGATAACAAAGATTTAGAATTGTGTCTCCATTTGTATCAAAACGTCCTCAGCAATATATACTAGTAAATAACTAATGATTGACCATCTAGCTACAAAAAGAACAGTAGGATATGAACTGAATATATGTGTAATCCAGCAATGATTGGCTCGCCAGCTAGCAAGAAAGCCATAGACTGAAACAGTGCCTATTCACTATTGGTTCAATAAATGATTTCAACATCATAAATATAGAAATAAAAACTAACATTACTTCAAAATTCAAAACAAACTTTATTAAATGGATTACATATATCTCAATGAAATATATATTTTTAAGAGGTACGTTTAAAAACAGTAGTATTTTTCTTCCAAATTTAAACACCTTTATGCTAATTGGCTGAACCACGTAATAAAATAGGGACAGTCATCAGGGCCATGCAATGACTTTCAGAGGAAGGCACAAATCTATAGCCTCAAAACGCGTCAAAGTAGCTTGACTTCTGGCAGATGAGAACGCCATCTGTGGGGGAGCAGACACTAGGATTTGCTTGACAGAATCCAGCTAGAGATTGCAGAGAGACTTGCATCAACGGGATCACAGAGGTTTTTTCTGAAGACACATCACGGTGGTCAAGTAAGTGGCCACCTACACCGGGGTACCGGGATGTGGACTTGTGATCATATATATCCATGTTATACCCTATGATCTGTATAAACCGAAGGGGCCTTACACATATGAACATCTATATCAGACAGACCACTCAACTGTCAAAGAGATATAGTAGTGACACTATCACACTAATCAAGTTCTCCTATTCTGTCTATGCTCTAACCACAGTTTACTATACAGTTTTTGGAGATTTTATTATTGACCTGAGACACAAAATCTTTTTATCCCAAAAGCACACCACAGTGCATAGATCTCATTCAATGTGTCATATTTTGTATTTGTTTTTTTAACAATTTGGTTTTGGTTTGGTTTTTAAGGGATAGTAATACTTCGTTTTAGCTTTATTTTATTTTGTAGGCATTAAAAAAACATGAAGAACGATATAAGTCTTATCTCTCAAACCTTTATGGTTTAAGAGACATTCACAAGCAAAGTTTCCTCCTCCTGCCCCTTTTTCCTAGTGTAAGCCATCTCTTCTCAGATGTGAATCTGATTGTAAGACCAGACAGATAACAGCAGGGGCCAATCTTCCTTGTATTAAAACAATGAAAGCCCTTCCCCCCTTGACAAGTTTTTCAGCTTTTTCCCTTATCTTAATTAAAGATTGTCCCTCTCTGCAGTCTACCTGGGCATCTCCCTTCTGATCTGGCTGAATGGGGGGGGGATACTTTGCTTGTGAATATCTCTTAAACCATAAAGGTTTGAGAGATGAGACTTATATCGTTCTTCATGTTTTTTTAATGCCTACAAAATAAAATAAAGACAGAACGAAGTATTACTATCCCTTTAAGCTCATTGTTTGATGATTTTAAATAAAGCTACACATAGATCGCTACCTGTGCGCTGTCTCACCCTATCCCTCTTCTGTTTTCTGTTTCATGACCATCTATTGAGATTGAAGTGTAACTACATCGCAGAGACAAGCAGCCAATAGGAATTGTGTAATGGGGCGCACAAAAACTTAAGAATCTTTCTTGCCAGGGAAAGCTAGGGGTACAAGCATTTCTTCATTAACTGTTCTTACTGTGTACAATCCTGCTGTGTACTGTGTTGTGCATTATCTCATATTGTGATTACAAATTGTGGGATTTGTGAATCATAACTTGCTATATATACAATCAATAAGTTACATAACTACTTTTCTAAACACACAAAAAACACAAGGTCTTTGTTTTATTTTATTTTGCTATATATTATGTTGTGCATCATTTTGCACAATTTGATGTTGTGGAAACAGTAACCCTTTAGACTATATATATGGTCAGCTAGCTATCCACATGTAATCCCTGGGGTAGACACATAAACCAAAACAAGGTTCCTTAACTCCTTCGGGTCCTGTGACGTACCCAGACCGTCACACTGGTCCGGCACTTAAGGACCAGTGACGGTCCTGGTACGTCACGTACTTTTACTCACCGCACTCCTGCAGGAGTAATACCGGGGACTGAAGTTGATCGCTCCAAGACCGGAGCAATCTCTTTCAGTCCTTCGTTCGACGTGCGGCCCCACGTGATCAGTCACGTGGGATGTCACGTCGAACTCGCCTATCTGATCCTTAAAGGACCAGACACCCCGGGACCACTGGTCCTTAAGGGGTTAAGAAATATGTAAATATCACTGTATTTATATACAAATATTACCCCATCACGCAATAGAGTTATTTAGAAAAACAAAAATACTTAAACACTAAGAGGCGCAGTACTATTTCTTTCTTTTCTTTTGGACTTTGTCCTCAGTAAGCCATGTACATGATGGAGGAAATTCTGTGGTTTTGTCTGTTTGCACAAAGCCTTCCATTGTCACTTCCTTTGTATAGACAGAAAATAATGTGTTTAAGATGTCAGCCATAGCCTTATTCTAACTAATCTATTCACCTGTCTCAGCCTTAAGAAGACCAATATCAACCTTGATATTATTTATATATGTGTAGATTTGTTTATGATTTTTCTTGCTCTTTTTTGCAATATTTATCTCATTTTAGCTAGCCTAATTGCTTGTTTGCAGATTTTTTTACAATATTTTAAACTTTTAAATGATGAATCTGACCTTTCTGACGTAAATACTTTAAAATCTTGTTTCTTATTTCTCATTTCCTTGCAAACCTCTTTATAAAGCTACATTGGTCTTAATCTGCTCCTCTTGTTCTTATTTCCCAATGGTATATATTGAAGCGTGTATGTATCTAAGAACATTTGAACCAGTTAAGGATCACTGAGCTTTTTTTTTTTTACACAATCAGATTCAGGGCTCCCTGAAAGGCATGCAGGCACGTGGGGAGCCCTGAAATCCATGATGTGCCAGGACCATCACTGGTCCTTTAGGGAAGTTTTCCCATGATGATCCTGGCATTAGGGTGGGCAAAAGTGAGAAACATTTCCCTCATGACTTTTTGTGAAAAATGGACGATTTTTCTCTTTTTTCGGGAAAGTTTTCTTCTTTTCTCCAAAGCAAAATTTTTCTCATTTTCGCCTATTACAACACATGTTTAGCCTATGTTTCTTGTGGTACAACATTTCCCAGCACAATATTACTTCTTCTGAAGGTGGTAGTGGAGAAACAAGTAGCTGGAAGGCAAACTCGTGAGTCCTACAGCAACACATACCTTGAAAATGTGTTAGCATGCAAAGTGCATTTGTTCTTTGTCCACAACACTGACTTCCTGCTTAAGTGACACTGGCACATATTCATGATGATGTCAAGTACAACCTACAATGTGGCAGATGTGTATGGTAGTGGTGGTGGGGAGGGGGCTGGCATGGTGTGGTTTGTGGGACCTTGACAAACCTCATCCAGCCCGGGAGGAGAGGGATCATCCAAATTTTTTGCACATGCTGCATCAACGATTGCTGCAGTCAGTTTTTGTACTACCACTTTACTCCCACATCCCTGCACTGCTCTACTTTTTCCCGTCCTGCTTGTGCATTTGATGGACATTACTCAACTAGTGTGTGTGTTTTTACTCTCTACAGTACACAGCTGATGGTGTATGATGTCTTGCCTTAGCCCTCAACAATATTCTCAATGTTGTCTGCTGTCTATGAAGTCTGTCTCAGTCACAGAGCTCACATCAGGCTCCTAGTCAGCTGTCTGTCTCCTATTATATTTATTTGTTTAATTATTTGTGTATTTTTTTAAGTTGTCCACCCTCTCTGATTGCAGTCAGTGAAAAAAATATATATAACTAAAAAACATAATCAACAATTTATTTTCCCAGGCTTCCCCAACACAGAGACAATAAATAAAAAATCAGCAAGTAATTTGGACCCCAGCTGCCTGTGTCTTGCCAACCAGTCACACCAAATTTTGGGATACTTGGGGTCAAACTCCTTCCTAGCTTCTTCTCCCCCAGAGTACCCCCACCCAGAGTGCCCCCAGACTCCCCTAATACAGAGAACACGTGTAACTGGCCATAGGCTGTTACTTGAAGGCCTTGTTAGGCCTATGGAATTTCAGGCCATCAAGAGACAGTTGTTGCACACAGAACGGGACTGCCAGCAGAACTGCCATGGAAAGCCGCCTTTCATTTTAAAAGTCGGACAGTCACTGATTGGCAAATCAGAGTTAAAGGGCCTTCATTGACTTTGTATGGGTAAAGTAGGCCATCTGACTGATCTCCTTCTCCTCTATGGGAAATTGTATCAACACAATTCGAGGCTGTGTCGATAGGTAATACCATATTCGAAAAGTAGATGTCTCCCTGCACAGTATCATATTGTTGAAAGGTTTTCTGTGCATTATGTTGGTGGCCAGGTAGGCACTGTTCAGATTGGTGACCCGTCTCAGCTTCTGAATCCCCATAGGCAGAGAGGCCAGCCTGAAGTTCTTGCTCAGGATTGGCCACTGTATCTTGTCTCCCCGATTGGCCGGTTTTCAAAGCGGCAAGATTAAATCAGGCAAAAGATGCTTTGGTGTGCAGTACATTATTCTGTATGTGTATTCCAGCCCTTGTGTGCCTATGTACCTGGCCCCATTCATTTGTCTGCCCTTCACCCATCCACATTGTGTGACTTAATCCACTCAGGTCTGGCCCCATTCCAGCATTCCAGTTGATGTCTGTCACGGGAACCATCATGCCCTTGGCTACTGGAGGGGCCTGGGGGCTGGCCCCCTCCCTAAAGATCCTGTATTCCCCTCCCAAGGAAGCTCCTTTGCCCATTTACCCATCCCCTCTTGGGTCTAAGTCACCCTGTGCTTATTGGGGGCACAGGGTGACTGGGAACACCCAGTCCGGTCTACTTCGGCCAGACCCAACGGACTAATCAGCCCGAAGGCATGTGACAAGCCTGGATCAAAGCCTGGCAGCTTGGTTGGGGTTACATGAGAAACAGCTCCTCCAAAGGACTAAATTGACTTTGCCCGAGACGGCCGGCAGGACTATCACAAAAGCCGTCCGGCTGTGGAACGTAGGCTGGCTCCTGATTGGCCAAAGCCCTGGGTGCCATGTTTAAAGGTTCCCCATAGACTTAACATGGGGAAAAGTAGGCGTCCCAGGGATTGGTCGGTCAGCCACCCGCCCATAGCGTCCGATTGTCCTGTATTGGCTGGGGTTTGAAGGCGGCTAAATCAAATTATGTAAAGGATGCTTTAGCACAAAGGACACTATTGTGAATGTGTATTCTAGCCCCTTGTATCCAGCCTTAGCCCTTTGTCTAATGTTTACCCACCGCCCCTCACTATAGTTCTTTAATTCACTCATGTCTGTTCCCATTGTTCCCTAACCCCACTGTTCTGTATATGTCTGTTGGTTTGTTCAATAAACAGTTCTGGTTTACCCTGACACTAGTTCTATCTGCTGATTCGGGGTACATTGCTGTATGCTGCGGGAGCCTTTGCTGGTGAATTTTGGGAAGAAGTGATCCTTGACGGTGACACCAACGCTGGGTGTCTGCTGGTACCGTCACAATGTCTCCAGCATTTCAGCTTCTGTTCCAGCACTCCATTGATCTTCAACACTTATGGTGCAGTTGCCGGATCCGCTACCCATCTTCTAGCCGACATCTGGAGAGAGAACCCCGGTACGACAGCCCAGGACACTACCTAAAAGACTCCCTAAACTAAGCTTAAAAGTCCCCTTTATTTGTCTATCTTCTTTAGCTCAAAAACATGCTGCTTTCTCATCTCACAAACACAGAATGGTATGCTCTGAGAGCTTGACACCCTTTTATGTGGTTATAGAAAAGTCAGAAAACTTTCATGTGCTAGGAAAAAACGTTTCCTCCCAATTATTTCAATGCAATGAGCTAGGCAAAAAAAGCGGGAAAAGGGCATTTTTTGCTGGAAATGCTTTGCCAAGCGGAAAGTGCCATTTTTGTCCAGTTTTGGTTTGAGGCGAAAGTTTTCGCCCATCCCTACTGCCTGCTGCTAGTGTTGCCAGTCTGCCGTCTTCAGTTCAACAAGAAATGGCAAGTGTGACATTAGAGGACCCTCTGTCACATTTCTCATCATCTCCTCCAACCAGTGAAATGTCTGTAATAGAGCAGCAGCACATAGGGACAAGTGGGGGTGGTGATGAGGATGATGGAGAAGCTGGGGTGGAAGACACATTGATGGCCTTTTTAGCCCAAACTGAAAAGGAATGGGAGACAGGCATGAGGATGGGCATCACCACCACCTCCAGCATTGAGCTTTTGGAATTTGAAGAGTTCACACCTTGTCTATTTCCTGCTGCTGTGGAGTTGCAAGAGCAGCAACATGCTGAGGAGCAGGCTAGTGTACCACATATCACAGTGGACACAATGGGAATGGGGTCAACAAGTGATGTGGTACTAGGACAGGTGCCATTTGCCAGCAGCAGCAATACTCCTGGTACTAGTTGCAGTGCTTGTTCTGAGGCAGTAGCAGCAACAGCAGTAACATCATCCTCTGCTCCAGCCAGTGTAGGAGAATGTGGAGGAGAAGAAGAAAGAGACCATTTTCCTCCACCTTCCCCCTCTCCACTGAAGCCATGAGTGTGGAACCATTTTTATCTTGGGGCAAGCACAGTTCAGTCATCGCCAACGGCACTGTGCACAATCTGTGGCAATTCAGTGAAAAGGGCAAAGGAGGGAATGCGCCTTGGCACAAGCACCCTGATAACATACATGAAACACAGACTCCATGACATTTATGTGAAACATGTTAAAGCCAGACACACACCACAGAAATTGAGCACCGCTGTTGCTGTACCCCCTAACTTTGCAGAAAGGCAACAAGAGGTGAGGAGGAAGAATAGACAAACCCATCCAGAGGCTGAAATTTCAATGACAAGCAAAACAACTGGCTTGTCATCATCTTATTGCTCTAGGGTAACTACATCTTCTGCCAATCCACTTTGTTCATCGTTAGTCTCCCACCAAGTGATAGCCATTCTGTAGATGTCAGGATGTGGCAGTTCATGTCCATCCATTGCACACTGTGTGGTGCACTGACCACATATAGAAGTGGTGGAGGAGAATTGAAAGCAGAATATGCTAAGCTGGTGGCAGGAAGGGTTCATCATTACTATTAAACTGTCTGCAAATTGTCAAATGTCCTTAGCAGGGCACAGTGACAGCAGCGGTACTTGGTTTCTGGTGGGGGGACACACATTAGGGACCCTAAGCATCATGGTGTTTGGATAGAGTTGTGCCAGGTGTTTTATGTGAATGCAGATGTGCCCATTGTTCCTAGTACTTCCATTATTTACCACACACACACACTGTGCACATTGCAGTTGTTGATGAGAGGCATAGTTACTGCTCTTAAGGGAAAAATGTGTATTCTAATAACAACACACCCATGATTTTGGAGGAGGGGCAGGTGGAGAAGAATTACTGGCCAACTTCTTCTTTTTTCCACATATACCTGAAGTGGTGGGGGCTGGTTAAGGTGCTGCTACTGCCTCAGGCACATCACTGGAGCTAGTTGTGGCAAGTGGAACCTTCATCATCCATCACCCATGTTACTGCTGTTGTTTATCCCATGCCCTTTGAGCTGTCTAATCTTCTTTCCATTTAAACAACTCAGCAACAGAAATATGAACAGTAGTCACAAATAAAGCAATTATGCTGGGGCATTTGATAATGGCCGGTGTCCACTGGTGACCACAACATGACCTGTTGGAACTAGGACAGTAGGGATTTTTTACTCAGGGCTTGTTCTTAAAAAGAACAAAATAAAACAGAGACCTACAAAGAAATAAACAATTTTTGGAGGCTTCTGCCACACAAGCCTATATCATACAAATCAATGTTTCTTCAGGGCTTGGGCCTAACACAAGTCTTATTTCCTACAAGTAATCAATGTTTCCTCAGGGTTTCTGCCACTAATAAGTCTAAGCCCTACAAATCAATGTTTCTTCAGGGATTAGGCCTCTAACAACAAGTCTTACCCACTAGAAGCTGATGTCAGGGGTCCCTGAATCTGTCAAGTTACAAACCAATTTCTTATTTTATTTTATATATTTTTGTATTAACTGTCCCTCCAATACCAGTAAACAACCCCCACCCAAACAAAGTACTGTTTTAAATTATTATATCCCCAGACTCCACCCAATAACACAGACACCCTCCTCCGACCCCTTTAATACCATGTCTTATGGCATTAATTGTATTTATTGATTTTTGTATTAACTGTCCCCCCACTACCAGTTTTTTTATTGTATTTAGGATTTATTTTTTATTAACTGCCCCCCAATCCCAGTAAACAAACCACCACCAAAAACATTCCCTGTTCAAACTGATTGTTTACCCACACTCCAGCAACACAGACACCCTCAGCCCCCTTTTATACTATGCCTTTAGGAAATAAAATAACATTTGCTATGTATTGTTTGTAAATTCAAAGTTTCAACTGATTTCAATGGAATTAGGTAGGTAGAAAAAATGGCACTTTTCAAATTTTCTTGCATATTTCAATGAGCATTTGTGTCATGGTTTGTTAAGACTCTCAGACACAAGGTTAGGTAAAAACACAGCTTTATTGAAAAGATTAAGATAATCCCATAGGATTTTAAACACATACATCCAATACATAGAAATGGCAGATAGTTAGGACAATAGCAATACAGGCTCTACCAGCCTTGCCAATATACCGGGCAAGGCAGCCTGGGCGAGTAAGGAATAGATGGCTCTACCGGTCCTGCCAATATACCGGGCAAGGCAGCCTAACGGAAACCCAAAGTAGTAGGCTCTACCAGCCTTGCCAATACCGGGTAAGGCAACCTCAGGATGGAATAATGAAAAGGTTCTACCGGCCTTACCAATATACCGGGCAAGGCAGCCAAACGGAATACCAATATAGTAGGCTCTACCGGCCTTGCCAATACCGGGTAAGGCAACCTCAGTATGGAATAATGTAAGGTTCTACCGGCCTTACCAATATACCGGGCAAGGCAGCCCAAGGAGAAGGTGTCAACCACAGTGACCTTAATAACTGTCAGATGGCAATGACAGTATAGATGTAAACTGTAGGCTGCAAGGTCCAGTGGTTTCGCCGTGTAGTCTGCACACTACAGTACCCGTATACTGTAGGAATAACTAGCTGTCTAGGACTGGACAGCGCACAGGGAACCTTCAAACTACATGTGTAAAGAGACAAGGAAGTAAACCAGCGCCCTCACGTTGGGAACCATCAAGCAGGATATAGAATAACCCACAGGTCATGGAGCGAACCAATGCCCGCGCGCTGGTATCCAACAAGCTATAGAGTATAGCTACAAAGCTCTGGAGCAAACCAGCGTCCGCACGCTGGGAACCAACAGATATCAGTGTATAATGCCGTGAGGCAAAGGAGCGAACCAGCGCCCGCACGCTGGGAACCAACAACTAATAGTGTATAGCCACAAGGCTGTGGAGCGAACCAGCGTCCGCACTCTGGGAACCAACAGAGCTGAGTATAGAGCCGTAAGGCCAAGGAGCGAACCAGCGTCCGCACACTGGGAATCAACAGACTAGTAATGTATAGCTGCAAGGCTGTGAAGCGAACCAGCGCCCGCACGCTGGGAACCAACAGAGCTGTGTATAGAGCCGTAAGGCCAAGGAGCGAACCAGCGTCCACACGCTGGTAACCAACAGACTAGTATAGTATAGCCGCAAGGCTTGTGGAGCGAACCAGCGTCCGCACGCTGGGAGCCAACAGACTAATAGTGAATAGCCACAAGGCTGTGAAGCGAACCAGCGCCCGCACGCTGGGAACCAACATATGAGAATGTCGCCGAAGCAACTGAAGAACAAAGTCGCCACAGATGCAGGAACCGGACGCAGGAGACGAACAGGAACCAGCAAGGACAGTCAACCGGATCAGGAATGGCAACGAAGACTGGCAGCAGGAAACAGCAACCTCTGAAGACTCAACCGGAACAGGCACTGGAACCAGCACAGCAGACAGGAGGCTCAGGAACAGGATGAAGTCAGGAACCCAGGAACACAGCAAAAGGCCCAATAAGCTTCTGTAGCATAGTGGAAGTGGATGCAGTCAGAGACACCACGAAAGGGCAACCAAAGGGTGCCCAGACTCAGTTTAAATAGGCAATGTGAGGCGGGCTAAAGGCAGACAGCCAATGGGAGCCCCCTACAGGTAATAGACACAGAAATGCAGCAATCACGGGCACCGTGATAGTACCCCCCTTTCAAAGACCCCCTCTCCTAGAATAGGGTATGGGTTTCTGAGGGTATTTAGCATGAAAGATCTGCAGTAACTAGGGTGCATGAAGGTCCTTACTATCCACCCAAGATCGGTCTTCAGGACCATAACCTTTCCAATGCACCAAATACTGTACCCTTCCTCTAAGCTTTCGGGAATCAATGATTCTCTGCACCTCATACTCCTCCTGACCCTCAACCTCGATAGGCCCTGGCACCACAGGTGTAGTAGTGTAACGGTTGCATACGAGAGGTTTAAGGAGAGACACATGGAACACGTTATGAATGTGCATGGATGCAATAGAACGCAATAGGAGACCACCTTCAGTGGTCACTCAGTTTAATGGAGCGTCCTACGAGATCTCTAAGATCATACAACGACATTGGAATCTTCTAGCGCAGGATCCCCTTCTATCTGGTATTATTACAAAAAAGCAATGATTACATATAAAAAGGCTAGGAATTTGCGCAGTTTTGTTGCCCCTAGCAAACCGAAGCAGTTGACATTGAAAAAGACAAAGGAGGGTCTGTTTGGAACAAAACCTCCGGTGGGTAATTTTAAATGTCTGCAAGCTAGATGCTCTAATTGCAGGTATACTAGAAATAAAGCCCTTAATGTTGTGAGCTTCTCTAATGCTAAATCATTTCCCATCAAACAATTGATCACCTGTAATACAGAATTTGTTATATATGTGATTAATTGTGGATGTGGAATCCAATATGTAGGTCGCACAACTAGGGCATTTAAGGATCGCGCTAGAGAACACCGTTATCTAATTAATAAACATTCTACAGAACACACTGTCCCAAAACATTTTAACAACTGTCCACAGGGAGGACTATCCAATTTTTATGTGCACCCTGTCCCCAAGGGGGTTAAACGAGGATCTGGAAGTGAGCAACTTTTTATAGTTTTTAATAATTTTATACAATTTTATTGCTCCAATCTTTTTAGTTTCCCCCATTGGAGATGAGGGGGTTTCTGTATCTTGTTTTTTGTATCTTGTATACATCTTTGTTTTAAATTGTCTGATGTAGAAACTATCAAATTTATTTATTATACATTATATTTTTGTGCCTATAGAAAAGTATTGTGAAGGTGTTTTGCGCTCCATCTGTGGATTTCTGGACCGCAGCGAGGCTTGGCTCTCACTGAGAGGCTTGGATCCTTCCCGGGTCCAACCTCGCTACGGACAGCTCCCAATTGAGGCGGACGCCGACACAACCTGCATTGAATGGTATGTGTATAATTTTATATATATATATGTGTAATTTGTGTATTTTATTATTCCCCTGATGAAGTAAAGAGAGCTTTACGAAATGCGTAGGGAAAGTTTGGGAGATTTTCTCAATAAACAGTTTTACTTTATACTTTGGATTTGGTATTTCCTAACCGCGGAGTGGAATTGGACACTATATGTTTTATGCTCTTTGTGGAACAGCCGGTGAGTGGATTTCATCGGGGGGTAGCTCTAGTAACTGTTTGTTACAGTATTACTCTTAGAAGAGTATCTGTTGCTTCCCTCAGAACTATCGGCAGTCCTTTGTGTCCGGGGAGGACGTCCTGATACATTGTTGATGGCTTTCTCAACGACACGCTGATGGCTTCTTGACATCCAGTATTTTCCTATGGGCAATACTAACAAGAAGTAATTCTGTGAGTATACTCACATCTGGCGGGACTTGTATTGATTTCTTCCTGTATTACTACACTTAGAGGTTGCGCTTGTCTCTCTTTCTTTTTTATTTTCATGGATGCAGGTATGTCCAAAGCATAGGAAACAGGATTAATTTTGCGGATAATTCTGTAAGGACCGATGAACCGAGGATCCAACTTATTAGATGGGACTTGAAGCTTAAGATTCCTGGAGGAAAGCCATACTCTGTCCCCAACCTGAAAGGAAACTGCTGGAAGCCTTCTGCGATTAGCATAGCGCTGATGGTGCTGAAATGACTGACCCAGTGCCCTCTGAACTTGTGCCCATGTGGAACGGAGTTGCTCGATATGCTCATCCAGAGCTGGAATCTATTGTGTCTGAAAGGAATCCGGGAGCAAACAGGATTGAAACCCATAATTAATCAGAAACGGAGAGCTCCCGGATGAGGAGTTGACCGCACAGTTCCTGGCGAACTCTGCCCAGGGCAACAAGTCGGCCCGATTGTCATGATGGTCAGTAACGAAACAGCGTAGAAACTGTTCCAAACCTTGATTGGCACGTTCAGCGGCTCCGTTGGTCTGGGGGTGATAAGCGGAGGAGAAGGATAGCTGTATGCCCATCTGTTCGCAAAATGCCCTCCAGAACCTGGACACAAAATGGCTCCCCCTGTCGGACACCAGTACTCTGGGTACTCCATGCATCAGGAACACTTCTTTAGCAAACACCATTGCCAATTCTTTAGCCGAGGGAAGGCCACAGAGGGGCACGAAATGAGCCATTTTAGAAAACTCTCCACCACCATCAATATGAAGGAACACCCTCTAGACATGGGCAATTCTCCCATAAAATCAGTGGAAACATGAGACCAAGGGCGTTCACCATTAGGCACCGGCTGAAGCAAGCCCACCGGAAGATGTCTAGGGGTTTTAGCACGGGCACAGGTGGCACAGGCATTAGTAAAATCGGCACAATCTGTTCTCATTGAAGGCCACCAAAATTACTGAGAAAGGGACCATAACAATTGGTCTCTGCCAATATGTCCCGCGGCCTTAGAGGAATGGTAAGTTTCAAGTAATTGAGTACGGAATGGTTCAGCGACATAACATTTGCCCACTGGGGTTTCATGGGGAGCGGAGGCCTGGGAGGCCAAGATCTCTTCCCCTAATGGTGAAGTGATATTAGTACGTATAGTAGCCAATATTCGATCGGTTGAATGATAGGTGCTGGTGCCGTTTCTCTGTCAATTTCGGCCTCAAATTGTCTTGACAGTGCGTCAGCCCTAACATTCTTAGATCCCGGTAAATATGAATCAATGGAATTGAATCGGGACAGGAGCAGTTCCCATCTGGCCTGCCGAGAGGACAATCTCTTGGCCTCAGAGAGATAAGTTAGATTTTTATGATCCGTCAGGATTAAAGCAGGATTTTTTTTGCCTTCAAGTAAATGACGCCATTCCTTAAGAGCAAGGATAATGGCCAATAATTCTCTGTCCCCAATCTCATAATGGCTTTGAGCTCCGGTCAACTTTTTTGAAAAAAACCCACAGGGTCTGAGTGTTCCACCTTTAATGTGTCGTTGAGAAAGCACTGCCCCAACCCCAATATCTGAGGCATCAACCTCTAAAGTGAACGGGAGTAATGGGTTGGGGTGGGATAACACAGGAGCATCAGCAAAAGCCAGTTTCAGTTTTTCAAAGGCCTCCTCCGCAACCGCTGGCCAAAGAGATGGATTAGCGCCCTTATGTGTGAGGTCAGACAGTGGTTTAACAATGGAAGAGAAGTTCTTAATAAACTTCCTATAATAATTAGCGAAGCCCAAAAATTGCTGGATAGCTTTAAGACTCTTAGGCCGTGGCCATTGTAAGACTGCTGTTAACTTTTCTTTGTCCATAGCAATGCCTTCTTTGGCAATTATGAACCCCAAGGATGGCACACTAGTTCTGTGAAACTTACATTTCTCCAATTTACAATATAATTTATTTTTATGTAAACATAGCAATACTTCAGACACATCTTCAATGTGTTGCGACTAATTTTTGGAGTGAATAAGTATATCATCAAGGTACACCACGACACATGACTGTAGCATATCTCTGAGAACGTCATTGATCAATTCCTGAAATACTGCGGGTGCATTACACAGGCCAAATGGCATGACTAGATATTCATAGTGCCCAGATCTAGTGTTAAAGGCAGTTTTCCACTCATCACCGGCTCTGATTCGAATCAAATTCTATGCAGCCCATAGGTCCAATCTGGTGAAAATCAAGGAGCCCTTGAGTCTGTCAAAAAGCTCGGTGATGAGTGGTATCGGATAAGCGTTCTTTGCCATAAGCTTATTTAAACCACGGTAATCGATGCATGGTCTCAGTTCGCCATATTTCTTTTTTACAAAAAAAAACCCGACCCCAGCCGGAGAGGTAGATTTCCTTATGATCCCTCTACCAAGGGCATCAGAAATATATTCTTCCATAGCTTGGTTTTCCTCACAAGACAATGGGTATGTGCGTCCCCTAGGGGGCTCCACTCCAGGAGGCAACTCAATGCTACAATCATATGGTCTGTGCTGAGGTAAGGTGCCAGTCTCTCCCTTACTGAAAACATCGCCAAACTGCTGGTATTCGGCTGGTAGTGAAGGGGAGGTGCACAAGACCTTAACTGGATGGGTGACGCACTTGTCCATACAAAACGGAGACCAAGCAGAGATTTTGCACTTTTGCTAATCAAATTGTGGATTTTGCAACTGTAACCAAGGAAATCCCAATATTACAGTATGGTGAGGAGAATTAATAAGTTGGAACTGCTGCTCTTCTCTATGGAGTTCCCAGTAGTCATGGATAATGGCATAGTTTCAAATGCAACTTGAGCGGGTTCTAAGGGTCTGCCATCGATTGCTTCAATAGCAAGAGGGGTTTCTCTTTCAATGCGTGGAACCCCATGCAATTCAGCAAGGGTATTATCCATAAATTACCCAGCTGCACCAGAATCAACCAGATCCAAAACCTCCACTGAGCGTTGTTCCCAGGACAGTACCACCTGTATGGTGGGTTTCACTGTGCCCAACACTGGGGATGATTGGACACCACCTAGGGCCTGTCCCCCAAGGTACCCTAGGTGTGTTCGTTTCCCGGACGTACCGGACAAGATCTTAGCAAATGCCCATTCTTACCACAGTACAAACACAACCCTTGTTTCCTGCGATATAATCTCTCCTCCTTGGTTAGCCTAGTGAAACCTACTTGCATCGGTTCACCTGGTTCCCGTACTGGTTTACTAGGCTTAGATGCCACAGGAGGGATGGGTGGGCAAAATATGCTACTAACCTCATTGTTTTTGGACCGTATCCTGCGATCTCTAGCAGTTAGTCTCTCACGTATTCTGGAGTCAATTAGTATAACATATTCAATATAGTCATCTAGATCAGTAGGCAATTCTTTTGCTGCAATCTCATCTTTAATCTGGTCACTCAGGCCCTGAGCAAAGGCTGCCAACAATGCCTCGTTATTCCACCCTACCTCTGCTGCCAAGGTGCGAAGTTCAATGGCATAGTCGCCCACCGTACGCCTGCCCTGTTGTATCTCCATAAGGCGTTTAGCAGCAGAGGTGGTTCTACCAGGAGGCTCAAACACTCTCTGAATGGATTGCACAAATTCTCTGAAACTCTTAGTGCAAGGTTTAGCATTTTCCCACAATGGGTTAGCCCAGGCGAGACCACCGGGCTAGATCCAGACTTGTCAGCAAGTACAGCGCGTTCAAGGATAGTTTGAATTGCAACCGCGAATTGATCCAAACGTTGCTCATGCATATCCATCCTCCAATGGATATTCTGTGTATTACCATCACTCTTGTTGTCTGAGGTCATGGCCCTTTCGTACTGTCACGGTTTGTTAAGACTCTCAGACGCAACGTTAGGTAAAAACACAACTTTATTGAAAAGATTAAGATAATCCCATAGGATTTTAAACACATACATCCAGTACATAGAAATGGCAGATAGTTAGGACAATAGCAATACAGGCTCTACCGGCCTTGCCAATATACCGGGCAAGGCAGCCTGGGCGAGTAAGGAATAGATGGCTCTACCGGCCCTGCCAATATACCGGGCAAGGCAGCCTAACGGAAACCCAAAGTAGTAGGCTCTACCGGCCTTGCCAATACCGGGTAAGGCAACTTCAGGATGGAATAATTAAAAGGTTCTACCGGCCTTACCAATATACCGAGCAAGGCAGCCAAACAGAATACCAATATAGTAGGCTCTACCGGCCTTGCCAATACCGGGTAAGGCAACCTCAGGATGGAATAATGTAAGGTTCTACCGGCCTTACCAATATACCGGGCAAGGCAGCCCAAGGAGAAGGTGTCAACCACAGTGACCTTAATAACTGTCAGATGGCAATGACAGTATAGATGTAAACGGTAGGCTGCAAGGTCCAGTGGTTTCACCGTGTAGTCTACACACTACAGTACCCGTATACTGTAGGAATAACTAGCTGTCTAGGACTGGACAGTGCACAGGGAACCATCAGACTACATGCGTAAAGAGACAAGGGAGTAAACCAGCACCCTCACGTTGGGAACCATCAAGCAGGATATAGAATAACCCACAGGTCATGGAGCGAACCAATGCCTGCGCGCTGGTATCCAACAAGCTATAGAGTATAGCTACAAAGCTCTGGAGCGAACCAGCGTCCGCACGCTTGGAACCAACAGATATCAGTGTATAATGCCGTGAGGCAAAGGAGCGAACCAGCGCCCGCACGCTGGGAACCAACAACTAATAGTGTATAGCCACAAGGCTGTGGAGCGAACCAGCGTTGGCACTCTGGGAACCAACAGAGCTGAGTATAGAGCCGTAAGGCAAAGGAGCGAACCAGCGTCCGCACACTGGGAATCAACAGACTAGTAATGTATAGCTGCAAGGCTGTGAAGCGAACCAGCGCCCGCACCTGGGAACCAACAGAGCTGTGTATAGAGCCGTAATGCCAAGGAGCGAACCAGCGTCCGCACACTGGGAATCAACAGACTAATAGTGAATAGCCACAAGGCTGTGAAGCGAACCAGCGCCCGCACGCTGGGAACCAACATATGAGAATGTCGCCGAAGCAACTGAAGAACAAAGTCGCCACAGATGCAGGAACCAGACGCAGGAGACGAACAGGAACCAGCAAGGACAGTCAACCGGATCAGGAATGGCAACGAAGACTGGCAACAGGAAACAGCAACCTCTGAAGACTCAACCGGAACAGGCACTGGAACCAGCACAGCAGACAGGAGGCTCAGGAACAGGATGAAGTCAGGAACCCAGGAACACAGCAAAAGGCCCAATAAGCTTCTGTAACATAGTGGAAGTGGATGCAGTCAGAGACACCACGAAAGGGCAACCAAAGGGTGCCCAGTCTCAGTTTAAATAGGCAATGTGAGGCGGGCTAAAGGCAGACAGCCAATGGGAGCCCCCTACAGGTAATAGACACAGAAATGCAGCAATCACGTGCACCGTGATAGTACCCCCCTTTCAAAGACCCCCTCTCCTAGAATAGGGTATGGGTTTCTGAGGGTATTTAGCATGAAAGATCTGCAGTAACTAGGGTGCATGAAGGTCCTTACTATCCACCCAAGATCGGTCTTCAGGACCATAACCTTTCCAATGCACCAAATACTGTACCCTTCCTCTAAGCTTTCGGGAATCAATGATTCTCTGCACCTCATACTCCTCCTGACCCTCAACCTCGATAGGCCCTGGCACCATAGGTGTAGTAGTGTAACGGTTGCATTCGAGAGGTTTAAGGAGAGACACATGGAACACGTTATGAATGTGCATGGATGCAATAGAACGCAATAGGAGACCACCTTCAGTGGTCACTCAGTTTAATGGAGCGTCCTACGAGATCTCTAAGATCATACAACGACATTGGAATCTTCTAGCGCAGGATCCCCTTCTATCTGGTACTATTACAAAAAAGCAATGATTACATATAAAAAGGCTAGGAATTTGCGCAGTTTTGTTGCCCCTAGCAAACCGAAGCAGTTGACATTGAAAAAGACAAAGGAGGGTCTGTTTGGAACAAAACCTCCGGTGGGTAATTTTAAATGTCTGCAAGCTAGATGCTCTAATTGCAGGTATACTAGAAATAAAGCCCTTAATGTTGTGAGCTTCTCTAATGCTAAATCATTTCCCATCAAACAATTGATCACCTGTAATACAGAATTTGTTATATATGTGATTAATTGTGGATGTGGAATCCAATATGTAGGTCGCACAACTAGGGCATTTAAGGATCGCGCTAGAGAACACCGTTATCTAATTAATAAACATTCTACAGAACACACTGTCCCAAAACATTTTAACAACTGTCCACAGGGAGGACTATCCAATTTTTATGTGCACCCTGTCCCCAAGGGGGTTAAACGAGGATCTGGAAGTGAGCAACTTTTTATAGTTTTTAATAATTTTATACAATTTTATTGCTCCAATCTTTTTAGTTTCCCCCATTGGAGATGAGGGGGTTTCTGTATCTTGTTTTTTGTATCTTGTATACATCTTTGTTTTAAATTGTCTGATGTAGAAACTATCAAATTTATTTATTATACATTATATTTTTGTGCCTATAGAAAAGTATTGTGAAGGTGTTTTGCGCTCCATCTGTGGATTTCTGGACCGCAGCGAGGCTTGGCTCTCACTGAGAGGCTTGGATCCTTCCCGGCTCCAACCTCGCTACGGACAGCTCCCAATTGAGGCGGACGCCGACACAACCTGCATTGAATGGTATGTGTATAATTTTATATATATATATATGTGTAATTTGTGTATTTTATTATTCCCCTGATGAAGTAAAGAGAGCTTTACGAAATGCGTAGGGAAAGTTTGGGAGATTTTCTTTTGTGGAACAGCCGGTGAGTGGATTTCATCGGGGGGTAGCTCTAGTAACTGTTTGTTACAGTATTACTCTTAGAAGAGTATCTGTTGCTTCCCTCAGAACTATCGGCAGTCCTTTGTGTCCGGGGAGGACGTCCTGATACATTGTTGATGGCTTTCTCAACGACACGCTGATGGCTTCTTGACATCCAGTATTTTCCTATGGGCAATACTAACAAGAAGTAATTCTGTGAGTATACTCACATCTGGTGGGACTTGGATTGATTTCTTCCTGTATTACTACACTTAGAGGTTGCGCTTGTCTCTCTTTCTTTTTTATTTTCATGGATGCAGGTATGTCCAAAGCATAGGAAACAGGATTAATTTTGCGGATAATTCTGTAAGGACCGATGAACCGAGGATCCAACTTATTAGATGGGACTTGAAGCTTAAGATTCCTGGAGGAAAGCCATACTCTGTCCCCAACCTGAAAGGAAACTGCTGGAAGCCTTCTGCGATTAGCATAGTGCTGATGGTGCTGAAATGATTGACCCAGTGCCCTCTGAACTTGTGCCCATGTGGAACGGAGTTGCTCGATATGCTCATCCAGAGCTGAAATCTATTGTGTCTGAAAGGAATCCGGGAGCAAACAGGATTGAAACCCATAATTAATCAGAAACGGAGAGCTCCCGGATGAGGAGTTGACCGCACAGTTCCTGGCGAACTCTGCCCAGGGCAACAAGTCGGCCCGATTGTCATGATGGTCAGTAACGAAACAGCGTAGAAACTGTTCCAAACCTTGATTGGCACGTTCAGCGGCTCCGTTGGTCTGGGGGTGATAAGCGGAGGAGAAGGATAGCTGTATGCCCATCTGTTCGCAAAATGCCCTCCAGAACCTGGACACAAAATGGCTCCCCCTGTCGGACACCAGTACTCTGGGTACTCCATGCATCAGGAACACTTCTTTAGCAAACACCATTGCCAATTCTTTAGCCGAGGGAAGGCCACAGAGGGGCACGAAATGAGCCATTTTAGAAAACTCTCCACCACCATCAATATGAAGGAACACCCTCTAGACATGGGCAATTCTCCCATAAAATCAGTGGAAACATGAGACCAGGGGCGTTCACCATTAGGCACCGGCTGAAGCAAGCCCACCGGAAGATGTCTAGGGGTTTTAGCACGGGCACAGGTGGCACAGGCATTAGTAAAATCGGCACAATCTGTTCTCATTGAAGGCCACCAAAATTACTGAGAAAGGGACCATAACAATTGGTCTCTGCCAATATGTCCCGCGGCCTTAGAGGAATGGTAAGTTTCAAGTAATTGAGTACGGAATGGTTCAGCGACATTACATTTGCCCACTGGGGTTTCATGGGGAGCGGAGGCCTGGGAGGCCAAGATCTCTTCCCCTAATGGTGAAGTGATATTAGTACGTATAGTAGCCAATATTCGATCGGTTGAATGATAGGTGCTGGTGCCGTTTCTCTGTCAATTTCGGCCTCAAATTGTCTTGACAGTGCGTCAGCCCTAACATTCTTAGATCCCGGTAAATATGATACAATGGAATTGAATCGGGACAGGAGCAGTTCCCATTTGGCCTGCCGAGAGGACAATCTCTTGGCCTCAGAGAGATAAGTTAGATTTTTATGATCCGTCAGGATTAAAGCAGGATTTTTTTTGCCTTCAAGTAAATGACGCCATTCCTTAAGAGCAAGGATAATGGCCAATAATTCTCTGTCCCCAATCTCATAATGGCTTTGAGCTCCGGTCAACTTTTTTGAAAAAAACCCACAGGGTCTGAGTGTTCCACCTTTAATGTGTCGTTGAGAAAGCACTGCCCCAACCCCAATATCTGAGGCATCAACCTCTAAAGTGAACGGGAGTAATGGGTTGGGGTGGGATAACACAGGAGCATCAGCAAAAGCCAGTTTCAGTTTTTCAAAGGCCTCCTCCGCAACCGCTGGCCAAAGAGGTGGATTAGCGCCCTTATGTGTGAGGTCAGACAGTGGTTTAACAATGGAAGAGAAGTTCTTAATAAACTTCCTATAATAATTAGCGAAGCCCAAAAATTGCTGGATAGCTTTAAGACTCTTAGGCCGTGGCCATTGTAAGACTGCTGTTAACTTTTCTTTGTCCATAGCAATGCCTTCTTTGGCAATTATGAACCCCAAGGATGGCACACTAGTTCTGTGAAACTTACATTTCTCCAATTTACAATATAATTTATTTTTATGTAAACATAGCAATACTTCAGACACATCTTCAATGTGTTGCGACTAATTTTTGGAGTGAATAAGTATATCGTCAAGGTACACCACGACACATGACTGTAGCATATCTCTGAGAACGTCATTGATCAATTCCTGAAATACTGCGGGTGCATTACACAGGCCAAATGACATGACTAGATATTCATAGTGCCCAGATCTAGTGTTAAAGGCAGTTTTCCACTCATCACCGGCTCTGATTCGAATCAAATTCTATGCAGCCCATAGGTCCAATCTGGTGAAAATCAAGGAGCCCTTGAGTCTGTCAAAAAGCTCGGTGATGAGTGGTATCGGATAAGCGTTCTTTGCCATAAGCTTATTTAAACCACGGTAATCGATGCATGGTCTCAGTTCGCCATATTTCTTTTTTACAAAAAAAAACCCGACCCCAGCCGGAGAGGTAGATTTCCTTATGATCCCTCTACCAAGGGCATCAGAAATATATTCTTCCATAGCTTGGTTTTCCTCACAAGACAATGGGTATGTGCGTCCCCTAGGGGGCTCCACTCCAGGAGGCAACTCAATGCTACAATCATATGGTCTGTGCTGAGGTAAGGTGCCAGTCTCTCCCTTACTGAAAACATCGCCAAACTGCTGGTATTCGGCTGGTAGTGAAGGGGAGGTGCACAAGACCTTAACTGGATGGGTGACGCACTTGTCCATACAAAACGGAGACCAAGCAGAGATTTTGCACTTTTGCTAATCAAATTGTGGATTTTGCAACTGTAACCAAGGAAATCCCAATATTACAGTATGGTGAGGAGAATTAATAAGTTGGAACTGCTGCTCTTCTCTATGGAGTTCCCAGTAGTCATGGATAATGGCATAGTTTCAAATGCAACTTGAGCGGGTTCTAAGGGTCTGCCATCGATTGCTTCAATAGCAAGAGGGGTTTCTCTTTCAATGCGTGGAACCCCATGCAATTCAGCAAGGGTATTATCCATAAATTACCCAGCTGCACCAGAATCAACCAGATCCAAAACCTCCACTGAGCGTTGTTCCCAGGACAGTACCACCTGTATGGTGGGTTTCACTGTGCCCAACACTGGGGATGATTGGACACCACCTAGGGCCTGTCCCCCAAGGTACCCTAGGTGTGTTCGTTTCCCGGACGTACCGGACAAGATCTTAGCAAATGCCCATTCTTACCACAGTACAAACACAACCCTTGTTTCCTGCGATATAATCTCTCCTCCTTGGTTAGCCTAGTGAAACCTACTTGCATCGGTTCACCTGGTACCCGTACTGGTTTACTAGGCTTAGATGCCACAGGAGGGATGGGTGGGCAAAATATGCTACTAACCTCATTGTTTTTGGACCGTATCCTGCGATCTCTAGCAGTTAGTCTCTCACGTATTCTGGAGTCAATTAGTATAACATATTCAATATAGTCATCTAGATCAGTAGGCAATTCTTTTGCTGCAATCTCATTTTTAATCTGGTCACTCAGGCCCTGAGCAAAGGCTGCCAACAGTGCCTCGTTATTCCACCCTACCTCTGCTGCCAAGGTGCGAAATTCAATGGCATAGTCACCCACCGTACGCCTGCCCTGTTGTATCTCCATAAGGCGTTTAGCAGCAGAGGTGGTTCTACCAGGAGGCTCAAACACTCTCTGAATGGATTGCACAAATTCTCTGAAACTCTTAGTGCAAGGTTTAGCATTTTCCCACAATGGGTTAGCCCAAGCCAAAGCTCTGCCAGTCAGCAGGGATATCATGAACCCAATCTTACTGCGATCATTGGGAAACACCTGTGCCGTCAATTTCATAAATATTTCAAGTTGGTTGATGAACCCTCTACAGAGATTAGGGTCACCGTCATATCTGAGTGGCAAGGGTACAGAAGCCGTTAACCCCTTGACTGCAGCCCCTAAGGGCCTTGTATCATTGTCCGGTGTCTGACTTGGCGAGACCACCGGGCTAGTTCCAGACTTGTCAGCAAGTACAGTGTGTTCAAGGATAGTTTGAATTGCAACCGCCAATTGATCCAAACGTTGCTCATGCATATCCATCCTCCAATGGATATTCTGTTTATTACCATCACTCTTGTTGTCTGAGGTCATGGCCCTTTCGTACTGTCACGGTTTGTTAAGACTCTCAGACGCAACGTTAGGTAAAAACACAATTTTATTGAAAAGATTAAGATAATCCCATAGGATTTTAAACACATACATCCAATACATAGAAATGGCAGATAGTTAGGACAATAGCAATACAGGCTCTACCGGCCTTGCCAATATACCGGGCAAGGCAGCCTGGGCGAGTAAGGAATAGATGGCTCTACCGGCCCTGCCAATATACCGGGCAAGGCAGCCTAACGGAAACCCAAAGTAGTAGGCTCTACCGGCCTTGCCAATACCGGGTAAGGCAACTTCAGGATGGAATAATTAAAAGGTTCTACCGGCCTTACCAATATACCGAGCAAGGCAGCCAAACAGAATACCAATATAGTAGGCTCTACCGGCCTTGCCAATACCAGGTAAGGCAACCTCAGGATGGAATAATGTAAGGTTCTACCGGCCTTACCAATATACCGGGCAAGGCAGCCCAAGGAGAAGGTGTCAATCACAGTGACCTTAATAACTGTCAGATGGCAATGACAGTATAGATGTAAACGGTAGGCTGCAAGGTCCAGTGTTTCACAGTGTAGTCTACACACTACAGTACCCGTATACTGTAGGAATAACTAGCTGTCTAGGACTGGACAGTGCACAGGGAACCATCAGACTACATGCGTAAAGAGACAAGGGAGTAAACCAGCACCCTCACGTTGGGAACCATCAAGCAGGATATAGAATAACCCACAGGTCATGGAGCGAACCAACGCCCGTGTGCTGGTATCCAACAAGCTATAGAGTATAGCTACAAAGCTGTGGAGTGAACCAGCATCCGCACGCTGGGAACCAACAGATATCAGTGTATAATGCCATGAGGCAAAGGAGCGAAACAGCGCCCGCACGCTGGGAACCAACAACTAATAGTGTATAGCCACAAGGCTGTGGTGCAAACCAGCGGCCGTACGCTGGGAACCAACAGAGCTGAG
Source organism: Rhinophrynus dorsalis (assembly GCA_037306005.1). Taxonomy (NCBI): domain Eukaryota; kingdom Metazoa; phylum Chordata; class Amphibia; order Anura; family Rhinophrynidae; genus Rhinophrynus; species Rhinophrynus dorsalis. Next base: position 85,713,395 of record CM074727.1, on the reverse strand, counting down.
TATAGAGCCGTAAGGCCAAGGAGCGAACCAGCGTCCGCACACTGGTAACCAACAGACTAGTATAGTATAGCTGCAAGACTTGTGGATCGAACCAGCGTCTGCACGCTGGGAGCCAACAGATTAAAAGTGTATAGCCGCAAGGCTGTGAAGCGAACCAGCGCCCGCACGCTGGGAACCAACATATGAGAATGTTGCCGAAGCGACCGAAGAACAAAGTCGCCACAGATGCAGGAACCAGACGCAGGAGACGAACAGGAACTAGCAAGGACGGACAACCGGATCAGGAACGGCAACGAAGACTGGCAGCAGGAAACAGCAACCTCTGAAGACTCAGCCGGAACAGGCACTGGAACCAGCACAGCAGACAGGAGGCTCAGGAACAGGACGAAGTCAGGAACCCAGGAACACAGCAAAAGGCCCAATAAGCTTCTGTAGCATAGTGGAAGTGGATGCAGTCAAAGACACCACGGCAGGACAACCAAAGGGTGCCCAGACTCTACAGGTAATAGACACAGAAATGCAGCAATCACGGGCACCGTTATAGGATGTCTGTATGTTTTGGTCCTTGATATAGATCATGGTGCCAAGAAAATGTATGTGTTCCTCAGAGTAGTTCAGATTGAGGTTAATAGTTGAGTGGAATTGGTTAAATCTGTCTGTTCACAGGCAGTCCAAATTAACAGGATGTCATCTATGTAGCGGAAGTATGCTAGTGGCTTAGTGCTACAGGTGGATAAAAAATCTTGTTCAAGTTATGCCATGAAAAAGTTAGCATACTGAGATGGGTTTCATGTCTCATTATAATAGAAAGAATATTTTGGTATTTGATTGTTTAGAGAGAGATCTTTTCAACATTTCCTTGTTCCCAGGACTCTGATCTAACCCTGTGCATATCAATTCATATCTTTGCAGACTGTATATTTACTAAGTTAATTGACCCCCACTGTGTACTCATATATTTTGTTTCAAACATAGATCATGCTCTGTAAATTTAAATGCAGTGTTATTCTAACTTTGTTTGTTAACCATGCCTGAAGAAGGGACCTTAGTGTCTTGAAAGCTTGCACTTTTTATGTCCTCAGTTATCTATTAAAAGGTATCACCTTTATACCACTCTTGTAAGTTTTTTGCTACACTTAATTCTAGTATTTTGTAGAGAAAGTTTTGTAGGACTTAGACTTGTGTTAGGCCATAACACTGAGGAAACACTGATTTGTGGGACTTTGACTTATTACTAATGACACAAACCCTGAGGAAACATTGATTAGATGTAGGAGATTAGATTTGTCTTAGGTCCAAGCCCTGAGGAAACATTAATTTGTAGGACTTAGGATTGTTAGAAACAAACCCCTAAAAATTGTTTATTTTTTTTTTAAAGAACAAAGCCCTGATAAAAAATGCCCTACTGGCCTGGTGCAATTACAGGATTTGTGACTTCTCTTCGTGCTGCTGCTGTTGCTGCCAAGTTTGTTTAACAACAGGATGATTAGGCAGCTCATAAGGGAATGGGATCAACAGCAGCAGTGATATGGATGATGATGATCAATGTTACACTTGTCACTACTAGCTCCAGTAATGTGCCTGAGGCCGTAGCAGCACCACAACTAGCCACCACTTCAGGCATATGTGGAGAAAAGAAATTGACCAATACTGCTTCTCCACTTGCCCCTCCTCCAAAATCATGGGTGTGTTGTTACTAGAATAGAAATGTTTCTATCACGGTGCCCGTGTATTGATGGCGACATTTTGACACATGATTTCTGATAGCTTTCTTATTGGCTAGCGTATGATTACTCCACCCAGTGGTAGCCTTTAAATACTGTGCCCTGTCACTCATACAGGACCCTTTCATGGTGTTTCCGTTGCTTAGAGCTTGCTGCAGTTAACGTGTGATATCCTGTGTATGACCCGGACTGCCTGACTACTCTCTTTGATCCTGTTGCTGCTCCGTGTACCAACTCGGTCTGTCTGACATTCCTGCTCCGTGTACCAACCCGGTCTGGCTGAAGTTCCTGCTCCGTGTACCGACTTGGATTGGCTGACGTTCCTGCTCCGTGTACCGACCCGTCCTGGCTGACGTTCCTGCTCCGTGTAACGACCTGGCCTGGCTGACGTTCCTGTTCTGTGCCTCCAGTCTGGTGCACTACCGTATCTGGTAGAGAGTATCTCTTGTGTGCTGTCTTGAGCGTACTGTTCCACTTAGTTGCCTCGAGTACTGCATTACCGTTCCGTGACTGCGACCCATTTGTGCCTTGCTGCCTCCTTCCTCCTTACCCAGGGCTGACGCTGATCTCGCTTGCTCATACGATTAGCACAATCCTCAATAAATATTGGCCAATACTTCTCCAAGATAAAGATCTATCTGAGGTACTACATGAGAAAGCTAATGTAACATATAAACAAAGCACTAATATTAAATATCAATTAGTGCATAGCCATTTTGTAAAAGAAACTTCTACTACTTGGCTGAAATTCAATCTCAAAGGAACCTATCCTTGTAGAAATTGTACAACTTGTAAATATATATTGAAAGATAAGTTTTTCTTTAATTACAATGGCCTAATAAAGTTTGAAATCCGTGACTTCATAAATTGTAAATCTACGGGAATTATTTACCAAATCGTGTGTAGCTGTGGAAAACGTTATGTAGGCAAAACTATAAGAAAATTCAGAATTAGGATACTTGAACATATTGGAGATATTTGAAATAAAAGAGAAAAACCTATATCACGACACATACATGAAATACATGACGGTAATCCTGAATCCTGAACTATTAAGTTTTATAGGAATACAGAACATTAAGAAAACGACGAGAAAAGCTGACCTTGGTGCCAAATTATTGGTAAAGGAAGCCCAGTGGATCTATAAATTGAGAACATTAAGCCCACAAGGGTTGAATGAGGGCTTTACTTTTAGCCCATTTATTAAAAAATGGTAATTATTATTTAGTAAATCAAATGACTAGGTTAAAAAATGAGTATGTTCAATTAAATGATTTTTATCCAGTAATTGATAAAGTAAAATCATATTATCATAATATATATAAGGATGAGGTATTATCTGGAGTATTGTACTTAGAATATATTTATTCATAATAGTCTTTGAAATCATTGATACCATTGAACATATATCTATGTAATTATGCCATTGAACTTAAGGATTCATACTAAAGAAAATTACCTAAAAAGTGAAATTGGGAAATTATGGTATTAATATATATCCATCATTTTATACTTATTCCATGTGTATCCTGTCATGTAGTTGACTGTTTATGTTTAAGTAATCTTCTTTGGGCACAAAAGTAAACATTGTATGTTTTTATACCTAAAAAAGAAGGGTGTATATAGATATTTGGTATATATTTTCAGTATGGAAATATAACTAATGGAATAGAATTTCTACTGGACTGGAAGGAGTTAATTGAAAACAGAGTTGCAACCTGCCAATCTAACATTAATCCTGGCTACCCGTTAAGATTCATAAGGGTATATAAAGTTGGGGATTGGAAGCAGACGAACCTTAGATTGCCCCTGACGAAGCCGTTGTTATGGCGAAACGAGTTGGGCGGTGCAGCAAATTACTAAGGGCATGACTAAAACAGCCCAATGATATAACTGAATAAATCTCTGAGCTATCACTTTTAGTTAGTGAAATACTCTAAGAAGGAGTTAGATAGAGAGTAAGAACCATTATGAAAATTAGCACAGTGTAATTATGTGGAGGATCTAGAGATGAAGCTCGATAGAGCGTAGGAATCACTATAACTCAAATCAGTAGACTGAGCGTTAAAGTAGGTGATAGATTCACTGAGCTGTAAGTGACTAGATTTAAAGCAAAGCAGAGGAAAGCTGTCAAAGAAATCTGATAAAATAAGGCATGAGAGCAGGGCACTCGCAGTAAAGTTCTTTAATACTCTGAGGGGTTCTATGCATTACATGCATTAACCCTACAGTATTCTTGTAATACACAGAGTTAATTTAGACCGAATGCCCATATAATTTAGAGATCGGTCGGTGTGGGCATGAATTAAAGACGTCATAACTGACCTTGCTAAGCACGTTGAGCTATTAGAACGGACAATAAGAAACAAACTTAGTTTTCATGCTGTCTTAAAAGCTTCACATTGTGTTGTCTAATAATCCCACATCCAACTGAAGTGAGTTAAAAAGATTAGTAATATCCGTGGATCGGAACCTAAAGGGTGCTGATACTTGGCAACAAAATTGCATATGAAAGTATATGAATACTAGTGAGGAGTTTAGCAGAGGTGCCTGTAGGAATCTCATTACTTTGTATGTTCAATAATGGTTGCTATCTTCTAACCAATGTAAACTAGATACTTTGTATCAACAAACACTGAACATTTTGATAGCTCAGAGATGTATCCAGCTGCACTGTGATTTTATACAAAGCACTATTTACTCAATTAGTAGCTTTATATATGTTGTCATGTGTGTTTTATTTTAATTTCTGATTAATAAAGGCTTATTTTAGCAGTTTCAAGAATCCCCATTATAGACTGAACTGGTTTCTTTGTTCAGATGGATGGCTGTAGCTGTGCGGGTGTATGAGTTCATGCATCAGCCCTGATACATTCCATCTCTCTCTGTAGGTTTCTTCTTCTTTAAATTCATTATACGTTTGGCTTGTTATTGTTACCACTGTGGTTGGTTTCCTGGGCGCCGCAGTTAGTCTCCACTCTTGTCAGTCGCCAACAAGCCAAGCGCCCGTTTCCAGGGCTGTCCGGTACTCACCCGGTTGGTCTCCGGGGCACCTCAGTTGGCTCTGTCACCGGGCAGTTGCCATCGACCCTAGTGTTACCCTGGGTCTCAGTCTGTGTGTATTCCTGGGCATTCCGTTGTTCCTCCGGTTGCAGTACTACTAATAGTCATGATCCATCTGGGCCTCGCTCACCCTTCCTGGGCCTAGTCGCTATTTTAGCACTCATCCACAGAGAGTGCTTCTTGGGCCTCTCTATTAGGGCCTCCCAGCCTCCTGGCCTAATAGCATTTACCATCAGTTCCTGACCTGTGTCAGTATATGTATTGCTCTCTGATATATGTATACTGGACCCGTGTGGGTTAATGTTATTTAGTAACCTGTCCTGTGTCAATACTGTTTGTTAACTATTGCTGGACCCGCGAGGGTTACTTTATTCTGTCTGGTTTAAATAAAACTGTGTTTTATCAAATCGCCTGCCTCTGAGTGTACTGAAAACCGTTACAGTTTCCCTTGAGAGCAGGAACTGTGCCTCTATCAGCAACTGCAATGTGCACAGTGTTTTTGTAAATAAGGGAAGGAATAGGAACAATGGGTACATCTTCACTCACAAAAAACAAATGGCACAACTCTATCCAAAAACCAAGACACTTAGGGTCTCCAATGTAAAATCCCCCCACTATAATGATGAACCCTCACTGCCACCAGCTTATCATATTCTGCAAGATGGAATCTCCTCAGATGCCGATTTATACTCTGGCTGTGCTTACCCTCCATCCAAATTGTCATGTGTGGTCAGTGCACCACAGAGTGTGCAATGGGTAGGCACAAACTGCCAAATCCTGACATCTATTGAATGGCTATCAACCAGTGAGGGAGGTAAAGATGAACGAGGTGTTTCACCAGAAGATGTAGTTACCCTAGATTAAGAAGTTGATGACTAGCCAGGTGTTTTGCTCGCCATAAAATGTTCATCCTTTGGCTGGGTTTCTCTATTCTTGTCACAAATTGTGCACAGTGCCATAGTTGATGACTACATTTTTCCTGCCCCAAGAGAAAAATAGGTGGAGAATAGTGTTGAGCGAGCATGCTCGGACGATGCTCGGATCGGCTCGAGCATCGCTCTGCTCGGCACATGGCGGTACTCGTACGAGTACCGCATGTGCTCGCCCGCCATGTTCGGGTCTCCTCCCCACACGTTTTGCGGCTGCTGCGCAGCCAATAAACGTGCAGGGAGGCTCTGACATCAGTGTAATGCCAGCAGCCATGTTGGCTGCTGGCATTACACTGATTGGCTGGCAAGAACCCGTGGTCGGGTGCTGTATAGCACCTGACCAGCGAGTTCGGCTCAGTCTTAGCCAGGGAGAGATGAGGATAGGAAGGGATAGTCAGTGTAGGGAGAAAAAAAGCAAATTTGTGAAAAAAAAAGAACCAAAAGTCCTTTTTAGGACTACTGTGTGTGGGGGCAGCAGGTTATTTTGTGTGGGGGGAAAAAAACAAAAAAAAAAAATTTCATATATTCTGTTTAGTGTGCAAAGTTGCAGATTAGAGCACATTCTGTTTAGTGTGCAAAGTTGCAGATTAGAGCACATTCTGTTTAGTGTGCAAAGTTGCAGATTAGAGCACATTCTGTTTAGTGTGCAAAGTTGCAGATTAGAGCACATTCTGTTAAGTCTTCAAACTAAAATATCAAAGTCACATATTCCATTCAGTGTGCGTCGCCGCAGTTTAGCAGCACATTCTGTGTACTGTGCAGAGTTGCAGAATAGGAAGAAATACTGTTAAGTCTTCAAACTAAAATATCAAAGTCACATATTCCATTCAGTGTGCTTCGCCGCAGTTTAGCAGCACATTCTGTGTACTGTGCAGAGTTGCAGAATAGGAAGAAATACTGTTAAGTCTTCAAACTAAAATATCAAAGTCACATATTCCATTCAGTGTGCTTCGCAGCAGTTTAGCAGCACATTCTGTGTACTGTGCAGAGTTGCAGAATAGGAAGAAATACTGTTAAGTCTTCAAACTAAAATATCAAAGTCACATATTCCATTCAGTGTGCTTCGCCGCAGTTTAGCAGCACATTCTGTGTACTGTGCAGAGTTGCAGAATAGGAAGAAATACTGTTAAGTCTTCAAAGTAAAATATCAAAGTCACATATTCCATTCAGTGTGCTTCGCCGCAGTTTAGCAGCACATTCTGTGTACTGTGCAGAGTTGCAGAATAGGAAGAAATACTGTTAAGTCTTCAAAGTAAAATATCAAAGTCACATATTCCATTCAGTGTGCGTCACCGCAGTTTAGCAGCCTATTCTGTGTACTCTACACAGTTGCAGAATAGGAAGAAATACTGTTAAGTCTTCAAAGTAAAATATCAAAGTCACATATTCCATTCAGTGTGCTTCGCCGCAGTTTAGCAGCCTATTCTGTGTACTCTGCACAGTTGCAGAATAGGAAGAAATACTGTTAAGTCTTCAAAGTAAAATATCAAAGTCACATATTCCATTCAGTGTGCGTCACCGCAGTTTAGCAGCCTATTCTGTGTACTCTGCACAGTTGCAGAATAGGAAGAAATACTGTTAAGTCTTCAAAGTAAAATATCAAAGTCACATATTCCATTCAGTGTGCTTCGCCGCAGTTTAGCAGCCTATTCTGTGTACTCTGCACAGTTGCAGAATAGGAAGAAATACTGTTAAGTCTTCAAACTAAAATATCAAAGTCACATATTCCATTCAGTGTGCGTCACCGCAGTTTAGCAGCCTATTCTGTGTACTCTGCACAGTTGCAGAATAGGAAGAAATACTGTTAAGTCTTCAAAGTAAAATATCAAAGTCACATATTCCATTCAGTGTGCTTCGCCGCAGTTTAGCAGCCTATTCTGTGTACTCTGCACAGTTGCAGAATAGGAAGAAATACTGTTAAGTCTTCAAAGTAAAATATCAAAGTCACATATTCCATTCAGTGTGCGTCACCGCAGTTTAGCAGCCTATTCTGTGTACTCTGCACAGTTGCAGAATAGGAAGAAATACTGTTAAGTCTTCAAACTAAAATATCAAAGTCACATATTCCATTCAGTGTGCGTCACCGCAGTTTAGCAGCCTATTCTGTGTACTCTGCACAGTTGCAGAATAGGAAGAAATACTGTTAAGTCTTCAAACTCAAATATCAAAGTCACATATTCCATTCAGTGTGCTTCGCCGCAGTTTAGCAGCCTATTCTGTGTACTCTGCACAGTTGCAGAATAGGAAGAAATACTGTTAAGTCTTCAAACTCAAATATCAAAGTCACATATTCCATTCAGTGTGCGTCACCGCAGTTTAGCAGCCTATTCTGTGTACTCTGCACAGTTGCAGAATAGGAAGAAATACTGTTAAGTCTTCAAAGTAAAATATCAAAGTCACATATTCCATTCAGTGTGCTTCACCGCAGTTTAGCAGCCTATTCTGTGTACTCTGCACAGTTGCAGAATAGGAAGAAATACTGTTAAGTCTTCAAAGTAAAATATCAAAGTCACATATTCCATTCAGTGTGCGTCACCGCAGTTTAGCAGCCTATTCTGTGTACTTTGCACAGTTGCAGAATAGGAAGAAATACTGTTAAGTCTTCAAACTAAAATATCAAAGTCACATATTCCATTCAGTGTGCGTCACCGCAGTTTAGCAGCCTATTCTGTGTACTCTGCACAGTTGCAGAATAGGAAGAAATACTGTTAAGTCTTCAAACTCAAATATCAAAGTCACATATTCCCTTCAGTGTGCTTCGCCGCAGTTTAGCAGCCTATTCTGTGTACTCTGCACAGTTGCAGAATAGGAAGAAATACTGTTAAGTCTTCAAAGTAAAATATCAAAGTCACATATTCCATTCAGTGTGCGTCACCGCAGTTTAGCAGCCTATTCTGTGTACTTTGCACAGTTGCAGAATAGGAAGAAATACTGTTAAGTCTTCAAACTAAAATATCAAAGTCACATATTCCATTCAGTGTGCGTCACCGCAGTTTAGCAGCCTATTCTGTGTACTCTGCACAGTTGCAGAATAGGAAGAAATACTGTTAAGTCTTCAAACTCAAATATCAAAGTCACATATTCCCTTCAGTGTGCTTCGCCGCAGTTTAGCAGCCTATTCTGTGTACTCTGCACAGTTGCAGAATAGGAAGAAATACTGTTAAGTCTTCAAAGTAAAATATCAAAGTCACATATTCCATTCAGTGTGCTTCACCGCAGTTTAGCAGCCTATTCTGTGTACTCTGCACAGTTGCAGAATAGGAAGAAATACTGTTAAGTCTTCAAAGTAAAATATCAAAGTCACATATTCCATTCAGTGTGCGTCACCGCAGTTTAGCAGCCTATTCTGTGTACTTTGCACAGTTGCAGAATAGGAAGAAATACTGTTAAGTCTTCAAACTAAAATATCAAAGTCACATATTCCATTCAGTGTGCGTCACCGCAGTTTAGCAGCCTATTCTGTGTACTCTGCACAGTTGCAGAATAGGAAGAAATACTGTTAAGTCTTCAAACTCAAATATCAAAGTCACATATTCCCTTCAGTGTGCTTCGCCGCAGTTTAGCAGCCTATTCTGTGTACTCTGCACAGTTGCAGAATAGGAAGAAATACTGTTAAGTCTTCAAAGTAAAATATCAAAGTCACATATTCCATTCAGTGTGCGTCACCGCAGTTTAGCAGCCTATTCTGTGTACTTTGCACAGTTGCAGAATAGGAAGAAATACTGTTAAGTCTTCAAACTAAAATATCAAAGTCACATATTCCATTCAGTGTGCGTCACCGCAGTTTAGCAGCCTATTCTGTGTACTCTGCACAGTTGCAGAATAGGAAGAAATACTGTTAAGTCTTCAAACTCAAATATCAAAGTCACATATTCCCTTCAGTGTGCTTCGCCGCAGTTTAGCAGCCTATTCTGTGTACTCTGCACAGTTGCAGAATAGGAAGAAATACTGTTAAGTCTTCAAAGTAAAATATCAAAGTCACATATTCCATTCAGTGTGCGTCACCGCAGTTTAGCAGCCTATTCTGTGTACTCTGCACAGTTGCAGAATAGGAAGAAATACTGTTAAGTCTTCAAACTAAAATATCAAAGTCACATATTCCATTCAGTGTGCGTCACCGCAGTTTAGCAGCCTATTCTGTGTACTCTGCACAGTTGCAGAATAGGAAGAAATACTGTTAAGTCTTCAAAGTAAAATATCAAAGTCACATATTCCGTGTAAGATGAAGAAGGCGGGTAAAAAGGGACGGGGAAGTGGACGTGATCCTGATAGTTCAGGGCGCGGGTCAGGACGCGGAGAAACTGTGCCTGGTGCCAGAGCGCAAGAAAGAAAGACATCCACCATACCTAGCTTCATGTCTAATTTTACAGGGCGTCGCAGGACATCACTCTCGAGGTCCGACCACTGCGAACAGGTGGTCGGTTGGATGTCAGCTGATACTGCTTCCAGTCGGTTAAGCACCACCCTGTCTTCCACCAAGTCCACTCTCAGTAGCCAAGAGTCTGGTCAACATAATCCTCACTCTGATCATCCTTCCTCCCACCATAGACGGTCTGGTCAAAGAAGTGATCCCACACTGGGATATAGTGAGGAGCTCGTCTCATCACCAATCCGTCATTTGACCCTCTCTCCAAGCATGCTTGCAGAGGAACATGACATCTTATGCCCTGATTCACAACCTCTAGAGGGTACCCAATCACAAGAAGATGACAGATGTGAACGGCATTTAAGGTCAAAGGAAGTAGTGGATGATGATGATGATGATGAGACACAGTTGCCATTAAATCAACCACTATTACTGTCTCAAGACCTTGTTGAGGAGGATGTTATACAGTTGTCAATGACTGAGTATGTGGTGGGATCAAGACATGAGGAGGATGATCAGAGTGAGGAAGTGGAGGAGGACTTGGTGGACGATGAGGTGACTGACCCCACCTGGGAAGGTGTAGAGCCGAGCGATGACAGCAGTCCTGAGGGTGAGCCATCTGCAGCACCGCAACAGGCTGGAAGAGGCAGTGGTGTGGCTACAGAAAGAAGGCGGACCGCACCAAACCGGCTCGCAAATGTTCCACGGAGCACCCCCTTGCGTAAATCTACCTTTCCAAGGGGTAGGTGTTCCGCGGTATGGCGTTTTTTTAAGGAAAGTGCGGACGACAAAAGAATTGTAGTTTGCAACCTGTGCCACACCAGAATGAGCCGAGGCATGAACACTAGAAACCTCACCACCACCAGCATGATCCGACACATGGCATCCAAGCACCGTAATAAGTGGGAGGAACGCCTGGATCGCCCATCTGTGTCTGCAGGCCACACCACTGCCTCCTCTTCCCCTGTTTTCGGTGCCGGCCAATCGCCTGTCGAAGGCGCAGGCCCTGCACCTGTACCATCTGAAGCACCATCAGCAACCACATCCACTTCCCTGTCCCAGCACAGCGTCCAAATGTCGTTACCCCAGGCATTTGAGCGCAAGCGAAAATACCCAGCCACCCACCCACAGGCCATAGCACTAACCTCACACCTTTCCAAATTACTGGCCATCGAAATGCTGCCATTTAGGCTTGTGGACACTGAGTCCTTCCGCAGCCTGATGGCAGCAGCTGTCCATCGGTACGCGGTCCCCAGCCGCCACTACTTTTCCCGGTGTGCCATCCCCGCATTACACCACCATGTGTCCCGTAACATCACCCGTGCCCTGACCAACGCAGTTACTGGGAAGGTCCACTTAACGACTGACACATGGACAAGTGCTTGTGGCCAGGGACGCTACATTTCCCTGACGGCACACTGGGTGAATGTCGTGGAGGCTGGGAGCGACTCGGACCCTGGGATGGCACGGGTGCTACCCACGCCGAGGATTGCGGGCCCTACCTCCATCAGGGTTTCCGCCAGCACCTACGTTATTGGCTCCTCCTCCTCCGTTTCCACCTCCGAATTCTCTACAAGCAGCGCCACTCCCCCATCAGCCAGTAGCTGGAAGCAGTGTAGCACTGCAGTGGGGAAGCGTCAACAGGCCATGCTGAAGCTGATCTGCCTTGGGGACAAACAGCACACGGCCTCAGAGCTGTTGCAGGGGATTAGTCACCAGACCGAGCAGTGGCTCTCGCCACTCAACCTGCAACCAGGCATGGTTGTGTGTGATAATGGGCGTAACTTGGTGGCGGCTTTGGAGCTCGGCAAGCTCACACACGTACCATGCCTAGCGCATGTATTTAATTTAGTGGTTCAGCGATTTCTAAAAACCTACCCCAATGTGCATGATCTCTTGACCAAGGTGCGCCGCGTGTGTGCACATTTCCGTAAGTCATCTACAGCTTCAGCCGGCCTGTTGAAGCTGCAGCAGCGCTTACAATTGCCAGCTCACCGGCTGCTGTGTGACGTGAGCACGCGCTGGATCTCCACCTTCCACATGTTGGCCCGGCTTTGTGAGCAGCAGAGGGCAGTAGTGGAGTACCAGCTGTTACACGGTCGTCGCCTCTCCGTTCAACTTCCTGTAATCAGAAGTGAGGAGTGGGAATGGATGTCAGACCTCTGTGAGGTTTTACGCAATTTTGAGGAATCGACACAGATGGTGAGCGGCGATAACGCTATTATCAGTGTAACCATCCCACTTCTGTGTCTACTGAAACGCTCGCTGCTCACAATTAAAACTGACGCTTTGCATGTGGAAGAGGTGGAAATGCGGGAGGAAGAGCTTACACAAGGTGATAGCCAGAGCACCCTCACTTCGTCTTCTCAGCGACAATTGGAGGAGGCGGAGGAGGAGGAAGACACGGTTGCCTCCGCTACAGAGGGTAGCCATGGAACTTTAGTTCCATCTCTTCAGCGTGGGTGGGCAGAAGAGGAGGAAGAGGATGAGGAGATTGAGAGTCATCCTCCTGGTGAGGACAGCGAAATCTTGACTGTTGGTACTCTGGCACACATGGCTGACTTTATGTTAGGCTGCCTTTCCTGTGACCCACGCGTTATACGCATTTTAGACAACACGGATTACTGGGTGTTCACCCTTCTGGACCCCCGCTACAAAGAGAATTTCTCATCTCTCATTCCTCCGGTGGAGAGGACAAGCAAAATGGTGCAATACCAGAAGGTTCTTGTTGAAAAATTGCTCCAAAATTTTCCATCTGACAACGCTGGCGGCAGAGTACGTGCTACCTTGGCCAACCGAGAAGGGGAGAAAAGGGGAGCACACAGCAGTTCCGAGAAAGGCAGGGCAACACTCTCCAAGGCGTGGGACACCTTCATGACACCCCACCAGCACCCTCACCCTGATGCGCAGCCTAGTGTCACAAGGAGGGAAAAGTTTTGGAAGATGGTGAAGGAGTACGTAGCAGACCGTGTCAGCGTCCTCAATGATCCCTCTGTGCCTTACAACTACTGGGTGTCCAAGCTGGACACGTGGTATGAACTGGCACTCTACGCCTTGGAGGTGCTGGCCTGCCCTGCCGCCAGCGTTCTGTCTGAGCGGGTATTTAGTGCTGCTGGTGGCATCATAACAGATAAGCGTATCCGCCTTTCCACCGACAATGCTGATAGGTTGACACTTATAAAAATGAACAAGGCCTGGATTTCCCCTGACTTCTCCACTCCACTGGAGGAAAGCCCTGGGGAAACATAAACTCACTTTATATATGTTATTTACAATGATGGGAATACTCTGTATTCCCATTCACCCCTTCCACCCAAAAAACGGGTATATGGTTGACTCTTAATCTTCTCATCCTCCTCCTCCTCTTCCATATGCCCTGGGATATAATTTTTATATAGGGCCAGCTCACCAGCGGGCCCTGTGATATAATTTTTATATAGGGCCAGCTCACCAGCGGGCCCTGTTTGACAACTTTTGGTATAGGTCAGCTCACCAGCGGGCCTTCTTATATAATGTTTTATTGGGTCAGCTCTCTAGCGGGCCCTCTCATATAATGTTTTATAGCGTCAGCTCACTAGCGGGCCTTCGCATATAATGTTTAGGATGGTCAGCTCCGCAGCAGACCCTCACCCATAATGTTTTAGATGGTCGGCTCAGCGCACATTTCCCTCTTAATCATGGCCCCAGTTCAGAAAAATCAAGGAAATTTTTGGGAGAATTTGCCTTTGCGCACGTTTCCCTCTTAATCATGGCCTCAGTTCAATAAAATCAAGGAAATTTTTGGGAGAATTTGCCTCTGCGCACGTTTCCCTCTTAATCATGGCCTCAATTCAGAAAAATCGAGGACATTTTTGGGAGAATTTGCAGATGACATACAAGTAAATATACAGCAAATATTGTTTGGTAACAATTTTTCGCCTAAAGTCGTTTTTATTTTCCTTTTTGTGTGTTTTACGGTCAGTCTGTAAAAATGGCGTACTACGGGCGAAAGATCGTTCCCAGCAGCAATGTTGGAGTCCAACATGCATCCAGACATCCTCCCTATGCTGTCCCTGAACCATTTCTGTGGTGTTTCCATCATTTTCTGACCTTTTCCTATGGACCAGGCACCCTCCCCTCATCAGAGCAGGGGGTGCCTGGTGTAATGCTCGAGTCCTCCCATTGACTTCAATGGGGCTCGGGTGCTCGGCCGAGCACTCGAGCCTCCGGGGGTGCTCGGTCAGAGCACCCGAACACCCGAGCATTGGGGTGCTCGCTCATCACTAGTGGAGAAGAATGGCCTCTTTGTTCTTCGCCTCCACATTCTCCTTCTCTGGCTGGGGTAGAGAATGTTGTTGCTACTGTTGCTGTTATTGCCACAGATCCACTGCAACTAGGACCAGGACTATTGCTGTTGTCAAATGGAACGTGACCCGCATCGCTTGCTGACCCCATTTACACTGTGTCCATGATGGTCTGTGGTACACTAGCCTGCTCCTCAGCATCCTGCTGCCCTTGCAACTCAGCAGCAGCAGGAATTAGAACAGTGGCAAACTCTGCAAATTTCAAAAGCTCACTGCTGGCGGTGGTGTTCGGGATGCCCATCCCCATTCCTGTCTCCCATTCCTTCTCATTTTGGGTTAAAAAGGCCATTAATGTCTCTTTCACCTCAGATTCTCCTTTATCATCATCATAACCACCACCAGGCCCTCTGTGCTGCTGATGCTCTATTACAGACATCTCACTGGATGGAGGAGTTGATGAGATATATGACAGAGGGTCCCCTAATGTCACATTTGCCATTTCTTGATGAACTGAAGAAGGTAGACTGGCAGCACTTTCAGCAGACACAGGCAGCTGATCTGTTGGTGGTGGTTTTATTGCTGCTAGTCAACAATTCTGCCTAGGGACTCCCAGGGTCAGGGGAATGGTATGGGTTCCCTTGACAGCTATTCTGGACATCTGCATTACTTCCCCCAGCTTCACCATCACCGTTACCACTAATAACAAACACATCAATTTCAGTCCAAGAGTCTTCCTCTGCACTAGTAATATGATCACCCCCTCCTTCACTCCTAAAACTCTGTACAAGCTGCTGGACCTTTTTAGTAGTAGTACTAGTGGTAGGACTGCTTGGGCATGGCAGGTGTGACTTAGGATCCCCTTCTGTCACACTTGTCATCATCTCCTCCTCACCACTCTCCTGAGACTATCCCCATTTAGTTTCATCCACTGGTGCAGTTATTAAGGTGTTTGTTAGCCAGCCATGTGTTTGGGTAGGATGGATTATCAAAACAAACATATGCTGGATTCACACTCTGATGAGGGACAACCCTTCATATGCCTAGTAATTAAAAGGTTAATAATGTAGATAAACATTGTGTTTGGCTACAGGACAGGAGTATGAAGAAGCCACTAGTCTGGTCAATTGATTCTACTATACAGGGAGATCATTAGGGTTATTCACTAAGGTCTGATAAAGTGTTGATAAGGTGGAAATAACTTCTCTAGTAATAACATTTCACCAGTTCCTATGCTATTCTATGAACTCTATGCATTAAGATCTTTCAAACTAGAGCGATCTTTGTGGCCAGGCTCCATAGAATAATATAGGAAATGGAGAAGTGATATAACTGGAGTAGTTATCCCCACTTAATCACCTCTTTATCACCTCTTTCCCCACACCTAAGTAAATCTCCATCATCATATCCACATATCCTTGCATCAATACATTTTCAGTTCTACTCATAGTCCTCATATCAGCAACAGACCATTGAGACTAGGGACATGCCTTCATAACAGTATAACAGATACACAACTATAACTATTTTGCTATCCGAATAAATGGCTAATATAATATATTTTTGATGGTGATAGGCTTCTTTTAACCCCTAGAGTGCCAGGTGGGTACAATGTACGAGTGAGCACAGCTGTACCTGCTGTGCCACGCTTGTACATTTGACAGCTAAAATGCGGTCACTGCTTAAGCCGGTATAACCGGCTGGCAGTGGCCGCATTTCAGCTGAAATGCAGCCTAGCACTCTTGGGAGGACATGAGGATTACTCCTCATGTCCTCCCAGGTATTGATCTCCCAGCCGATCGCGCTGGGAGATCAATATCGCCAAGGGAGAAGCTCTGAGAAACAGAGCTTCTCCCTCCGCCTCCCTCCTACCCCGAACTTCCGGGTAGGAGTGGGCGGGACCGGGGGAAACCTCCTAACGTCATCGGTGACATGAAGTTTCCCTTAGCCGATTCACTCCTACCGGTGGTAGGAGTGAAAGGCAGGAGAGCTTCTGCTCTCCTGCAGTCGCCAAATTGGTCTCCCAGCCTATCGGCTGGGAGATCAATTACTTGGGGGACACCAGGAGGGGTCCTGATGTCCCCCACGAGGTCTGAATACATAAAAAAAAAATAAAGATAAAAAAAAAAACAATAGTAACCCTGTAGCACTCACAGGGTCATTTCTTTGGGGGGGATCCTGATGCCCCTCAATGAGGTCTATTATTAAAAAAAAAAAAAAAAAAAAAAAATTTTAACCCTGTGTGTGCCACAGGGGGGGTCCAATGCACACCCCCCCTCCTGTGGCACACACAGGGCTTCTATCATTACTTTGTTACTAGAGATTGTTGGGGGGCCATCAGGATTGGTCCTGATGGCCCCCCAACAAGCTCTGATTACAAAGTAATAATAAAAAAAAAATTAACCCTCTGAGTGCCAGAAGGGTCCAATGCATTGCTTTGCAATGCGCTGGAGACCCCTTTGGCACTCACAGGGACATTTATTTTGATTCCTTTTTTTTTTTTTTTTTAAGACCTCATTGGGGGGAATCAAAGGGGTCCTGATACCCACCAATGAGGTCCATAATAAAAAAAAGTAAAGAAAAAAAAATTAACCCTGTGTGTGCCACAAGGGGGGCCAATGCAGCCCCCCTTCTGCGGCGCACACACAGGGCATTTATCATTACTTCGTTATCAGAGATTGTTGGGGGGCCATCATGATTGGTCCTGATGGCCCCCCAACAAGCTCTGATTACCAAGTAATGATAAAAAAAAAAATTAACCCTCTGAGTGCCACAAGGATCCAATGCATTGCTTTGCAATGCGCTGGAGACCCCTGTGGCACTCTCAGGGTCCCCT
Organism: Rhinophrynus dorsalis; assembly: GCA_037306005.1. Lineage (NCBI taxonomy): Eukaryota > Metazoa > Chordata > Amphibia > Anura > Rhinophrynidae > Rhinophrynus > Rhinophrynus dorsalis. Next base: position 85,696,197 of record CM074727.1, on the reverse strand, counting down.
GTTTGTGGACATATATATTTTTTTTTTTACTAAGACCTCATTGGGGAGGGATCAGGGGGTCCTTATGCCCCTCAATGAGGTATATAATAAAAAAAAAAATAATTAAAACACAAATTAACCCTGTGTGTGCCACTAGGAGGGGAGTTCAATGCCGACCCCCTTCCTGTGGCACACACAGGACTTTTTATCAACACTGGTAGTCACAGATCTCCCATACACACTATCAAACACTGCCCCACCATCCTTGCTCCTCTGCTCATACCCACACACACTACCTAATCCCTCACCCTCCCACATACTTTGTTACACTTGTAGTCACAGGTCCGCACGTACACCGGCTGACGCCCTAGCTTCTTTCATCTGTTAGCCATAAAATCACACATACACTGTTTGCTTTACCATTTCTGTTTCACTGGTAGCTACGCTCCTGTAGCGTAAATTGGTATGTCAACCCACAGCAGTGGGGTACCATTTTTCTTAGGCTGGCAAGAAGTCCTCCTAGGAAATCCCACGCCATTGAACCATTTTAGTATCTTTGAAGTGACTGATGTGTAAAACAAATTTTTTTTTTTTCCTGTAGCACCACATTCTGGAAATAGTTGTGCCAACTAACTTAGGGGTAAAAAGGCAAGTGACCCCTCATTAGATGCGGCAGGTTGTCTTCTTTCCAAAATGGTATGGTTTATCTACCTTTTCTTCAATTCTGAAGGTGTTATAGTCATTTTCGTACAGGCAAGTCAGGTTTGAGAAAATGTTAGAAACATCAGAGGTTGTAGTAGGTGTAGTTTTCTACTTCTAGCACCCCCTAAAGTAGTTCAACTCATACCAATGGGGTGTCATTTGACTCCTAAGAGCACTAGCAAACAAATGCAGTTGAAAATTCCATGGTTTTCACAGCGCTCCATACATTTGAAGGGGCAGAAATGTAAAAAAATGCAATTTTTTTCCTATATCGCCTCCTTCTGGAAACATTTATGCACACCAGTATTGGGGTAAGAAGGCAAGTGACCCTCATTAGATGCGGCAGGTTGTCTTCTTTCCAAAATGGTATGGTTTATCTACCTTTTCTTCAATTCTGAATGTGTTATAGCCATTTTTGTACAGGCAAGTCACATTTGAGAAAATGTTAGAAACATCAGAGGTTGTAGTAGGTGTAGTTTTCTACTTCTAGCACCCACTAAGGTAGGTCAACTCATATCAATGGGGTGTCGTTTGACTCCTAAGAGCACTAGCTAATGAATGCAGTTGAAAATTCCATGGTTTTTACAAAGTTCCATACATTTGAAGGGGCAGAAATGTAAGAAAATGCCTTTTTTTTCACAAGCGCCACCTCCTGGAAGCATTTGTGCATACCAGCCTTTGGGTAAGAAGGCACGTGACCCCTCATTAGATGCGGAAGGATGTTTTCTTTCCAAAATGGCATTGTTTCTCTACCTTTTCTGCATATCTATTATGGTTATAACCATTTTAGTGCAAGCAGATAATTTCAAAAACAAAAGTGTCAGGTTTACGTACGTGTTCCTAGCACCCACATATTGTATGTTAACCCACACAAATAGGCTACCATTTTTCTCATGTTGGTAGCAGGTACTGAATACAGCAGGAAATGTTATGGTTTTCAAAGATTTTAGTATCTTTGAAGTGGTGGAAATGTAAAAAAACATGTATTTATTCCCATAGCGCCACCTTTTGGAAATATTTGTGCACTTCAGCCCAGGGGGTAGAAAGGCAAGTGACCCCTCAATTGATGCGGGAGAATGTCTACTTTCCAAAATGGTATACCTTTTATACCTTTCCTTCAAGTCTCTAACAGTTATGGACATTTTAGTACAAGCCGCCATTTTCGAAGAAGCAAACAGGTAGGTGTAGTGATGTGCTTCTGGCACCCCTAAGGTAGGTCGACTCATTCCAGTGGGGTGTCATTTTTCTCCTAAGAGCACTAGCTAATGAATACAGTTGGAAATGCCATGGTTTTCACAAATTTCACTACATTTGAAGGGGCAGAAATGTAAGAAAATGCCTTTTTTTTTCATTAGCGCCACCTTCTGGAGGCATTTGTGCACTCCAGGCTTGGGGTAACAAGGCAAGTAACCCATCATTAGATGCGGCAGGGTGTCTTCTTTTCAAAATGGTATGGTTTGTGTACCCTTTCTTCACTTCTGTAGTTGTTATAACCATTTGGGTACAGACAAGTAATATTTGAGAAAATGTTAGAAAAATTTGAGGTTGTAGTAGGTGTCGTTTTGCACTTCTAGCGCCCCCTGAGGTAGATAAACTCATACCAATGGGTGTCATTTTTCTCCTAAGAGCACTAGCTAATGAATACAGTTGGGAATGCCATGGTTTGCACAAATTTCAGTACATTTGAAGGGGCAGAAATGTAAGAAAATGCCTTTTTTTTTCATTAGCGCCACCTTCTGGAGGCATTTGTGCTCTCCAGGCTTGGGGTAACAAGGCAAGTCACCCATCATTAGATGCGGTAGGGTGTCTTCTTTTCATTATGGTATGGTTTGTGTACCCTTTCTTCACTTCTGTAGTTGTTATAACCATTTGTGTACAGACAAGTTACGTTTGAGAAAATGTTAGAAAAATTTGAGGTTGTAGTAGGTGTCGTTTTGCACTTCTAACGCCCCCTGAGGTAGTTAAACTCATACCAATGGGGTGTCATTTTTCTCCTAAGAGCACTAGCTAATGAATACAGTTGGAAATGCCATGGTTTTCACAAATTTCAGTACATTTGAAGGGGCAGAAATGTAAGAAAATGCCTTTTTTTTCATTAGCGCCATCTTCTGGAGGCATTTGTGCACACCAGGCTTGGGGTAAGAAGGCACGTTACCCCTCATTAGATGCGGCAGGTTGTCTACTTTTCCGAAATATGTAGTTTTATATAGTTATTCCACTGTTTTAGGGTAGTTTTACCACAAAAACCCTAGAATGCGCATATTAGTTTATAAAGTTGAAAATGTCATTTTGTGCTGCTGGTGATTAGGGCTCTACGCTAGCCATGGATGTAGGTAAAACTATACAAATTTGGTATTTTTTTACTCGGGGGACTTGGGGCTTTTTCAAATAATTGAAACTTTTTCAATCAAGGTAAATGTTTTTGATACATATTATGTGATTTTAGGAAAATGAGTAAATTTTCACTTTTTTTTGTCATTATGACATCATAGCTTTTTGCACGATGTAAAATTCTCTTCATGTAAGGTACCACGAGAAAGCTCAATTCGTTCTGAAAAAAACAATATATAGTTTTCCATATTTAACTAAAAATCCCCAGAGGAAATCAAGCATAAACAGAAGGATAGCAAAAATGCTGAAAAAGTGTCTGGCCTGCAGGGTACAGGAAATGGCACAAGCCTCTGGCACTGAAGGGGTTAATAGGCATACCAATACATTACAGCATAATCATGTTTGTATTGCACCAATATGAACTAGAAACTAGGGGTGGATGAAAAGTAAGAAAAATTTCCTGCATGACTTCTTTAAAAAGGACGATTTTTCTCTTTTTTCGAGAAAGTGTTCTACTTTTCTCCATTGCTAAATTTTCCTCCTTTTCGCCTATTCCAGCAAATGTTTCACCTATTCCAACACATTTTCTCCTATTCTAACACATTTTTTGCCTATTCCAATACATTTCTCTCTTATTCTACCACATTTTTCTCCAATTCAAACACATTTTTCTCCCATTCCAACACATTTTTCTCCTATGTTTATTATGGTGATATGTCACAGCACAATATTACTTTTTCTGAGGGCTGTATTGGAGAAATAAGTAGCTGGAAGTCAAAGTTGTGAGTTCTATAGCAACATATTCCTTGAAAAATTTGTTAGCATGCAGTGCGCATTTGTTCTTTGTCCACAACTCTTACTTTCTGCTTAAGTGACACTGGCACATATTCATGATGATGTCAAGTGATTAAAAAAAATAAAGTACAACCTACAATGTGGCAGATGTGTATGGTAGTGGTGGTGGGAAATTGCCACCTTTCCCCCTCCCCCCTGCCCCTTGTGCATTTGCTGGACATAACTCAACTACTGTGTGTGTTTTTATGCTCTAAAGTACACAACCGATGGAGAGTGATATCTTGACTTAACCGCAACAAAATTCTCAATGTCGTCTGCTGTCAATTAAGTATGCCTTAGTCATAGAGCTCAAATAAGGCTTCCAGTCAGCTGTCTGTCACCTAATACATTTATTTGTTTAATATATATATATATATATATATATAATCAAATTATCATAGAACTGACACTATACATCCTCACACATAATTATTTCAGTTTCAACAATGAGGTCTACCTACAAACTATGGGCACTACCAAGGGCACTAAGATGGCACCCCAATATGCTAACCTGTTTATGGCAGACCTAGAACAGAAATTCCTAGACACACAACATACCAAACCATACAAGTATTACCGATACATTGATGAGGAAAAACTCATACAATTCCATGATTCTTTTAATTCATACCACCCTTCAATCAAGCTCAAAATGGAATATTCTACAAAATTTGTAAACTTTCTGGAAATGACGTTGGTATGTACCAATAGCACAATCCATACCTCACTCTACAAAAAGCCCACAGACAGATGCAGTTACCTTCACCCCTCCCATACTAAACAGGGCATCATCTACAGCCAAGCTACTAGCTGCCATCGGATTTGCTCTGACCCTAATGACCGTAATGTACATCTAAATGTACTCTCCCAGTCTATAAGACAGGCTACAAATCAAGGATTATTATTTGTGGTCATGGTTTCCGGAGTATGATTACCTGTGGGATTGCTTTACCCCTGGGTTACCGTAATCCTCCAGGGGATGAGCAATGATGGTTACCTGAAGAAAGGCAACCTAGGTATCCCTGTAAAGAGGGGTGTTGGTGGGGGGGGCACAAATGACGATGCGTCCCGTGGGAGAGGCTGCTGCCCGTCTTATAGACTTGCAGCCCCTCCCACAAATACGGGCTCTTAGCCCTTCAGAAGGCAGAGGAAGGAGTGGACTATTATTAGGCTGGTGTTGGATGAAGGTAGAGAGACGTACTAGCGCTTTGTAAGGGCACCATGGGTCATGAGTGGCGTAAAAAGGAATGCAGTGGCCAGAGTGAGATTGATCTGTTTTAGAGTGGGTGATAAAGAGGTAGAAATGGTCGGAGTGGTTAGAGAGTTGGTCCTTCCGCGCGAATCCATCTGACTTAGTGCGACAGGAGAACTCTCCTGGCCGGAGAAATCCAAAGAAAGCCAGACAAACTGCTGCCTGCAGAATGATATTGGTTTGCTTTTGGAAGGGGTTTGTGTCAAGAAATTCATAGATGCGTCTAAACATAGGCCCAGTGATGGGCAGGCGCGTGCGTGGTGAATGTTTATGATAGTTGGAGATGCCTCGAAGGAATAATTTGATGCTATACATGGATAGAAAGGATGGATTGAATGGGTAGTGTAGAGCGTAGTGATGTTGTATGCTGGCTAGATAGACTTTAATGGTGGCTGCTGATAATTTCAGACCAGAATGGCAATGTGCTGCGAATGCTAATATGGTTGATTGAGAATACGGGTTAATAGGTTTAGTGACAGAAATGAAGTGTTTGAATGTGTCCCATGCTCATTTGTATGTCTTCCTGGTGTTAGAGGCTAGCGCTTTGTTGATAATATTCGATGCTTCTGTAAGGAGGGAGTCTATAGCGTCATTAGGTCCTTGAAGGCGGGGGGGTTGATGAAAGATCTGCAGCTGTTGGGTTCAGGCTGAGGAAGAGCTGAAATTCAAATTGTGAGAGAACATTAGCTGATAAATTATCTTGACTTGAAATTAAGGTGGCGTGGACTATGAATTTGTGGATTAAAGAAAGCCATGTCAGTTTCCTAAGAAGTAGATTTAAATGGGGTGCTGATGTTCTGCCTTTATTAATAAGTGTGCTTGTAGCTTGTCTAGTGGGATGAAAGGTGATAGCCTGGTTTGACCATTGGTTTCCCCAAAGGCTGGCCGCTGCCACTATTGGGTATATGTCTAATAGGGTTTGGTTAAGGTCAGGAATAGTGGCTATTTCTTGAGGCCATGGTTTGGAGAACCATTGATCTCTGTATATGGCAGAAAAGCCTGTACCTTTAGCTGCATTCGTGAATACTTTAGGGCTGACTGGGCTGAGAACGGGGGGAAACATGGACCTGCCGTTCCAATGATTTAAAAATTTAAGCCACATGTGCAGATCTGAGCGAGCTGCTTGGTTTAATGAAATGATGGAGCTTGGTGAGATGCAGAAGGGAGCTGGGAGATGAGGTGAGAGATGAATGAACGTCCTTGAGGGATTACTTTCATGATGAAACTGAGGTAGCCTATTAGGGATTGAAGATCCACTTTAGACAAGGAGGGTTTAGCAAGAGTGTCTTCTATAATTGATTTGATTCTTAGCAGTTTGTCTGAAGGGATGCGAGTCTCGAATAGAGATGTATCTAGTATAATGCCTAAGAATTCAATGACTTTGGTAGGGCCGCAGGTCTTTTGGATGGATAGTGGAATGTTTAGTGACTTAAAAAGATCTATGAGTTTTTGGATGCTGGAGGGGGTAGATGCAGAATTGTCTATAAGCAGGAAATCATTTAGATAGTGAATCACTCTGGACATCTGCAGTGATTAAGCAGAATCCAGCAGAGAATGTCAGCAAAGTCATCGAATATCTTGGGGCTGCTGCGGCAGCCAAATGTAAGTGTGGTTGCAAAATAGTATAACCCTTGCCATTTCATACCTTGAAGGTGCCAGAGTGAGGGGTGAACAGGTAGGATCTTAAAGGCATTTTTAATATCTGCTTTTGCTAGCCAGCAGTCTGGTAGAGCTTGCTGAATAAGAGTGATGGCGTGGTCTATGGTGGCGTATTGAAGTGAAAATGAGTCTGAGGGAATTAGAGAGTTTATGCTGGGGACTAGCGTGGAGTGTGGAGCTGAAAGATCTAGAATGAGTCGTTTTTTAGGTGAAAATTTCCTTGTGTTGAGACCTAAAGGGTTAATGCGCCATATGGGGAAAGGGGGGGAAGGAAAGGGGCCTAACAGAAAGTTATTCTCTACTTCTTTTGCTAGTAGGGCTGACACTTCACCTGGGTCAGATAGGGCAGACATTAGATTGGGGCATTCTACAGAGGTAGATGGACAGGCTGTAATGCCTATATGAAAACCTTCTTGAAGTCCTGTTAAAATGTATTCTGTAGCTGAGGGATCTGGGTGAGAAATGAGAAGAGGCTGCAACAGAGAGAGGTAGATTCCACCTAGGCTTTTATTAATATGATTGAATCGTGGGCAAATAGCACGGGAGTGGGCTTTTTTACAGTTGGAACATGTGTGCGACAGCCAACATCCACTAAAGAAGCACCCCCGAGAGTTGAAATTGTTACATATCGGGGTGTTACCATTGTAGATGATTGGCCAGCCTAGCTTGTCAAAAGCTGGGGGGGAAGATGAGGTGCTGGGCTGTGGTAGAGGTAGTTGAGTGGAGTTTGCTGCCTGGTTAGACTGACTGTGGATTGAGGGGGGAGCTGATGGGCAAAGGGCAGAGGAGTGATAAGATGATTGGCAGTGTAGACACAGCAGAGTTTTGAGGCCAGCGAAGTGTCTACAAAACAACTCTGTATCCAGGCTACTCCAATCGGTCACGAAGTTGAACTGGGCCAGAGCGGCAGCCGACTTGGCTGCAAAGGTCCGGTGATAGTCGTAAAAGGCGCTACCACCGTACTGGTGAGCCAAGTCGACTACTAGATGGAGATAATGATCCAGTTCCTGGCGTCTATGGGGAAAAGCTGAACATAGAATATCTCTGTAAATGCCAAACGCCAGAACGAACTCCGTGACCGTGAGTTTTTTGGAGAGCCTGCGGTCTTTGGATTTGAGGGTGACTGAAACGTTGCCACAGTTTATGACTTTACTGTCAGATAGATCTTGGGAGGAAATTAGAATGGAAACTAAATTAACTTCCTTGCCTTCTATTATATCTTTTCTTAACTGGGGTGGGATCATGTGAGATGGAGATATTTTGGGGCAAGCTGAGGGGGATGTACCTGGTTGGATAAATTCTGCTGGCTGGGGCACGTTATACGAAGGGCGGCAGTTTTGTTCCAGGGCGGATACTCTTTTGTGGATGTCAGATATAGCTGAGGTAGAGGTGAGGTAGAGTGACTATTGTTGAGGTGCAGATTAGAAGGATGGGAGAGGGGATATGGGGAAGAGGGGAGGGAAGTGCAGAGTGACGGTGATGGTCTGAACAAGCGGTGCATGATCTTGCCATGACTGAATCCTGCACCACTTACTGATACCTGCCCGAATGCGAAATGCTTTGGCTGGATCGTCTAATAGTGCTGGACCAGACACGGTGTCTATGATCGGGAATAGTGTGGTAGTGGCTAGCAAGAGACGTGCCTCATGCCTGTGCTGCACTCATTTATGTGCTGCTTGCGGCATAGGTATGTTCATCGTACCTTCACTACTAAAATGGTGACTAGTGCTCCAAGGAGATAAAAGCTCTCCTGGCTGAAAAGTGCTTAGTGAGTAGCTTCCTGATAACAATTCCCTTACCTGCCGCAGGATAATTAACAATGCCTGTAGGTGGAAAATAAGTTAGCTATTTGCTATTATTTTTTTATTTTTTTTTTTTTTTTACAGTACCTTAGAAAAGTGAGAGAACTGAGCAATGTGAATAGATTGCTGAATGAATGATCAGTTGAATGGTCCTGGATCCTGTTAATGCGCAACTTAATTATGATAGGTTGTCCAAGGATCTGTGGGTGATATTGAGGATATCGTGGGAATGTGACTTAAAGGGATAGTAATACTTCATTTTAACTTTATTTTATTTTGTAGGCATTAAAAAAACATGAAGAATGATATAAGTTTTATGTCTGAAACCTTTATGGTTTAAGAGATATTCACAAACAAAGTATCCCCCCCATGTTCAACCAGATCAGAAGGGAGGTGCCCAGGTAGACTGCAGAGAGGGACAATCTTCAATTAAGATAAGGGAAAAAGCTGAAAAACTTGTCAAGGGGGGAAGGGCTTTCATTGTTTTCAAAAAAGAAAATTGTCCCCTTCTGTTATCTGTCTGGTCATACAACCAGACTCACATCTGAGAAGAGATGGCTTACACTAGGTAAAAGGGGCGGGGAGGGGAACTTTGCTTGTGAATATCTCATAAACCATAAAGGTTTGAGAGATAAGACTTATATCATTCTTCATGTTTTTTTAATGCCTACAAAATAAAATAAAGTTAAAATGAAGTATTACTATCCCTTTAAAGGAACTGACTTGCCTAGAGGGTGAGTATAGAGTAGCTAAGGGAGATGGAGCCTTAGGATCGGCTAGGAGATGACTGAAATGAGGGACTGAAATCATGGTCCTGGTTCCTGAAGTGGCGTGAACTGATTCTAGCTGAAAAAGGAATGTTTGACAAGAGGGGCTGTATGACCACATAATGAGCAAATACATTTTGAATATAAAACAAGCTATTATATATCTTAGATACTAATATGACATCATAAAAGGTGAAACAATGAAGCAAACATACATGTACGGCTGGAAATATGAAATTAGATGTGATAAGCTAGAAGTTCGTGAGTATCTACTATTGAGATATGTTAGAGTGTCATGTAAACTGCTGAATACCTTGGATAACGAAAATGCGGAAGAGGCATACAGAAACTTCCTGAATTATATACCATGGCTGTTTGAGGAATCAGACATACTAACGTATTATATTAACATACAGGGGAATTACTTCTAAACGTAGTGTATGTAATTAGAAGAAGTAGAGAGGGTAAAGAGACACGATTATACTCTATTGAACAAGGATATACATTCCAGTAGTGAATACGGTCCAGTATTGGACTTCTGATTGATGTTTCGCTACGTGTGTGTGGTACCTGAAGTGCCCTGGGTTGAGCACTTATATATCCAATAGAGCTGACTGGGAATCAGCTAACAGGAGGAACAGTTTCCTCGTGGGGCTTGTAGGTACGTAGAACCGGAAGTGACGCGACGCGACGTGTACGATCCTTCCGGCTGAAGATACAGACTGGAAGCACTGTTCTCGCTTCGAGACGCACAAATGACGATGCGTCCTGTGGGAGAGGCTGCTGCCCGTCTTATAGGCCTGCAGCCCCTCCCACAAATACGGGCTCTTAGCCCTTCACTTATGTTTCTGTATGTATTCCTACATATTTGGGTGTATGCATATGTGTATATGTGTGTGTTCATATATACGTGTTTATGTACATATGTATATTTACTATATGCATATATATTTGTGGGTGTGTATATAGACACATTGTATGTGTATATATAGGTGTATGTGTATGTGTGCGTAGGTATGTATGTATGTATATATATATGTATGTGTGTATACGTGTGTGTATATGTATGTATGTACGTATTTATATATGTATATATGTGTTTATAAATGTGTGTAAGGGTATGTGTGTATGTATGTATATGCACATGTGGACGCAAGTTGTATATAGGCCTGTATGTACATGCTGGATTGTTGGATGGGAATTCTAGCATTCTTAACATGTGCAATCTTTTTTAACTCTCTCCACTATCTCCTGCATTTTTTTTTCTCTCCCCCCCACCACAATCCTTACACAAAGGTATTTACAACTCTCTGCGAGAAGAGTGTAGATTCTCTTGTCTTATCTGCAGTTATGTTTTTTAACCCTACCACAAAGCTAAACTTTTAATTGTATGTATCACTGTGAATTCTGTATCCTTTTACTCAGAAATGCTTTAGACTTGAGAAAGGTAGGTTCTCCCAAAATCTTGTCAATCCAAAATTCTGTTAGTCCAATAAAAAAGGTATTACAAGATGAAGAAATGTTGTTTGTTATTTTACATCTGCATCACTGGACTAATACGGCTACAATCTCATATATATATATAGATAGATAGATAGATAGATAGATAGATAGATAGATAGATAGATAGACAGATATAGATATAAAACTAATAAGCAACATTAACAACTTCTTTCCCCAGACTTTCCCAGCACAGAGATGAAAAAAGTAAAATCAGCAAGCAATTTGGACCCCAGCTGCCTGTGTCTTGCCAGTCAGTCACATGGAATTTTGGGGTATTTTGGGTCAACCTCCTTCCTCCCTTCTTCTCCCCCAGAGTGCCTCCAGACTCCCCTAATACATAGAACAAATGTCTTACCTAAATGACTTCCTAAACTAAGCTTCAATTCCCCTTTATTTGTCTATCTTTTCTAGATCAAAAACGGGCTGCTCTCTCTTCCCACAAACACAGAACTGCATGCTGTGAGAGCCCGACACCCTTGTATATGACTGTAGAAAAGTAGAGAAAACTTTTGTGTGGTGGAGAAATTTTTTCTTCCCATTGATTTGAATTAAATGAGTTAGGCAAAAAAAGGGGGGAAAACAGCAATTTTAGTGGGAAATTTTTTGCCAAGCATAAAGTGCCATTTTTTTCCGATTTCAGTTTGAGGCAAAAATTTTCGCCCATCCCTATTGGAGATATTTAAACTCAACCAAAGGGTAGTTTCACATTAAAACAGTCTAATTAACAACCAAGTTGAGCTGCTCAAATGTTCTCCGAAAGACCTTTGAACACCTTAGAGGAGCAGAATTGCTTTATAGCTTTTCTCCATAGATTTGAAGCAACTCAATCACATACATTTTGAAAATGTGAAAGGTTTTCCAGGGGTTGCTAACAACAATGTCAAGTGTCCAAATGAGTGAACACCAGGTCTAAGGAACAGCAGGAGGTGAGCTTCATGGACATGGAGTCAACATTACACCAGGGTCACTTAGACATTCCTGTTTTCCATAATGGGTCATGCCATGGATGCCTGTGGGAAAGGATGACATCTACAAGATGGCATGCAAATTCGCTTTGTTTTTCATTAGTGACATACACATTTGCTAATTTGACTTTTGAATCAGCTAAGACCTTTCAAAGAGATGAATTTACCTTCCTTATCAATCACTTTATCTATATTCCCAGTGAAGAAATCTATGAAGTAAAATAGCTACTCCTTTCTTATTAACGGACGATTAGGAATACCACTGCTGGGGAAAATACATACAATAATTGGATGATTTCCTGTCACAAAATGTATCTCTTGTACAAATAGGATTTTAAGTATATTTTTTTATTTAATTTCAAATACCAAAAAGACAATACTCACAATATAACATATAAACAAAAATAAACATAAATGCATGAGGACTAACAACATAATAATCTTTCGTATACTGAAATAAACTCATTCCTCATACCGCTAAAAACATATTCCTTGGAAAAATTGGCGACACAAGGGCAACTCCCAGCAAACTACCGAGACCGAGACAAGAGGCCAGTCATAAATCCACCATTCCCCACAGGGTTCAGAAAACTGATTTCTCTGAGTCCAACCCGCCCAGATTTTATTATAAATTTGAATTCTATTCTGATTTATATTACAAAAAAGTATCTTTCTGCTGCACATTGGTAATCAATCTGTGCTTCTATCTCTGTCCAAGTGGGTACATTCTGTCTTCTGCAATATCTGGCTGGACAAATTTTAACTGCCAGTAAAATATTGATGCATAAATAACTATGATATTTATTGGAGATCAGAAGATCCACATGGAAGAAAAAAGCTTGAGGTGATAGGTTTTAATCCCTCTGAAATATATCAGAAAATACCTTAGTTATTTTATTTATCAAAGTAGCCAGGCTGGGACAAGCCCACCAAGTATGTATCTGCATACCCACAGCCTTTTGGCAACGCCAACAACAATTTGAAACTCCAGGATGATATCCAGCAAGACGGGATGGAACCAGATACCATCTTTGAATTAATTTATAATAATTTTCGTGTAAGTTAATACAATGTACTGCCTTCCTGGTCAATCATCCAGCAATAAACCAGGTTTGCAAGGGGAATTCTGCCCCTAAATCTTCCTCCCAATGTAATATGGTGGATGGTTTAACCAGGAGGGCTAAACTATTCAAACTGATTTTTAAAAATCATATCGGAGTGAGATCCAACTTAAAAAAGTTTAACCTCTATATCTAGTTCCAGCCCTAATTTTGACAAGAGAAAATATTTAACCCTCAAATAGTTAAATACATCTCTTGTGGGCAAATTCAATTTCCTCTGCAAATCAATAAAAGAAAAAAATTTCATTTTCAAAGAGGTCGCCGATCAATATTAAGCTCAAGCTTTGCCTATGTGCCACACCCAAATTTTTCATATAAATTGGTAAAACAGTAATTGGACTGGACTTGGTTAATCAGTTTAAACTCAGCTTCCCCTCTTTTCCTAAATTTATGAAGCCAACTCATTACATCCCCCACTATGCGATTAGAGATTTGAAGTTTATTAAATTGTGAGGGATCCACCAGAAGAAAAGGATAGGATCATACCCCCTACATTTAGCTCTTTCAACATTGTACCAGCCCATATTTCTTCCCCTCTTAATATCCCATGAAAAAAAATGTGGCAACATACATGACGTATGAATTTTATTTAAATCAGGATAACACAGCCCCCCTGCCTACCTCACGCATAAGAACTTCCATTGGAATTCTAGGCCTCTTTGCTCCCCAAACATATGAGGAGAACAGCAGATAGATCTCCCTTAAGGTTGCTTGAGGCACCAGAGTTGGAATCGCCCTAAATAAAAATACAACCTTAGGCATCAAATATGCCTTCACCACATTAATATGACTAAGCCACAATACCTCCAAACCTCTCCATCTCTGTATCGTGACTCTCAACTCCGCCAATAAATCTGAATAATTTACTCTCATTATAGAACCTAAATCCAGGGGTATCTTAATTCCCAAGTATGTAATAATTTCATTTGACCAATCCATCCGAAAAAGCCCTCTCAGCTACTGTTTTGGCCCATCTGTCAGATAAAAAGATATAATTTGAGTCTTTGACAGATTTAACTTATAGTTAGAAAAACAGTCATATATCTCCAACGCCTCGAACTCTTTTGGAACAGAGCGTATTGGAGTAGACAGGATCAGAAGGACATTGTCCGCATACATGGACACCAAATGATCCAGGGCTCCAACCCCCACTCCCTTTAGATCTGGAGAAGACCTTAATTGTGTTGCTAAAACCTCAACCATCAGGGCATACATGAGGAGTGCTAACTGCGCACCACTGTCAAGTGCCATTCCAAATGTCGATTCTGGCTGAGCTCATACCTAATCCTGTAATCCTAGCACTTGGAACCATGTACAATGCCATAGAAAATTCTGCATACCTACCTACAATATCAAAAACCCGCAGAGTCTCTGATAAAAATCTCCAACTCACTCTGTCAAACGCCTTTTCAGTGTCTAAGGCCATTATGACAGAGGAGATTCATCTTTGGTGTATGTCATCAATAATATCAAAGACTCTACGGATGTTATCCTCCCCTGACCTACCAACCATAAATCCCACCTGATCCAGATGTATCAAATCCCCACTAACTAAATTCAACCTTTGTGCCAACATTTTTGAATACATTTTAATATCTAGATTAATTAAAGATATTGGTCTATAATTTGTTATTATAGTGGCATCTTAACCGGCTTCAGTATTGGGGATATAGTGGCCTCTAACATTTCGTGCGGAAACCCATCAGGCCTATCTACAGCATTGTACACCCGCTCCAGGAGAGGAGTAAAAGCAGATTGTAAAATTTGATAGAATAAAGTGGTAAAGCCATCAGGTCCCGGAGCCTTCCCCTTCTTACGATCTTTAAAAATAGTGGAAATCTCTGACTGATTAAAAGACGCGTTTAATTATTTCAATTTCTCCAGAGTAAGAGATGGTAAGTTTAGGCTATTCAAGAAATCTGCAATTTCCAGGCTAGATCTTCCCGGTACATCCAAATTATAGAGAGATTCATAGTACTCCCTAAAAGCATTACCAATCTGGATCGTAGAAAGACAAGTCTTATGTTATATATAACCTTTTTTACTCTATTTCTTAGATTTTGAAATGTTAATTTATTTGTTAAAACCCTTCCAACCCTATTACTTGTGTAATACCACTGTTGTTTTAATCTAGCAAATGTTTTATCTGCCTTTTTCCCAATTTTGACTCTAATTTCATCCTGAATCAGATTTATCTCCCTATGAGTCATCAACGAGGGGAATAAGTTGTTTATCCTTTCCAGCTTGGCAAGCGAAATGTATTGATCTTTTAACATTTTACCCTGTTTTTTTCTTAAGAATGCTTCCTGCTTTATTAAGTAGCCTCTTAAAACACATTTCATTGAGCACCAAAGAGTAAAATCCAAAACTTCACTATTATCATTTTCTGCCAAGAAAGTATTAGCCTCTTGTAACAAATCTATTCTACTTGCTTCAGTAGACAATATATTTTCATTCATTTTCCAATTACTCCTTGTGTTATAATGCAGATTATCCTTTATACTCATAAAAAGCAGAGCGTGGGCAGACCAGCTTATATTACCAATTTTAGAGCTAATGCATTTTCTAAAGAGGTTGCCTTCATGAAAAAAAAAAATCTATCCAGGAATAGGAGGCATGCAGGTTAGAATAAAAGGTAAAGTCCCTTTCTTCTGGGTGCTGAATTCACCAGATGTCATACAAATTATGGTTAAACACAAGAAAGGAAAATGCTTCAGCCTTAGCTCTAAGCCTATTTTCTGTCTTAGTCATCTTAGCTGAAATTTCCTGTCCACATCACAGTTGCAAACACAATTTAGATCCCCTCCTATAACAAGGAAACCTTTACCAATTCTATCACAGAATTCCATTACAGACTCTATAAAAGAAGCTAAATGATCTGAGGGTGCGTATAAGTTACACAAGGTATAAACAATATCATTAATTTTACACACCAGTATCACAAATCTGCCCAAAATATCCACCTCATGATGAAGGTACTCAAATTTCACCCTATCTGATACCATTATTGCGACCCCATGCTTTTTTTTCCCATCATAGAAGAAGTATAGATATGAGGATATCTGCGATACTTCCACAGACCACTATCAAGATGCTTCCAATGTGTCTCCTGAATGAAAACCACCTCAACATGACCTCTGTTTAAAATATCATATAGGCAAGCTCTTTTCAAAGAGGAATTCAAACCCCGTGAGTTTATGGTCATAAAATTCACTGGCATCTTATCCCCACTCTTATCTCCAGGCGGTCCCTCTGCTACACAAATGCCATCCACTGAGTCGCCAGTCCCCCCCACACATATCACATAAAAATTAAGCAAATACCATAAAACACACATAACATTTACTTTCATTCTCTTGCCACATGGGCGATATCTATCACCGTCCATTGAGTGCAAGGCAAATTCCACACTAACACTGGGGAACAATGTGAGCTAATGCTTCCACGGAGCAGATTCATCATTTTAATCATTTTTAATTACATGATGGCTAGGAAGGGATGGCAAATAAAAGAGAGAACAAAAGAAGAAAGAGGAAAAAAAAAAGTAGATATGTACCCATATACTTCTACATAAACACGTACCCCCTCACCTATACCCACAAATATGTACATACCAATACCCCCATGAGCACCAAACCAAGCAGGAGTGAAGGGAACACCGCCCACACAATGCCAGAAACAATCAAAAACCCACCCAGACAACCTCACCATCCATCTGGATAGGCTCCCCACCATCACCGACACCACACGAGCGCTGTCCCCACCACCCCTGCCCGGCCAAGAGCACACACACACATTCCATAAGATACGCATCTCTAATTTACTTGTTGATATCTTAAAAACTGCCATTAACAATTATTGTATCCACTCTTACCCAACACTCATATTTACTCATTTACAGGTTTAACTGTAACCCCCTACAAGAAAAAAAAATTCCTTCCTCCTCCTTTCTTTTTTTTTTTTTTTTATTTTGAAAAAGTTTAGAAGTACAAAAAATACAATATATGCAAATAAAAGCTTAGAAGATAAAATTACAAGGAGCAATAACACGTTTGCCAAACATAAACATAAATGAACCTTCAGGAGACATATTAAAGAGCAAGAGAATACAATAGGCCAGTGAGATATGACCCTTAGAGTAGCTCCATGAAGTGGAAAGGAGGAAGGCATAAGCACAGAAGGAAAGATGAGAACTAAGCGAGCATAGCAATGAAGGCAAGAAGAAGCAGAAGAGATTAGATGCAGAGAGAATCAGAAGAAAATTTGGATCAGGTAGAATACCGAAAACTAGGAAGAGCGCCATAAAGGAACAGTAGAGGAGATAGAAGCGGTAAGTGAGAGATGGAGAGGAAGAGAAAAAAAAAAAAAAAGGGGGGGGTAGAGGATGAGGACGGGAAAAGGGAGGGGTAAAGGGAGATGTGAAGGGGGGTGTCGGAGATCCGGCAGCAGACCAACCCACCTAGAGAAGACCAAACCTGAGCTAATAACAGCCCAGGGGAAGATACAGTAAAACCAAGGGACTGAAAGCAAGAGATAGTCGCTCAACGGGAAACAAAACAGACCTGGAAGGAGAAAATAAGAGAGCAGATTAAGTGAGATGAGCGGGTAAAGGATGAGCAGCAAACCATGTTTTCCATTTGAGAAGAAAATCATCCAAAGTGCCAAGGGTGATAGCATGACATCTCTCAAGCAGCAGATGGGAATTTAGAGTGGGAAGCCAACGTTCTAAGGATGGAGGATCCTGCTTACCCCAGAATAGTGGTATAAGAGATTTAGCCGTGTTAAGTAAGGTGGATAGACAGGACCATTCAGGAACACCGGAAATAGGAGGATCAAGAGTGGCAGGAAAGAAGAGAAAGGAAAAGGGGTCGAAAGGAAGTATGACGGAAAAAGAATGATGGATAAGGTCCCTAACAGAGGCCCAAAATGGGACAATCAGCGGGCAGTCCCACCAGATGTGGAGTATGGAACCAGTATGGGTTCTGCATCTCCAACAGAGATCCGAAGCTTGTGAGGAAAAGTGAGAGATGCAAAGTGGGGTAAGATACCAACGCGTCAATAGTTTGAAGTTCAGTTCCCTCGTTTTAATGTCAGGATGATATTTGTGTTGGAGGGATAAGATTTTGGTCTATTGAGGCATAGACAACTGCTGATTGAAATCTCTATTCCAGGCTGAAATATAATAAGGTGGCAAGGAGGAGTTGTCAGATAAAAGAGAATAGCAAAAAGAGAGGGGTCTGAAAGCTGAAGTAGAGGTACGCAAGCGTTTTTCTAGAGGGGTAAGGGGTTGAAGTCCATTGGAGTTACTAATAAGAGAGGAGTACCAGTGTCTCACTTGATAAAGAGTCCACCAGGGAATAAGTGGAAGCTGAAGACGGTCCTCAAGGACAAAAGTGGAAATAAAACCAGAAGATTGAGACAGGGACAGTAGGGTATCAATTCCAGAAATCCTCCATGAGAGAAAAGTCTGGGACTGGAGCCCAGCAGGAAAACCAGGGTTACCAACTATTGAAGAGAGAGGGGATGGATAGGGAGCGAGGGAAAATTGGCTGTTGAGAGACACCCAAGTGTTAAGAATATGCGTAAGGATAGAGTGAAATGATATGAAAGAGGAGGATCGTCCAGAAGATGCGAGGCACAGTTGTAAGAAGTCAGTCTTACCCAAGATATGAGAAACCATCAGAGTCCAGTGTTTAGGGGGTGACGAAGTGAAATCGAAGAGCTTGGCTATGGTAGCAGCGTTATTGTATCTAAGGATGTCAGGCAGAGCCATACCGCCTCGGTCCAGGTCCCTGTAAAGGTATGCGGATCTCAACCTCGGTAGTTTGTTAGCCCAAATGAAGGACAGGATAGTAGATTGTAGAGATGAAAGCAGGTTCTTGGGAATAGCCATTGGAAGAGTATTGATGATGTACAATATCCTTGGGAGGATCATCATTTTAACAGTATTCACCCTACCCATCCAAGATAGAAAAAGCTTACCCCATTTCAAGAGATGTAATGAAATAGAGTTTAAAAGGAAAAGAAGGATGAGATTAGGGATGGACGGCAAATCGGGAGAAAGGAGGATACCCAAGTATTTAATGTGAGAATCCGCCCATGGAAAGTGGAATTTGCACTTCAGGAGGGTCACCTCCGCGGTGGAGATGCTTATATTAAGAATCTCGGATTTCATGTAGTTGATCTTAGCTTGAGAGAGGAAACAATATTCTTCAAGAGCTGCAACAGGAGACGGGATAGAGGACTGCGGATTGGAGATGTAAAAGAGGACATCGTCAGCGAACACGCTAATTTTGTACGTGGTGGATCCGATGACCAGTCCAGTAATGTTAGGGTCTTGTCTGACGAAGCAAAGAAGCGGTTCAAGTGTGAGGGTGAAGATTAGAGGTGACAGAGGACAGCCCTGTCTGGTTCCATTAGAGATAGAAAAGGACTGCGAAATAGTACCATTAACTAGAACTTTAGCAGAGGGGTTAGCATAAAGACTCATAATGGCGGTGATCATTACGGGGCCGAAACCATAAAATTTTAGAATTTCAAGACTATAATGCCAATCCACTCGGTCGAATGCCTTTTCAGCGTCAGTAGAGAGAAGAACCGCAGGGATTTTTTGAGAGAGTGCAAAATGCATCAACGATATGACCGAGGCGGTGTTGTGGCGTGCTTCTCTACCCGGTACAAAGCCCGCTTGGTCTGGATGGACTAGATTGGAGAGGAGGGGTCTAATGCGATTGGCCAAGATTTTGGCAAAAATTTTTAGGTCCACATTAAGAAGCGAAATGGGGCGATAGTTTGCACATTTAGTGGGATCCTTATTAGGTTTAGGAATGACCACTATATGGGCTTTGAGCGATTGAGTGGGGAAGGGTTGACCAGACAGAACAGAATTGAAGGAAGACCGCATGTGGGGCAGGAGAATGTCCTGAAACTTTTTATAATATGCTATTGAGAAACCATCTGGGCCCGGGCTTTTACCTAGTTTCATAGAGGAGATAGTCTGACGAATTTCCAAATCTGTGATGTCCGAGTCTAAAGATTCCGCTGTGACCTGGTCTAGTTGGGGAAGTTTGGAATGAGTCAGAAAGGAAGCGAAACGATCTGACCAGTCAGGTGAAAGAGGGTGAGAAGGGGGTCTGATATTGTACAAGCACTCATAAAATCCTCTGAATGCAGCAGCAATGTCAGGAAATGATTGTATACGTGAACCAGAAGGAGAAGAAAGAGAGGTAACTAAAGAGCGTTGTCTACGTACTTTGAGAAGTCGAGCTAGAGATCTACCACATTTATCAAAGGAGATGAACCTATGGTATTTCATCCACATATGAGATTTGATAGAGTGAAGTCTCAAGACTTGATTTAACTCTTCTTTGAGGGCTGACAAAGAAGAAAGGGTAGAGGGGTTTCTGGAACGTTTATGGTCTAATTCAAGAATTTTAATCTTCTCCAACAAGTCATCAATTTTCTTGTGGCGGGCATGGCGTTTGATGGCCCCTAATTTAATGAGAGAGCCCCGAAGGACACACTTATGAGCTTCCCACAAGGATGTACTAGATATATCAGGGGTATCATTCAGGTGAAAAAATTCTTCAAGGCTATTGCTAATAAATGTCAAGTCAGAAGAGTCCTGAATAACGGTTTCATCAAGCCTCCAAATCCGAGGTTGGTCTATCGCTCCCAGGGGGGCGAAGGAAAAGGAAATAGAGGAGTGATCAGTCCAAGATAGAGGGTCAATGTAAGCATGTTAAGTGATGCAGGAGAAATTGTGAGATAAAAAGGTAATCAATTCGACTGTATGACTAGTGTGGGGGGGAGTAAAAGGTGAAGTCTTTAACTGTCGGGTTAAGGGACCTCCAGGTATCAGTAAGGGCTAACTCCGAAAGACGGTGACGAAGGCAACGGAGATGAGATAGTTTAAAAAAAGACCTACCTGAGGAAGTGTCAAGCGACGGATCAAGAGCTAAATTAAAGTCTCCTCCTACAATCAATCTACCTTCGAACAAGTCGTCGAGGAGGGAGAGTGTTTTGGATAGGAAAGAGATTTGGTTGGAATTCGGGCCATACAACCTCTCAATTTCACATAAAGCAATGGAACATTTTTCAGGACTGTTAAGTCCTTTAACGTTGAGTGACGTAACCTTGATGTTATGCATGACTATATAAATATATTATGGTCAGGAAGTGAGGTGGTCCACCACCGAATCTCCAGAGAAGGAAGGAGAAGAAAAAAAAAAAAGGGGGGGGGGAGAAGGGAGGGGGAGAAGGATAGAGGAAGGGTGAAGAAAAACTAGAGATAAATGCAGGAGACAGAGGAGATATGGTATTCTAAATGATCCATGGGGTGCCCGAAGGCTCTAGGGGAAAACCTGTGCGGGAAGCACATGAACCAAGAGGGGGGTGGGTGTCCAGGAGAGATAGCAGTGAGGATTAATGAAACATAAAGGCTAAAGGGAAAGAGAAAGAAACCACTAAGAGATGAACCGCCATAAAAGACCGAACTAGGGTAAACAGATATAGGAAGAGATGCTCGGGAGGAGAAAACGACAGAACTGGAATTGGCAGAGATGTTAATAGAGGAAAAGAAGACACACAGAACATGGGGTGGCAGAGGTACATGACGCTAGGGAGTGGAGAGGGAGAGGGACGACACAGAGAGGAATGAATGGAAAGCTCCCTGTGAAGGCGTAGGGGAAAAATAAAGTCCAGCAGGAGAGGGACCACAATGAATACGAGCATGACAAAGGCGCAAGCAAAGGGAAAATTAGATATAAATGTTGCATGCATAACACAGAAAGTGAGTAGAGAAGGAATAGGGGGCCATTGGGAGGCAGAAGAAGAGAAGGGGAAGAGAAGAGAGAGGAAGGAAAAGAGATAGCGAGAGGAAGAAGGGGGGAGAAGTAACGACCCAATAACATTAGTGTAACAGTAAAATAGCAGTGCATAAACAATCGAGATATCTAAATCCAGACAGTGTTTATTAAGAGGAGACCAAAATTAAGAGAAAATTAAAAGAGAATTAACCGTAGGGTTGGATCATGGCAGTTGTGAGATCAATATACATTAGAGAAACATGTAGAGTAGCAACCTGTCTGTAGATCGACCAAAGATTAGAGAACAAGTGGCAAACCTGAGGGGAGTAAAAGGAATAATAAAATTCTGAACACAAAGGAACAGTTAGTATGTGACCTTAAGAGGGGGAGGATATATAAAGGCAAAAAAAATATATATATATAAGTATCAATAATGGGAAGCAGTATAGTAGCTATCGATCTCCAAACAGGTCGCCCTCAAGCAGCAATACTAGTACAGAAACAAAATAAAAGACAATAACAATAAACCACATGTGTAAAGTGGTATGGACCAGCAACGGACCTAACAGACTGTAAAGGCCTGCGAGGATAGGAATGAACCCCAACCCCAGAAGGGACCCTTAACATACCCCAAAATGAAATGAGAATTAAGGCAGGGCTCCGGTTTGGCATAAAGGAAGGGGGCCTAAAAGTTGGTAGTGCAAAACCTCGGGAGATCATCTATGGAACTCTAAGTGAGGGATAGGCTAGTGTTGGAACAACAGGACCCTAAAGTATCAGGATGTGGGGAGGAAAGAGAAAATTGGAAAGGGCAAGGTGGGCCAGGGTAGGGAGAATAAACCTAGGGAACATGGGGAAGACTGTTCAGGGGTCAAAGTCCTGCCAGGCTGATACCTTCAGAGGTCAGAAGTCCAGTGGAGCCAGCGTGGATCGCAGGCAGAAGTTCACCCAATTCGGGGGAAGGTCTTGCATTGCGGAACAGGGGAAGATTCAAGCCCAAGGCATGTCCGCGGAGGCTGCAGTGGGGCCTGTGCGATTCTCTACACGTCTGTGCTTCGGCTTGTAGGAAGGAGAACTGGGCGACCACTCCAGGCGGCGGGGAACTTTCATGGTAGGAGGCGGGGAGGTTTCCGCGGGAGGAGAGGGGATGCCCAGCATGGAACAAAAAGAAGCAGATTCCTCATGGTGTCTCAAGGTAGCAGTCCTGCCATTATGAGTAGCTGAGAGGGAGAATGGAAATCCCCATTTGTATTTGATGTTCCTGGATCGAAGATATGTAGTTAACGGCTTAACAGCCCTCCGTAGCTGGAGAGTATGCGGGGATAAATCTTGATACAATGAGATAGAATTCCCAGCGCAGGGAGGGAGGTTACCTTCCCTGCTTTTTGCCATGATGCAATCTTTCTGATCGAAACGTTGGAAGCATACAATCACGTTTCTGAGTAAGCCATCCTCTCTGGGCTTGAGGGCACGGTGGGCCCGGGCTAGGATGACCTTTTCCTGGGAGTTGGCATCAAGAAGGGAGGCAAATTAAGTAGACAGTACCGAAGACAGGTTTTGCGAGGCCACATTTTCAGAGAGATTTTTGATGCGAACATTACACCTCCGTCCTCTGTTATCAACATCATCAAGGCGTATGGTGAGATGGTGAATAGTATCTCTGCACTCTACTAGCGCCTGCTCTAAGTTGGTGGCATGATCTGCGGCAACCACCTTCTCTTCTTCCAAATAGGCCACCCTGTGGGTAAGTTGAGAGATGCTTTCCTTCATGGCGGCGATGTCAGTTTTGATCTCCTGCTTGAAGTCTTCAAGCATCTGTTGTATGTCATCTCGAGTGGGGAGGTTAGATAGGAGAGCAGAAAGTTCCGCTTTAACGAGTGCCATATCCATGTGTAAATAGAGAGGTTGTGTGTCTGCACTGCCACCGCACTTGATTGGGAAGATGGGGAAATATCACTCACCAAGGAGGGTAGAGTAACGTCTGGGACGCCTTGTGAGAGTGAGTCAGAGGCCTGTAGCGTGGGAACCAAAGCATCCGACAGTATGAAATACTTCTCTATTGTAGTGGAGTGGTGTTTTCAGGAGGATCTGCGTCCTCTCATCAGTATCGGAAACAAGAGTGCTGGATTGGACCCTTCAGTAGATTAACAAAGGCTATAAAAGCTTGCGAAGTCTCTCGTGGACACGGAGCTCACCCGTTACGTGTCCAGCGCCATTGGATGCCAGGCCACGCCCCCTTCCTCCTCCTTTCTTTACTCTTTCCCTCTTCTCCTACGATTCCTAGAGGTATGCCTTTTGTGGTGCTATTTCAAATACCCCATAACTATTTCAGGGCATCACACATCTTACAAATTCAACTATAATTTACACCTGTGCTCTATACCCTACTCTACTTCCTCACCTATAAAAAATATCTTTTATAATACAACTTCCTATACACTATATAATTTCAAAGCAGGGATATATTATTAAATTAACTTCCTTGTTACACACGTCCGCTAATCCCTACATAAGGACACCTGTTATTCCATTACTAAATCTATCTACTTATACAACCTCTAAACCAATTCTTCTATCGTGCATTCCTTTTTTAGTATGTCTGATGTGACTAATCCACCTTCACCCAACTGTGTCTTCTCTAACATCTATCATTCCCTGTAATAAACTAAGTCCCTCCTTAACAACTATTATAGATTCTACTAAAATTCTACCCTTCCTAGTAAATTGTAAGTGTTTTTTTACATGTCGCCAAGAACCAATCTGTTGATATCCATAATCCACCCTAACACCCCTAATTAGGATGTAACGGAAGCTAGAAGGGATCGCGTCACCTTCCGCTGTCATTCCCGGGTCTCTCCTTCTCGACGCCGGACTGGCGCCG
Organism: Rhinophrynus dorsalis; assembly: GCA_037306005.1. Classification (NCBI taxonomy): domain Eukaryota; kingdom Metazoa; phylum Chordata; class Amphibia; order Anura; family Rhinophrynidae; genus Rhinophrynus; species Rhinophrynus dorsalis. The sequence continues at coordinate 85,671,594 of CM074727.1, read as the reverse complement.
TCGGATGCACCAGTCGAGCAGGCGGTCCGGTTGTCGACCCGATGAGGTGTGGAACCACGGTGTAGTTGACTCTGTGTCGAAGGATGTGGGTTGAGGAGGGGTCGACAGGGCTCCTGAGCAGTCGAGTGTCGCAGGCCTCGACTGTAACAGTTTGTTTGACACACAGACACAGTGGTTTAGGATAAAACACAGTTTTATTGAAAAAACAGTAATACAATAACCCTCACAGGTCCTGCAGCATTTTATCAGAATAATCCAGACAAAAGACAGGTTACATATACATATGCCTACGCAGGTTCACTATAACCATAGAGTCCATAACAAAATATACTGACACAGGTCAGGCAGAATACAAAGGATTCCCAGGTTATCTGTACTGCATGGGTTAATGGCCTTCAGCGAGTGTAAACAGTCCCATGTGAAGAGAGGACTGTGAAGGAGCTCACTTAGGATAGAGAGCTTAAGGATGAGTAACGCCCAGTAGCAGGTTAGTAGACAAACGTGAACTGCCAGAGAAGTGTCAGAGGCTGAGTAACATAGAACACTGAAGTAGCAGTAACGGAGATCAGGCAACTTGCACACTGCCGTAGCAGTAAATGGAGATAAGGCCACTTGCACTCTGCAGGAGCAGTAACGGAGACTAGGCCACTTGCACTCTGCAGGAGCAATAACGGAGACAAGGCCACTTGCACCCTGCCGTAGCAGTAACGGAGACTAGGCCACTAGCACTCTGCAGGAGCAGTAACGGAGACAAGGCCACAAGCACACTGCCGTAGCAGTAGATGGACACTAGGCCACTTGCACTCTGCAGGAGCAGTAACGGAAACAAGGCCACTTGCACACTGCAGGAGCAGTAACGGAGACTAGGCCACTAGCACTCTGCAGGAGCGGTAATGGAGACAAGGCCACTTGCACTCTGCTGTAGCAGTAACGGAGACAAGGCCACAAGCACACTGCCGTAGCAGTAACGGAGACTACGCCACTTGCACTCTGCAGGAGCAGTAACGGAGACAAGGCCACTTGCACACTGCCGTAGCAGTAAAGGAGACTAGGCCACAAGCAGTCTGCAGGAGCAGTAACGGAGACAAGGCCACTTGCACACTACCATAGCAGAAACGGAGACTACACAATTGAGCACTGCCATGACAGGAACGGACTGAGCAACTGAGCAACTCTCCCTGAGGTTGCAACCAACCTGGAGAGTCACGAATGCCTACTCAATAGGAATGTCGCCAAGGCGACACAGAGGCAGCCAGAGCAGGAACGTCAGCCAAGCCAAGTCGATTCACAGAGCAGGAACATCAGCCAAGCCGGGTCGGTACACAGAGCAGGAACATCAGCCAAGTTGGGTCGGTGCACAGGGACAGGAGAACAAGAATGGTCAGGCAGTCCGGGTCGGTTCACAGGCAGGAGACGAGATGCAGAGTAGTCAGGCAGGCCGAGTCAATACAATGGGAATACTGAGAGCAGGAACAAGCACTGGTACAGGAACACCACGAAAGGGCACCGGAGAGGTGCCAGAACACAGCATATAAAGGCCATACTGGGCGGGACAAGCACAGTATAGCCAATAGGAGTGAAGCAGAGTGTAGACTGACAGAATGTCACAAGAGGAGCATGGGCACCATGATATCAACTCCTGGTCGAACGGCGAACAGGGAAAATGTCGCAGGAACCAGGTAGCTGTGGTCGAGCAGATTCGAACATGCTGTAAGCACGAATCGGATGTTTACAGGAACCCGAAGAAGGGGAAGACGGAGTCTACATCGCCGCCTGACAGCATACAAAGTCGAGTTGCAGGAAGCTGGCAGCAGGAGGTCAGCGATACAGGATACAGGAGTTCAGATTGGTGTCAGAGTGGCTGCTTTATACTATAGAGCATAAGACACCAGGACTCAGTTGTTCACTCTGAAGACTAACTCTTTATTGGTACAAACCACACACATTTATACACAAATCTTACATTGGAATACATGGACCAAGCAGATACAATAGGGACATAATCCAATCTCAACACAGGAGACAAAAGGCCAACGGCAGATGGTTTAACAAATACAATGACTCAGACATGATTACATTTCAAATACAAAAGGGTTTGATTAATTCCAGACAAAAGACACAAACTTGAGGGGCAGGAATACACTTTCGAGGGACAATGGCCAGGGGTTGAAGCACATACGGAACTGGTTTGAATATTCGGCTTCAACCTGGCCAATCAAGGTGTACAATGAGTCTGCTGGTCGACCAATCCCCAAGCTGCCTACTTTTCCCCATGTTAAGTCTATGGGAGACCTTTAGACCTCCTGCTTAGGGATTCGACCAATTCGGCATCGACTCTCTGCCCTTGACTCCTCGTGCTCCACTTGGTGTTGACCCCCAAACCGGGAACCTCCGACCCGTAGTCGGTGAACATGTAAACCCTCAAATATACCACGTACATTAATCTAGACCGTTCGAAATTATACACAGTCTATGTACCCCAGTCTCTTAGGCAAGTGTTCGACTCTACTGCCTGTTCCTATAAATAGAGTGGTAGTCTTTTTATTTAGTTTACCGGCTGTCGTAGACGTACGACTGGGCCCCATAAGGGTGAAATGTCCACAGTCTTAAGTGTCTAGGGCTGAACAGTCTCATGCCCAGACAAGGGCTCCAGTAACAGACTAAGCTCCGTTTCATTGACATCCTCCCTATCCTCACCCCAAACCATCCCTAGCCCATTTATTCCTTCATCAAGCCCCAACTGATCAATTTTTGCTTTGCCTGCATTGGGTTTAAACACATGTGAGAAGAACCTTTGTATAAAATGTACAACTTGGTAGGAAATCCCCATCTATAATTAATATTATTCTCTCATAGGCATAAAATAAACTCATTATACTTTCTCCTATTAACTCTTATGGAAGCGGACAAATCTGCAAATACAGATAAAGACTTAAATTTATCATTCTCCTTTGCATTCTTTCTAAATTCCCTTACAAAAAGGTCTTTAACTCGACAGTAATTAAATCGAATTATCAAATCTCTAGGAATCTGAGACATGTTTGGTGGTTTTGGAAGTCTATGTACTCTTTCTCTAGGAACTTCCCCTATCATCTTAGGGTCTAAAAAAACTTTCAAAAGATCCATTAACCCTTCTAATGCCAGAGGGGTATGCGTACCCCTCTGGCACTCAAAGGGTTAAATAAGAATTCAAATCATCAATTGCCTCAGGAATACCACAAATTTTAATAATTTGTCTTCTTGATCTATCCTCAATGTCCGTAATTTTTAATTCTAATTTCTGCAACTCACCTTTCAAAGAATCATTCTGCAATTGAAGATCCATGTTCTTCTGCATCAACTGAGCCACCTCCTGAGCCAGAGTCTTACGAATCTGAACATGCTCCTCCTTGAATTCACCCAGATTCTTTTCCAAATCAGATTTTATTTTTATATATAAGTTATCCAACGCCTGATTTAAATTTATGTTGGATATCACACTTCTAGATTCTAGAGCACTAGCTTCCACTATTTGATCAGATGAAGATTGTAACGGATACCCAAGTCCTTGGGTTGGACTCAGGCCGTCGTTCCAGGTTTCTCCCTCCAGAGGTCAGCTACAAGTAGGCAGCTCCACTGGTTATTCAAGCAGCATTTCTTCCTAGGATGGGGGACAACAGATGTCCCTTGATACCATCCAGCAACAGAGAGACAGAAGCCAATTCAAGTTCAAACTGTAACACACTTTATTGTACAAACTTCAACTCTTTTATACATGCAGAACCACATCCAGATACAATACTAGACAAAGGACATTGACAGATGGTGTAAACATAACACAAAGGGCCAGACATGATTACATTATTTATACAAAGGGACTGAGTAAGGGTAAACACTGTGACAAAAGGCTGAGGGACTCGAATACACATCTTTACACAATGGCCAGGGGGTTGAAGCATCTTTGAATATTCCGCTTCAACCCCTGGCCAATCAGGAGCCTGGAATACGATGGCCAATCCTGGCCAAGATCATCATTGCTGTCTAAGCCAATTGGAACCAGTGGGTGGGAAGCTAACTGGTCAATCCCTGGGCCGCCTACTTTCTTCATGCAAAGTCAATGGAGGCCCTTTAACTTGGACTGGCCAATCAGGAAGCCGCCTACCCTCCCATGTTAAGTCTATGGGGCTTTTGAATAGTTTGCCCCGCACAGCAGCCAGCCTGTGGACGGGTTATAGTCTGTGGATTTCAGTCTTTCGGAAAAGGTTTATTCTCCATAACTCCACCAGGTTCCATGTACCGGCCTATGGTCGTGAATTCAGTCTTTTGCTGGCGCTGTTCTTCACGTAACCCCTAACCAAACTGCCAGACACTAATCCACGGGCCGCCTCTCACGGTGCCCGTGATTGCTGCAATTCAGTGTATATCACCTGTAGGGGGCTCCCATTGGCTGTCTGCCTTCAGCCCGCCTCACATTGCCTTTTTAAACTCAGTCTAGGCACCCTCTGGTTGCCCTTTCGTGGTGTCTTTGACAGCATCCACTTTCTTCTCTCTACAGTAGCTGATTGGGCCTGTTGCTGTGTTCCTGAGTTCCTGAGTCGACCTGTTCCTGAGTTCCTGCCTGCTATGTCAGTTCCAGTCCGGTTCCGGTTGTTCTGATCAGTAGCTGATGTTCCTGCTGCCAGTCTGCTTTGCCGCGCTTGATCCGGTTGATCGTCTCTGCTGGTTCCTGTTGTTTCCTGCTTCCAGTTCCTGCATCTGTGGCGACATTGTTCTTCATTCGCTTCGGCGACATTTCCTCCTGTTGGTCCCAGCGTGCGGATGCTGGTTTGCTTCACTAAGCCTTGCGGCATACATTCTGCCTGTTGGTTCCAGCGTGCGGACGCTGGTTTGCTTCACTAAGCCTTGCGGCTTACATTCTGCCTGTTGGTTCCAGCGTGCGGACGCTGGTTTGCTTCACTAAGCCTTGCGGCTTACATTCAGCCTGTTGGGTCCAGTGTGCGGACGCTGGTTTGCTCCATTAGCCTTGTGGCCCACATTACAGTCTGTTGGTCCCAGCGTGCGGATGCTGGTTTGCTCCATCAGCCTTGCGGCTCACATTACAGTCTGTTGGTCCCAGCGTGCGGACGTTGGTTTGCTCCATTAGCCTTGCGGCTCACATTACAGTCTGTTGGTCCCAGCGTGCGGACGCTGGATTGCTCCATTAGCCTTGCGGCTCACATTACAGTCTGTTGGTAACAGCGTGCAGACGCTGGTTTGCTCCATTAGCCTTGCGGCTCACGTTACAGCCTGTTGGTCCTAGCGTGCGGACGCTGGTTTGCTCCACTAAGCCTTGCGGCTCTCATTCTGCCTGTATGTTCCTAACGTAGGGCGCTGGTTTACTCCCTGACTTGCAGTCAGGTACTTGATGGTTCAGAGTGTGCTGTCCAGTCCTAACAGCATTTATTCCTACAGTATATGGGCACGAGAGTTTCTGATTACAGTGAAACCACTTGACCTGGTAGCCGCTATCTTCCATCTTACTGTCATTACCATCTGACAGTCATTAGGTCACTGTGGTTGTCACCTTCCCTCAGGCTGCCTTTCCCGGTATATTGGTAAGGCGGGTAGAACCTTTTACATTGCCACCTTACGGTTGCCTTACCCTGTATTGGCAAGGCCTGCAGAGCCTACTCATTGGTATTCCGTCAGGCTGCCTTGCCCAGTATATTGGTAAGGCCAGTAGAACCGCATACTATTCCATCTTAAGGTTTCCTTACCCGGTATTGGCAAGGTCGGTAGAGCCTACTACACTGGTATCCCATTAGGCTGCCCAGCCCGGTATATTGGCAGGGCCGGTAGAGCCTCTTGTTCCAGACTTGCCTGGGTTGCTTTGCCTGGTATATTGGCAAGGCCGGTGAACCTATTTGCTATTGTCATTATCTTTGATGTATTGTTTGTATGTGTATGAAAACCCTATGGGATTGCCTTTAACTTTTCAATAAAGTTATGTTTTTACCTAAACCTTACTCTGAGAGTCTTAACAAACCGTGACAGTACGAAAGGGCCATGACCTCAGACAATAAGAGTGACGGTAATACACAGAATATCCATTGGAGGATGGATGTGCATGAGCAACGTTTAGATCAATTGGCGGTTGCAATCCAAACTATCCTTGAACGCACTGTACTTGCTGACAAGTCTGGTTCTAGCCCGGTGGTCTCGCCAAGTCAGACACCAGAGAGTGATACAAGGCCCTCAGGGGCCGCAGTCAAAGGGTTAACGGCTTCTGCACCCTTGCCGCTAACATATGACGGTGACCCTAATCTCTGCAGAGGGCTCATCAACCAACTTGAAATATTCATGGAATTGACAGTACACGCGTTTCCCAATGATCGTAGTAAGGTTGGGTTCATGATATCCCTGCTGACTGGCAGAGCATTGGCCTGGGATAACCCATTGTGGGAAAATGCTAAACCTTGCACTAAGAGTTTCAGAGAATTTGTGCAATCCTTTCGGAGAGTGTTTGAGCCTCCGGGTAGAACCACCTCTGCTGCTAAACGTCTTATGGAGATACAACAGGGCAGGCTCATGGTGGGCGACTATGCCATTGAATTCCACACCTTGGCAGCAGAGGTAGGGTGGAATAACGAGGCATTGTTGGCAGCCTTTGCTCAGGGCCTGAGTGACCAAATTAAAGATGAAATTGCAGCTAATGATTTGCCTACTGACCTAGATGATTATATTGAGTATGTTATTCTAATTGACTCCAGAATACGTAAGAGATTATCCGCCAGAGATCATAGAATACGGTCTACAAATAATGGGTCTAGTAGCATATTTTGACCACCCATCCCTCCCCTGGCATCTAAGCCTAGTGACCCAGTACAGGAACCAGGTGAACCTATGCAAGTAGGTTTCACTAGGCTAACCAAGGAGGAAAGACTATATCGCAGGAAGCAAGGGTTGTGTTTGTACTGTGGTAAAAATGGGCATTTGCTAAGATCCTGTCTGGTACGTCCAGGAAACGAACACACCTAGGGTACCTTGGGGGACAGGCCCTAGGTGGGGTCCAATCGTCCCCAGTGTTGGGCACACTAAAACCCACCATACAGGTGGTACTATCTTGGGCACAACGCTCAGTGGAGGTTTTGGCCCTGGTTGATTCTGGTGCAGCTGGGTATTTTATGGATAATACTTTGCTGAATTACATGGGGTACCACGCATTAAAATAGAAACCCCTCTTGCTATTGAAGCAATCGATGGCAGACCCTTGGAACCCGCTCAAGTTACATTTGAAACTATGCCATTGTCCATGATTATTGGGGCTCTCCATAAAGAAGAGCAGCAGTTTTAACTTATTAACTCTCCTCACCATGCCGTAATATTGGGTTTTCCTTGGTTACAGTTGCATAATTCACAATTTGATTGGCAAAAATGTGAAATCTCTGCTTGGTCTCAGTTTTGTATGGATAAGTGCGTCACCCATCCAGTTAAGGTCTTGTGCACCTCCCCTTCACTACCTGACGTATACCAGCAGTTTGACGATGTTTTCAGTAAGGGAGAGGCTGGCGCCTTACCTCAGCACAGACCATATGATTGTTGCATCGAGTTAACTCCTGGAATGGTGCCCCCTATGGGACGCACATACCCATTGTCTTGTGAAGAAAATCAAGCTATGGAAGAATACATTTCTGATGCCCTTGCTAGAGGGATCATAAGGAAATCTACCTCTCCGGCTGGGGCCGGGTTCTTTTTTGTTAAGAAGAAAAATGGCGAACTGGGACCATGCATCGATTATCGTAGGTTAAATAAGCTTATGGCAAAGAATGCTTATCCGATACCACTCATCACTGAGCTTTTTGACAGACTCAAGGGTTCCTTGATTTTCACCAAATTGGACCTACGGGTGGCATACAATTTGATACGTATCAGAGCCGGTGATGAGTGGAAAACTGCCTTTAACACGAGATCTGGGCATTATGAATATCTAGTCATGCCATTTGGCCTGTGTAATGCACCTGCAGTATTTCAAGAACTGATCAGTGACATTCTCAGAGATATGTTATAGTCATGAGTCGTGGTCTACCTAGACCATATACTTATTCACTCCAAAGACTTGTCGCAACACATCAAGGATGTGTCTGAAGTATTGCTACGATTACGTAAAAATAAATTATTCTGTAAATTGGAGAAATGTGAGTTTCACAGAACCAGTGTACCATTCTTGGGGTTCATAATTGGCAAAGAAGGCATTGCCATGGACAAGGAAATGTTAACAACAGTCTTACAATTGCCAAGGCCTAAGAGTCTGAAAGCTATCCAGCGATTTCTGGGCTTCGACAATTATTATAGGAAGTTTATTAAGAACTTCTCTTCCATTGTTAAACCCCTGTCTGATCTCACGCATAAGGGCACTAATCCATCTCTTTGGCCAGTGGCTGCGGAGGAGGCCTTTGAAAAACTGAAAGTAGCTTTTGCTAATGCTCCTGTGTTATCCCACCCCAACCCATTACTCCCGTTCACCTTAGAGGTTGACGCCTCAGATATTGGGGTTGGGGCAATGCTTTCTCAACGACACATCAAAGGTGGAACACTCAGACCCTGTGGGTTTTTTTCTAAAAAGTTGACCGGAGCTAAAAGCCATTATGAAATAGGGGATAGAGAATTATTGGCCATTATCCTCGCTCTTAAGGAATGGTGTCACTTACTTGAAGGCACTAAAATTCTGTGTTAATCCTGACGGATCATAAAAATCTGACTTATCTCTCTGAGGCCAAGAGATTGTCCTCTCGCCAGGCCAGATGGGCATTGTTCCTGTCCCGATTCAATTTCATTGTATCATATTTGCCGGGATCCAAGAATGTTAGGGCTGACGCTCTGTCAAGACAATTTGAGGCTGAAATTGACAGAGAAGAAGTACCAGCACCTATCATTCAACCTCATCGAATATTGGCTACCATACGTACCAGTATCACTTCACCACTAGGGAAGGAAATTCTGGCCTCCCAGGCCTCCGCTCCCCATGAAACCCCGGTGGGGAAATGTTTTTTCGCTGAACCATTCCGTACTCGATTACTTGAAACTTACCATTCCTCTAAAGCTGCGGGACATATTGGTAGCGACCAATTATTATGGTCCCTCTCTCAGTTATTCTGGTGGCCTTCTACGAGATCAGATTGTGCCTATTTTACTAATGCCTGTGCCACCTGTGCCCGTGCTAAAACCCCAAGACATCTCCCGGTGGGCTTGCTTCAGCCGGTACCTAATGGTGAACGCCCCTGTTCTCATGTTTCCATTGATTTTATGGGAGAATTGCCCATGTCTAGAGGGCATTCCTTCATATTGATGGTGGTGGACAGGTTTTCTAAAATGGCTCACTTCGTGCCCCTCCGTGGCCTTCCCTCGGCTAAAGAATTGGCAATGGTGTTTGCTAAAGAGGTGTTTCGGTTGCATGGAGCCAGTTTGTGTCTAGGTTCTGGAGGGCATTTTGCAAACAGATGGGCATACAGCTATCCTTCTCCTCCGCTTATCACCCCCAGACCAACGGAGCCGCTGAACGTGCCAATCAAGGTTTGGAACAGTTTCTACGCTGTTTCGTTACTGACCATCATGACAATCGGGCCGACTTGTTGCCTTGGGCAGAGTTCGCCAGGAACTGTGCGGTCAACTCCTCATCCGGGAGCTCTCCGTTTCTGATTAATTTTGGGTTTCAATCCTGTTTGCTCCCGGATTCCTTTCAGACACAACAGATTTCAGCTCTGGATGAGCATATCGAGCAACTCCGTTCCACATGGGCACAAGTTCAGAGGGCACTGGGTCAGTCATTTCAGCGCCATCAGCGCTATGCTATTTGCAGAAGTCTTCCAGCGGTTTCCTTCCAAGTTGGGGACAGAGTATGGCTTTCTTCCAAGAATCTTAAGCTCCAAGTCCCATCTAATAAGTTGGCACCTCGGTTTATTGGTCCTTACAAAATTATTCGCAAAATTAATCCTGTTTCTTATGCTTTGGACATACCTGCATCCATGCGCATTCATAATGTTTTCCATGTGTCTCTCCTTAAGCCTCTCGTATGCAACCGTTACACTACTACATCTGTGGTGCCAGGGCCTGTTGAGGTTGAGGGTCAGGAGGAATACGAGGTACAGAGTATCATTGACTCCCAAAGGCTTAGAGGAAGGGCACAGTATTTGGTGCATTGAAAAGGTTATGGCCCTGAAGATTGATCCTGGGTGGATAGTAAGGACCTTCATGCACCCAAGTTACTGGGGATTTTTCATGCCAAATACCCTCAGAAACCCAGACCCTATTCTAGGAGAGGGGGTCTTTGAAATGGAGGTACTATCACGGTGCCTGTGATTGCTGCAATTCAGTGTCTATCACCTGTAGGGGGCTCCCATTGGCTGTCTGCCTTCAGCCCGCCTCTCATTGCCTTTTTAAACTCAGTCTGGGCACCCTCTGGTTGCCCTTTCATGGTGTCTCTGACAGCATCCACTTCCTTCTTACTACAGTAGCTGTGTGGGCCTGTTGCTGTGTTCCTGAGTTCCTGAGTCGACCTGTTCCTGAGTTCCTGCCTGCTATGTCAGTTCCAGTCCGGTTCCGGTTGTTCTCATCAGTAGCTGATGTTCCTGCTGCCAGTCTGCTTCGCCACGTTTGACCCGGTTGATCATCTCCGCTGGTTCCTGTTGTTTCCTGCTTCCAGTTCCTGCATCTGTGGCGACATTGTTCTTCATTCGCTTCGGCGACATTTCCTCCTGTTGGTCCCAGCGTGCGGACGCTGGTTTGCTTCACTAAGCCTTGCGGCTTACATTCTGCCTGTTGGTTCACGCGTGCGGACGCTGGTTTGCTTCACTAAGCCTTGCGGCTTACATTCTGCCTGTTGGTTCCAGCGTGCGGACTCTGGTTTGCTTCACTAAGCCTTGCGGCTTACATTCAGCCTGTTGGGTCCAGGGTGTGGACGCTGGTTTGCTCCATCAGCCTTGCGGCTCACATTACAGTCAGTTGGTCCCAGCGTGCGGACGTTGGTTTGCCCCATTAGCCTTGCGGCTCACATTACAGTCTGTTGGTCCCAGCATGCGGATGCTGGTTTGCTCCATTAGCCTTGCGGCTCACATTACAGCCTGTTGGTCCCAGCGTGCGGACGCTGGTTTGCTCCACTAAGCCTTGTGGTTCTCATTCTGCCTGTATGTTCCTAACGTAGGGCGCTGGTTTACTCCCTGACTTGCAGTCAGGTACTTGATGGTTCCGAGTGCGCTGTCCAGTCCTAACAGCATTTATTCCTACAGTATATGGGCACGAGAGTTTCTGATTACAGTGAAACCACTTGACCTGGTAGCCGCTATCTTCCATCTTACTGTCATTACCATCTGACAGTCATTAGGTCACTGTGGTTGTCACCTTCCCTCAGGCTGCCTTTCCCGGTATATTGGTAAGGCCGGTAGAACCTTTTACGTTGCCACCTTACGGTTGCCTTACCCGGTATTGGCAAGGCCGGTAGAGCCTACTCATTGGTATTCAGTCAGGCTGCCTTGCCCGGTATATTGGTAAGGCCGGTAGAACCTTTTACGTTGCCACCTTACGGTTGCCTTACCCGGTATTGGCAAGGCCGGTGGAGCCTACTCATTGGTATTCCGTCAGGCTGCCTTGCCCGGTATATTGGTAAGACCGGTAGAACCGCTTACTATTCCATCTTAAGGTTGCCTTACCCGGTATTGGCAAGGTCGGTAGAGCCTACTACACTGGTATCCCGTTAGGCTGCCCAGCCCGGTATATTGGCAGGGCCGGTAGAGCCTCTTGTTCCAGACTTGCCTGGGTTGCTTTGCCTGTTATATTGGCAAGGCCGGTGAACCTATTTGCTATTGTCATTATCTTTTATGTCTTGTTTGTATGGGATTGCCTTTAACTTTTCAATAAAGTTATGTTTTTACCTAAACCTTACATCTGAGAGTCTTAACAAACCATGACACCGCCACAATGACCCTTAGGCGGCAGGCTGCCAAAGTTTTCCCAATCGCGGCCTAGGGTCCATTACAAAGATTCATTATATCCAGATACATTTGACTGTGATTGCGGAGAATAAAACAATCTAATTGGCTGTGGTATAAGTTGTGGTTTAGGTCTAGCCACCTTTTCCTGTTTCCTTCCCTTATCTCCCTTAGGAGGCATTTTAATGCTGTCAAGAGGACCTAAGGGATCCTTACACCAACAAACGGGAATTACCCAGATGTCCCCAGCACACAATAACCTGCTAAATACACCACACACATAGGTCAAGTGTTACCATCCAAAAGATCGTCTCTTTAAACCTGTGGGTAACCTTGGGTCTATTTCTACTTCCCCAATGTGCCACTTTACAGCCCAACCATAGTTTTCTACAAAGTTAAACAGTTCACTGAGGGGTACATAAATTCACAACCGGGTCTATTATTGTATTATCTTATTGCAGTATCTTAGTGCAAGCCTCATGTGTCATACATAGTAACATAGTAAATTAGGTTGAAAAAAGACACAAGTCCTTCAAGTTCAACCTTCGCCTCATACCTCAGTAACTGAGAATTTTATAGCTTTCCTGCTACCAATTAAATTAGTCTTTATCAGACCTTCCTAATCAGCCTACTGATAAACAGTATAACTCTGTATGATCCCTTTTGAAAGAAATGTGTCTAATCTTCTCTTAAATGTATCCATTGTATCTGCCATAACTACCTCCCTGGGTCATGAATTCCACAATTTGACAGACCTTACCGTAAAAAAACATTCCTCTGCTGAAGTTTAAACCTCCTTTCCTCTAATCTCAAGGGGTGTCCCCTGGTCACCTGATCAGGCCTTGGAATAAATAGCTCACCGCAGAGATCCTTGTATTGACCTCTCATATACTTGTACAATATGATAAGGTCTCCTCTTAATCGTCTTTTCTCTAGAGTAAATAAACCAAGTGTGTTTAGTTGTTCCTCATATGTCAAGTCCTCCAATCCCTTAATTAATTTTGTTGCTCTCCACTGTACCCTCTCTAGTTCTAGTATATCCTTTTTCAGAACCGGTGCCCAAAATTGCACTGCATACTCAAGGTGAAGTCTTACCAATGGGAAAACAACGGATAGTACCGGCGCCAAGGTAGCTATGTGAGACTATTGATAGAGTGAATGGAGGAGACACTACAATAAAAAATATATAGAATAATAATATAGATACAACATATAATATATAATATTGGGCCCGGACACCCCACTATTATCTTGTCAAGTCTGTAGATGCAGCTATGTCCTCAAAAGACCATCGATCCAAATGGTGGATATATGCAAAACAAAAAGAAAAAAGGAACAGCGCAAAAAAGACTATCTAAGTGTAGTAGTAAAGATAATCATATAGGCAAGTATATATAAAAGTAAAAGTATTATAGATGTAAATACTCAGTGAAAAATATCATATATAAATATAAATACTGAACATATGACTAAAAGGTATTTTATTGCCAAACATAATAAGAATATAGTAGGAATATAAAAAGGAAGTGAATACTTCCTAAAATGAAACTAGTAATCAAATGATAAAAGTCTATATATTCTCAACCAGAATATAGTCTGTAAGTGAAACAGTAGCAGTAAAAAATAGTAAAATAGCGTATGGACCAAATAGTATCCAACAAGAGTCTATGGATGGCCCCTTACTTGGTTATCAGAGAGTGTACACCTTAAGAGGAGAGACACACTGCCTCGCTCATCGTCCAATCTTCTTGTCTCTTGGGGATAATCCCACAGAAGTGATCGGCTCTCGTGTATAGAGTGTAGCCTGAAGTCCTCCTCAGCCGTGTCGCTTTCTGAAACGATTCAGTACAAAATGTAGTACGAAGATGGGGGATCCAAAGATGGTGAAGAGTGGGATATAAATGATCCAAACAATCGATAAAAGGCTCAACTCGTTTCGGCGCCAAACTTGCGCCTTCGTCTGGAGCGTGGGGCACCGGGCCGGCGCTAGTTGTCATTTAAACATGTGTTGACCAATCAAAAGTTGGCCACTGCTATTTTGTGAAAAACAAATATTCAACCGAATTAAATAAATTCCAAAGCTTTTCTCCTCCATTCTGTATGCTATAGGCTAAAGTTTTGTTCAGAGTGTATGAGACTCATTGTCGCCGATGCGGATCTCCATCGCATGGCGAAGCCGGGCAAACAGAACACTCAGAACAAAAAACAATACAAGACAGATCATGTGTATTAGTTGATACATAAATCATAATAAAAGGCAATAAATGTATCTCAATCGTGTAGGAAATCGCATAGATGTCAAATCTGTGTTGAATACATAATTTAGTATCATCTGCAAATATTGATATTTTGCTTTCTATATCTATTTCCAGGTCATTTATAAACATGTTAAAAAGCAGCGGACCCAATACTGAACCCTGAGGTACTCCACTCTCCACTTTAACTGTACTGGAGAATTTTCCATTTATAACCACACACTTTTCCCTATCCTTCAGCCAGTTTTGTATCCAATTGCAAAGGTTATCTCCTAGCCCCAATTTCCTTATTTTATACACCAGCCTTCTGTGTGGCACTGTATCAAATGCCTTTGCAAAGTCTAGATATACTACATCTACTGCCTTGCCATTGTCAAGGTTATGCTTACCTCCTCATAGAAGCTGAAAAGATTGGCATGATCTATTCTTCATAAAACCATGTTGATTCGTGCTAATGATTTTATTTTTTGTGTTGTAATCCTGAATATAGTCCCTTATTATCCCTTCTAACAGTTTTCCCACTACAATCCTGTGGCACTGAGCCTGTGGTAATAGAATCTTTAAAGAGTAAATAGAGGGGTTTTGCTAACACTGCATTAAGTTCCTGAAGAACCCTTGGATGTATACCATCAGGACCCGGTGCTTTGTCGGTCTTAATTTTGTTCAGTCTTCCCATGACATCTCCTTGAGTTAACCAAAGATCTATGAATTGTATTATTTTATTTGTTACTTGCGGAGGCTCTTCTACCATTCCTTGCTCCCTTGTATATACTGATGCAAAGAAAGTGTTTAAAACATCGGCCTTTTCCTTATCCTCACTAACCAACTCACCCATCTCATTTTTGAATGGTCCAATGCACTCCCTCTTAAGTTTTTTGCTATTTATATGTTTGAAAAACTTTTTTGGATTAGTCTTGCTTTCCCTTGCAATTCGAGTTTCATTATCTATTTTTGCTACCCTAATTGCCTTTTTGCAAGCTTTTGTTGCACTCCCTGTATTTTAAGAAAGATTGTTCAGTTCCTTCAGACTTAAATAATTTGAATGCATGTTTTTTCCTTGCCATTTCCTTCTTTACATGTGCAGTTAAAAACATTGGCTGTGACTTACTTCTTTTGCATTTGTTCCCCATTGGTATATACTGTTGGGTACATTTATGCAACCTAAATTTGAATTCTGACCATTTTTCCTCAGTATTTTTGCCTTTAAATAAAATATCCCAGTCTATGTGTTGCATTGAAGCCCTTAACAATTTGAAGTTCGCTTTTTTAAAATTAAGAGTTTTGGTTGAACCTATACATTTTTGCTTTGCCAGACTGATCTCAAATGTAACCATGTTGTGATCACTGTTTCCCAAATGTTGTCTTACCTTAATATTGGATACCATTTCTGTGTTATTAGTGATCACTAGGTCCAGTACATTGTTATTTCTTGTCGGCGCTTCCACCATTTGTGACATGTAGCTTTCACGAAGTGTGTTCAAAAACCTGCTACTAGTGATGAGCGAGCACCCCAATGCTCGGGTGTTCGGGTGCTCTGACCGAGCGCCCCCGGAGGCTCAAGTGCTCGGCCGAGCACCCGAGCCCCATTGAAGTCAATGGGAGGACTCGAGCATTACACCAGGCACCCCCTGCTCTGATGAGGGGAGGGTGCCTGGTCCATAGGAAAAGGGCAGAAAATGATGGAAACACCACAGAAATGGTTCAGGGACAGCATAGGGAGGATGTCTGGATGCATCTTGGACTCCAACATCGCTGCTGGGAACGATCTTTCGCCCGTAGTACGCCATTTTTACAGACTGACCGTAAAACACACAAAAAGGAAAATAAAAACGACTTTAGGCGAAAAATTGTTACCAAACAGTATTTGCTGTATATTTACTTGTATATCATCTGCAAATTCTGCAAAAAATTTCATCGGTTTTTCTGAAGTGAGGCCATGATTAAGAGGGAAACGTGCGCAGAGGCAAATTCTCCCAAAAATTTCCTAGATTTTTCTGAACTGAGGCCATGATTAAGAGGGAAACGTGCGCAAAGGCAAATTCTCCCAAAAATTTCCTCGATTTTTCTGAACTGGGGCCATGATTAAGAGGGAAACGTGCGCTGAGCCGACCATCTAAAACATTATGGGTGAGGGTCTGCTGCGGAGCTGACCATCCTAAACATTATATGCGAAGGCCCGCTAGTGAGCTGACGCTATAAAACATTATATGAGAGGGCCCGCTAGAGAGCTGACCCAATAAAACATTATATGAGAAGGCCCGCTGGTGAGCTGACCTATATAAAAATTGTCAAACAGGGCCCGCTGGTGAGCTGGCCCTATATAAAAATTATATCACAGGGCCCGCTGGTGAGCTGGCCCTATATAAAAATTATATCCCAGGGCATATGGAAGAGGAGGAGGAGGATGAGAAGATTAAGAGTCAACCATATACCCATTTTTTGGGTGGAAGGGGTGAATGGGAATACAGAGTATTCCCATCATTGTAAATAACATATATAAAGTGAGTTTATGTTCCCCCGGGGCTTTCCTCCAGTGGAGTGGAGAAGTCAGGGGAAATCCAGGCCTTGTTCATTTTTATAAGTGTCAACCTATCAGCATTGTCGGTGGAAAGGCGGATACGCTTATCTGTTATGATGCCACCAGCAGCACGCTGGCGGCAGGGCAGGCCAGCACCTCCAAGGCGTAGAGTGCCAGTTCATACCACGTGTCCAGCTTGGACACCCAGTAGTTGTAAGGCACAGAGGGATCATTGAGGATGCTGACACGGTCTGCTACGTACTCCTTCACCATCTTCCAAAACTTTTCCCTCCTTGTGACACTAGGCTGCGCATCAGGGTGAGGGTGCTGGCGGGGTGTCATGAAGGTGTCCCACGCCTTGGAGAGTGTTGCCCTGCCTTTCTCGGAACTGCTGTGTGCTCCCCTTTTCTCCCCTTCTCGGTTGGCCAAGGTAGCACGTACTCTGCCGCCAGCGTTGTCAGATGGAAAATTTTGGAGCAATTTTTCAACAAGAACCTTCTGGTATTGCACCATTTTGCTTGTCCTCTCCACCGGAGGAATGAGAGATGAGAAATTCTCTTTGTAGCGGGGGTCCAGAAGGGTGAACACCCAGTAATCCGTGTTGTCTAAAATGCGTATAACGCGTGGGTCACGGGAAAGGCAGCCTAACATAAAGTCAGCCATGTGTGCCAGAGTACCAACAGTCAAGATTTCGCTGTCCTCACCAGGAGGATGACTCTCAATCTCCTCATCCTCTTCCTCCTCTTCTGCCCACCCACGCTGAAGAGATGGAACTAAAGTTCCATGGCTACCCTCTGTAGCGGAGGCAACCGTGTCTTCCTCCTCCTCCTCCTCCTCCTCCGCCTCCTCCAATTGTCGCTGAGAAGATGAAGTGAGGGTGCTCTGGCTATCACCTTGTGTAAGCTCTTCCTCCCGCATTTCCACCTCTTCCACATGCAAAGCGTCAGTTTTAATTGTGAGCAGCGAGCGTTTCAGTAGACACAGAAGTGGGATGGTTACACTGATAATAGCGTTATCGCCGCTCACCATCTGTGTCGATTCCTCAAAATTGCGTAAAACCTCACAGAGGTCTGACATCCATTCCCACTCCTCACTTCTGATTACAGGAAGTTGAACGGAGAGGCGACGACCGTGTAACAGCTGGTACTCCACTACTGCCCTCTGCTGCTCACAAAGCCGGGCCAACATGTGGAAGGTGGAGTTCCAGCGCGTGCTCACATCACACAGCAGCCGGTGAGCTGGCAATTGTAAGCGCTGCTGCAGCTTCAACAGGCCGGCCGAAGCTGTAGATGACTTACGGAAATGTGCACACACGCGGCGCACCTTGGTCAAGAGATCATGCACATTGGGGTAGGTTTTTAGAAATCGCTGAACCACTAAATTAAATACATGCGCTAGGCATGGTACGTGTGTGAGCTTGCCGAGCTCCAAAGCCTCCACCAAGTTACGCCCATTATCACACACAACCATGCCTGGTTGCAGGTTGAGTGGCGAGAGCCACTGCTCGGTCTGGTGACTAATCCCCTGCAACAGCTCTGAGGCCGTGTGCTGTTTGTCCCCAAGGCAGATCAGCTTCAGCACGGCCTGTTGACGCTTCCCCACTGCAGTGCTACACTGCTTCCAGCTACTGGCTGATGGGGGAGTGGCGCTGCGTGTAGAGAATTCGGAGGTGGAAATGGAGGAGGAGGAGCCAATAACGTAGGTGCTGGCGGAAACCCTGATGGAGGTAGGGCCCGCAATCCTCGGCGTGGGTAGCACCCGTGCCATCCCAGGGTCCGAGTCGCTCCCAGCCTCCACGACATTCACCCAGTGTGCCGTCAGGGAAATGTAGCGTCCCTGGCCACAAGCACTTGTCCATGTGTCAGTCGTTAGGTGGACCTTCCCAGTAACTGCGTTGGTCAGGGCACGGGTGATGTTACGGGACACATGGTGGTGTAATGCGGGGATGGCACACCGGGAAAAGTAGTGGCGGCTGGGGACCACGTACCGAGGGACAGCTGCTGCCATCAGGCTGCGGAAGGACTCAGTGTCCACAAGCCTAAATGGCAGCATTTCGATGGCCAGTAATTTGGAAAGGTGTGAGGTTAGTGCTATGGCCTGTGGGTGGGTGGCTGGGTATTTTCGCTTGCGCTCAAATGCCTGGGGTAACGACATTTGGACGCTGTGCTGGGACAGGGAAGTGGATGTGGTCGCTGATGGTGCTTCAGATGGTACAGGTGCAGGGCGGGAGGTATGCGGGCCTGCGCCTTCGACAGGCGATTGGCCAGCACCGAAAACAGGGGAAGAGGAGGCAGTGGTGTGGCCTGCAGACACAGATGGGCGATCCAGGCGTTCCTCCCACTTATTACGGTGCTTGGATGCCATGTTTCGGATCATGCTGGTGGTGGTGAGGTTTCTAGTGTTCATGCCTCGGCTCATTCTGGTGTGGCACAGGTTGCAAACTACAATTCTTTTGTCGTCCGCACTTTCCTTAAAAAAACGCCATACCGCGGAACACCTACCCCTTGGCAAGGGAGATTTACGCAAGGGGGTGCTCCGTGGAACATTTGCGGGCCGGTTTGGTGCGGTCTGCCTTCTTTCTGTAGCCACACCACTGCCTCTTCCAGCCTGTTGCGGTGCTGCAGATGGCTCACCCTCAGGACTGCTGTCATTGCTCGGCTCTACACCTTCCCAGGTGGGGTCAGTCACCTCATCGTCCACCAAGTCCTCCTCCACTTCCTCACTCTGATCATCCTCCTCATGTCTTGATCCCACCACATACTCAGTCATTGACAACTGTATAACATCCTCCTCAACAAGGTCTTGAGACAGTAATAGTGGTTGATTTAATGGCAACTGTGTCTCATCATCATCATCATCATCCACTACTTCCTTTGACCTTAAATGCCGTTCACATCTGTCATCTTCTTGTGATTGGGTACCCTCTAGAGGTTGTGAATCAGGGCATAAGATGTCATGTTCCTCTGCAAGCGTGCTTGGAGAGAGGGTCAAATGAAGGATTGGTGATGAGACGAGCTCCTAACTATATCCCAGTGTGGGATCACTTCTTTGACCAGACCGTCTATGGTGGGAGGAAGGATGATCAGAGTGAGGATTATGTTGACCAGACTCTTGGCTACTGAGAGTGGACTTGGTGGAAGACAGGGTGGTGCTTAACCGACTGGAAGCAGTATCAGCTGACATCCAACCGACCACCTGTTCACAGTGGTCGGACCTCGAGAGTGATGTCCTGCGACGCCCTGTAAAATGAGACATGAAGCTAGGTATGGTGGATGTCTTTCTTTCTTGTGCTCTGGCACCAGGCACAGTTTCTCCGCGTCCTGACCCGCGCCCTGAACTATCAGGATCACGTCCACTTCCCCGTCCCTTTTTACCCGCCTTCTTCATCTTACACGGAATATGTGACTTTGATATTTGAGTTTGAAGACTTAACAGTATTTCTTCCTATTCTGCAACTGTGCAGAGTACACAGAATAGGCTACTAAACTGCGGCGAAGCACACTGAATGGAATATGTGACTTTGATATTTGAGTTTGAAGACTTAACAGTATTTCTTCCTATTCTGCAACTGTGCAGAGTACACAGAATAGGCTGCTAAACTGCGGCGAAGCACACTGAATGGAATATGTGACTTTGATATTTGAGTTTGAAGACTTAACAGTATTTCTTCCTATTCTGCAACTGTGCAGAGTACACAGAATAGGCTGCTAAACTGCGGCGAAGCACACTGAATGGAATATGTGACTTTGATATTTGAGTTTGAAGACTTAACAGTATTTCTTCCTATTCTGCAACTGTGCAGAGTACACAGAATAGGCTGCTAAACTGCGGCGAAGCACACTGAATGGAATATGTGACTTTGATATTTGAGTTTGAAGACTTAACAGTATTTCTTCCTATTCTGTAACTGTGCAGAGTACACAGAATATGCTGCTAAACTGCGGCGAAGCACACTGAATGGAATATGTGACTTTGATATTTTAGTTTGAAGACTTAACAGTATTTCTTCCTATTCTGCAACTGTGCACAGTACACAGAATAGGCTGCTAAACTGCGGCGAAGCACACTGAATGGAATATGTGACTTTGATATTTTAGTTTGAAGACTTAACAGTATTTCTTCCTATTCTGCAACTGTGCACAGTACACAGAATAGGCTGCTAAACTGCGGTGACGCACACTGAATGGAATATGTGACTTTGATATTTTAGTTTGAAGACTTAACAGTATTTCTTCCTATTCTGCAACTGTGCAGAGTACACAGAATATGCTGCTAAACTGCGGTGACGCACACTGAATGGAATATGTGACTTTGATATTTGAGTTTGAAGACTTAACAGTATTTCTTCCTATTCTGCAACTGTGCAGAGTACACAGAATATGCTGCTAAACTGCGGCGAAGCACACTGAATGGAATATGTGACTTTGATATTTGAGTTTGAAGACTTAACAGTATTTCTTCCTATTCTGCAACTGTGCAGAGTAAACAGAATATGCTGCTAAACTGCGGCGAAGCACACTGAATGGAATATGTGACTTTGATATTTTAGTTTGAAGACTTAACAGTATTTCTTCCTATTCTGCAACTGTGCACAGTACACAGAATATGCTGCTAAACTGCGGTGACGCACACTGAATGGAATATGTGACTTTGATATTTGAGTTTGAAGACTTAACAGTATTTCTTCCTATTCTGCAACTGTGCAGAGTACACAGAATATGCTGCTAAACTGCGGCGAAGCACACTGAATGGAATATGTGACTTTGATATTTTAGTTTGAAGACTTAACAGTATTTCTTCCTATTCTGCAACTGTGCAGAGTACACAGAATATGCTGCTAAACTGCGGCGAAGCACGCTGAATGGAATATGTGACTTTGATATTTTAGTTTGAAGACTTAACAGTATTTCTTCCTATTCTGCAACTGTGCAGAGTACACAGAATATGCTGCTAAACTGCGGCGAAGCACACTGAATGGAATATGTGACTTTGATATTTTAGTTTGAAGACTTAACAGTATTTCTTCCTATTCTGCAACTGTGCAGAGTACACAGAATATGCTGCTAAACTGCGGCGAAGCACACTGAATGGAATATGTGACTTTGATATTTTAGTTTGAAGACTTAACAGTATTTCTTCCTATTCTGCAACTGTGCAGAGTACACAGAATAGGCTGCTAAACTGCGGCGAAGCACACTGAATGGAATATGTGACTTTGATATTTGAGTTTGAAGACTTAACAGAATGTGCTCTAATCTGCAACTTTGCACACTAAACAGAATGTGCTCTAATCTGCAACTTTGCACACTAAACAGAATGTGCTCTAATCTGCAACTTTGCACACTAAACAGAATGTGCTCTAATCTGCAACTTTGCACACTAAACAGAATATATGAAATTTTTTTTGTTTTGTTTTTTTCCCCCCACACAAAATAAACTGCTGCCCCCACACACAGTAGTCCTAAAAAGGACTTTGGGTTCTTTTTTTTTCACAAATTTGCTTTCTTTCTCCCTACACTGACTTTTCCTTCCTATCCTCATCTCTCCCTGGCTAAGACTGAGCCGAACTCGCTGGTCAGGTGCTATACAGCACCCGACCACGGGTTCTGGCCAGCCAATCAGTGTAATGCCAGCAGCCAACATGGCTGCTGGCATTACACTGAAGTCAGAGCCTCCCTGCACGTTTATTGGCTGCGCAGCAGCCGCAAAACGTGCGGGGAGGAGACCCGAACATGGCGGGCGAGCACATGCGGTACTCGTACGAGTACCGCCATGTGCCGAGCAGAGCGATGCTCTAGCCGATCCGAGCATCGGCCGAGCATGCTCGCTCAACACTACCTGCTACCCTTTGCACTCTGACAGGTCTCATTTTTCCAGTTGATATCTGGACAATTAAAATCTCTCATAATTATAGTATGCCCAACCTGGGCAGCTTTCCTCATTTGCAATAGCAGTTGGGCCTCATCATTGTCATCGATATTTGGTGGTTTGTAGCATATGCCCACCAACAACTTTTTTTTACCTTTCACACCACATCTCGATTTCTACCCACATGGACTCCACAATTTGGCCAGTTTCCTCACTAATATCACCTCGCAAAACTGGATTTAGCACTGTTTTCAAATATAAGCACACACCTCCCCCTTTTCTATTAATTCTGTCTCTTCTAAACAGGGAATAGCCCTCTATATTTACAGCCCAGTCATGTGCATCGTTCCACCATGTTTCTGTTATTCCAATTATATCCAATTGCTCATTAACCGCCAGCAATTCTAGTTCTCCTATTTTATCTACCATACTTCTTGCATTTGCTAGCATACAATTAATTTTGAAGTCTTTACATATGTTAATCCATACATGCCTTTTTTCTATACCTTCATTTACTAGGCGTTCCTCCCTACTGACTAAATTTTTCCCCACCCTTTCTCCACCCCCCTGGTCATTTACTTGGACCCAGTTCATATCTGCTCTATCTACCCCATTTTTGCTATCTATACCCCCCCTTTCCTAGTTTAAAAGCTCCTCCAAGCTTCCTAGCATTCTCTTCCCTAACACAGAGGCTCCTCTACCATTTAGGTGCAATCCATCTCTTCCATATAGATTGTACCCAAGAGCAAAGTCTGCCCAGTGTTCTAAAAACCCAAAACCCTCCTTCTACACCATTGCTTGAGCCATGCATTAAGCTCCCTGAGCTTCCTCTGCCTACCTGCACTGGCACATGACACAGGTAGCATTTCAGAAAATACTACATTATAGGTCCTTGCCTTGAGCTTGCACCCTACATCCCTGAAATCATTCTTTAGGGACCTCCATCTTCCTCCTATTTTGTCATTGGTTCCAATATGTACCTAGACAGATGGATCACTTCCAGCCCCTCCCAAAAATCTGTCAGCCCTGTCCGCAACATGCCGAACCCGAGCACCCATCATCAACTGTAGTACTAAACACTATTCAAACTTATTACTTATTAAGTTCCATCCCGTTTCATACGGTTATCACTTTAAACTGCATCATCTCCTTTAATTGGCAAGGTACAGCTTAAAATCCAAAGCCTATTACATTAGTCAGACTCCTCATATCACAGTCAGCTACTAGGTAAACATACTGCAAATGTCATAACGGCTTCTCAAGAAATGAGTAATAAATACAGGCTAAATACTTACTCCAACATTTCCTATTTTCTGATGCCTGTATAACACACCATCTGCAGTTTTCGCCTGATTTTATCCAGATTCCATACATGCAAGCCCAGTTCACCTGGTGCGGAGCTTGTATCAGTGGAGACAGGAGTTATGCGCTTCACTAAAATCAGGCCATCGCCAATCCTTTAGATAAGGAGTCTTAGCTCTTTTTGTGGCTCACAACCCCACAGATGCACCCTGCTTAAAACCCTCCGGTTACGCTGCACATCTGTCTCCAGATTCGGCCATGCCCTTGCTTATACATGTGGGAGTCGCTCTCGGGATGAAGCAGTGTGCTGGTCTCAGCAGCACACTGAACTGTCAGCCGGTATATGACCCATGCCTCTCCGTCTGAGCACCCTCTGCTCGCTATCCGCGTGTTCCAGACACCATCTTGTAACGGATCCTGGACCTCGAACAAGCCATCCAAAGACTATGGACATTTATAAACATTTGGACTGTAGGCTGGGTCATGTCATACGAACTGGCCAGCTATTACTCAGGAGCAAAAACCTGTATGCGTAGCCTTTGGATCATGTACTGTGTTTTATGTTTAATGTATGTCGAATGTTTTAAGATCGTTGTAACGGGTAGGGACCCATTACCGGACAAATTTTCTTGAATACCACAGACACAACCAGTTCTGTAAAGAGTGTGATTCACGGGGGTGAGGGGCATGCACAATACTGTGGGGGCTTTGTACGGCTGGCTAAGATCCCATTGGTGGAGCCGGAGTTAAAGGGATGCCATAGGGATAACATGGTGAATGGTCGGCCGCCACCTCATTGGAGGAGCAGGAGTTAAAGGGATGCCATAGGGATAACATGGCGAACTGTCGGCCCTTTTCCTATTGGCTGTCGAACATTGGGCCTAAGGAGAATACTCCATTGACTTATAATGGAGTTGTCGGCCGCTTTCTGATTGGCCGCCGACCCAGGGACTGAGTTAAAGGGACACCATTGACTTAACATGGGAAAATGTCGGCGGCCTTGGGATTGGCTGCAAGGACTCAGTAAATTGGCCGTTCAGTGGCTGAGGCCCAGAAGTGGAGTCCAGGCTCTGGCGCCACTAAGTCTTCTCCCCATTGTTCAATCAGGCTACCCTGACCCATTGTATGCCCCAACACCCATTGTATCCCAAAGTTCCCACGGCTCCCCTCCTTTGTGTAGTTAATAAAGTTATGGTCATGCCATTGTTATGTGAATACAGCCTTTTGTATGCCAGAATTGATGAAGTTAACCTAACCTGTTTAACTGTTCATAAAAGTGCTGGAATTCCATGGAATAAAGTGTGTTCTTGCTTGATCTAGAAATGTGTCCTGTCACTTTTCTTGAGGGTGGTATTAAGGCTCTTCTTGTGACCCTGTGTTACAATTAGAGGTCTGGAATTTCAGAATAAAGATAAAGACATACTGCAGTGAAAACTATGAACTACAGTTTATTGAAAATGCAATAATTAAAAATTAAACAGGTTAAGCACGACAGTTTATTAAACATTGAACACCAAAATACCATCCCTTACACCCCCATCCTAGGTGGAGAAGCTGCAGGGTAGAGCGAGGGATCTGCTTGAGAGAGGCAAGCTGCAGGAGGGTACATGCCCAGTAGGAGGTCCTGAGTCCATCCGTGGAAGGCGAACCCCGTTACAATTGTATGTAATATGTGCGAGGGATACACCATCACCGAATAGAAGCCGGTGGTTCCCGGTTCGGCGTTCGAAGCATTGATGCCGCCTCGAGCGCGGGAAACCGGAGGCAGTGAGTCAACGCCGTATTGGTCGACGAACGACTCACTGCGCATCCTGATTGGCCATGGTTGAAGCCATATATTCAAACTGGTGTGTACGTGCTTCAACCCCTAGCCTGGTCCCCCAAATGTGTATTCCCACCAATCAAGCCTTTGTTTTTGTCTAGAATGTAATCAACCATGTTTGTATTCCAAATACAGTAACCTCATCAGTATTATGTTTGTTAGTCCATCTACCACTGGCCCTTTTTTCCCTACCTGCTATTGGCCCTGTGGCTCCATCTGCCATTGGCCCTTTTGTCACCAGTGTAACATTACTATTGTGTCTGATTGGTTCCTGGGCCAAGTCTGTATTAGAATACCTGGCCCCTCCCGTCCTATTGTGGCATTGTGTTGAACTGTATAAAACTTCTGCTGTGAGTCAATAAAGTGAGTTATGTTTGGATTGAACCAGAGTCCTGGAGTTTTGTGTTCCTATGGTTAAAGTGGCCACACTGCCACCCATCTGAGCCCAGGCTCCAGTATCGTTCATCCGTCTGCTGCCAGGATCCCGCTACCGGACTTCGGATCCTGTCAGGCGGCAACGTGGACTCTGACTTGTGGTTTTCCTGTGCAAGCTACCACCTTTGAGTCGAGCACCAGAGTTCTTGAACGTCTTGGCTACCGCTACTTTGGTTCCTGCAACACTTTTCCTGTTCTGGTCCCGCGAAGTTCGATTGTTCGAGAGCCCATGACCCCTCCGGTATCCGCATCCTTCGAGGTAAAGTCGGTCATTCCGGGGTTTCTACGCCACTTTGAGTCGACCACTGGAACGTTGATTTGCTCAACCGGTGCACTCGACGGCGCTAGTACGGCGTCGAGAAGGAGAGACCCGGGAACGACGGCGGAAGGCGACCCGGTCCCTTCTTAGCTTCCGTTACACATCTCAATCCTCCTCACCAAGGAAGCTCAGCCACCACTCACCCACATCTTCTCTACGTCATCCCCAAATCTGAAAGTCCCAATAATCTCCATACAAATAGGATTTTAATAAGCTCTTTTCTAGCAGACTCTTTTTTTCAGGATAATTTTGCCTTTCACAGTGAAAGAACAGCAACGCACAACTAAGGGTTTTAGCCATTGTCGCCTTTGTGCAGTGCACCCCTTGAAGCTCACCCCGATTAGCCTTTTGGGAGGAATCGAGGGTACATAACGCACTCTGGAGAAGGCATAAAAGAGATGGCAAGAAGAGAGATAGACATAGAAGACAGTAGCTTAGATAATGACTAAATCTATGCCTAAGATGAACAATATTATAGTAGAAAATATAAAGCTCCTATGGTAGAAATTGTCCAGTGGAATTATGGGGTAGGTTCCACCAGACAAGATGTGAGTTAAAAGCATCTCGCCAAACATGTGAGGAAGTAACTAGTAAACCCAGTTACTAGTTTCAACTGCAACTGGGGGTAATACATAGCCAAAGAAGCCAAAGACACATCTCCTCCATCAAACACAAAATGCAATTCAAGGACAAGAGCTATGCATTGATTCCCAGCAAGCCCACTGCACCCTACACAACAAAAAGCAATGAAAAATATGAAAAGATTCTTCAGTATTCATGTTCTATGACATAAGCGAAACAGTTTTAGCGTACACTGGCCTTGTCTCGCTTATTTAGGGTAAACAATTTAAAGCTGTAACAAGATTATCAATCCAGCTGGTGTACCCCCCGCCGGGGTAAATGGCACTGGTCAGTATTTAGTGCTATGGGCCATCTAGCTGGGGCCCAGTCCAAGACGTTGCCATGAATCAGGCAGGTAGAGAAAATACAAGCCTGCAGCAACAAAAGTTTCATCTCCAATGTAAATCAGGACCCAGTTTGATTGTACAAAACAGACAAGTCAGCCAAGCCCATTCAAAACTAAACAAATGGAAACAAAATTTTATATATATATATTTATCAGCCAGCCCAGAAAGGAACACAGCTGCCCGTGTTTTCTTAGTCACACAAAATTTTAGGGTAAATCACTTTTGCTACCTTCACACCCCAGCAGGGCTGGATTTACATCTCAGGAGCCTGTAGGCACAGAAATCTGAACCCCCCCCCCACCTTGGCCATTGTGACGATATGGCCCTGGCATCTCTGCTACAAAAGGTATAGCAGTTCAGGCACGTTATCGTCCGTGGGTTTCTTCCGCTAACCTGCACAGCTAACCGCTATACTAAGCACTAAGACCCTGTACTTGGAGTCGTGTATCCACCAGCAATGCAGGATATACTGCACTGATATATTCGGTTCTTATAGGATATTCTATCTATCTAGTCCCCTGGCACTTCTCTATGAGTAACTGCTCAATAGTGGACGAGAGAAATACAAGCACACTCCTTCTTGTTAAATCATGAACTCCCTTTATTTTCAGACAACACAACATTTTCTACAGTTCAGAGAAAAAGGGGCAGTCTCCACATTGACATTAAACAAAGGTTACAGAAGGGGGATGGGAAGTGGACACTTTTGGACCTGGCAGCCACACTGTATACATTCCCAGTGCCTAGCTGTAACCATAAAACCTCCTGTAGGAATCTCAGACAAAGGGGGAGAGGAAGTGAACAATTACAGCCTAGCAGCCCCCTTCCAGAACCATAAAACACTCAAGCTGGTTGTAATCTGCAGCTCTGAGCCTCTGAGTGGGGGAAGGTATTCTCTCTATACCATTCAGTATTAGTGTCCAAGAGATCCCAGCCAGGGTGAGGAGAGGCTCCGCCTCTTGCGGCATGTGACCTGTTTCAGTCCAGTTCGTCACACTTCCCCCCCCCCCCGAAGAAAGTCCTGCTGTCAGACTGGGACCCTACTCTCCGGGTCACAGGCTGCGGGAGGACAGGGCTATCCTTCAATTCTTCTGGACAGAACATCCGCGTTGCCATGTGACCTACCCTTTCTATACTGAATGGTAAAATTATACTGCTGAAGTGCCAAGCTCCACCTCAGCAGTCGCCCATTGTCTCCTGCCACCCGGTTTAGCCAGCAGAGGGGATTGTGGTCAGTTACCACAGTGAACTCTCGGCCATAGAGATAGGTTTGTAGTTTCTTGAGGGCCCGGACTACAGCAAGGCACTCTTTCTCTATGGCCGCGTAACTGACCTCGCGATCCAGTAGCTTCCGACTGAGAAAAGCCACTGGATGTTTGTAACGGAAGCTGGGAAGGGACCGCGTCGCCTTCCGCCGTCGTTCCTGGGTCTCTCCTTCTCGGCGTAGATAAGCGCCGTCGGATGCACCAGTTGAAGCATGAACAGTCACTGGGAACAGCCGCAGGATCGCTGGAAGCAGGGAAGCAGGGAAG
This sequence comes from Rhinophrynus dorsalis, assembly GCA_037306005.1. NCBI lineage: Eukaryota > Metazoa > Chordata > Amphibia > Anura > Rhinophrynidae > Rhinophrynus > Rhinophrynus dorsalis. The sequence continues at coordinate 85,642,636 of CM074727.1, read as the reverse complement.
AGTCCACATCGCTGCCTGACAGTCCACAAAGTTAGGTCGCAGGAAACTGGCAGCAGGCGGTCGGCGATTCAGGATACTTGGCGCAGATGGGTATCAGAGTGGATACTTTAGACCATAAGCAATACAAGACTCCAGGACTCCTTGTTCACTCCAAAACAGAACTCTCTTTATTGAAACAAACCACACATATTTATAGTCAAACCTTACATTCAAATAATTGGACCAAGCAAATACATTAGGAACATAATTCAATCACACAGTAGACAAAAGGCCAATGGTCTAACAAATACAATGACTCAGACTTCATTACATATCAAATACAAAAGGGTTGCTGAACTCACACAATGGACATAAAGACTGGAGGGACTTGAATGAATTATCACACAGCAGGGGGTCTCAATACAATAGCCTCAGTGCCTACAATACACATTGCAAGTAACATTAGGTAAACTCAAATTATTAACCCCCTAATGGCCCTGTTCCCTGAAAGCAGGCTATGATTTTTAGTCCTTTTTGGCACATCTGTCCACCAATATAATATCCCAAAGCTCTACATAGCCTGCATCACTGGGCTGACAATCCATATGCCTAGACAAGGGTTGTTTTAGGCATGACAGAAATGTCCACAGTTTTTGGTTAAACAAACTTATGGCCAGACAAGGCCTAAGTAACGGATAACATCCGTTACAATGTTCGTCCCCCTGTTCGTTCACCTGACTTAGAACGGCCCCGATGCCAAAAGTAGAGGCATCTGTTTGCACTATGAATCGTTTTGTGTAATCGGGGGCGACTAACACCGGGTGGGCGCTTAGGATGGCTTTTAGCTGTTGGAAGGCAGACCCACACTCTGGAGACCAAGTGACCAATCTGGGCTTTTTCTTTTTTGTCAAGTCTGTCAGGGCTTGGCGATGGTGCTGTACTGGGGTATAAACTTTCTATAGTACCCCGCAGTACCCAGGAAGGCTAGGACTTGCTTCTTAGTCTGGGGAACGGGCCACTGACTAATCGCTTCCACTTTGGCAGGGTCTGGCCTCAATTGTCCTCCCCCTACCCAGTGGCCTAGATACTGGACCTCCACCATAGCAAAGCTGCACTTATCTGGTTTGATGGTCAGTCCTGCTCTCCCTATCCTGTCAAGCACAACTGCCACTTGGCGTATATGATCCGTCCACGATGTGCTAAAAATAGCGATATCGTCCAGGTAAGCACACGCAAAGTCATGACAATCCCGGAGGAGCTGGTCAACCAACCGCTGGAAGGTGGCGGGTGCATTCTTCATTCCGAACGGCATTACCCAAAACTGGTAGAGGCCGAACGGAGTGATGAAGGCAGACTTCTCGTTCGCCTCCTCTTGCAGAGGAATTTTCCAGTAGCCCCTGGCCAGATCTAACGTCGTCAAGTACTTAGCCCCCGATAATATGTCCAGTAACTCGTCAATACGGGGCATTGGGTAGGTATCTGTCACAGTGTTATCGTTCAGTCGCCTATAGTCCACGCAAAAGCGAGTGCTACCATCTTTCTTGGGGACCAGCACTACAGGTGATGCCCAGGGGCTCTGAGAGGGCTCAATCACACCCAGGGACAACATCTCGTCTATCTCCTGGTGAATTGATCCCCTCAAAGACTCGGGTACTCTATAAGCCCTCTGCCTCAGCGGCGCCTGCCCTGGGGTCAGCATTCGGTGCATGGAAAGTGACGTGCTCCCAGGCTTCTCCGAGAACAAGTGCCGCCTCAGCAGCAACTCCTGCCTGAGCTGCTGAGCCTGGTCCTCAGTCAAGTCCTTGCTAACAGTGACAGGGGGCACTTGGGGATCTATGTCGGTCTTTGGTAGCAAGTCAGGAACCATGTCCTCCTCTCCTTGGTAGTCCTCGGGCAGACAGATTGCTAGGACCTCAGCGTCTCACTCTTGGTACCCCTTCAGCATATTAACATGGACCATGCGTTGGACGCGCTGTCCGTGGTCCATGGCGACAACATAATCAGTGTTGCCAAGCTTCCTTACAATCGTGTGCGGACCGTGCCAAGAAGTCTGCAACTTGTTTGCTGGGAAGGGTACCAGGATAAGGACCTTCTGCCCTGGTACAAACTCCCTAGTCCGAGCCCCCCGGTCATACCAAACCTTCTGTTTGGTCTGAGCGGCAGACAGGTTCTGCTGGACTAGCCCAGTGAGAGCTTCCATTCTTTCCCTCAATTTTAACACATAGGGGACTACGGGCACATCCTCATGGTCATAATCCCCCTCCCAGAATTCCCGCAGCAGGTCCAGGGGCCCCCGCACCCGTCGACCATACAGGAGCTCAAATGGTGAGAACCCTGTGGACTCTTGCGGAACCTCACGGTACACGAACAATAGCAAAGGGAGCAGCTTCTCCCAGTTTGGTTCGCGATCAGCGAAGCTCCACAGCATGGTCTTTAAAGTACCATTAAAACGCTCGCAGAGTCCATTGGTCTGCGGGCGGTAAGGAGCAGACCTGATCTGCTTAACACCACAATGTTGCCAGAGCTGATGCACCAGCTCTGACATAAATTGAGTGCCCTGGTCGGATAGAATTTCACTAGGGAACCCTACGCGGGTGAACACAGTCACCAAGGCGTCCGCCACTGCGGCCGCAGTAATCCGGGACAGAGCTACAGCCTCAGGGTATCTAGTGGCATAGTCCACGACCGTGAGGATGAATCTCTTGCCCGACTTACTCGGACAGGCCAAGGGCCCCACAATGTCTACTGCAACCCGTTGAAAGGGAACCCCCACTACGGGCATAGATTGGAGCGGTGCCCTCCCCTGTCCCTTCCCTTTGCCGATCCTCTGGCAAGCATCACAGGAGTTGCAGAACTGAGAAACTGCCTGTGAGACCCGTGGCCAGTAGAAAGCCTTAGTCAGCCAGGGTCATTATCTGGGTTCGGCAATATTAGGGGACAATGAGTTGGCGGGTCACCTTCCACTCCTGTCCCGTCTCAGACACTGGTCTACCTGTACAGTAGTCCCCCATCCCAGAAAATCCTCTCCCCCTGTGGCCCTACCTCCCCAGTCTCTGCTCTTTCCCTCATCCCAGCCAAGCTAGGGTCTACCAGGGTCTCCTGTCTCAGTATAGTAGGGTCAGTCCAGGCGGTCTCGGTCAGGTCAGGGGGGTCTCGTCTTACCTGGTCCTCGGCCAGAGTGGGAGTGCCACCTTCATGGGTGGAGGGTGGAAGGGTAGGGTTAACTCGTATAGAGTTGTTGTCCTGGACGGAGGCTGCCGGCACCTGTTGTGTACACCCAGGGCTGGTGCCGGGGCCGCCGTGTGAGGGCCCTGGTGGGACAACCGGGGTGGGGTGCTTCTTGGGTCTCCCCGGTCGTCGGCGATGGAGCCGAACAGAGCCCGCAGCTGGGAACGATCCATTTCCCGGGGGTAAATCCTTGTCTTGGGCAGCTTGTGCCTGGGCCACGACCTGGACAAAGTAGATCTCCATGGGGCCCAGGTCGTTCCCCAACAATACATCCACAGGGAGGGAATTCAACACTCCCACCTCCCTGTATCCACTGCCTGCTCCCCAATCCAGCCAAACACGGGCCGTAGGGATTGAAAGTCTCGCTCCTCCGGTGACAGAGATCACCTTTCGTTGGGGCAACAAACAAGGCTTAACGATTGTCAGGAATGCTCTGGTGTCCCGCAGCCCTTCCGCTAGGGTGCCATTGACCAGCACCTGCTGGCGGTGGCGGCGGCTTGGGTCATCTCTGTGCCACTGCACGGTCCTCACTGGCGTCACTCCCAGGTGCCAGGTAGGCCAGTCCAAACAGTCCTGGTACTGGTCTACCTCCGCTTCCCCTTCCTCCCCAATATTCTCCACCCCATACCACTCCCCAACAAGCTGGACAGGCCTGGCTGGGACAATAGGGCCGTGGGCCCGGGAGGGACAATTCTTCACAAAATGGCCCGGGCGTTGGCACCCATAGCAAACAAGCTGGTGCCTCGCCCGGGACTCCTTGTGGGCCCAGTGGCCTCTTTGCTCCCCTTCTGGGACGCTGGCCCTAGCATCGGTCGCCGACTGGGAACATTGCTAGGGTACGTCGGTCGTGAGGCAGAGTAGCTGGGGAACGAGGACTGGACTGGCTGCAGAATATTCCTGGGACCCGCCAGTCGGGTTGGAGCAGCGGAGTGTGGAGTTGGCGCCGTCTGCAGCACAGGTATGATCAGTGGGACTGTAGGGGTCTTGGGTAGCGTATAGATTCAAGGACCCCATCCGCGGGTCTCGTGGAAGTGTTGCGCCAACTCCGCAGCTGCTGCGGCTGTGGTGGTATGGCGATCTTCGGTCCACTGTCGCATCTCCAAGGGCAGGACGACATACAATTGCTCCAACATCACTGCCTGCTTGCAGTCTTCCCGGGAGTGCACCTCACTCCCTGTCCACCATCCCTCCAGTGCATGTCCAGTCTTCCAGACATACTCTGGGATGGTGCCTTCTGGGGTAGGTCGTAGTTCTCAGAACGTGAGACGATACGACTCAGGGGTAACAGAGTACCTAGCCAGCACAGCTCGCTTCACAACCTGATAGTCCCCCCATTCCTCGCGGGGAATCGCTCGGCAAGCCTCAAGTGTACGTCCCATCAACCTCCCATCCAGGAGGGGTACCCAGTCCTCGGGTGGTAGGCGATTTAAGGCACACTGCCGCTCAAAGTCCTGAAGGAATCCGTCAATGTCGCCTTTCTCGTCGTCAAACTTGGAGAAGCTATGGACGGAGACCTTAAGGCGGGGATTCTCTGGTTGGATAGACGGGGAGGCCACTGCAGGGAAGGACTCTGCTTGTTGCTCTCGATCCTCTCTGGAAAGGGCAGCATCTGCTTTCTCGATCAGGTCCAGCTCGCTCGCTCGTCCGCCATCTCCACTGGACACCTCCATAATGCTCCTAATCTCCACATTGCCCCCATCATCTCCATATTGCACTCACATTGCCCCCATCAGCTCCAACTTGCCCCCCATCAGCTCCACATTGCCCTCACATTGCCTCCACCATCTCCAACTTGCCCCCTATCAGCTCCACATTTCCCCAACCATCTCCATATTGTCCTCACATTGCCCCCCATCAGCTCCAACTTGCCCTCCATCAGCTCCATGTTTCCCTCTCATTGCCCCCATCAGCTCCATACTGCCTCCACCATCTCCAAATTGCCCCCCATCAGCTGCACATTGTCCCCACCATCTCCATATTGTCCTTACATTGCCCCCATCAGCTCCATGTTACCCTCACATTGCCCCCATCAGCTCCAACTTGCCCCCCATCAACTCCACATTTCCCTCACCATCTCTAACTTGCCCCCCATCAGCTTCACATTGCCCCCACCATCTCCACATTGCCCTCACATTGCCCCCCATCAGCTCCAACTTGCCCCCATCAGCTCCACATTGCCCCCACCATCTCCATATTGCCCTCACATTGCTTCCCCACATTGTTCGTTTCCTACCTCCCCCCGTTGTCTGTTTCCTACCTCCCTGGCAGGAGATCTGTCATCTGTGCTTCCTTTGGCACAGTCCTGTAGCTGCTGGAGCTCCTGTGCGGTCTCCTATTCAGGAATGCAGAGAGTTGGGAGATGATGTCATCTCCCAGCGCTCTGTATTCCTAAAGAGCCAAAAGAGACACAGACCTGTCCTGCCAGGGAGTTAGGAAACAGACAGAGGGGAGGGGGCAATGTGAGGGCAACATGGAGCGGGCGCCGGGTGGTGGGATTATTGTTCTGCCACTGCGCTGCTGAACAACCAGTGAAGCTAATTTAAAAAAAATAAATAAATAAAAAAGCGATCCCAATGACAGGCGCCCCTCTGTGGGGTGCGCCTGTAGGCAGATGCCTACTCTTCCTTATTGTAAATCCAGCCCTGCACCCCAGCCTCCATAACACAGAGAACAGCCAGCAGAAAGTAACTTTGGTGACAGCTACCTGTATCTTCTGTTACTTTGGTTAAGTTTTTTCTCCCGTCACAACCCCCACCCCCAGAGTCTCCCCAGACTTCCCTAATAAAGAGAACACATTGCCTGCCCACGAGACTCTCTAAACTGCACTCCAAATTTTCTTTATTTGTCTATCCAAACTGGCTTAAAGATGTGCTGCTTTCTCTGCCTCTCACAAACAAAGAATGACATGCTTTGTAACTTGACACATCTTTTATATTGTCCCTGTAGGCAAAGAAGAGAAACTTGCCAAATGGAGGGTGAGATTCAGTCTTACCATTGATTTCAATACAAAACACAGAAAATCATCTCTTTCACTAAAAACTTCATGCTCGGTGTGAAGTGCCAATATTTTGCCTGTTTCAATTTTGAGGAGAAAATTTTCACTCATCCCTAGAGAGGACAGAAGATGCCCTGCCCCTACATGAGAGAGAGGGAGTGTCATGTATGGGCAGAAACATTATCCCCCTGGATACTAGAGATGTCTAAATAAATATCTAGTATCAACTGGGTTGATTTAAAATTTGTATTGGAGAAGGAGGAATGTGTGTGTTTATCATTATTTATTATTTGTGGCAGAGTTACATAACAGTAATCAGTAGCGTGAAAACAGCATTTCTCATGCAGTATTCTGGAAAAACTGGTACCATGTCAGCCAGTAGAGTAGATATACTTTTTTGTGGCAAATCCTTACAATAATTATACAAAGGGGATTTCTTTTAACAGCTAACTGAGGACATAGAAAGTGCAAGCTTTCAGGACACTAAACTCCCTCCTTCAGGCAGGGTCCTCAGTAGGGATGAGTGCAAAAATGTACGCCTCAAACCAAAAATTGGCGAATAACACCACCTCCTGCTTGGTGACTAATTTCTTGTGAAAACTGCAGTTTTTCTGCTTTTTTATGTCTAGCTCCTTGCATTGATAGGGGAAAACTGAATTTATACACAACACATAGTAAATGTTTTTTTATTTCTCAAAGGCATGGTTTAAACATGGTATATGGGGACATGATATAAAAGGGGTCTGGATCTTGGTTCCCAGCTGCCTGTGTCTTGCCAGTCAGCCACACCAAACCAAACTTCTTCCTCCCTTCTTCTCCCCCATTGTACCCCCAGACTCCCCTACTACAGAGAATAAATCTCCTACCTAAATGACTCCCTAAACTAAGATTCATTTCCCCTTTATTTGCCTGTCTTCTCTAGCTCAAAAACATTCTGCTCTCTACTCTCACAAATACAGAATGGCATGCTGTGAAAGCCTGACAGCCTGACACCCATTCATTTCAATGCAATGAGCTAGGTGAAAAAAGTGGGAGGAAGAGGGAAAAACGGCACTTTTCGCAGAAAATTTTCACCAACGGAAAGTGACATTTTTCGACCATTTTAGTTTGAGCTGAAAAGTTTCACCCATACCTATTCACAAGCCCTGAGGAAACATATATAATTTTCATCAATTCGGCTTGTTAGAATCACACAAATAGTTGTGATAAATTCGGCTTGTTAATGTAACAAGTCCCCCCCCCAAAATTTTTTTTTTGTAGGCCTGGTGACAGCAGGTCATGTCTTGTTGGCCAATGTCTTCTGAGTTCCTGGGTAAGGTTGAATCAGCTGAACTCTCTGATTATTCACCTGACTGTTATCAGCCAACCCTCTCAGGGTATTTAAAGCAGCTTGGCTCACTTCCTGATTGTCCTTGTGTTTGTTGCTGCTGGCTGCTGTAGATTCTCCTGTGCTCCTGTTTATCTGTGTATGACCTGACAATCCTTCTGGCTTCTGACTGCTGGCTGTTTCTGACATCACGGACTTCTGTGTTCCTGACCTCTGGCTTGTTCTGGACATCGTAGACTAATGTGTTCCTGACTCCGGCTTGGTTGAGTACCTGTCTTGGATCCTGATAAAGGTGTTTTGCATTTTTGTGTCTGTCTGGTTCCTGATCCATAACAGTACATAAGGTCCATGAACTCAGGAGGCTCAGGCAATCCACTGAATATTTTTTTCAGGATGGACCAGGTAGACCAGAGCATGGACCAGTTTGCGGCAGCCCTCCAGGCTTTGTTACTCCATACTGAGCATCCCACCAACTCACCGGCCCTCAGCGCAGGCTGTCTCTGTAGCTGCAGCCGCTCCCGTTCTGGCTGCCAATGGCGATTCCAATGTTGCGAGAGGCATGACAGGGTCTACCCTGCTTCCCCAGCATTATGGGGGCGACCCTAACCAATGCAGAGGCTCCCTGAACCAGGTTGGTAGTGACTCAGTGGTTAGCACTGTTGCCTTGCAGCGCTGGGGTCCTGGGTTCAAATCCCACCAAGGACAACATCTGCAATGAGTTTGTATGTTCTCACTGTGTTTGCGTGGGTTTCCTCCGGGTACTCCGGTTTCCTCCCACACTCCAAAAAACATACTTATAGGTGAATTTAGATTGTGAGCCCCAATGGGGACAGGAACCAATATGAGTGTAAAGAGCTGCGGAATCTGTGTGCGCTATATAAATAAAGGATTATTATTATTATTATTATCTAGAGATGGTACCACAGTCCTTTTCGTCTGATAGAAGTAAGGTTAGCCTTGTGATTTCCTTACTCTCTGACAGGGCCTTGACTTGGGCTAATCCCCTTTGGGAGTCGCAGAAACCTATAGTATACAATTACCCTGAGTTTGTGGCATCCTTTAAAAGAATATTTGATGTACCGGGCCGCTCCACCTCAGCTGCCAAGCAACTAACGTCCATACAGAAGGGTACTAGGACGGTTTTGGATTATGCCATATAGTTTCATACTTTGGCAGCCAAGATTGGTTGGAATAATGAGGCTTTCATGGCTGCTTTCTCTAATGGGTTCTCGAATACGGTTAAAGATAAGATTGCAGCCCAGTACCTCCCCTGAAATTTAGAGGAACTAGTCTCATATTGTATCCTGATTGATTCCTGAGAGAACTTCCACAGTGAGCACCTGCGGAGGCATCCCATCCATTTAACTTCAAGCTTTTCATTCCCATCCGTGCCTCCCTCTCCTCCTGCACCACCTAGTCTCAAAACCTCAGGCGATGTGGAATCCATGCAGCTTGGGTTCATTCGTCTTTCAGTGGCGGAAAGGGCCTTGAGGAGGGGGGAGGGCCTGTTTCTTTACTGTGGTAAGGCAGGGCACCTAATGCGAACTTGTCCCAGACGTCCGAGAAACGACCGCAAGGTCCTATAGGTCCTACAGGGGACAGACCTTAAGTGGTGTCTCAGCATCCCTGGATATTCATACAGATAAATCACTAGTCTCCATTGGGCTCTCTTAGGGCAAGAGTTCCATTACTTCAGAGGCACTTATTGAGTCCAGTGCAGTGGGCCTCTTTATCAACAGAGACTGTGCCCAGAAGCACTCCATTCCATTGCAGCTCCGTACCACTCCATTTTCCCCTCAAGGTGATTGATGCAGACCCCTACAGCTGCCTCATGTCACCCAAGAAACCACTCCTTTGTCTATGGCTGTAGGGGATCTCCATCACGAAACCTTACAATTCCAGGTGATCCACTCTCCTCACTATCCTGTGATCCTGGGTTATCCATGGTTGTGCAAACAAAATCCCACAGTCGATAGGGTAATGGCTGAAGTCATGGCATGGTCACCCAACTGTTCTAAGACATGCCTAGTAAAAGTGGGGAGTGTGCTAACCACATGCCTGGTCTCTTTGCTGCCTGAAGAGTACCAAGAGTTCCGTGATGTCTTCGATAAGGGCAGGGCTGGTGAGCTCCCGCCTCACCACCCATACGATTGTACCATTGAATGGCAACCGGATGCCATACCTCCTTGAGGTCGAGTCTACCCTCTTTCTGTCATGGAGAATAAGGCCATGGAGGAGTATGTTGCGGATGCACTGTCCCAGGGATTCATCCGCAAGTCCTCCTCTTCTGCCGGGGATGGATTCTTCTGTGTGAAGGAAAAGAGTGGTGAACTGAGACCCTGTATTGATCACAGGGGGCTCAATCGTATCACGGTTAAAAACGCCTACCCTATTCCAATGGTTACTGAGCTATTCGATCGATTGAAAGGGTCTAAGGTATTTACTAAGCTTGACCTGCGAGGGGCGTACAATTTGGTACAGATAAAGGAGGGCCACAAATGAAAAACTGCATTTAACACCAGGACCGGGCATTACAAATACCTCATAATGCCCATCGGTTTCTGCTATGCTCCTGTGGTTTTCCAGGAATTCCTAAGACGACATTCTAAGCCACCAAGCAGATATAAACCGAGTTCTGCAAAGATTAAGAGAAAATAACCTATTTTGCAAATAAGAGAAATGTGAGTTCCACTGCAAACAGATCACCTTCTTGGGGTATGTAATTTCAAAGGTCAGTTTGGCTATGGACCCTGAGAAACTCCCTTCTGTTCTCGAGTGGCTGCGACCCGCTGTCTTCAACATTTTCTCGGGTTCGCTAACTATTATGGAAAGTTTATCCGCAATTTTTCCTCTATTGTAAAACCCCTTACCGACATGACCAAAAAAGACGGTAACTCCACTCACTGGTCCCTAGAAGCAATCAGGGCATTTGAGTCACTAAAAGCTGCTTTTGCCACAGCACCTATTCTGGCACACCTGAAACCCGAGCTTCCATTCATACTTGAGGTTGATGTGTCTGAGACAGGAGTAGGTGCCCTCCTGTCTCAACGTCCTACTCCTGAGATCCAGTTGAACCCGTGTGGGTATTTCTCTAAGAAGCTAAGTCCTACAGAGTGCAATTATCAGATTGCCGATCGAGAGCTTCTGGCGATAATACTGACTCTCAAAGAATGGAGGTATTAGCTCAAGGGAACATCCATGCCAGGCCTAATCCTCATGGATCATGAAAACCTTACCTACTTGTCTGAAGCTAAGTGCTTGTCTCATTTTAATTATGTGGTCTTGTACCTGCCAGGTACTAAAAATGTCTGGGCTGATGCCCTATCCAGACAGTTCTCGGGCGCTAAAGGAGAGTCCTCCTTGTCCTATTATTCCTCAGGACAAAGTACTGGCCACCATACGTACCAGCATAACATCTCCCCTTGGGGAGAAAATACTGGCTGCCCAAGTAGATGCACCTGCTGAGACTCCCTCTGGGTGCTGTTTTGTACCTACTGACCTCTGTACAAAGGTGCTTGCAACCTACAATAAGACTAAATCAGCAGGTCATCATGGAAACAACCAGCTCCTCTGGTCAGTTTCCCATCTCTTCTGGTGACCAGAACTCAGCAACGATGTTGCTGCCTTTGTCGCTGCCTGCCCAGTCTGTGCGCAGGCCAAATCACCCCGTCACCTTCCAGTGGGCCTTCTCTAACCCATACCCAATGGGGAGAAGCCATGGTCACACCTTGTCATGGACTTCATAGTCGACCTCCCTTTGTCTAATGGTAACAGTCATCCTCACTGTCATTGACCAATTTTCTAAGATGATTCATAGCATACCTTTCAAAAAATGTCCGTCCGCTAAAGAGTTGGCTATGGTCTTTGTCAAAGAGGTCTATCGGCTACCCGGGGTTCCCAAAGTCATAGTTTACAACCGAGGTACCCAGTTTGTCTTGAGATTCTGGAGGGCCTTTTGTGCGCAGCTAGGTATACAACTCTCCTTCTCCTCAGCCTATCACCTGCAATCGAATGGGGCAGCGGAAAGGGATAATCAGGCTTTAGAGCAGTTCCTGGGGTGTTACATCTCAGACCATCAAAATAATTGGTCAGACCTGCTACCTTGGGTGGAGTTTGCTCATAACAGTGCTGTCTCGGCTTCTACACGGCTCTCCCCCTTCATGGTGAATTATGGGTATCAACCTTCCATGATTCCAGATTTGTTCTCTTCCCAGGGGATTCAGGCACTGGAGAATCATCTCCAGCGAACCCATTCCACATGGGTGCAGGTCCAAGAGTCGTTGCAAAGCTCACAACAATCCCAGGAGCTCCAGGGCAATCATAAATGTCTACCCGCACCCTCCTACCAGGTTGAGGAGAGGGTCTGATTGTCCTCCAGAAATCTCCACCTCTGAGTGCACTCTTAGAAACTGGCTACCCTTTGTGGGGCCTTTCCGTATCCTCCGACTTGTGAGCCCTGTGGTCTATGCCCCAGAGTTCCCTCCCAATATGCGGATCCACAATGTGTTCCATGTCTCTCTGCTTAAACCCCTGGTATGCAATCGTTTCACTACAGTCACTCCTTGACCCCATTTGGTGCTGGTTGATGGACATGAGGAGTTCAAAGTCCGCTCCATAGTCGACTCTCCTAGGTTCCAAGGGAGGCTTCAATATTCGGTCCATTAAAAGGGGTACTGTCCAGAGGAGCGCTCATGGGTTCCAGCTGCAGACGTGCATGCCCTCGCCCTCCTCTGTGCTTTCCATGAACACTTTCCCCATAAACCTGGTCCTGCCCTGTGGGGGAGTCGTTGAGGGGGGGTACTGTCAATGTTTGGCTGAGTTGATTTAACTCTGCCTATTGATTCTTCTGTCTTAGCTAATCTAGTGCTCTGCTATCCATTGCTGCTGCTTCTGAGTTCCTGGGTCAGGCTGAATCAGCTGAACTCTCTGATTACTCACCTGACTGATATCAGCCAACCCTCTCAGGGTATTCAAAGCAGCTTGGCTCACGCTCCTGTTTATCTGTGTATGACCTGGCTTCCTTCTGGCTCCTGACTGCTGGTTATTCCTGACATCGGGGGGCTTCTGTGGTTCTGACCCCTGGGTTGTTCCTGACATTGCAGACTTCTGTGTTCCTGACTCTGACTTAGACAGAGTACCTGTCTTGGTTTCTGACCCTGGCTTGTCCTTTGGTTTATGCTCCTGGATCACGATTCTGTTTTTTGTCACTTTAATAAAGGTGTTTTGCATTTTACATTTTTGTGTCTGTCTGGTTCCTGGTCCCTAACAGCCACTACTAGTTCCAGTGATGCACCTGAGGGAGTATCAGGACCACAACTAGCCCTCAGCACTTCACGTATATGTGGAAAAAAGAAGTTGGCCAATAATGCTTCTCAACCTGCCCCTCCTCCAAAATCATGGGTGGCTGTTGAGAGCAGGACAGATCTGTGCCTCTCATCAGCAACCTCAATGTGTGTGTGGTAAATAAGAGAACAACTGGGAACAATGGGCACATCTACTCACACATAAAACACCTGACACAACTGTAACCAAACACCATGATGCTTAGGGTCCTCAATGTGAAATCATCCCACCATAAACCAAGTACTGCTGCTGTCACTGTGTCCCTTGTCTACTCCCTGCTAAGGACACATGACAACTTGTGGTTTAATAATAATGATAGACCTTCCCTGCCACCAACTTAGTGTATTTTTCAGGATGGAATCTCCTCAGATGCTGTTTTATGCCCTGTTGCAATTATCCTCCACCATACTGCCATGTGTGGTCAGTACACCACACAGTGTGCATTGGGTGGACACGAACTGCCACATCCTGATATCTACTAAATGGTTATCAGCTGGTGGGGGTGGTGAAGCTGAATCTCCATGGAAAGCAGAAAAATCCACCGCACTCTGTAAACTCCATAAAATCACTTCTTTATTGTGAGAAATACACAAGACACCAACAAACTATAGTCTTAAGCGCGTCATACTCTCGGTGCTTACTCACAGTCTATGAGTAAGCACCGAGAGTGTGAAATGTGTAAGACTATCGCTTGTTAGTGTCTTGTGTATTTCCCACAATAAATAAATTATTGTATGCAGTTTACAGAGTGCGGTGGATTTTTCTGCTTTCCATTGCGTATCAGATGATTCAGCTCATCCTTTCCTCCTGCACTGTATCTCCTTCCCACAGGTGAGTGAGGTCATTTTTATTTCCAGTTATGATCAGTGCAGCTTTTTTCTTGTTATGAATGAGGTGAATCACCAGACAATGTAGTTAAATGATTTTCTTGTGGCCAAAACCCTAGAGCAAGAAGGAAATAGTGAGTCAGGTGTTTCGCTTGCCATCAAACTTTCAGGCTCTGGTTGGGTTTCTCTGTTCTTCCTCTTTGATTTATGCTTCACCTCTTGTTGCCTTTGAGGAGATTCAGGAGGTACAGCAACAGCGGTGCCTGATTTCTTTGGTGTGGGTTTGGCTTTAACATGTTTCTCATAAATGTCATGGTGTCTGTATTTCATGTGTTTTATCATGACTTTTCACAAATTATCAAAATGCTGTCACGATGACTGCACTGTGCCTGCCCCAAGAGAAAAATAGTCCCAACCCCAGGACTTAAGGGGAAAGGGAAAGGTGGAAAAGAATGGCCTATTTCTTCTTCTCCTCCACATTCACCTTCACTGGCTGGGGCAGAGGATTATGTTGCTGCTACTGCCTCAGAAACAGTACTGTAACTAGGACCAAGAGTATTGCTGCTAGCAAGTGGAACCCGTTCTAGTCCTGCATCACTGGACCCCATTCCCACTGTGTCCACGGTGGCCTGTGGCACACTAGCCTACTCCTTAGCCTCCTACTGCCCTTGCAACTCAGCAGCAGCAGGTATTACAGCAGCAGCAAACTCCACTAATTCCAAAATCTCACTGGTGGTGGTGGTGGTGATGTCCACCCCCATAGCTGTCTCCCATTCCTTCTCAGTTTGGGCTAATTGGGCCATTAACAACTCTTCGACCCCAGATTCTCCATCATCATCACCACTAGTAGTCCCTCTTTGCTGCTGCTGCTATAATACATACGTCTCACTGGTTGGAGGTGATGAGAAATGTGACAGAGGGTCCCCCTACTGTCAAACTTGCCATCTCTTGTTGCGCTGAAGAAGGCAGACTGGCAGAACTAGCAGCAGGCACAGGCAGCTAATCTGTGCTCATAGTGATGGTGGTATTATTGCTGCTAGCCACTGTTTTTGCCTTCTACAGGATCATGTTCAATCTGAACAATGCCATGGGGGGAAGGGGACTCCTACGGTCAGGGGAATGTTGTGGGCTCCCTTGACCACTAGTATGACCACTCTGTATTAGTCCCTTACCACCTCAGCATCAACAGGAGGATCTACTGTGGTAATGCTAGACCCAGCAGCTACTTCACCATCACTATAACTACTAACACAAACAACATCAGTTTCAGTCTCTGAGTCTTGCTGCTATCCTAACACTCTGAGCCTGTAGCTGCTGCATCTTCTTAGTAGTAGTAGTAGTAGTGGTGGTAGAACTGCTTAGGAGTGGCAATTGTGACTTAAGGTCCCCTGCTGTTACACTTTGCATCATCTCCTCCTCCCTCCCTACTGAAAATCACAAGACAACTTGGCAAGCACAGCACTGGCAGCAGGCACAGCTAGCTGAGCTTTCCTGCTCAAACCACTACCTTCTTCTTCCTCTGCCAGTGACACACATTTCCCCAAGATCCCTAGGAGTGATGTAGAGGGAATGTTCATCATTGGTTCTGGGGAATCAGGGAATCCAGACCCTTTAATGTTGTTATTTTACACTTCCACCTCCTCAGACTCACTGGATGCGTAATGGTCCATCCAGCTACTCCTTTTAGTTGTATTCCAGGTGCTCATAGTGATGGCAGTCACTATGAGCCTCTTCTGCCTCAATTTTGCTAAATAAATTAGCACAACAGCCTAGCACCCTCTCTTGTAACCATTGAAACAATAGTGAAAAGGAAATACATAGTAACATAGTAACATAGTAGATAAGGCTGAAAAAAGACATGCGTCCATCAAGTCCAGCCCATGCCAATAACACTCCTGTTGATCCAGAGGAAGGCAACAAAAAAGCCCTCTGGAGCAATTTCCAGTGTAGGTGTGTGTGTGTGTGTGTGTGTGTGTGTCAAATAGTTCCCCGGCTCAATATCCTATTTTCTTTGAATCCATCTGTCATAACTGTCAATATTGTTCTGTGCTAGATAGGCATCCATTGCTTTTTTTTGAATGCAGTTACATTATCTGCAAGCACAACATCCCGAGGCAAAGAATTCCATAGCCTTACCGCTCTTACTGTAAAGAATCCCTGCCTGTGTTTTAGTCGAAAGCGCCTTTCCTCAAGTCTTAATGGATGACCTCTTGTTCTTAGCTCAGCTCTTTGCATAAATAATTCATTGGATAGTTCTTTGTATTGACCTTGAATGTATTTGTAAATGGTAATCATATCACCCCTTAGACGTCTCTTTTCTAATGTAAACAAACCCAGTTTGGCTAGTCTCTCTTTGTAACTCAGATCCTCCAATCCCTTTATCAGTTTTGTTGCACGTCTCTGCACCTTTTCCAGTTCAGCAATGTCTTTTTTTAGAACAGGCGCCCAAAATTGTACTCCATATTCTATATGAGGCCTAACCAAGGATTTATACAGAGGTAGGATAATATTAGCATCCCTTGCTTCTACACCTCTTTTTATGCAGGCTAGTACTCTATTTGCTCTTGCAGCAGCTGAGTGACTCTGCACACTGCTGTGAAGACTATTGTCTATCAGTACACCTAAATCTTTCTCTAATGAGGATTTCCCAAGTTGTTTCCCATTTAGAGTATATGTAGCAAGTTTGTTTCTACAACCCAAATGCATAACCTTACATTTATCTACATTAAATGACATCTGCCACTTTGCTGCCCATTCACTTAGTTTATCTAAATCCTTCTGTAGGGAAAAAACATCGAGCTCTGTATGTATTTCCTTACACAGCTTAGTGTCATCAGCAAAGATTGAGATGCTACTTTCAATTCCCACTTCTAGATCATTAATAAACAAATAAAAAAGCATTGGGCCCAGGACTGAACCCTGCGGCACCCCACTTATAACCCTAGACCAATTTGAAAAAGTTCCATTTACAACAACTCTCTGCCATCTATCATTTAACCAGTTCTCAATCCATGTACAGATAACACCACCCAAACCGAAGCCTTTTAATTTATGCAGTAACCTGTTGTGAGGCACTGTGTCAAAGGCTTTTGCAAAATCCAAGTATACTACATCAACAGCAATTCCCCTGTCCAAATTACTACTCACTCTTTCATAAAATGCAAGTAAATTAGTCTGACATGATCTGTTCTTCATGAAACCATGCTGATTCCTACTAATGATATTGTTTGTCTTCACATAGTTCTGAATACTGTCAGTTAATAACCCTTCTAGTATCTTACCCACTATGGAAGTCAAGCTCACAGGTCTATAATTTCCTGGTTTGGATCTTGCTCCCTTTTTAAACAATGGAACTACATCAGCTTTCCTCCAATCACAGGGCACTATGCCTGATGAAAGCGAATCAATAAATATTAAGTATAATAGTTTTGCTATTACTGAACTAAGTTCCTTAAGTACCCTTGGGTGTATACCGTCCGGTCCAGGCGCTTTAGTCACTATAACTAGTGTTGAGCGAGCACCCCGATGCTCGGGTGCTCGGGTGCTCTGACCGAGCACCCCCTGAGGCTCGAGTGCTCGGCCGAGCACCAGAGCCCCATTGACTTCAATGGGGCGACACGAGCATTACACCAGGCACCCCCTGCTCTGATGAGGGGAGGGTGCCTGGTCAATGCCCCACTTCATCTCCGCTATGCCCCCTTCATCTCTGTATGCCCCCTTCATCTCCGCAATGTCCCCCTTCATCTCCGCAATGTCCCCCTTCATCTCCGCTATGCCCCTCTTCCACAATGTCCCCCTTCATCTCCGCTATGCCCCTCTTCCACAATGTCCCCCTTCATCTCCTCTATGGCATAGAGGAGATGAAGGGGGACATTGTGGAAGAGGGGCATAGCGGAGATGAAGGGGGACATTGTGGAAGAGGGGCATAGCGGAGATGAAGGGGGACATTGTGGAAGAGGGGCATAGCGGAGATGAAGGGGGACATTGTGGAAGAGGGGCATAGAGTCTATGCCCCTCTTCCACAATGTCCCCCTTCATCTCTGCAATGCCCCCTTCATCTCCGCAATGCCCCCGTACCTCCAGTCCCTGGTGGTCCAGCGGAGCGTCTTCTGATCTGTGCCTCTTCCGGCACAGATCCCCGCCACCCGAACATGGCGGGAGAGCACATGGCGGTACTCGATGAGTACCGCCATGTGCCGAGCAGAGCGATGCTCGAGCCGATCCGAGCATCGGCCGAGCACGCTCGCTCAACACTAACTATAACCCTTTCCAGTCTCTTTTGGACTTTGTCCTCAGTAAGCCATGTAGATGTTGGAGGAAATTCCATGGTTTTGCCTGTTTGCCCACAGCTTGTAATTTCTGCTTCCTTTGTATATACTGAAGCAAAGAACGTATTGATTTGAATTGCTTTAGTTAAAATGGATTTTCCCATGAAAAGGAGGATAACCACATGGTTTTTGTTAATTTTTTTCATTGGAACATGACGGGACCTTTCTCCCACCCCTAGTCCTCAGTTAGCCATTAAAAGGTATTCCCTTTGTATCATGCTTTGATTTTTTTTTCTGCAAAAAGTACATTGAACCCATCTACTCACAGATTATTGAAATCCAAAGAACTCAATTCATGGGGACTACTCTTAGCATGATGAGTTGATTAGCTCATCTGCAGTAATAAAAAATCTAGTGAATAATATACAAATATTCAAGTCACTGAACATACCAGTCCATGGATTTCTTACCACATACATAGATATGACTTTTCCTTCATCTGATTTGAATTAATACTACCTACCTACCCACAGGTGCTGCCGGTTGGCTGGGGATGATAGGAGTTATAGTCACCAACAGTTAGCAAAAAGAGGTGATATAAAAAAGTATGTTTATCACATTTTATGCCTCATGCATCTAAAAAATAAGTAATACTAGGAGAAAATTATCTTTACACGAGAATGAACCCAAGGAATGACTTTGAGGATTTCAAAGGACAAAAAAAATTATATGGAATGTCTTCTGGGAGGCAATTCCACAAATCAACAATGCATTTCCTAAAGCAAAACTCTCATATTAGTCTTAGCCATTCCATTTTACATGTTCAAAGTATGATGTCTTTTTTTAGCAGTTATATTGATAAAATGGTTCCTCTTGTACTACTCTGAATGCATAATGTGTGTGAAATGTTCTTATCTTAGAACCCAGGATCTTTTTTTCCTACCAGCTTTATTCATTGAAGTAATTCAGTATTTCCTGCTAGCAAGAAATATTAGACCAGTGCTGCCCTATATGTCTGGTAATGTGGGTTTGGTATTGCTGGAGAACAACTCTTATTTAAACAGACTCAGGAGTCACACTTTCAGTTTCATAAAGTCTGTTTGTAGTTGATACAGTCTATGGTTTGAATCTTATTTGTATGAAACCTTCCATATTATGTTAAAATATATGCTATATATATCTCTGGAACTCAAAGGTTTAACTCTTTCACTACTTCCATACTGAAATATGATTGTTCTTTTACTGAAATGGCTGTTGTGGCCTGTTTGGCAGCTGGTGGGTTAAATCAGTGGTTCTATTGACTCATTTAGCAACAGTTTACTTTATAGATATTGATATAGATATAGAGAGATATATATAGATATAGATCAAAATAGTAAAGGGAAGCACTCTCACTTAAATCAGTCTCTCTGAAAGGAACAGGATCCATGTGTATAACAAAAAGTTGAAACAACCAGCACTCACAGCAAAATGTAGTGAATATGTGATTTATTTGAATAGTGTCAACGTTTCAATGCATCTTAGAGTATTTTCATCAGGACCTGATGAAAATGCGCTAAGATGCATTGAAACGTCGACGCTGTTCAATTAAATCACTTATTCACTACATTTTGCTGTTAGTGCTGGTTGTGTCAACTTTTTGTTAAATAGATAGATAGATAGATAGATAGATAGATAGATTCTTGTTAACCCTTTGAGTTCCAGAAGGGTGAGCAATGTGTTGTTGCTATTATAATGTTTGTCCTATTTCTGTAATTACAAGTCAGATTCATCAAGGGTTGAATCCTTTCATTGCTATGTGTGTGCAAAACCCTCTGGCACACAAAGTATTTGAGTTAAATGGTTATATGCATGTTTAACCCTTTGAGCATCACATAAGTGTACAAACAAAATTGCACTTCTAAAGAAAGTGAAAAAGGCAAACGTTCATGTAAAAGAATATTAATCACTTAAGGACTGCGGGGTCAAGGGGTGGGGTGCACTGGAGGACCAAGGCTTTTTTGTTTTCTGTGTTTGGAGAGCTGGTACATTTGAGAGATCACAGGTACCAGCTCTCCGCGGAAGAGGCTAAAACTGACTGCTTCAATCACGGAACGGTCAGTTTTAGGCTCTCCCAGTGATCACAACATGCCTTCTAGGTGTGCTGGGATTGAAAAAAATCATGAGTTACAGGGCTGTCACCTGTCCTTAATGCAGAGATCGTTGTAATGGTCCTGACACCGCACCAGTCATTAAGGGGTTAATCAGAATTACTAATTAAAAATAAAATATATAGTGTATAAAACTTAGAATCAACAGTACATTCATTATGTTTTGCAGTTGGTGTAGATGCAACTACAGGTCATTAGTGGTATCCGTGTACAGCTTTAGCATGTATGGTGCCATTTTTTATTGAAACCTGTTGTGCAATAGCGCTGCAGTTTTTTCAATGCCACTGTAGGAGTTTTGAAGCATCTTATGCTTAACTGATGTGTGAACTAGGGTGACCAGACTTCACAGTGAACCACGGACACAAATGGAAAATTCAAACTGCAGGGCTACTTTGATTTCAGTGCAGTCCTGAAATATGCCTATTTCCTACGTGTCTCCAATTAAAGGTGAGGTCTGGTCACCCTAGAGTGTATTATTTTCTTTTTTTGCATTTTTGTACTATTTGGTGTACTGTTGTTTCTAAGGGTTATACAATATCGTTTTAATTTTACTAAATAATTTTGATTAATATTCCTTTACATGGGCTTTTGCCTTTTTCACTTTGTTTAAATGCACTAAGGCCTTTCTTCTTGGTTACTTTTTTAATTACACTTAGGTATGGCTGTTTTTAACAGCTATTATACTTTGTTACAGGCATTTTCATTTTCGTTTATTGTTTTGTGCACATGAAATATTATATTTTATTAAAATTGCACATATTTTTGGGAATCAAAGTTTAACTACACTGGGGCTGTCTGCAGAGACAATTTGATATTGAGTGGGAGGAATGAAGGGATGTATCTGCTGTGCTAAACATCACCATGGCAGCTTTCTTGCTCAGATATGAACAGACATCCTTAACTTTGTATAAAGATTTAATGATGTATAGACAGACATGGACTTTTTTTTGCAACACATTTTGAAATTGCCTAAGCTGTTTGATGGTGACAGTTCCACTTTAATCCTTTCTGATGCATACTCACTCCTTCTGTAGCTAAATGCCCTGCTTTTAACACAGTTTGCAATTGAATCCATTGATATGTGCTCACTCTTGCTGTACTTAAATGCCCTGCTTCTGATTCCATTTGCTGTTTAACAATTTCTGTAAATTATTTTTCTGTAGCTAAATGCATTTCTTATAACTCCCTTTTCTATTTAACCTTTTGAAATATGGCTTGGAAATTAATTTTTAAATAATCATCTCTTTCTGGTATGTTTTCTCTTCTCCCCCATCATCTTTCACTTGTTTGTGGATTGTGCCTGGTTGATAGCAGATGTCTTATGGTATCACACCGGATTGCATTTAAGGCATTCCTTATTTTCTAAGCATCCTCACCCGGAAAATCTGTAAGTAAATCACAGGTTCTTTAAATCTAGCCTCAGACGGGGGGGGGGGCTTTTTGATGGGGTTTGCTGTTGTTGGTACTCCTTTTCAAATTACCCCTAAGTATCAAATGAGTAATAAGTGAAAACAGAGGAGAATTAAATTGAAAGGAGGGGAAAAGGTATTTCAAATAGATTAGTATTTCAAACAGATAGTTTAATACCCCTCCTATTTTAACATACTGTTACAACGATGTTTAACATGTTTAACCCTTCCACTTTTAAAAGTGTTTTCCCCATTTACCCCACAATCATACCCACGCGGTAACATACTAATCCACCATGGATCGCTGCATAAATGTGCACTATCATCTGAAAGCCAGTGGGGAGTGTTAAAATAGTCATTAAAGCAACAAAGGCATGCTTTTGATATATGCTCAATGCAAGCATCTCACTAATTATTTATGTATTTTACTACTTTCAGAAAAAAGAAAAAGAAAACTCACAGTGCTAAACTCATCATAAAATATCCAAATATTAAATATAATTTAAATATATATAGATGGAAGATATAGATAGCAGCAGAGAATGAGAGGGTTCTCCAGTCTCCCTGGCATTAGTCCTAGAACTAAAGTGAAAAACACATACAAAGAAATAGACCTGCGCTCCTCTATATGCAGTAAATAATGTGTGCCCTGTAATGAGCATATATAATAATTTGTGATAAATCTCAGTGCAATAAGTGAGAATTTCGTTCCATAAATTGGTCAATCAATGTGTAAGCTTACCACCACGTCAAGGTATCTCACTTTATGGTAAGTCCTACTCTAATATATTTACAAATATATATATATATATATATATATATATATATATATATATATATATATATATATATAAATGGAACATAGTTCTCTATGTAATCACTTTAATTATGCAGGCTCATATGGGCCCTGTATACAAAAAATACACAAAATAGCTATGGCGCTCTGGTTACTAGAGAATCTTTAGAAAATTATATATGTATATGAAGCATGACTTTGAAGCTTCAAATGATTCACATGTCTCAATACCCGACCAAATATTTTCTTATCTTCATATATAAGTGTATTCTCTTGATATAAGAGTCTTTAAAGCGTGTCCAGTCTATTAAAGTACTTCTCAAAAATGCTCTTCGAAGGTCGCCACCCTTGGTGCACCGGTGTAATGCACAAGACCAAAGGTATCTAAAACAGAACACAAAGAAAAAGGTTGTTCCTGTTCAGTATAGAGGTGATTTATTGTGATATATTTCTTCATTATATATTTTAATTTATTATGCGCTTTTAATGTGACTTTAATGTAGTTGTATTGGTATTTATAACTACATTTATAACTACATTAATACAATTTTCCCTTTTGAATAGTTTTTTACGATATAATTTTCTTATAATATATTTTTTATAACTTCATAAATATTTTAACATTTTAATATGCATTAGAATCAGAATCCACAGTTTCCTCTTTGTAATTGTGTCCAGAGTAGAGATATATTTGGTTTTGCATTTCTTATGTCTTATTATGGTTTACATATGGCATCTAGCGAGATGCGGTCCATGGTTGGAACGCAAGCCCGCTTTGTGTGACGTTTCACCTTTTTTCCACAGGAAGTGACTTAGGCGTGTGACGTTGCAGACCACCGGAAGTCATGCCGAACCCAGTGGCGTGCACGGAGACACGATGGAATGAAACTTCGGACACAAGGTACAAATAGGCATTAATATTTTAATATGCTTATATATTTTGATGTTTTACTGTTGTATCGAGTTGTGTAGACTTGAAATAAGCTGCTGAGCCCCTGAAGAAGTACTAAATAGTGCGAAATGCGTTGGGCATTTTTGGAAGTCCATACTCTTTGAATTTATGTGCTAAGTTATTAATAAACCAATTCTTTGGATCAAGAATTTATCCATTGGATTTGGAGTCAGTGGCTGAATGTACCAGAAAGTGAACATTCTGATGAGTGAGACTATTTCTTCCATCTGGTGAGCCTTTTAACTTGGGGGCTGTTTATGTGAATATATATACAGATACTCTCTTAGAAAGGCCTGTGCCTTTTTCTTTGTGTTCTGTTTCATATGGGCCCTGCACCAGGTAAGTCCTTCATCTATATATTTTTCATTTTTTTTCATTGTTTGTCTGATGTTTTTAATTGCACTACACTGGGACCCACAAATGACAATAAAATATCATATTATTTAAAGGGGTCCCTTTCTGACGCGTTTCAAAATAATTGTTTTAATTTTAATTCAGATAGTATTTGTAAATATATTAGAGTAGGACTTACCATAAAGTGAGATACCTTGGTGTGGTGGTAAGCTTACACATGGATTGGCCAATTTATGGAACGAAATTCTCACTTATTGCAGTGAGATTTATCACAAATTATTATATATGCTCATTACAGGGCACACATTATTTACTGCATATAGAGGAGCGCAGGTCTGTTTGTATGTATTTTACTACTTTCCCTAGCAAATTATGTAGAATCTAACCCTGGCCCTGAAACCATAAGAAAAGGTACCTTAACATTTAAAAAAGGACTTACTTTGCAACATATGCATTATACTGCCCAAATGGATTAATTAAAATCATGTTGTTATGATTACAAACCAAAAATACTTCTACTTATGTCAATAAACTTTATGAAATGCTTCAAGTATTTCTACCATTTTTGAATACATACCAGGTAAAGTTGAATTTCCCTTCTCAAAATCAATTATAATTGCTGGTATCTACTGACCACCTAGTACCCAAGCACAATCCATCTCCGACATAGCCCACTTCTTCAGTGAGATTGCCACTTAAAAACAACAAAAGCAAAGCTTTTGGTACTTGGAGATTTAATGTTAATTGTCTGGAATGCAAAAAACATAAGTGAAAGGCAGGGCCTCTATTTGTGGAAAGGGCTGCAAGCCCTTAAATAGCAGGCTGCAGCCTCTCTCACGGGACGCATCGTCAATAGTGCATCCTTCACTTTCATCAGAAGCAGCGGTCCTGTCTTACAGCAGCGTCATCAAACGGCAAAGAATTTGCATCACTTCACTTCCGGCCCTACATTCCCCAGCATGAGATCGCGCTCATAGGCAAAGAGATGCCTCTTCTTGCATCCACATTCCTCCAGCCACATTTGGAGACTACTTAAACGTAACTATGTCGTGCTTCCTATCAGTGGCTGGGGCCTGTTTCTTCTGGCCGCATACCGGGATAACAAGAGCTCCACTGAAAACATTCTGCTCCCTATAACACAGATAAAGAAATGCTCACATGGTACTAGTCTACCTATGCCTGATACTTTCTGCGCTTGTAGTACTTAGGCATAAGGTTATCACTATCATACAATTTACAATTTCACAATATGCCATGGGAATTGTGCACCTAAATGATTATCATTAAACAAATAATAACAATACTAAAAACACGTTTCTGTTGTAAACCCCCATCCTAGTTGAAGGCAAACCATGCCCCCGTCCTATAATATTTTCACACCCGCCCACATATTCTCAATGCTACATTACTGCCTGATACGGAGCGTGCTGCAATCGGGCGATTCAAACGCCCATGCAAAAGTATCAAGTACTCATAAATAGAATGTAAGCTACCCATCTTTGCTACGGTAAACATGTGAATTAACCCTTTAGCTACAGGAACTATCGCACAACACATGATCCACCCGGTACAATACCCAATCAATAAGCTCATCGTTGCATAATACAGATGCAATGCTTTATCAAAATGTTTAATGTTCATAATACATACAAACTGCAGCACCACCAGAATGCCTACATAGTATCAGAGTTATTACTTCAGCACAAGGAAACATTTCTTTACTGCTTCATTGTCTTTACATTGCTTCACATAAACTGCGCCAACGACTGTAACAGATACCTAAGTCCGTGGATGGACTTAGGCCGTTGTGCCAGGTTTCTCTCTCCTGAGGCGGGCTGCAAGTTGGTAGCCTGGCCAGTCATTCTCCCAGAGCTTCTTACATACATAACACAAAGGTCTAGACATGATCACATTATTTAGACAAAGGGATTGACAAAGGGTAAACACTGGGACAAAAGGCTGAGGGGCTCGAATACACATTTTACACAATGGCCAGGGTGTTGAAGCATCTTTTAATCTGTTTGAATATTCCACTTTAACCCCTGGCCAATCAGCGGCCTGGAAACAGCTGGCCAATCCTGGTTAAGTCAGTCATGGCTGTTTCAGCCTATCAGCACGCTTGGGAGGGCAGATAACCGGACAATCCCTGGGCCGCCTACTTTCCCCCATGTTAACTCTATGGGGGACCTTTAAACTCGTCACCCAGGGCGTTGGCCAATCAGAGAGCTGCCTCCTTCCCAGGTATTACACAGTTCTACATGATGTTGGTTCTTTCTGGAATCTAGGTAAAGTGACATCCGCTGGTTGTCAGCTGTCTTACAGGCTTGCGACAATCCAGTAAGCCCATAGTCCAGTCCCTTTAAACTTAAGGCCAATTAGAGAGGGGTCGACTTTTCCCTATGTTAAGTCAATGGCTGCCCTTTAACTCTGATTGACCATAACATGGTATCTTTTGAGATTAATTCAAAAAAGCAATTTGGTATGGGTTCCACCAGAACACTGAATTTTAAAAAGGCCAACTTTAGCAGATTTAATGCATCCCTTGGTCTCGTTGACTGGGATAAAATATTTTCAGGAAAAAAAACAGAAGGTAAGTGGAATGCATTCAAAATAACATTGCAAAAATACACATATAAATTTATCCCTGTTAGAAACAAATACAAAAGAAGCAAATTAAAGCCAATGTGGCTAACCAGTAAAGTAATTCATGAAATAAATAACAAGAAAGCGGCATTTAAACATTACAAAGCTGAGGGATCAGCAGAGGCATTTGCAAAATACAAAAATGTCAACAAAAACTGTAAAAAGGCTATTAAATTAGCTAGACTGGAGAATGAAAAAAATATTGCTAAGGAGAGCAAAAGCAACCCAAAAAAATTCTTTAAATACATTAATGGCAAAAAATTAAAGGTGAGATGGTCAAAGGGGACAGAGAGAAGGCAGATAATTTAAATAATTTCTTTTCTTCTGTTTTTACCAAGGAAGACCCAATGGACAAGAATCTGCAAGCTACTGTTACAGAACAGTCACAGCAAGTATGGGACTGGCTAACACAAGAAAAGGTGTTAAAACAATTGAATAGTGTTAAGGTAGACAAAGCTCCGGGGCCAGATGGTATACACCCACGGGTACTTAAAGAGCTAAGCCAGACCCTGGCCAGACCGTTATATTTGATTTTCAGGGAGTATTTTATTTCAGGTATGGTGCCCATGGAGTGGCGTAAAGCAGATGTGGTGCCCATATTTAAAAAGGGATCAAAGTCACAGCCAGGAAATTACAGACCTGTAAGCTTGACATCTGTGGTAGGGAAGCTGTTTGAAAGGTTGCTAAGGGAATATATTCAAGAATTCTGCTGGAACAGGAATATCATTATCAATAGCCAACATGGCTTTGTGAAAGACAGGTCTTGTCAAACGAACTTGATCGCATTTTATGAAAAAGTGAGTAATAATATAGATGAGGGAGCGGCAGTTGATGTGATCTATTTAGACTTTGCCAAGGCATTTGATACAGTTCCGCACAAGAGGTTACTGTACAAATTGAATGAAATAGGCCTAGGGGAAAATGTTTGTGTGTGGATCGGAAATTGGCTGAAAGATAGAATGCAAAGAGTGGTAGTAAATGGCAAGTTCTCCAGTTGGATAAAAGTGATAAGTGGAGTACCCCAGGGAACTGTCCTGGGTCCTCTTCTTTTTAATTTGTTTATTAATGACCTCCCAGAGGGCATAGGGAGCCATGTATCAGTGTTTGCCGATGACACAATATTAAGTAGGATAATAAAGTCTGAACTGGATGTGTCTTCATTACAAGAGGATTTGGACAAATTGAGTAACTGGGCAGGCAAATGGCAAATGAGATTCAATATAGACAAGTGTAAAGTTATGCATTTTGGGTATAATAATAAAAATGCAACATATAGTTTAAATGGTGTTTCTCTGGGGAAATCTACTAATGAAAAGGATTTGGGAGTAACGGTAGACAATAGACTTAGCTGTAGCATGCAGTGCCAGCTGGCAGCTGCAAAGGCCAGTAAGATATTGGCATGTATTAAAAGGGGTATTGACTCAAGGGAGGAAGATATAATTATGCCTCTTTACAGGTCCATGGTAAGACCCCACCTAGAATATGCTGTGCAATTCTGGGCGCCCTTTCTGAAAAAGGACATTATGGAACTAGAGAGAGTGCAGAGGAGGGCTACAAAACTAGTAAGGGGAATGGAAAGTTTTAGTTATGAAGAGAGGCTAGAAAAATTAAACTTGTACACACTAGAGAAACGACGTCTTAGAGGGGATATGATAACACTATATAAGTATGTTCAAGGCCCATATAAAGGGCTCGCCAAAGACCTGTTCATTAACAGAACAGTACACAGGACAAGGGGCCACCCGCTTAGACTTGAGGAAAGGAGATTTAATCTACAACAGCGGAAGGGTTTCTTTACAGTAAGGACAATAAAGGTATGGAATTCACTTCCTGAGGAGGTGGTGCTATCAAATACATTAGATGCCTTTAAAAGGGGCCTGGATACTTATTTAAAAGAGCATAACATAGAGGGCTATGTACGTTAGTATTGGGATTAATATTTAGTTAGGGCTTGTTGATCCAGGGAGAAATCTCTTCTTTTGGATCAACGATGGTAAACGGGAATAGGAAAATGGTTGAACTAGATGGATGCAAGTCTTTTTTCAACCTAAATTACTATGTTACTATGTTACTATGTTACCAATCAGGGACTGACCGACACTTAAACACATGGCGGCTTGTATTACTCCTGCCGGCTATCGCTGGCCAAGTGAACTCAGTCTTTCTGAGAGAGGTAGCTTTTCCCCTAACCATGGTACAGTTTCCAGTAACGGCCTATGGCCCGTTATACCACCCCCTTTTCAAGCATCCAAGTCCTCTGATACTCCAGAAAGAGGACTTGGCAAAACAAGAGCAGGATCTCCACTGGGTCTAGGCATCCTCTGCCTGGACAACTCATCTGTGTTACGGTTGTGCTTTCCTGACACAGTAAATGTATAGGGTTGCAGGGCCAAGCTCCAGTGTAACAGGCGGCCATTATCCACAGAAGTTTTGTTCAGCCCACTAGCAGATTGTGGTCTGTTAGCACTGTAAATTCCCGCCCATAGAAGTATGGCTGAAATCTTTTAATTGTCCAGACCAGAGCCAGGCATTCCTTTACAACTGCCACATATCCCACCTTCCGGTCGAGCAGGTTGCGGCTTTGGAAGGCGACAGGGGGTTCTTCTCCCGCGGAGTCCACTTGGCTTAGTACTGTTCCCAACCCGATTGTTTGAGGCATCTGTGTGGACCAGAAAGGGTTGATTAAAATTGGGAGCAGCGAGGACGGTTGGTTGGCTTAGGGAAGTCTTCAGGGCTTCAAATGCCTGAGGAGGCTGGGGTCTAGTTTACTAGATGAGGCAATGCCTTTAGTGAGGTCGGTCAATGGTTTGACCAGATCACTGTACCGGGGGATGAACTTTCAGTAGTAGCCAGCTGTCCCCAAGAAAGCTAGGACCTGCTTTTTGGTCTAAAGCTGAGGCCAGTTAACTATGGCCTCTATTTTGGCCGGTTCAGGACGTTGGCACCCGCTCCCCATCCGGTAATCCAGGTACTGCACTTCTCCCATACCTAGCTGACACTTGTCAGCTCGAATAGTCAGTCCTGCCTTATGGATTCTCCCTAAGATGGCCTCTACATGTAAGATGTTCCTATCAGGACTCACTGTAAATCGCTATGTCGTCTAAGTAAGCACAGGCAAACTCCTGGGCTCCAGCGAGTAGGAGATCCACCAACCTCTGAAAGGTAGCAGGGACATTCTTCATCCCGAACGGCATGACTGTAAATTGGTACAGGCCGAACGGGGTGATGAAGGGTGATTTGGGCACTGCCTATGGATCCAAAGGGATCTGCCAGTAGCCTTTACTTAGATACAGGGTGGTGACAAAGCAAGCCCCAGCAAGTCTGTTCAGGAGGTCATCTACTTGGGGCATGGGGTAGGCATCAATGTTTTTTCATTGAGTCATCGGTAGTCCATGCAAAAGCGTGTGCTACCATCCTTCTTGGGCACTAGAATGACTGGGTAGGCCCATGGACTGTCGGACCACTCAATCACACCCAACTCCTGCATTTCCCTAATCTTTCTGGATGTGGAACGTGACTATTTCAGGCACCCGATAAACAGGTTGTCGGAGAGGGGGTTGCTCTAGGGTCTCAACCTTAAAGTCCGTCAGGGATGTACGTCCAGGCAAGGGGGAAAAAAGGGTGGGCCCCCTCTCCAGCATATCTCGGAGCTGTCCCTGCTACTGGGGGGTGAGATGGGGGCCCAAGGTGATCAAGCTAATGGGGAAGTCTGGTTGTGTGTTTGCCAGGAGGTCAGGGAGTTCCCTATCCTAACTCTCCTGACTGTCCAGGGTACAGATAGCTAGGATGTCCTCTGGCCGTTCCTCATACAGTTTAAGAGCATTAATGTGGCAGACCCTTCTGTCCCTCAAATGGGACCATTGCTATCAGGTATGTGGTCTCTCCCTGATGATCCACTACCTGGTATGGCCCTACCCACGCTGTCTGCAACTTGTTCTGTCTCACTGGGCGGAGGGCTAGCACCTTCTGTCCCATCAGAGTCTCTAGATGATCCTGCAACTCTAGAACATAAGTGACAGCAGGGGTCTCCTCTGTGTCACACTTCCCTTCCCAATATTCCCGAAGGATGGTCACGGGTCCCCGGACTGGTCTCCCAAACAACAACTCGAAGCCCATGGACTCCTGAGGCACCTCATGGTAGGCGAAGAGGAGGTGAGGCAGATACTGCCCCCAGTCTCGGTGGGAGTCCATAAAGGCCCTGAGCATTTGCTTCAAGGTTCCATTAAACCTCTCACAAAGGCTGTTGGTTTGGGGATGATAGGCTGGTGTGTGGGCAGACTTAACTCTACACAGCTTTCAAACCTGTTGCAGCAATTCAGAGGTGAATTGCGTGCCCTGGTCTGATAGGATTTCCTGGGGGAACCCTACCGAGGTGAAGATAGAGACCAATGTGTTCGCCACGGCCTCTGTGGTTACGTTGGACAGGATAACTGCTTTAGGGTACCGGGTGGCAAAATCCACCACTGTGAGAATTAATTTTTTACCTGAACTGCTGAACTTGGCCAAAGGACCCACAATGTCCATGGCAACCCATTGGAAGGGGACCCCGATAATAGGAAGGGACTGTAGGGTAGCTAGAGGTTTGCTTCCACGCTTGCCGACCCTCTGACAGATGTCACAGGTCCAGCAAAACACATGGACATTCTTGGAGATCTGGGGCCAAACGAACGTTCGGGTGAGCCACTGTTCTGTACGCCTGGCTCCAAGGTGGCCGGTAAGAGGCACCTCATGAGCCAGGGCCAACAAGGCAGCTCTGTGACCCGAGAGGACAAGCAGCTGAGTTTTTGTTGTCTTAGTATGCCCCTGTCCTACTAACAGGGTAGGCCGATAAAGTTACCCATTTTCCCAAAAAACTGTCTCCCCACTGGGGCCGGTCTCCCCTTGAGCTGCCGTTGTCTATACCTGTTTAGTGAGGGGTTGGTCTGGAAAGTGGCCCTAAACTCGGCCAGGGGGACCATTGTAATGGCCCAGGGTCTGGGTGAGGGGATGGGGTTACATTCGGGGGCTTACCACTGAGTGTTGGGCTTGGACACTGGTGACAGATGGTGACAGATCATTCCCCAGTAACACATCAGCAGGTAATCAAGGCATTACTCCCACAGTCCTGTAGCCTTGGTCAGAACCCAAATCCAGGTGGACGCGGGCCATGGGCAGCTGATAAACCTTTCCTCCTGCAACCCTGACTTCCACGGCTTGGTTGGTGCGATGGTTCCAACGCGGGAACCGGGGCTGTACCAGGGTGAGTGTGGTGCCTGTGTCCCACAGCCCATCTGCAGGGTAGCCATCCAGCTGCTGTTATCGGGCAGGGGACCTTGTGCCAGGGCAACGTCATGGTAGTAGCCCCAAGCGGAAGAGTCGTCAGACCCTCACAGAATTTCTCTGGTTGGGGGCCAGGCATAGTCCTCCTCTTCAGTTCACGGGTCTTGGGGTCATGTAGGATTGGGTGGTAGCAGGACCCCAACGTGAGGAGGTTGGCTGAGGTCTCGGGTTGACCCGGTTCAGGGGACAGTTTGGCGACATGTGGCCATGTTGGTGGCACTGGAAACATTCCTGCCTAGGATTAGACCGGTGCTGGGTAGCAGGTGGCCCTCTCTGGGGCCCAGTAGACATGGAACGGGAAACAGAGTTTGTGATTCTGGAGGTGCGGGTCCCGCCAGTGCTGGAGGGACCATGAACTGTGGTTGCCCTGGGTCCCAGCCATTGGGATTCCTCAAATTTATTCGCCAATTCTGCAGCGGCCGGGATAGTGCAGGGGTTGTGGTCGTGAACCCAGTTCCTTACTTCTTGGGTAACATGATGAAAGAATTGTTCCAGGAGCATCTGCTGGCAACAGTTCCAGCATGCTCTTTCCAGGGTATGTGCCCACTCAGTGTGAGTGTCTTTGGCTTGCCGGCAACTCTCATGATATTGTCACTGGCAAGTGTCCGGGGTTATTGCATATCACTGCAGCAGGCCCCTCTTGATTTCTGTGTGGTCCATGCTCTATTCTTCAGGGATAGCCTGGTAAGCATCGGCTGCCCTCCCCGTTGATTTCCCGGGCAGGATGGGCACCCAGTTTTGGTGCTCCAACCGCACCTGGTGACACTGTCTCTCAAAATCCTGAAGAAACCCATCAATGTTCCCCACCACGTCATCAAAAGTCTTGAACAGTTGATTGGGCAGTTTGTAGGTATATTCCGCTGTGTTGACCCTGGTCTCATTAGCCGGGCTAGGAAGACTAGCGTGTTGTTGTTCCATTTCTTTCAAACATGGTGGGATGAAACACATGATTGGTCAATCAATTTGTATGGATACATGTTCTTTAGAAAAGATAGGTGAAACAAAAGAGGTGGTGGGGTCTGTCTGTATGTCAAACCAGCATTACTGCCTCATTTGCGGGAAGAAATTTGTGATGACAGTAGTGAACATGTGGCATCCCTGTGGGTTGAAATAGTCAATGGGGGTAAAACTGCCCAGAAAATATTAGTGGGTATTTGTTATAAACCACCAAACATTGGTGACCTTGAAGAATCACAGCTGTTAATGCAAATAGAAAAGGCTTCTCAAATAGGGAAAACTATAATTATGGGGGATTTTAATTATCCAGAAATAGACTGAAAAAATGAAACAACTAATTCTGCTAAAAGCAGTAAGTTTCTGAACTAGTTGAATGACAATTTTTTTCAACTAGTGCAGACCTCAACCAGAGGGAATGCGTGTCTGGATCTGGTAATAACAGACATTGAAGAACTTATCTCTAACATCCAAGTAAGGGAGCACTTGGGGAATAGTGACCATAACATGGTATTGTTTGAGATTAATTCAAAAAAGCACTTTGGTATGGGTTCCATCAACACACTGAATTTTAAAAAGGCCAACTTTAGCAGGTTTAATTCATCCCTTGGTCTCGTTGACTGGGATAGAATATTTTCAGGAAAAAACACAGAAGGTAAGTGGAATGCATTCAAAATAACATTGCAAAAATATACATATAAATGTATCCTTGTTGGAAACAAATATAAAAAAGAAGCAAATTAAAACCAATGTAGCTAACCAGTAAAGTAATTCATGAAATAAATAACAAGAAAGCGGCATTTAAACATTATAAAGCTGAGGGATCAGCAGAGGCATGTGCAGAATACAAAAATGCCAACAAAACCTGTAAAAAGGTGATTAAGGGCTCGATTCAAATGTTGGCGTTAAAATCAGCGTGAAGCAAAAAACTGGCTTCGTGAGTTAAACAAGACTGGGTAACGTGAGATTCAAATTTTCCTTACCCAGAAGAGTTAACGCATGACGGCTTACAAAACACACGAAGACTACAAAACTGGAGTCGCCAAATATTTGACCTCATCGTCGACGCCAAACACACGATAAACGCGAGAAACGTCTAAAAAAAAAAACAAACACGCGAAACGTCCAACGTGACTCAGTCCCAGCCAATCACAGCACCCCAAAGTATCAAATTGAGTCGAATAAACTATAAATAGACCCAAAATCACCTACGCACCTTTGTCTGTTATCGAGTTCCCAAGAGCTAGATATCAGGACCCAAGGAGCGGAGGTTAGTTTTCAGAGAAAGGGAGTTTAGGCGGCACACACACACAGACAGGTAGAAGGAGAGTTTGGCAGCACACAAAGCGACACAATACACTTTTGAACCTACAAATACACGCATCCAAACACACATACACACATACACATAGCCCATATTTTTTTTGTAAAACACACACACACTTTTTATCTTTATTTTGACAGTGTGCGACTGTGAGTGCAAGTGAGTGACAGAGAGTGAGTGAGTGAGTGTGTGAGGGCCTGAGTGAGTGCCTGGGTGTGAGTGGGTGAGAGAGATGGAGAGGAGAGAAGAGAGGGGTGGGGAGTGTAGGAGGAGAGGAGGAGGAGATTCAGGGGGGCAACCCTGGTCAGGGTAGGGGAGGGAGAGGGAGATCTCTGGGGTGGAGGGGCAGCCACCCAAGACCAGGCACATCTAGTGCAGGGGCAGACACAGTGGGACGAGGGGTAGTCCCCCTGCACCACACACAGCCAGGGCCAGTGCAGGCAGGGCTGGGGAGCCACAGCCAGGGCTCTCAACCAACCTCTGGGGGTGAGGAGGAGGAGAGGTCAAGAGAGCCCAAATACACAGAGGAGCAAAACCTGGTCCTCTGTGAGGCTGTGGTTGCCCACTATAGATACCTGTTCCCCAAGGGGCCTAAAGCTGGCCTGTCAGCAAAGAGGAAGGCAGCCTGGAAGGAGGTTGTGGCTGCTGTGAATGCAGTGTCCTGCCGCAGCCGGTCATTGGATTCTGTGAAGAAAAGGTGGACAGACTGCAAGGCTAAGGTAAGACAGTAACATAGTAACACAGTAATCAATGTTGAGAAAAGACCTGTATACATCTATTTCAACCCTTTTCCCATTTTTGTCTACCATTATGAAGGTGAAGAAGAAGATGGGCGAGCAGGCCTTGCACGCTGCTGGCATAGGGGGTGGTCCTCCCCTGCGTGTGGAATGCAGCCAGTGGGAGGAGGCTGTGCATAGAACCATCTCCTCCATCATGGTGTGTGGGATCCCTGGATGGAGTGACGCCGGGGATGAAAGTAGCCTCCAGTCCACTGGTAAGTGCATCAAGGCCCACACACACATCACACCAATCCTGACACCCACCAGACAGAGGCCAACACAGTGACACCTGAACACATGGACAGCATTCCACACCACAATTCAGCCACACAGCTTGGAGGGTCGTCAAACAAGGACAGAATACATGACCAATGTGACCAGATGGAATAATTTAGAACTATAACATTTGAAATATTGATCACTGTTTTGTACATTGTGTGACATTTGGTAAATCTGGGGAATCAGATTGCAGAGTGGGCTGTTAAGTCCAGCACTCTGGCTTGTTTAAAGAATACTCCATGTGCTAAGGAATGTGCTAAGTAATGTGAATTGACTCCTGCTGTGCTTCATTGACCAGTCAAGGGAGGTTATTATGGACCAGTTAAAATGTCCCTTTTTCAAGCACTAATTTGTATTCTAATCTTGATAAGAGTGTCTGGAAGTGTATATAAGCAGTGTGTTGTATCAATAAAGGCTGTTCTGTTCTACCCTCCTTAATACAAGTCTTGGCTGTATTTCTGGAGGGGGTTGGGCTGGGGATTCTCACCTTGGCCACTGCAGGAGGGAATTCACTTGCCTCGCCGGTCTACTGGCGTAGGGCCTCTGAAACCCCACCTAGGATCCTGCAGCTAAATTCACTATCCCTGCCAGTCTGCCTGGAGGCAGCATCCAGTTGTTCCTGCCTGAGTATCCAGGACCTCCAGGAAGCAGCAGGGCTCCAGCCAGCCGGGGAAGAGGGGCAGCAGCAGTGGCGGTTCAGGAACCAACGACCCCAAAAGGGTCCGGTAAATCCTGGTACCGTCACATTTGGTGGCAGTGAGGTGGGATGCCCTCTTCCTAAAGGTATCCAATCCACCGGGACAATCTCCAATGGGAGATTTGGCTGGAGCCAATTGCAAGCAAATGGAGGCGTTCTACAAGCAGCTGAAGCGATCCACATTAAAAGAGATCCTAGCTGCCAGAGGTGGAGAAGCAAGTGGACCCAGAATGACTGATTTGGTTGAGGCTTTAATGCAGATGGACCATCTATCAGTTGGAACCGCTTTCCCTGCAAGACTGCAGACCAGCATGGGATCCAGGGAGAGCTCTACAGAGCATGAGGATGCCTTCACCCGAGATGTCAAGATCCGGCTTGCTTTTTATGGGCCCAATCCATCTGCTGAGGTGGTGGATAGAGTCATGGCCATGGTGACTCAGGAGAGGACAGCAGAAAGGGAGGAACGTCTGAGGATGGCAGAACTGGAGAGAGGCCCGAGAGACTCTGGATTTCCACAGAGCTGTGGATCCCGAAAGGGAAAACTGCCTCATCAAGCCTTCAGGGTGTTTGAGGAGAGCACAGAAGACATAGACGGGTACCTGCAAGATTTTGAGAGGCAATGCGCCCTTTATGAGATTGATCAGAGAGACTGGGTAACAATTCTGGTGGGCAAGCTGACTGGACGTGCAGCCGAGGCATATCGAGCCCTGTCTGATGAAGTCAGCCGCGATTATACGGAGGTGAAAAGGTGCCTGCTTGCCCGGTATGCAGTTACTCCGGAAGCCTACAGGAGGAAGTTCCGGGATACCCGACGGTGGCAACAGGACTCTTATGCGGAATGGGTGTACCACATGGACCGTGCTTGTGCCAACTGGCAACTGGGCTGCAATGCAAAGACTATGGAGGATTGTCGGCAGCTTTTACTACTGGAGCAATTCTTTCAACATACACCTCCTGAAGTTCGGGACTGGGTAAGGGACCGTGATCCAGCTACAGTAGGGGAAGCGGCCAAGTTAGCCAACAAATATGTGGAAACCCGATGTCCCCCCACAGGATCTAATGCCACCCCTCGAGGGATCCCGGTACCAGGGCCCTGCCCCGTTCCCATCACTAGCCACCAGCCCAGTAGAAGGCGTAGTTCTGGCCTGCAGTGCTATCATTGTTTGCAGCTGGTGCATGTTCGGAGCAATTGCCCTCAGAGATGGTCCGGACCTAGACCCCTGCCCCAGAGGCTAATATCTCCACCAGTCCCACCCCGGAGTACACCAAGACAAGCCTACTGTATGGAAAGATATGTGGAGACTCAAGAGAATGGGCCCTGTCGCTCTCCTGTACAATCCAAAGGAATTACTACTGACACTCAAATGGGCCAAATACCACATCTCAGGCCCTTTCCCATCAGTCACAACCAGCCCAGTAGAGGGCATCGCTGTGGACTGCAGTGTGATGATTGTTTACAGCTTGGGCATATTCAGTGCAATTATCCTCAGAGACAGTCACAGCCTGGGCTCTTGCCCCAGCAGCCAGTATGGCTACCGGTCCCAACCCGGAGTGCACCAAGACAATCCTACCATGGAGGAGAGGACCCTGGCACTGAACCTAGAGAGTACAATTTATCCATGCCCATGGGAGTGGATTACAATAGTGCCCCTTTAGGCAGGGACGAAGTGTGGGGACCGATCCACGAGGTGAGCCTGGTCCAAACCGCCAGCACAGATAACCGAGGACACCATGGTCAGACAGTGCTGGTGAACGGACCGCCAGCAAAGGGGTTGAGAGACACTGGGGCCACAATCACTATGGTACAACCCCACCGGGTGCCCCACAGGCAGAGAACTGGCCAGACAGTGGCAGTACAAGTTGCTGGAGGAGCCATACACCAGATTCCCTTGGCCCGAATCATACTGGATTGGGGTGCTGGTGAAAGAGACTGTGAAGTGGGAGTGATATCTGGCATCCCAGCTAAGGTACTGTTAGCAAATGATTTGGGGTATCTTACCAGTGCCTTCGCAAGCTCCATGTCTGTACAACCCCAAAGGGGGCTGCATTTCTGAATATGGTTGTAGAAAAAATGGACAGTTGTTACACAGCTGGAGCTTCTCCCTCCACCTTCACCATTTAGTTCCGGACCTAGCAGGTCCAACAAAAAGGCTGATAGACTATCCTGGAAAGAAGATACCTGAAAGACTTTGTGGACAGTGCAGAGGTGGATCAGTTGGGATCACACCTGATCTGTCCAAGACTTGGGTGGGGAGTAGTGTGACCAGATGGAATAATTTAGAACTATAACATTTGAAATATTGATCACTGTTTTGTACATTGTGTGACATTTGGTAAATCTGGGGAATCAGATTGCAGAGTGGGCTGTTAAGTCCAGCACTCTGGCTTGTTTTAAGAATACTCCATGTGCTAAGGAATGTGCTAAGTAATGTGAATTGACTCCTGCTGTGCTTCATTGACCAGTCAGGGGAGGTTATTATGGACCAGTTAAAATGTCCTTTTTTCAAGCACTAATTTGTATTCTAATCTTGATAAGAGTGTCTGGAAGTGTATATAAGCAGTGTGTTTTATCAATAAAGGCTGTTCTGTTCTACTCTCCTTAATACAAGTCTTGGCTGTATTTCTGGAGGGGGTTGGGCTGGGGATTCTCACCTTGGCCACTGCAGGAGCGAATTCACTTGCCTCGCCGGTCTACTGGCGTAGGGCCTCTGGAAACCCCACCTAGGATCCTGCAGCTAAATTCACTAGCCCTGCCAGTCTGCTTGGAGGCAGCATCCAGTTGTTCCTGCCTGAGTATCCAGGACCTCCAGGAAGCAGCAGGGCTCCAGCCAGCCGGGGAAGAGGGGCAGCAGCAATGGCGGTTCAGGAACCGACGACCCCAAAAGGGTCCGGTAAATCCTGGTACCGTCACAACCAACCTAGCCTGAATGGTAATGGTCAAGTCCCTGTTGAACCCCCTTCATGCTGTCCAAAACTACATCATGCACAGCACAAAAACAATGCACAATGTCATGTGTCAGTCACAGATCCAACTGTTATGTGTATCACAATGTCATACACAGAGTGTCAAAGAGGTCAGCACACAACCCCTTGAATGCCACAGGGATAAGTAATGCATTGGTCGACAATACATTGGCTAGTCCCTTGGCAACCAAAGGGTTACCAGAGAATAGCAAGGAGGGGAATTGGTGTGTTTCCTATTGTATTGTTACTGCATGTCAGGGCTAGACGTTGTACATGTAGGTAGTTAGTCTAAGTGGAATAGTCAAGGTTCAGCTTTCTGCATCATATGTAGCCTGCAGAGTGGGGATGGCCAGGGGGCATTCCCCGCCATCCCCACTCTGCAGGACATATGTGATCCACAGGACTCAACCATGATGGGGGGGGGCATTCTCTAGGGTGTCAGAAAGAGGTGACAATGTGTACATGACAACTGCAGTGTCATCACACCTGCAATCCCTGTGTTGTTCTGTGGAGCCAATGCACTGAGATCTAAACAACACGTGACATACCAGTGCTTAGGCTCCATAGCATAACAAACATGTGAAAAGGTAGAAACAACCTCCAATAGTACATTCTAACAATGCACATGTTTGCTGTGTGTTAGGATTTTAGCTGTCCTGGGGTGTGTTTGTGTGTCCTCCAGCTGTTTAGGTTGCTGGGTTCCACACATCATGTTGGCTGGTGTGCTTGGTGTGGTTATTCCTGCTGCCGACATCATTGATTGATTGGCCTTTGTAGTCATAGGTCCTCACTGGTGCATTGCTGTGTTTAGAGGTCCTGGTGTGTTTGCTATTGAGGCCTAGGTGTAGAATGTGCAGTGGGTTTGTGTCACTCAAGGTGTGATAGTTCAGTGTTGCTCACCACATGGATCCTGATGAATGGGGATAGCAAGGAGGTATATGCCTTGCCATCCCCATTGCTCAGGATACACATGATGACCAAATCACACCACTGCAGGTTAGTGTAATCAATGTATGTGATCACGTCAAACCTAGCAATGTGTGTTAGGATGGTAACCAATGCATTGCAAAGCAATGCAATGGATACCATCCTGCCACTCAACGGTTCGCGTGTCAAAGTAATAGTCTTGCAGCACTCCTGTCATAGTTCACATTACTGATTACATCATGTCATTTCCCCACACAGCACACCAGTCAGCAGGAGCGGAGGACACAGGAGGTTCCTCCTCTGAGGAGGCCAGCACCTCCAGTGCACTACCACCACCACCACCACAGCAGCAGAGGCAGCCGCAGCAGTGGCCATCTCATGGCCCCCAAGGCCCACCGCCCCACCAGCAGCCACAGCAGTGGCCACAGCATGGCCCCCAGGGCCCACCGCCCCACCAGCAGCCGCAGCCGTGGCCACAGCATGGCCCCCAGGGCCCACCGCCCCACCAGCAGCCGCAGCAGTGGCCACAGCATGGCCCCCAAGGCCCACCGTCCCACCAGCAGCCGCAGCAGTGGCCACAGCATGGCCCCCAAGGCCCACCGCCCCACCAGCAGCAGTGGCCATACCATGGCCCCCAAGGCCCACCGCCCCAGCAGCAGCAGCAGCAGTGACCCCAGCATGGCCCCCAGGGCCCACCTCCCACAGTCCAGCACCGGTACACTACCTTGCAGGATGTAACGACAGCCATGGG
This sequence comes from Rhinophrynus dorsalis, assembly GCA_037306005.1. Classification (NCBI taxonomy): domain Eukaryota; kingdom Metazoa; phylum Chordata; class Amphibia; order Anura; family Rhinophrynidae; genus Rhinophrynus; species Rhinophrynus dorsalis. The sequence goes on along the minus strand of CM074727.1, from coordinate 85,602,371 downwards.
GAGGCACCGGATGCCCGACATAGTGGGGATGCCACAGCATGGGCCACTGCAGGCAGCCACCAGGCCACAGCCACGGGACACTAGCCAGTGGCCAATGGACTATGAACATTTTGGCCTCATTGGCCAGCCACAACGGCCACAGGCCCTGGTGGTGGTCACCACACCATCCCCGCCCCAACACACAACACCCCTACAAACCATGGTAGCCACACATATGGCAGATGTGCCATCCCCAGGGGGTCACTCATCTGGGGATGCAGTGATGGGCTCCCCATGCTCCCTCCACATCCGGACCTATGAGTCCACCCCATCTCCCCCACCACCTGTGGTGGAGCCACAGGACAGCCAGAGGGCATCCCCACCACTGTCGCGTTCCCCCTCCACACCACACACTCCTGACAACACCATGGTGATGGATCAGGAGTGTCTGGTACTCCAAAGGAGGCAACTCAGGGTGGCCAGGAGGTGTGCGCGGTCACTCAACAGGCTTGAGCAGCATATGGCACACCTCTTGGACAGCATGAGGGCACTGGAGGCCCATCAAGTTACTCTCAGCAACCACCTGGTCACCCACACCAACAGGATGACAGCTTCAATTGACCAGGTGGTTGCTGAGCTCCATGAGAGTAACAGGCTGGAGACCATCCGCCAGGCCCAGGCCTCCAGTTCCAGTGCCTTAACCCCTGCCAGCACTCCACCAGTGGCACCCCCAGCCCCCAGAACCACTCGGGCCTCACGGCATCAAGCCACACCTGCAGCCCCGCCCAAAGCACCCCCCAAAAAAAGAAAATAAATGTGCAGTTGTTGCTTCAGAACATATCCATGTCTGTGTTTTATTCAGATGACACAGTTAGAGGGGCAGAGTTGTCTCCAATGCATTGCAAAGCTATGCATTGAACACAACTCATACACATCTAACATGGGTGTCAAGTAATGAGTTGTCTCCAATGCATTGCAAAGCTATGCACTGAACACAACTCATACACGCTGAGTGGCGTCACAAGCTTTTACAGCAGGGGTGAACACACACAGCACATACAGACATGTTTGTCCAAGTTCAACTCACAGACATCTGAAAGCCGAACAACATCAGGGTGTTGTTCCATGACGTGACTTGAACTTAAACAACATGAACACATTAGAAATCCCAACAGATCAACCACATGATCACAATTAAGGGGATAGTAATGCTTAGGATGTGTCAAGACATATGTAGTTGGGTTCACCCCCCTGATTGAACAAGGGAACTACCACTGCTGAAAGTTGTTTCATCCCAAGGTTATCCCAGCGCAAAGCTTGAAGTCATAGATCAAATATCACAGTGGCCTGAAGGTGTCAAATGGCACTGTGGCTACATCATCCTATGGGGATCCATGGTGCAGGGACCAGAGCTGTCCATAGGATGGTGTAGTAACAGCGCCATTTGACACTTTCAGGCCACTGTGATATTCAATCTATGAATGTAAACTTTGAGCTGGAACAACTTTTGAATTAAACACCTGTCAGCAGTGGAAGTTCACTTGTTTCACTCAGGGTGATAAACTCTACTGCATGGATTTTCAAACATTCAATGTATTACTATCATCTTTTCAAAGAACATGAAGAGGGAGAAGTAATCAATGACACAAGATAGATAGTCATATACGATCATATGTTTTATTGATATCAACACTAACAAACAGATGATCCTCATGGACGTGGAGTAAACATGTCACCGGAACAAACTTCTGGACCATGTGAAATCATGGCATGGATGCCTGCAGAGAGTGGAAACAAGATTGAAGGTGCACTATGAACACAACAGTCATGCTATTCCTTTACCATCATATCTCTCTCTCTCTCTCTCCCTCTCTCTCTCATATATATATATATATATATATATATATATATATATATATATATATATATATATATATATATGGTGTGTTGTCCATGACCAGTCATGTGGATTATGATGGACTAATGGTAAGGTGTGTGTTATCCAGGTAATTATTTTCTGGTGTGTGGTTAGTGGTGTGATGTGTTGTAATTGGTATGTACCTGCCAGGTCTGTGTTTTGTCTCCATGGACTGCTGAGGTTACATAGGTGAGCTTGATATGTTGTTGGAGTGACAGGTGTGCATGTGGTGTTGTGTGTTAACCCCTGTTGGTCAGAGGTGTTTTGGGATGGCTTATGTTGTGCTGCTTTGTGTTTCCCTTGTCCCTGAGGGGTTGCTTGATTCTTATGGTTTGTCTGTGTAGGCCGGTGGTTCCCAACCAGGGTGTCATGTGATGTTGGTGCCCCATGTGCACTAGCTCAGGATGCATCACTTTTCCCATGTTGCTATGTTCTGCACTGGTGATTGGTAATATTGAATTTACACATTTTTGGGGGGATGTGTGTATGGGACATTTGAAGCACTATTCCTCCTCATTGCCATTGACAAAGTGGTATCTGATGCTGGCCATATGTTATTTTTATTTGGGTATTCCCTTGTGCCCTCAGGGGGTGCCCTGGAAGAGGGTGGCAGGATTGTATTTGCTGCCCGCTTCCTCCAATACCTCTCCTCTCCACACGCGTTGGCATTGTGCCAACGCATCTGCGAATTGTAGAATAGGCGACGCCAGGCAGGGGACAATGGCGACGCGTGGGCACAATGCCAACACGTCTGCGAATTGTAGAATAGGCGACGTCAGGCAGGGGACAATGGCGACGCGTGGGCACAATGCCAACGCGTCTGCGAATTGTAGAATAGGCGACGTCAGGCAGGGGACAATGGCGACGTGTGGGCACAATGCCAACGCGTCTGCGAATTGTAGAATAGGCGACGCCAGGCAGGGGACAATGGCGACGTGTGAGGAGAGGAGAGGTATTGGAGGAAGCGGGCAGCAAATACAAGCCTGCCACCCGCTTCCTCCGATGTCTCTCTTGTCCCCAGCCTTTTCTTATGCTGCGGGCTTCACAGCCACCCGCAGCAATGGCACTTTTATGAATGAAGGGAAGCGCTGCAGTCAGAGTGCAGCCTGCTCCCTCAATTGTATTTTAACCCTTTGAGTGCCAGAGTGGAATGCAGCGCACGGCTTTGCAATGCGTTGCTTACCACTCTGGCACTCAAAGGGTTAATAATGTCCTACTTACTGTGTCCCATTGTTATTGGTGTTTTTGCTCCACTCTGCATTGGAAGGAGAGTGGAGAAAAAATAATGATAGCAATGGGACACAGGAGGTGGGCATTATAAATGAATGAATCTAAGTCAATCTATGTTTCATAATAGTATTTAAATAATACAATGTATGAAACACACCCACTCACACACATACAGGCATACCTTGCCTATTAACCCTTTGGGTACCAGAGGGCTAGGAGACATGCTAAGCAATGCTTTCCTACCTCTCTGGTAATCCAAGATTTGATTGTGGAGTACAAGACAGATTTGTCCACTACATGGAAGTCCATGAGGTGGATGTGGATGGGGTTAGTATGTCCCATATATGCAATATATGTGACATATTAACCCTTTGAGTGCCAAGTGGGTACATTGTACGAGTTTGGACAGCTGTACCCGCTGTGCCAAGCTCGTACAATGTACCCACTAAAATGCGGTCACTGCATGAGCCGGTATAACCGGCATGCAGTGGCCGCATTAAAAAAAAAAAAAAGCTGGCCAATCGTGGGGGGACATGAGGATCACTCCTCATGTCCCCCCTGTTATTGATCTCCCAGCCGATTGCGCTGGGAGATCAATAAAAGAAGAGGAGAAGCGCAGCAGAAGCGCAGCTTCTCCTCTTCCGTCTCTCCTACCCGAACTTCCGGGTAGGAGTGGGCCGGACCGGGGGAAGCCTCCCAACGTCATCAGTGACATGGTCACTGATGACGTTGGGAAAGTTTCCCCGGTCCCATTCACTCCTACCGGTGGTAGGAGAGAAGGGCAGGAGAGCTTTTGCTCTCCTGCAAGTCGCCTTATTGATCTCTCAGTCGATCGGCTGGGAGATCAATAACTGGGGGGACACCAGGAGGGGTCCTGATGTCCCCCACGAGGTCTGAATAAATAAATAAAATAAAAAATAAAAAAATAAAGGCAAAAGTAACCCTGTGAGTGCAACAGGGGTCCCCAGCACATTGCTTTGCAATGTGCTGGAGACCCCAGTGGCACTCACAGGGTCATTTCTTTGGGTTTTTTTTTTTTTTTTTAAAGACCTCATTGGGGGGATCAGGGGGGATCCTGATGCCCCTCAATGAGGTCTATTATTTAAAAAAAAAAAAAAATGTTTAACCCTGTGTGTGCCGGGGGGGGGTCCAATGCACCCCCCCTCCTGTGGCACACACAGGGCTTTTATCATTACTTTGTTACTAGAGATTGTTGGGGGGCCATCAGGATTGGTCCTGATGGCCCCCCAACAAGCTCTGATTACAAAGTAATAATAGAAAAAAAAATTAACCCTCTGAGTGCCAGAAGGGTCCAATGCATTGCTTTGCAATGCCCTGGAGACCCATGTGGCACTCACAGGGACATTTATTTTGATTCCTTTTATTTATTTTTTTTAAGACCTCATTGGGGGGAATCAGAGGGGTCCTGATACCCACCAATGAGGTCCATAATAAAAAAAAATGTAAAGAAAAAAAAATTAACCCTGTGTGTGCCACAAGGGGGGCCAATGCAGCCCCCCTTCTGCGGCACACACAGGGCATTTATCATTACTTCGTTATCAGAGATTGTTGGGGGGCCATCATGATTGGTCCTGATGGCCCCCCAACAAGCTCTGATTACCAAGTAATGATAAAAAAAATTAACCCTCTGAGTGCCACAAGGATCCAGTGCATTGCTTTGCAATGCGCTGCAGACCCCTGGGGCACTCACAGGGTCACTCTCTTTGTGGACATATATATTTTTTTACTAAGACCTCATTGGGGAGGGATCAGGGGGTCCTGATGCCCCTCAATGAGGTATATAATAAAAAAAAAATAAATCAAAAATTAACCATGTGTGTGCCACTGGGAGGGGGGTTCAATGCAGACCCCCTTCCTGTGGTACACACACGACTTTTTATCATTACTTTGTGATCAGAGCTTGTTTGGTGGCCATCTGAATGCAAAGTAACGCTAAAAAAAAATTAACCCTTTGTGTGCTGGACACAACTGTGGCACATAAAGGATTTTTTCCCCCTTTATTTTTTATTTAGACCTCATTGTATGGGTTCTGATGGCCCCAACGAGGTCTACACAAAAATATTGGGGGAAAAAGCCCCAAAAAATGCACATGCAACAGGAAGGGGGTCCAGCGCAATGCTTTGTATGAGGGGACATACAGTGCACAATGGTAGTCAGAGATCTCCCATACACACTATCAGACACTGCCCCACCATCACCACCATCCTTGCTCCTCTGCTCATACCCACACACACTGCCTAATCCCTCACCGTCTCACACATTTTGTTAGACTTGTAGTCACAGGTCCGCACGTACACCGGCTGACGTCCTAGCTTCTTTCATCTGTTAGCCATAAAATCACACATACACTGTTTGCTTTCCCATTTCTGTTTCACTGGTAGCTACGCTCTTGTAGCGTAAATTGGTATGTCAACCCAGAGCAGTGGGGTGCCATTTTTTTTTGGCTGGCAAGAAGTCCTCCTAGGAAATCCCACGCCATTGAACCATTTTAGTATCTTTGAAGTGACTGATGTGTAAAACAAATGTTTGTTTTTCTTTCCTGTAGCACCACATTCTGGAAATAGTTGTTCCAACTAACTTAGGGGTACAAAGGCAAGTGACCCCTCATTAGATGCGGCAGGTTGTCTTCTTTCCAAAATGGTATGGTTTATCTACCTTTTCTTCAATTCTGAAGGTGTTACAGCCATTTTTGTACAGGCAAGTCACATTTGAGAAAATGTTAGAAACATCAGAGGTTGTAGTAGGTGTAGTTTTCTACTTCTAGCACCCCCTAAGGTAGGTCAACTCATACCAATGGGGTGTCGTTTGACTCCTAAGAGCACTAGCTAATGAATGCAGTTGAAAATTCCATGGTTTTTACAGAGCTCCATACATTTGAAGGGGCAGAAATGTAAGCAAATGCCTTTTTTTTCATTAGCGCCACCTCCTGGAAGCATTTGTGCATACCAGCCTTTGGGTAAGAAGGCAAGTGACCCCTCATTATATGCGGCAGGTTGTTTTCTTTTCAAAATGGCATTGTTTCTCTACCTTTCCTGCATATCTATTAAGGTTATAACCATTTTAGTGCAAGCAGATAATTTAAAAAACAAAAGTGTCAGGTTTACGTACGTGTTCCTAGCACCCACATATTGTATGTTAACCCACACAAATGGGCTACCATTTTTCTCATGATGGTAGCAAGTACTGAATACAGCAGGAAATGTTATGGTTTTCAAAGATTTTAGTATCTTTGAAGTGGTGGAAATGTAAAAAAACATGTATTTATTCCCATAGCGCCACCTTTTGGAAATATTTGTGCACTTCAGCCCAGGGGGTAGAAAGGCAAGTGACCCCTCATTTCATGCGGGAGAATGTCTACTTTCCAAAATGGTATACCTTTTATACCTTTCCTTCATGTCTCTAACAGTTATGGACATTTTAGTACAAGCAGCCATTTTCGAAGAAACAAACAGGTAGGTGTAGTTATGTGCTTCTGGCACCCCTAAGGTAGGTCGACGCATTCCAGTGGGGTCATTTTTCTCCTAAGAGCACTAGCTAATGAATACAGTTGGAAATACCATGGTTTGTACATATTTCAGTACATTTGAAGGGGCTGAAATGTAAGAAAATGCCTTTTTTTTTCATTAGCGCCACCTTCTGGAGGCATTTGTGCACTCCAGGCTTGGGGTAACAAGGCAAGTCACCCATCATTAGATGTGGCAGGGTGTCTTCTTTTCAAAATGGTATGGTTTGTGTACCCTTTCTTCACTTCTGTAGTTGTTATAACCATTTGTGTACAGACAAGTAATGTTCGAGAAAATGTTAGAAAAATTTGAAGTTGTAGTGGGTGTCGTTTTGCACTTCTAGCGCCCCCTGAGGTAGTTAAACTCATACCAATGGGGTGTCATTTTTCTCCTAAGAGCACTAGCTAATGAATACAGTTGGAAATACCATGGTTTGCACACATTTCAATACATTTGAAGGGGCAGAAATGTAAGAAAATGCCTTTTTTTTCCATTAGCGCCACCTTCTGGAGGCATTTGTGCACTCCAGGCTTGGGGTAACAAGGCAAGTCACCCATCATTAGATGCGGCAGGGTGTCTTCTTTTCAAAATGGTATGGTTTGTGTACTCTTTCTTCACTTCTGTAGTTGTTGTAACCATTTGTGTACAGACAAGTAATGTTTGAGAAAATGTAAGAAAAATTTGAAGTTGTAGTGGGTGTCATTTTGCACTTCTAGCTCCCCCTGAGGTAGTTAAACTCATACCAATGGGGTGTCATTTTTCTCCTAAGAGCACTAGCTAATGAATACAGTTGGAAATACCATGGTTTGCACACATTTCAGTACATCTGAAGGAGCTGAAAATTAAGAAAATGCCTTTTTTTTTCATTAGCGCCACCTTCTGGAGACATTTGTGCACTCCAGGCTTGGGGTAACAAGGCAAGTCACCCATCATTAGATGCGGCAGGGTGTCTTCTTTTCAAAATGGTATGGTTTGTGTACCCTTTCTTCACTTCTGTATTTGTTATAACCATTTTTGTACAGACAGGTAATGTTTGAGAAAATGTTAGAAAAATTAGAGGTTGCAATAGGTGTAGTTTTGTACTTGTAGCGCCCCCTGAGGTAGGTGAACTCATACCAATGGGGTGTTATTTTTCTCCTAAGAGCACTAGCTAATGAATACAGTTGGAAATGCCATGGTTTTCACACATTTCAGTACATTTGAAGGGGCAGAAATGTAAGAAAATGCCTTTTTTTTTCATTAGCGCCATCTTCTGGAGGCATTTGTGCACACCAGGCTTGGGGTAACAAGGAAAATCACCCCTCATTAGATGCAGCAGGTTGTCTACTTTCCAGAAATATATAGTTTTATATAGTTATTCCACTGTTTTAGGGTAGTTTTACCACAAAAACCCTAGAATGCGCATATTAGTTTATAAAGTTGAAAATGTCATTTTGCGCTGCTGGTGATTAGGGCTCTACGCTAGCCATGGACGTAGGTAAAACTATACAAATTTGGTATTTTTTTACTCGGGGGACTCGAGGCTTTTTCAAATAATTGAAACTTTTTCAATCAAGGTAAATGTTTTTGATACATAGTATGTGATTTTAGCAAAATGAGTAAATTTTCACTTTTTTTTGTCATTATGACATCATAGCTTTTTGCACGATGTAAAATTCTCTTCATGTAAGGTATCACAAGAAAGCTCAATTCGTTCTGAAAAAAACAATATATAGTTTTCCATATGTAACTAAAAATCCCCAGAGGAAATCAAGCCTAAATGGAAGGATAGCAAAAATGTTGAAAAAGTGTCTGGCCTGCAGGGTTCAGAAAATGGCCCGAGCCTCTGGCACTGAAGGGGTTAAGGGGGGATGTGGAAGGGGGCATTGTGTAGTGTTGGTGTACTAGTTTTGTTGATTGTAACCCTTTGAATGCCACAGGGGTGAGCAGTGCACATCCCTATGGCATTCAAAGCAGTCCATGGTGCTGAAAGCCATCTCTGTGTTCCCCTAGTACCTGGGTAGGGAAAAGCACAGAGAATGCTGTTCAGAACTGTCAACGGTGGTTTTTTTACACTGCCTCCTGTGCTATTCTCCAAAAAAAATAGGCGTTAGATTTCTGGAGAGAAATGTTGCAATTTAACGCGCGTTAGCCCTAACTCCAACATTTGAATCGCTTTTGGCGTCGCTTGTACATTATCCTCTATGGGTGAGATCTTGCTGTTCTGGCGACGGGCGACGTCTGTTTCAGAACTGGCTTCGCTTGTTTCTAGTGGAACATTTGCATTGCTCAGTTGATGTTAAAAGCAGCGTCGCCAGTTTTTTTTGGCGATGCCAACATTTGAATCGAGCCCTAAATTAGCTAGACTGGAGAATGAAAAAAAATATTGCTAAGGAGAGCAAGAGCAACCCAAAAAATATTTAAATACATTAATGGCAAAAAATGGAAGTCTGATAATGTTGGGTCCTTGTTATCTGAAACGTGTGAGATAGTCAGTGGGGACAGAGAGAAAGCAGATATTTTAAATAATTTCTTTTCTTCTGTTTTTACCAAGGGAGACCCAATGGTCAAGAATTTGCAAACTACTTTTACAGAACAGTCACAGCAAGCATGGGATTGGCTAACACAAGCAAAAGTGTTAAAACAATTGAACGGTGTTAAGGTAGACAAAGCCCCGGGGCCGGATATTATACACCCACGGGTACTTAAAGAGCTAAGCCAGGTCCTGGCCAGACCATTATTTTTGATTTTCAGGGATTTTTTTATTTCTGGTATGGTGCCCACAAATTGGCGTAAAGCAGATGTGGGGCCCATATTTAAAAAGAGATCAAAATCACAGTTAGTAAATAACAGACCTGTAAGCTTGACATCTGTGGTAGGGAAGCTGTTTGAAGGGTTGCTAAGGGAATATATTCAAGAATTCAGCTTGAACAGGAATGCCATTAGCAGGAACCAACATGGCTTTGTTAAAGACAGGTCTTGTCAAACTAACTTGATTGCATTTTATGAAAAAGTGAGTAAAAATATAGATGTGGGAGCGGCGGTTGATTTGATCTATTTAGACTTTGCCAAGGCATTTGATACGGTTCCACACAAGAGGTTACTGTACAAACTGAGTGAAATAGGCTTAGGGGAAAATGTTTGTGTATGGATTGGAAATTGGCTGAAAGACAGAATGCAAAGAGTGGTAGTAAATGGCAAGTTCTCCAATTGGATAAACGTGATAAGTGGAGTACCTCAGGGATCTGTCCTGGGTCCTCTTATTTTTAATTTGTTTATTAATGATGTCCCAGAGGGCATAGGGAGCCATGTATCAGTGTTTGCTGATGACACAAAACTAAGTAAAGTAATAAAGTCTGAACTGGATGTGTCTTCATTAAAAGAGGATTTGGACAAATTGAGTAACTGCGCAGGCAAATGAGATTCAAAATAGACAAGTGTAAAGTTATGCATTTTGGGTATAATATAATAATGAAAAGGATTTGGGAGTAATGGTAGACAATAGATTTAGCCGTAGCGTGCAGTGCCAGCTGGCAGCTTCAAAGGCCAATAAGATATTGGCATGTATTAAAAGGGGTATTGACTAAAGGGAGGATGATATTATTATGCCTCTTTACAGGTCCATGGTAAGACCCCACCTAGAATATGCAGTTCAAATCTGGGCGCCCCCTCTGAAAAAGGACATTATGGAACTAGAGAGTGCAGACGAGGGCTACAAAACTAGTAAGGGGAGTGGAAAGTTTTAGTTATAAAGAGAGGCTAGAAAAGTTAAACTTGTACACACTAGAGACACGGCATCTTAGAGGGGATATGATAACACTATATAAATATGTTCAGGGCCCATACAAAGGGCTCTCCAAAGACCTGTTCATTAACCGAACAGTACAAAGGACAAGGGGCCACCCGTTTAGACTTGAGGAAAGGAGATTTCATCTACAACAGGGGAAGGGTTTCTTTACAGTAAGGACAATAAAGGTATGGAATTCACTGCCTGAGGAGGTGATGCTATCGAATACATTAGATGTCTTTAAAAAGAGCCTGGATACTTATTTAAAAGAGCTGAAAATAGAGGGCTATGTACGTTAGTACTGGGATTAATATTTAGTTAGTGCTTGTTGATCCAAGGAGAAATCTGACTGCCATTTGGAATCAAAAAGGAATTTTGCCCCCCCCCATTCAAGGCAGAATTTTAAATTGCTGTATTGAGGGGGGGGGGGTTGCCTTCTTTTGGATCAGTGATGGTAAACAGGAATAGGAAAAGGGTAGAACTAGATGGATGCAAGTCTTTTTTTCAACCTAAATTACTATGTAAATATTCCTGCTCCATGGCCACAATAGTCCTAGCCATAAAGCCCTGTTCGGGGCAACGGCCCTGATGGGCCTACAGGGGACCCTGCAGGGTTAGAGTGGGGGCTATAGTTGTCCTCTGGAGGTAAATCTGTGGTCCTAGATCTTTCCATGATCTCCTCATCCAGGCCCTGAAGAAGTTTCACCAAGTCAATCTTTTTTAGTCCGCGAACATCCTGTCCCCGTTCCTCCTCCATGTGCTGGAGTTCCGCCACCGATCTCTGCTTGTAAACGTCGGCCATGGTAACGGCTGGATCCAGGTGGTGGTTTGGATCTCCTCAATGTATTGAGAGAGAAGATCCCACTGCTATCACCAGTGTAACAGATACCTAAGTCCGCAGATGGACTTAGGCCATTGTGCCTGGTTTCTCTTTCCAGAGGAGGGCTACAAGTAGGTAGTCTGGCCATTCATTCTCCCAGAGCTGCTTCCTAGGATGGGGGCCAAAAGGAAACCCTTGATACCATCCACCGACAAAGTGACAGGACACGGATGAAGTTCCAAAACTAACACACTTTTTTTGGCAAACTTCAGCTCTTTTATACAACGTTAATCACATTACAACTTAATACCAGACAATGCATACAAAAGGCAGTGACAAAGGGTGCATACATAATACAAAGGTCCAGACATGGTCACATTATTTAGAAAAAGGGACTGAAGAGGGGTAAACACTGGGACAAAAGGCTGAGGGGCTCAAATACACATTTTACACAATGGCCAGGGGGTTGAAGCAACTTTTAATCGGTTTGAATATTCCGTTTCAACCCCTGGCCAATCAGCATCCTGGAAACGGCTGGCCAATCCTGGTTAAGTCCGTCATGGCTGTCTCAGCCTATCAGCACCCTTGGGAGGGCAGATAACCAGCCAATCCCATGTTAACTCTATAGAGGACCTTTAAAAGTCACCAAAGTGGCCAATCAGAGAGCTGCCTCCTCCCCAGGCATTACACAGTTCAACATGATGTCTGTAAGTTGATCAGTGACCTGTGCCCTGAAAGACTGAGTTTGGATACCTGCTGGAAAAATACTATAAGTATATTGTGTGTGGTGTAGTGTGGTAAAGGAGAAGTTAAAAACAAATCTTTGGGTTTTGTTTTCCCTCTCTTTGCTGTGAGACAAGCAAATAATTGAAGTCTGGTGTGGTGGGAGTGACTAATTGCTGTGTTTGTAATTGGTGGATTCCTGGATTAAATAGCAGATACATAGTGAATACTTGAACGTGTGAATCTTGCATCAGTGTGTAAGTGCAGAAGTGTGGTAAGTGCGGGAATTTAAAACAGGGGAATTCAGGTAAGTGCAGAAGTGTGGTAAGTGCGGGAATTTAAAAAAGGGGGAATTCAAACACAGGGGACTGCTATTACAAGGGACTGGTTCCAAGTGAAGAGTTAGAAAAAATCTGGTTAAGTACATAAGAGTGTGTTAGGTGTTTTATTGGTATTTTATTAAGGTTTAAAAAAAAAAAAAATTGTGTGGGTATTGCAAGAGTTAAAAAAACTGTTTATTGGGTTTTTCTCTGGCCTGTGTGATTAGGGCTGATTGCTAAGGGATTTCATCTGGCTGCTAGTTACTATAAATACAGTCCATTAGCTCTGTGGAGCTGGCTCTGTGAGACTGCTATTACAAGTGACTGGTTCCAGGTGAAGAGTTAGAAGGAATCTGGTGATTATCATTTCAAAGGATTTATTGCTTTCACATTTAAGGTTGGTTACTTACCATATAGTGAGCATTAGAGGATAATATAAAGCTATTTGAATTGCAAAACCAAGCATGAGTGATAGCAGGTTAGCCAATCTCACGCAGTGCACATCTTGTCACATGTTTGAACACTTGGAGTAATCGTTCCAGGGGTCATACCGCTGTGCCAAGTGTGAGCATATTTTCTCTTTAGAGTCTAAGATATTGGATTTGGAGAGAAATATTGCAACATTGCGAGACATTGGAAACCTGGAAAGGAGTTTAGAACTCACAGAGCAGGTACTATGTGGGGTTAGTGGTGAAGAGGGTGGAGTTGTAGATGAGGAGCTACAGGTAGCCAGCTGGGTAACAGTAAGGAGGGGAGGTAGTGGGCAGAGGAAGAGGAAGGCCAGTTCTGAGTTGACTCAGTCCAACAGATTTGCAAGATTGTGTGAAGATGTTGATGAGAATTGCTCAGAATTGGCAACACTGGAGAGGGCTGATTCCTCTAGCAGCCAGGGGAACAGTTCCCCTTCCAGGCTAGATGGGATGCAGAGCAGGCAGAAACCAAGGCAGGTGGTGGTAATAGGGGACTCTATTATTAGGAGGGTAGATAGGGTAATCTGCCGCCAGGAACGTGAATGCCGAACAGTATGCTGTCTCCCGGGTGCTCGGGTTCGGCATGTTGCGGACAGGGCTGACAGATTATTGGGAGGGGCTGGAAGTGATCCAGCTGTCTTGGTACATATTGGAACCAATGACAAAATGGGAGGAAGATGGAGGTCCCTAAAGAATGATTTCAGGGATTTAGGGTGCAAGCTTAAGGCAAGGACCTCTAAGGTAGTATTTTCTGAAATACTACCTGTGCCATGCGCCAGTGCAGGTAGGCAGAGGGAGCTCAGGGAGCTTAATGCATGGCTCAAGCAATGGTGTAGGAAGGAGGGTTTTGGGTTTTTAGAACACTGGGCAGACTTTACTGTATACTTTACTGTATATTGAAATTGAATTTGCTCTTGACGAAGTGGCAGTCGTTTCAGTCACGAAACGCGTTGAGCGATAACAATATCATATTCAAGGTATTACATGTTTGCAGAATGATAGCTATGAAGTTTTAAAGATTCTAGCAATAGTGCTGAATATACAGTAAAACGCTTAAAAGCTCATGGGACACTTGTTTTAAATTGCTGAGCAGTGATATATAGCGTTTTTACAATTTTTATAGTGTTGGCTACCATATTTTTATTTTGAGTGGATTATCATATTGAAACTTTCTCATTTTTTATTCCAATTATTTTTGATTGCAATTATTTATTAAACATTGTGAACTTTGCATGTAGATTGTTTATATGTTTGCCATACAAATAAATTAAAAGTTTCTGGTGTAAAGCACAAATTGAAGTAATAATGTGTGGTGAAAACTAGAAACAACAATTATCATTTTAAATATAATAGAGTGCAAGCAGGAACCATGCTACAGTGAAGTGTATTGAATGAACATTAACATATTAACTAAGAGGCAAGATACTCTCTCATTTATGTGAGTGACGCACTTAAAGGAGAAAGGTGTCTCCAGAGGCCATTTGGAATAATACATTCAGAGGTACATTGTATTATCATTCTTTGCGCTGTCCTATTTCTTCTTTTTTCTACATATACTTATTGTGACGTGGACTGTGAGTTGTGAAGTTCACAATAGATGGCAGCAAAGAAGAAGTAAGTAAGAAGTAAAAAAAGACATAAAAGATAAAAAATAAAAAATAAAAAAGAAAAACGTGAGTAAGCACCTCTGAAGAATAACATCCTCACTAGAATAATAGCCCATCTACACAGAGCGCTATATCAAAACCCTTTTTTCTGGACTAACAATATTAATTCAGAACAGGATATTTTCTCTCTACAGAGGGACTTACATACAATGTCAGAATTGGGCAAACATGTGGAATATGAAGTTTAATGTGGGGAAGTGTAGAGTCATGCATTTGGGAGGAAACAATCCCAAGGCTACTTATAAACTTAATGGAATCATTTTAGGTGACTCGTTGCTAGAAAAAGACCTGGGTATCCTTGTCAACTACAAACTTGGAAACAGTGACCAGTGTCAAACAGCAGTAGCAAAGGCAAAAAAGTCCTGTCTTGCATAAAAAGAGGTATTGAAGCAAGAGTGGATAACATTATTTTGCCATTATACAAATCATTGGTAAGACCTCACCTTGAGTATGCAGTGCAATTGTGGGCACCGGTTCTGAAAAAGGATATACTAGAACTAGAGAGGGTACAGCGGAGAGCAACAAAATTAATTAAGGGAATGGAGGACTTGACATATGAGGAACGACTAAACAAACTTGGTTTATTTACTCTAGAGAAAAGATGACTAAGAGGAGACCATATCACATTGTACAAGTATATGAGAGGTCAATACAAGGATCTCTGCGGTGAGCTATTTATTCCAAGGCCTGATCAGGTGACCAGGGGACACCCCTTGAGATTAGAGGAAAGGAGGATTCAACTTCAGCAGAGGAAGGGTTTTTTTATGGTAAGGTCTGTCAAATTGTGGAATTCATTGCCCAGTGAGGTAGTTATGGCAGATACAATGGATACATTTAAGAGAAGATTAGATACATTTCTTTCAAAAGGGAACATACAGAGTTATACTGTTTATCAGTAGGCTTATCAGGAAGGTCTGATAAAGACTAATTTAATTGGTAGCAGGAAAGCTATAAAATTCTCAGTTACTGAGGTATGAGGCGAAGGTTGAACTTGATGGACTTGTGTCTTTTTTCAACCTAACTTACTATGTTACTATGTTACTATGGCGGATCTTTTTGGTATCTAGGTAAAGTGACTCCAGCTGGTTGTCGGATGTATTACAGGCTTGTGACAATCCAGTAAGCCCATTGTCCACTCCCTTTAAACATGTGGCCAATTGGGTCTGTCAGGTGCCCTTTTGTGGTGTTCCTGTTCCTGCGCTATTGTTGCTGTGATCCTGGATTCCTGTGTACCGATTCGGCTCGTCTGACTACTCTGCTGTTCCTGCTCCGTGATTCACACGGTTTTGGCTGACGTTCCTGCTCCGTGATTGACCCGGTTCTGGCTGACGTTCCTGCTTCGTGATTGACCCGATTCTGGCTGACTTCCAGCTCCATGATTGACCCGGTTCTGGCTGACGTTCCTGTTCCATGATTGACCCGGTTCTAGCTGACGTTCCTGCTCCATGATCGACCCAGTTCTGGCTGACTTCCTGCTCCGTGATTGACCGGGTTCCAGCTTCTCATATCAGGCTGGCGACATACTGAGCCTGCTCGCAGCTAGCACTGACTGATCACATATCCGTTACTCTGTGGCCTCCGTTACTGAGCCTGTTGGTTGCCTCCGCTTTCTGAGCCTTTGAGAGATTACTACTGAGCTGTGGCCGTTGTTTCAGAGACTGCCTAGAACACTTGCTGTGCCGGTTGCCTCCGTTACCGAGCCCGTTGCATACGCCTGCCAAGCTTGTTACCTTCCATACTGAGCCACATTAACACTTGTTGAGCTGTTGCCTACTATACCGAGCCTAGCTTTACCACTGCAGAGCTGTACACCTGCTTGGTGCCGTTTACCTGGAGTTGTTGCAAAGCGCGGTGCAAAGGGCATTCCGATTCTCTGGCAGTGTAAGCTCCGTGTCGGCACCGGAAGGGTGCTTCGGCTCTGGTCCATTTTCGCTCACTGTGTTGTTCCATCCACCCGCACTTGGTGTGCGTTGGCTCTAGTATTCAGCTTGGGCAGTGTTTCCTCCAATACAGCACCTAAGGGGTGTTAGGCTCAGGTCCCATTGGCACATGCAGTGTTCCTCTCCTGCCGCACCACGGGTGCTTCCTATTCTGGCTCTAGTGGCTCTGGTAGTTTCTCTCCTTCGTTGTTACACCCCTGTTGGGGTATTGGCTCCTGCTACAGTTGGTTATTCCAAACTCTTGGGCATTTCCAGACCTTGATCTGGTTGTGATCAGTTCAGTTGCTCTGCTTGAGCTAGCTAGCTGCACTACTACTACTGGGACTGTTGATGTACCGGGCGTTGGCTAATCACCACCACAGAGACTGACTACCAGCTTGAGTGTTAACCCTTACTTGAGTTTATGCTATATTCTACCTACTCCTGCTATATTGAGCCTGTATATTACTCATTACTGTAATACGGATTCTGGCCCTCAGCGGCGCTATTCCTTATTTCATTTTAATAAAACTGTGTTTTATTTCTAACCCTGGTCTGAGTGTCTGAAAACCGTAACAGTACGAAAGGGCCATGAACTCAGATGGTAAGGGTGACGGTAATACACAGAACCTCCACTGGAGGATGGATGTCCATGAGCAACGCTTGGACCAGTTGGCACTGGCCATGCAGACCTTATTGGAACGAACGGTACACCTCGATAAACCTAACCAAAATCCGGTGGTCCCCCCAGTTCCGACACCGGACAATCATGCTGGGCAATTTGTTGCACCTTCCAGAAGTTTAACGGCGGCGGTGCCGTTACTGTTAAGATACAATGGCGAACCCACACTGTGCAGGGGGTTTATTAACCAATTAGAGATATTCTTAGAACTGACACCTCATGCCTTCCCGAATGACCGTAGCAAGGTGGGGTTCATGATATCTCTATTAACTGGTAAGGCCTTGGCGTGGGTCAACCCCTTATGGGAGAATGCCAACCCATGCACTCTGAACTTCAATGAGTTTATAAAAAAGTTTCGGAGAGTATTCGAGTTACCTGGGAGAGCCGCCTGTGCTGCCAAGAGATTGATGGAGATACAAATGGGCGATCGTGCGGTAGGCGATTACGCCATAGAGTTTCGTATACTGGCAGCAGAGGTAGGCTGGAATAATGAGGCTCTGGTGGCAGCCTTTGCCCAGGGGTTGTCAGATTCTATTAAGGATGAGATTGCTGCCAGAGATGTACCTAGTGACCAAGACGGTTATATCGATTATGTTATGCTCATTGACTCTCGCATTCGCGAGAGGCGCTTGGCTAAAAGGGCAAAATCCAGAAGCTATGGGCAAGGTAGTCCTTTGAAACCACCCTCGCCTCCCAATCCCCTTGACCGAGTATCCGAACCAAGTGAGCCTATGCAACTTGGGTTCACCAGACTTTCTAAGGAGGAGCGGGCACACCGAAAAAGCAGGGTTTATGTCTATATTGTGGCAAAGATGGGCACGTCTTACGCACATGCCCGGTACGGCCGGGAAAAGCACGCACCTAGGGTACCTTGGGGGACAGGCCCTAGGTGGTGTACAATCGTCCCCAGACTCCTGTACTCAAAAACCCACCATCCAGGTGAGTTTTTTTTCTGGGCAACCAAGCTGTGGAGGTACTAGCTCTGGTAGACTCAGGCGCAGCAGGTTATTTCATGGACCGTGCTTTCGCTGAACGGTATAATATTCCTTTGTCTAAAAGAGATACTCCACTAGCCATTGAGGCCATTGATGGCAGACCTCTAGAACCAGCTTTCATTACCATGGAAACAACTCCTATCATTATGTCAATTGGGGCTCTCCACAAGGAGGAGGTGTGTTTCCAGATCATACACTCACCTCATCACGCGGTCATTCTGGGGTTCCCATGGTTATTACTGCACAACCCCCAGTTTGACTGGCAAAGGTGCGAGGTTAAGTTGTGGTCTGAATACTGCACTGGTCACTGTTTGTCTCATCCGGTTAAGATCATGTGTACCTCTCCCTCCGTGCCAACTGAATATAGCAGGTTCAGTGACATATTCAGTAAGGGAGAGGCTAGCGCATTGCCGCAGCATAGGTCCTATGATTGCGCTATTGATTTGCCCCCGGGGGTGGTGCCACAGAGGGGCAGGACATACCCTTTGTCCTGTGAGGAAAACAAGGCCATGGAGGAATACATTGAGGATGCCCTCAAAAGGGGAATCATTCGCAAATCATCCTCTCCGGCAGGTGCAGGGTTCTTTTTTGTGAAAAAGAAAAATGGCGAGTTACGACCTTGTATTGGTTACCGGAGACTAAATAAGCTCATGGTTAAGAACGCGTACCCCATACCAGTCATTACTGAATTGTTTGACAGGTTGAAGGGCTCTTCCATATTTACTAAACTCGATTTACGGGCCTCCTACAACCTGATAAGGATCAGGGCTGGAGATGAGTGGAAAACGGCATTCAATACTAGGTCAGGACACTATGAATATTTAGTGATGCCTTTTGGATTATGTAATGCACCTGCTGTATTTCAAGAGCTCATCAATGATATCCTCCGTGACATGCTACAGTCCTCTGTAGTTGTGTACCTTGACGATATATTGATTCACTCTGCTAACCTAACCCAGCACATCCAGGATGTGTCAGAAGTCCTGCTCCGCTTACGCAAGAACAAATTGTTCTGTAAACTAGAAAAATGTGAATTTCATAGTTCCAAAGTACGCTTCCTGGGGTTTGTGATTTGTAAGGATGGCATTGCCATGGACCAAGAAAAATTGGTCGCAGTCCTACAATGGTCAAGGCCCAAAGGGTTTAAAGCTATCCAACGATTCTTGGGCTTTGCCAATAATTACAGGAAATTCATTCAGAATTTTTCTACCATTGTAAAACCCCTGTCTGACCTCACGCACAAGGGTGCTAATCCCTCTCAGTGGACTGAGGCAGCTGAAATGGCCTTTGAGACTCTTAAATCTGCTTTTGTCTCCGCTCCTATACTGTCCCACCCCAATCCCACCCTGCCGTTTACACTAGAGGTCGATGCCGCTGAAGTTGGGGTAAGGGCAGTTCTTTCGCAACACCCCAAAGAGGGTGGTAACCTGAGACCTTGTGGGTTATTTTTCAAAAAACTGTCTAGTGCACAAAGCCATTACGAGACTGGTGATAGGGAACTATTGGCTATCATCTTGGTTTTAAAGGAATGGAGACATTTGTTGGAAGGCACAAGAACCCCGGTGTTATTTCTTCTGGACCATAAGAATCTGATTTATCTCTCAGAGGCTAAAAGTCTGTCCTCCCGTCAGGCTAGATGGGCCCTATTCATGTCAAGGTTCAACTTCATAGTATCCTACTTGCCTGGTTCTAAGAACGTTAGGGCAGACGCCTTATCCAGACAGTTTTGCTCTGACACTGGGAGGGATGAAGCCCCGGTACCTATTATTCAGCCAGATAGGATTCTGGCAACAGTTCGCACCAGTATCACTTCGCCACTGGGGGAGCAAATTTTGGCATCCCAAGCTCAGGCACCTCCAGAAACCCCAGTTGGCAAGTACATTGTGGGTGAGCCTTTCCGTACCTGTTTGCTCGAGACCTACCACTCATCTAAGGCAGCTGGGCATATACAAGTGTTTTGGTGACCCTCCCTGAAAGCTGATTGTTCCGCGTTCACTGCTGCCTGTGCCACCTGTTTCCGCGCTAAGACCCCCAGACATCTCCCTGTGGGCCTGCTCCAACCAGTGCCTAATGGTGAGCGCCCATCGTCCCACATATCTATTGATTTTTTGGGAGAATTGCCGGAATCTAAGGGCTATACGTTTATACTGATGATGGTAGACAGGTTCTCAAAGATGGCTCACTTCATACCCCTCTCTGGGCTTCCTTCGGCCCAGGAGCTGGCAGTAGTTTTTGCCAGAGAAGTGTTTCGCTTGCATGGGGTTCCCAGAGTGATAGTGTCGGACTGAGGGAGTCAGTTCGTGTTGAGATTCTGGAGGGCATTCTGTAGCCAGATGGGCATACAACTATCCTTCTCCTCCGCCTACCATCCCCAGACCAATGGGGCCGCTGAGTGTGCCAGTCAGGGACTGGAGCAGTTTCTGCGCTGCTTTGTGACCGATCATCATGATAATTGGGCCGACCTGTTGCCGTGGGCAGAGTTTGCCAGGAACTGTGCAGTTAACTCATCATCTGGGAGCTCCCCATTTCTCGTTAATTATGGGTTCCAGCCATGTCTGCTCCCGGACTCGTTTCAGTCTCAACAGATTCCGGCTCTGGACAAGCATATTGAGCAGCTCTGCTCCACTTGGGCACAGGTGCAGAGGTCCCTCAGCCAGTCCTTCCAGCGACATCAGCGTCATGCCAATCGCAGAGGCTGCCAGTGGTATCCTTCCAGGTTGGGGACAAGGTATGGCTCTCCTCAAGAAATCTCAATCTGCATGTGCCATCCAACAAATTGGCTCCCCGGTTCATTGGTCCGTTCAAGATTATCCGTAAGGTTAACCCTGTGGCTTACTCACTGGAACTCCCGGCATCTATGCGCATTCACAAT
This sequence comes from Rhinophrynus dorsalis, assembly GCA_037306005.1. Lineage (NCBI taxonomy): Eukaryota > Metazoa > Chordata > Amphibia > Anura > Rhinophrynidae > Rhinophrynus > Rhinophrynus dorsalis. The sequence goes on along the minus strand of CM074727.1, from coordinate 85,581,486 downwards.
GTGTTCCATGTGTCACTATTGAATCCCTTGGTATGCATCCGCTATACTACCAATCCGGTGGTTCCTGGGCTGGTGGATGTTCAAGGCCAGGAGGAGTACGAAGTACAGAGTATTATTGACTCCTGGAGGTTTAGAGGCAAATTGCAATATTTGGTCCACTGGAAGGGTTATGGGTCGACCAGAGGGACCTTCATGCTCCAAGATTAATGCGCAATTTTCACTCTAAATATCCCCAGAAACCCAGACCCTCTGCCAGGGGAGGGGGTCTTTGAGAGGGGGGTACTATCACGGTGCCCGTGCTTTACTGTCACTCTCTGTGCTGGTGCTCGTCCATTGGAGGAAGCTGATTGGCCCGCCCAGGGTGTCCCTTTATTATTGGGTCTATGGCACCTGTCAGGTGCCCTTTTGTGGTGTTCTTGTTCCTGCGCTATTGTTGCTGTGATCCTGTATTACTGTGCACCGATTCGGCTCGTCTGACTACTCTGCTGTTCCTGCTTCGTGATTGACCCGGTTCTGGCTGACGTTCCTGCTCCGTGATTGACCCGATTCTGGCTGACATTCCTGCTCTGTGATTGACCCGATTCTGGCTGACTTCCCGCTCCGTGATTGACCCGGTTCTGGCTGACGTTCCTGCTCCATGATTGACCCGGTTCTGGCTGAATTCCTGCTCCGTGATTGACCCGGTTCTGGCTGACTTCCTGTTCCGTGATTGACCGGGTTCCGGCTTCTCGTATCAGCCTAGCAACATTCTGAGCCTGCTCGCAGCTAGCACTGACTGATCACATATCCGTTACTCTGTGGCCTCCGTTACTGAGCCTGTTGGTTGCCTCCGCTTTCTGAGCTTGTGAGAGATTACAACCGAGCTGTGGCCGTTGTTTCAGAGCCTGCCTAGAACACTTGCTGTGCCGGTTGCCTCCGTTACTGAGCCCGTTGCATATGCCTGCCAAGCTTGTTGCCTCCCATACTGAGCCACATTAACACTTGTTGAGCTACTGACTACTATACTGAGCCTAGCTTTACCACTGCAGAGCTGTACACCTGTTTGGTGCCGTTTACCTGGAGTTGTTGCACCGCACGGTGCAAAGGGAATTCCGATTCTCTGGAAGTGTAAGCTCTGTGTCGGCACCGGAAGGGTGCTTTGGCTCTGGTCCATTTTCGCTCACTGTGTTGTTCCATCCACCCGCACTTGGTGTGCGTTGGCTCTAGTATTCAGCTTGGGCAGTGTTTCCTCCGATACAGCACCTAAGGGGTGTTAGGCTCAGGTCCCATTGGCACATGCAGTGTTCCTCTCCTGCCGCACCACGGGTGCTTCCTATTCTGTTTCTAGTGGCTCTGGTAGTTTCTCTCCTTCGTGGCTACACCCCTGTTGGGGTATTGGCTCCTGCTACAGTTGGTTATTCCAAACTCTTGGGCATTTCCAGACCTTGATCTGGTTGTGATCAGTTCAGTTGCTCTGCTTGAGCTAGCTAGCTGCACTACTACTACTGGGACTGTTGATGTACCGGGCGTTGGCTAATCACCACCACAGAAACTGACTGCCAGCTTGAGTGTTAACCCTTACTTGAGTTTATGCTATATTCTACCTGCTCCTGCTATACTGAGCCTGTATATTACTCATTACTGTAATACCTATTCTGGCCCTCAGGGGCGCTGTTCCTTTTTTCATTTTAATAAAACTGTGTTTTATTTCTAACCCTGGTCTGAGTGTCTGAAAACCGTAACAACGTCCAGTTATACCATACTGTAAGGGACTTTTTTTTTTGGTGATCTCCTCATGGTTAGTTGCGGGTTATTTCTCTGCAGTTTTGGCCTGCAACAGCAGAGGGGGCAGGCTATGCTAGCTTACGTAGTGTTTATGAGAGACAGGTAGTGATGTCTCCAATATTCAGCCTTCTGTAACCAAGCACATACACATGCACAGTGTTAGACATCCAAGGGCGAAGTCTGTATTTCACCCTTTACTCAACACAGCAGAGCTCAGAGCTATTGGAGACTTAGGGAGTGTATACCTGGGTCTCAAGTTTGGGAAGAGTGTGTACCTCATCTCAAACCTGATTTATTAACCTGTGTGTTGCTGAGGAGTCGTGTGGCAGGCTCTCCCATACTGATGATAACTCCGTCAGCTAAGTGACTTTTCTTTTCTCTTCTTTTTATACTGCAGGGACGTATTTCTCCAATACTGATGAAACTCTGTGGTGAAATCTTTACGTTCTCGTATGTCTCTCATACGGATGTAAACTGTTTTATTTTTAATAAACTGTAGTTTATAGTTTTCCCTTCACTTCAGTGTGTGTCTTTATCTTTATTCTGAAATTCCAGACCTCTAATTGTAACACCATACTGTATGTACAACATACCTATTGTAACCAACTTCCAGTTATTCCATAAACGTATGTACCAGTACAACATTTCATCATACATACGTCTAGTAACTCCATACTGTAGGTACCAATACAACATTCCCATTGTAAACATCATCAGTTATCCCATACTGTACATATTAATACAAAATTCCCATTGTAACAACGTCCAGTCACACCATACTGTATGTGCCACTACAACATTCCTATAGTACAACGTCCAGTTATACCATACCAATGTACCACTACAACATTTCTATTGTAACCAATGTCCTGTTACACCATATCATATGTAACAATACAACATTCCTATTGTAACAATGTCCAGTTACACCATATATCATGTATCATGTACCATGTATCGAATGGTAAGGTACAATGGATGCTAAATTTGTCTCTATTGAGATCAAAGACAAAGGTGATGAATTTGCAAATCAGTTACATTCAGTGGATAGTAACATGTTAAGGGACTCACTTTTATTGCCAAAAATTGGCACCTAGAAAAATTGGAGTTGAGTTCCCTAATGCTTGTTCCTAACCACCAACGTGTAACACCTCCCAGCTAATCCGCTTCTAAATGGCAGGGTCACAAATGCTCATTTAATCATCCTTCCAGCTATCCAATCATTGAATAGCTGGAGGGATGACTAAATGTGCCTTTGTGACCCCTCCAGATAGATGCTGATTGGCTGGGAGGTGTGGTTACTGCATGGCATGTTCCATATCCTGCGTAACCCCACATTCCAGCCAGTGGGAGTGTGGGAATCCGCTGAATAGTCATATAAAAGCCAGTCTCTGTTAAAATGTTCCTCAGTATGGATCGGGCAACAGCTCGAAAGGTACTAAAATGGGGGGCTTTTGTTCTTTTTTTAATGGAACCAGTCATTTTTTTTTTGAAATATATTTTATCATCAGATCACTCCATACAAATACAAAGAAAAGAAGAGGTACAAATAAAGTCATTCAAGTACAGCAGGAATATGCAAGCATGTATAACATTAGCAAAAGCAGATGCATATTGAGAAAGTGTACAGAGTCGACCTGAGGTTTTTATAATAATAGAACCAACACTGCAAACCTCTAACCTAAGTTAAAACTATACCTCTCGATCCCAGTTCCTCTCTCCCCCAGGCCCGCAGCACCCCCCAGCCCCGACCCACCAACACAACAGGTATATGTTACCAATATCCACATGACCAGCAGACACAAGCACAGTCAAACAACCCCAGCAGGTCACAGATCATCATGAGCTACGGAAGTACTTGCCCTAGCTGTCCACCAGACCTGCCACCGTCCCCAGATTTTATCAAATTTAGCTGGAATACCTCAATGTAAGTAAACCAATTTATAATGTGGAAAACACTGTGAAATCAAGTTAATCCATGCCCTATAGTCGGGAGCCCTGTCTGACATCCAATTCAGGGCCACCACCTTTCTCGCCATCACCAAGAGTTCTCGCAGAAGAGATTTATCATTGGCCTCCTCAATCTCATCGGGGAAGATAGACAGTAAACAGATTTTTGGAGTCGCAGGTACAGGCCGTCCCAACAATAGGGTCACAATACGCATTACCTCTGACCAAAACCTCCCCACCCCAGGAAACTCCCAAATCATGTGCAAATATGTGCCTTGAACATTGTCACATTGATGGAAGTGATCAGTACCAGAATTTCTCATTTTAATTTAATTTTTTTAAAAATTTTTTAATTGGTGTGTAATAAATTCTATGTAGGATATTCAGCTGTATCATTTGATGCCTAGTCGAGGTCGCCACATGAGCTGGCACCTCCTTAGCCATGCTCCACTCCCAATCCTCCAATGGACCCAAATCTATTTCCCATTTATACCGTGAAGGAAATTCCCAAAAACTCATGTGAGAGTCCAGCCACCGATAAATAAAAGAGAGAGGTCTCGGGGGCTCCAGGATCCTCAATCTAGCAAGAAGCGGGAATGTAGCTATCATCGGTGCCCTATCCCCCCACTGAGCCCGAAGAGCATGTCTAGTACATAAATAAGAATAGAAAAGACTGTGTGGTAGGTGAAATTCGTCATGCAATTGTGCAAAAGTCTTCAGCTGACTATCATGATACTATTGCCCAAGAGTACGAATCCCGAATCTAGACCAAACTCACTACCTAACAAATGATGCAACCCTGCTGCGCCCCACAAGGGGGTGTCCGGGTCCATAGCCACATACCCCAGCAACCTCTTCAGCTCCTCCCAAACCTCATATAGAGTTACAGCTAGTGTAGTCCGAATTTTAAAAACTGCGGGACCACCATGTAAGAACTGGGGTAGCTCATAAGCAGGCTGTAATAACAATGTATCTATCTGAGTAGATTAATATCTAGGTCTGGGAGAAATAAAATCAAGAGCATAGCGATATTGTACTGCTAAGTAATATCTGTAGAAGTTGGGCAAAGCAATTCCCCCCCTCACGTTTTGATCTCATAAGAGTAGTCAACTTAAGTCTAACCCGACACCCCCGCCACACAAAGCGCGAGATGATCTTGTCTATACGTCGGAAATGTTTTTTAGGGATAGGCACCGGCGCGTTCTGAAAAATGTATAAGAATTTGGGCAAAAAGATAATTTTAATAAGATTCGATCTACCAATCACATTTATGGGCAAGTGAAGCCATGTCATTGTTTTATCGTTAAAAGATTGAATAGCAGGCAATAGATTCATCTCCAAAAAGGAGTCCGTCGTTGCTGCCACCCGAATCCCTAGATAGGTACAGTCAGTCACATAAGAAAGTGGGATCTCTGACGAGCAAGATCTCCGCAAACCACCATCAAGTGGGAGCAAAGAGGATTTAGTCCAATTAATTTGAAATCCAGAATATGTGCCAAAGTCATCTACCAGCTGCAGCGTGTTCCTCGGAGAATCCCCATCATCACCAAGAAAGAGTAGAATGTCATCGGCATATAATGCAATCTTTTCTTCTCTGTCCACAATACAGAGCCCACGAATCAATGGATTAGCACGAATCAAAACAGCCAAAGGCTCTAGGGCTAGGGCAAACAAGCCAGGTGAGAGCGGGCAGCCCTGTCTAGTGCCACAATGCAAGGAAAAGGACTGTGAGCTATGCCCTCCCGTCACTACAGAAGCTCTGGGATTACCATATAAGTTGCAAATCCATTTTATAAAAGAAGGGCCAAATCCAAAACCTTGGAGCACACGCCAAAGGTATGGCCATTCAACAGGGTCGAAGGCCTTGGATGCATCAAGGGACGCTATCGCCCGGTTTCCGATGGTATCATGTGGAAGCTGCAGGTGTAAAAACAGTCTCCTTAGATTGTGAGACGTCGATTTGCCCGGGATGAAGCCAGTCTGATCTTCATGAACAATGGTTCCCAACACACTATTTAATCTAGTAGCCAGTATCTTAGCCACAATTTTTGCATCTGTAGTCAAGAGGGAAATAGGTCTATAAGAGTCACATAACTCTGGATCTTTCCCTGGTTTAGGCAACACAATAATAGAAGCGTCATTCATAGAATCCGGAAGATATCCGTCATCTATGGCAGCATAGTAAGTATTCAAAAGATGAGGGGCCAAGACATCCTCAAATTCCCTATACCACTCCGCAGGGAGACCATAAACTCCCGAGGCCCTGCCTGTCGGCAAACTTTGAATCGCCTCCACGACCTCTCTAAGAAGGATAGGAGCATCTAGCATGCGTCGATACTCCAAGGAAAGTCGCGGAAGGTCACATTGGTCTATGAAATGAGATATCTGAGAGTCAGAACGGGTTAGCCGAGACCTGTAAAGGTGAGAGTAAAAGCGCTGGAACTGCAAATTGATCATCCGCGGGTCGAGTATCAATTCACCCTCAGGATTCCGAAGTGAAGAAATCAGAGGAGTCCATCTATGTTGACGAACAAGATGAGCTAATAGTTTCCCCGCCTTGTCCCCATTTTCAAAAATATTTTGTTTCATATAAATAACCTGACGGGCATTTAGTTCAGAGAGTTTAACAGAGTATCGCAATGAGCAGGAAACAAACTTAGCATAGGACGCGGAGTCCCCACTCTCTACAAACTGTCTTTCCGCTTCGGCAGCTTACGACTCCAAGACCTCCACTTCTCCAGTCCTGAGTTTATTTTGTATAGATATGAGAGAGGTCAGAGAACCCCTTGCAGCTGCTTTAGCAGCCTCCCAAACAATACCCTGAGCAGCAGAATCAACATTGTTAGTAAAATAAGCACTCAAATCTTCTCTATGCCTAGACACCACATGCGCATTAGTCAACCATATGGGACTACATTTCCAAACTCTGGACCCAGGTCTCTGGTCGCGACAAAAAGACAATGAGAGCGGAGAATGGTCAGAGGCAACTCTGGTTAGGAAACAGCAATCTGTAACCCCGTTCAAAGCCAGCTAGTTAGCAAACACATAATCAATTCTAGATAAAGTTTTATAAGTGGCCGAGTGGCATGAGAATTCCCGATCCTGCGGGTTGAAAGTCCTCCATACATCCACAAGTCCCATATCACCAACAAGATTGAGGAAGGCATCTCTATGTGATCTAGTGTCAGCCACCGTTCCACCAAATCTATCCAAATCGGGATTAGCAGCTATGTTAAAATCGCCCATACAAATTATATGGTGATGCATCTTATCAGAAACATATATAAGCATGTCCTGAAGAACCGATGGGTCGAAAGGTGGTGTCACATAGACATTCATTAAGAGAAACAGAGCTCCCTGCAGCTTACATGTCAGAAAAAGGTAGCATCCCTGTGGGTCAGTCTTAAGGTCAATGAATTCAAAAGAAACCAATCTAGAAATAAGAATGGAAACGCCCCTGGCGTATGTGGAGTACGTGGAATGATAATGACTTTGTATCCAATGTCTCCTAAGAGACAGAACCCTGCTTGCTGTAAGATGAGTTTCCTGTAACATAACCACCCCTGGAGTCTGATTCCTGAGATGGTTTAAAACTAAAGATCGTTTTACAGCATCATTTAAGCCACATACATTCCAGGATAAAAATTTACAAGTCAATAATGTCATCCTTGGAATAAGTGAAATGTGCTATATCCCCGGCCATGCGGAGGGAGCCATTGGGCATGAGGAGCGCCCGGCCCAGAAGAGAGAGGAAGAGGGATCCCTAACTGAACAACCACCCTAACCTTTACCAGAACATCCCACCCTATCTCCATCACCCCCAACCTGACAGAGATTTTATCCCTTAAACAACCCATTCCCGCGGCCTGGCAGCCAAAACTACTGACCCTACCCTCCCACCCACCAGACACAAACCCAGTAACTCCCGATCAAATTGATCAACAGAATAGAAACAATCCTGTCCACCCAACCCGCCCCACACAGCAACAGCATAAAGTAAGCAATAGGTATGTCATCACCCCACTTTGGTAAATAAAAGAAGACCTAATAAGCACAGTACCACAACCTCCCTTAAAACACAGTATATCCCATACAATAAGAGACCATAGCCTCAAGCGTCCCCTGGCATCATTCTCATCCACCCCCACCCGGCCCAACATCCTCCGGGCAAGGCACGGCGTCAGTCAAGAGCGGACTCCAACAGCCTCAAGGGCCTACAGTGCCAAAACATGGCAGCATAGCAGCCACCCCTCGCCCGAACCATGCAGGGCCGGATCAAATAGACTTTAGAGAATGACAATAACAGCATCAAGCTTAGTAGCATAAGAAATCATCCCAAGACCACCAGATCCATCTCCCGCCCATCCACCTCCCCCCAGCGCACCCCGGACGGAACGGAGGCAACCAAAGTTGAACAAACAGAATTCAACAACGTTAGAGGTCGCAATTATCAAATATCGGTCAGAAAGCGTCCAGCCTCCGCCCAAGGCGCGCAAGGGAGTACCCATACAATCAGAAGACCTGGAGAGAGGGGAAAAAAAAACAAAAACATTCCCCCTCCCCCTACCACCATATTCATAAAGGAACACAATTACCCATTATTAGGAGAACAGATAGGGTAATCTGTGGCTCTGATCGCAGCAACCGAATGGTTTGCTGTCTCCCGGGTGCCCGGGTTCGGCATGTTGCAGACAGGGTGGACAGATTATTGGGAGGGGCTGGAGAGGATCCAGCTGTCTTGGTGCATATTGGTACCAATGACAAAGTAAGAGGAAGGTGGAGAGTCCTAAAAGGTAATTTTAGGGATTTAGGCAGTAAGATTAGGAACAGGACCTCCAAGGTAGTATTCTCAGAGATACTACCCGTGCCATGCGCTACACCAGAGAGACAGCGGGAGATTAGGGAGCTCAATGCATGGCTGAAGTCTTGGTGTAAGAAGGAGGGCTTTGGGTTTTTAGAGCACTGGGCTGATTTTGCTTTGGGGTACAATCTCTATAGCAGGGATGGATTGCACCTGAACGCAAGAGGGTCTCAAGTGCTTGGGGAGAGGATTACTAGACAGTTGGAGGAGATTTTAAACTAGGAAGGGGGGGGAGGGGCCAATAAATACTGGGATAGATAGTATAGAAAGGGAAGGTGACGTAGTTAATAACCAGGTGGGAGGATCTGGGGGCGGGGTTAGTACAGATGATAGGGAGAAGCCTATAAGCCACATCAAAATTAAATCACAAATGGAAGACAGCAGTGGCATAAATTGTATGCTTGCAAATGCCAGAAGTTTAACTGGTAAAATAGGGGAACTGGAGCTGGTAGCTGAAATTGAAAACTATGACTTGATAGGCATAACAGAAACATGGTGGGATGACACACATGATTGGTCAATCAATTTAGAGGGCTACATGTTATTTAGAAAAGACAGGTCAAGCAAAAGAGGTGGTGGGGTCTGTCTGTATATCAAACCAGCATTATTGCCTCAATTGCGGGAAGATATATGTGATGACAGTAGTGAACATGTGGAATCCCTGTGGGTTGAAATAGTCACTGGGGATAAAACTGCCCAGAAAATATTAGTGGGTATTTGTTATAAACCACCAAACATTGGTGACCTTGAAGAAACACAGCTATTAATGCAAATAGAAAAGGCTTCCCAAATAGGGAGAACTATAATTATGGGGGATTTTAATTATCCAGAAATAGACTGGAAAAATGGAACAGCTAACTCTGCTAAAAGCAGCAAGTTTCTGAACTTGTTGAATGACAATTTTTTGTCACAACTAGTGCAGACCTCAACCAGAGAGAATGCATGTCTGGATTTGGTAATAACTGACCATGAAGAACTTATCTCTAACATCCAAGTAAGGGAGCACTTGGGAAATAGTGACCATAACATGGTATCGTTTGAGATTAATTCAAAAAAACAAGTTGATATGAGTTCCACCAAAACACTGAATTTTAAAAAGGCCAACTTTAGCAGGTTTAATTCATCCCTTGGTCTCGTTGACTGGGATAAAATATTTTCAGGAAAAAGCACAGAAGGTAAGTGGAATGCCTTCAAAATAACATTGCAAAAATACACATATAAATTTATCCCTGTTGGAAACAAATACAAAAGAAGCAAATTGAAACCAATGTGGCTAACCAGTAAAGTAATTCATGAAATAAATAACAAGAAAGCGGCATTTAAACATTACAAAGCTGAGGGATCAGCAGAGGCATTTGCAGAATACAAAAATGTCAACAAAACCTGTAAAAAGGCTATTAAATTAGCTAGACTGGAGAATGAAAAAAATATTGCTAAGGAGAGCAAAAGCAACCCAAAAAAATTCTTTAAATACATTAATGGCAAAAAATTAAAGTCTGATAATGTTGGGTCCTTGTTAGCTGAAACGGGTGAGATGGTCAAAAGGGACAGAGAGAAGGCAGATATTTTAAATAATTTCTTTTCTTCTGTTTTTACCAAGGAAGACCCATTGGACAAGAATCTGCAAACTACTTTTACAGAACAGTCACAGCAAGCATGGGGCTGGCTAACACAAGAAAAAGTGTTAAAACAATTGAATGGTGTCAAGGTAGACAAAGCTCCGGGGCCAGATGGTATACACCCACGGGTACTTAAAGAGCTAAGCCAGACCCTGGCCAGACCGATATATCTGATTTTCAGGGATTCTTTTATTTCTGGTATGGTGCCCATGGATTGGCGTAAAGCAGATGTGGTGCCCATATTTAAAAAGGGATCAAAGTCCCAGCCAGGAAATTACAGACCCGTAAGCTTGACATCTGTGGTAGGGAAGCTGTTTGAAAGGTTGCTAAGGGAATATATTCAAGAATTCTGCTGGAACAGGAATATCATTAGCAATAGCCAACATGGCTTTGTGAAAGATAGGTCTTGTCAAATGAACTTGATCGCATTTTATGCAAAAGTGAGTAATAATATAGATGAGGGAGTGGCGGTTGACGTGATCTATTTAGACTTTGCCAAGGCATTTGATACAGTTCCGCACAAGAGGTTACTGTACAAATTGAATGAAATAGGACTAGGGGAAAATGTTTGTGAGTGGATTGGAAATTGGCTGAAAGATAGAATGCAAAGAATGGTAGTAAATGGCAAGTTCTCCAGTTGGATAAACGTGATAAGTGGAGTGCCTCAGGGATCTGTCCTGGGTCCTCTTCTTTTTAATTTGTTTATTAATGACCTCCCAGAGGGCATAGGAAGCCATGTATCAGTGTTTGCCGATGACACAAAATTAAGTAAGGTAATAAAGTCTGAACTGGATGTGTCTTCATTACAAGAGGACTTGGACAAATTGAGTAACTGGGCAGGCAAATGGCAAATGAGATTCAATATAGACAAGTGTAAAGTTATGCATTTTGGGTATAATAATAAAAATGCAACATATAGTTTAAATGGTGTTTCTCTGGGGAAATCTACTAATGAAAAGGATTTATGAGTAGTGGTAGACAATAGACTTTGCAGTAGCATGCAGTGCCAGCTGGCAGCTGCAAAGGCCAATAAGATATTGGCATGTATTAAAAGGGGTATTGACTCAAGGGAGGAAGATATAATTATGCCTCTTTACAGGTCCATGGTAAGACCCCACCTAGAATATGCTGTTCAATTCTGGGCGCCCTTTCTGAAGAAGGACATTATGGAACTAGAGAGAGTGCAGAGGAGGGCTACAAAACTAGTAAGGGGAATGGAATGTTTTAGTTATGAAGAGAGGCTAAAAAAGTTAAACTTGTACACACTAGAGAAACGGCGTCTTAGAGGGGATATGATAACACTATATAAATATGTTCAAGGCCCATATAAAGGGCTTTCAAAAGACCTGTTCATTAACAGAACAGTACACAGGACAAGGGGCCACCCGCTTAGGTTTGAGGAAAGGAGATTTAGTCTACAACAGAGGAAGGGTTTCTTTACAGTAAGGACAATAAAGGTATGGAATGCACTTCCGGAGGAGGTGGTGCTATCAAATACATTAGATGCCTTTAAAAGGGGCCTGGATACTTATTTAAAAGAGCATAATATAGAGGGCTATGCACGTTAGTATTGGGTTTAATATTTAGTTAGGGCTTGTTGATCCAGGGAGAAATCTGATTGCCATTTGGAGTCAGATGCCTTCTTTTGGGTCAGCGATGGTAAACAGGAATAGGAAAAGGGTTGAACTGGATGGACGCAAGTCTTTTTTCAACCTAAATTACTATGTAACTATGTAAATATGTACATATAAGGCAAAGTGAGCTCCCTTCAACCTCTCAGCTCTAGTGAGGCTTCAAGACTGTTCTTTATGGAGCATGAGCTGAGAGTCTCTGTGAAGGCAATGTCCCACATCCACCAGAGATCAAGACCATTGCAGTATGTCCCACAACACTCAGCTCCCATCCCAATAGGACATCAGGAGAAGGATCATTTCAAAGGGGGGGTGCTTCAACCATGGGCCGCCACAGGGACCCTACGGAACAGAGGGAGTATAACAGGGAATTCCGTGAAATAGGATTAACAAGTTGTTCAAAACTGAAGAAATGGAGGCTGTACTTTCGTCGTCATAAAATAATGAAGTGAGAAAGGAAGTTCAATGAGCATCCACCCATTCTCTGGCCTCTGAATCAGAAGTAAAAAAGATGGTATTACCGTCATGAACAATGCGCAATCTGGCAGGGAACAGCATAAAGTAGGATATATTTTTCTCCCGTAGCTTGCGTTTCACTTCCAGAAACTTACGCCTCTGGCGTTGGACATCAGCTGAGAAATCTGGATAAAAGGAGATATGTTGATTTACAAACTAAATTTGACCTTCCATCCTGGCCATGCGAAGTATGGTATCACAATCCCTGTAATTCAGGAGTTTAATAATCAGCTGACGGGAAGGAGATCCAGGGGGGCTAGAGCCTGTCGGTATACGATGTGCCCTTTCAACGGTGAAAGATGACGAAAGGCCCTCCGTGCCAACATGTTCCCGAATCCAGTTTTCCATGTATTGCTCAGGAGTATGACCTTCGCGGACCTCCGGCAGCCCAAGTATACGGATGTTACTACGTCTAGATTAGTGTTGAGCGAGCGTGCTCGGCCGATGCTCGGATCGGCTCGAGCATCGCTCTGCTCGGCACATGGCGGTACTCGTCGAGTACCGCCATGTGCTCGCCCGCCATGTTCGGGTGGCGGGGATCTGTGCCGGAAGAGGCACAGATCTGAAGACGCTCCGCTGGACCACCAGGGACTGGAGGTACGGGGGCATTGCGGAGATGAAGGGGGCATTGCGGAGATGAAGGGGGACATTGTGGAAGAGGGGCATAGACTCTATGCCCCTCTTCCACAATGTCCCCCTTCATCTCCGCTATGCCCGTCTTCCACAATGTCCCCCTTCATCTCCGCTATGCCCCTCTTCCACAATGTGCCCCTTCATCTCCGCTATGCCCCTCTTCCACAATGTCCCCCTTCATCTCCTCTATGCCATAGAGGAGATGAAGGGGGACATTGTGGAAGAGGGGCATAGCGGAGATGAAGGGGCACATTGTGGAAGAGGGGCATAGCGGAGATGAAGGGGGACATTGTGGAAGACGGGCATAGCGGAGATGAAGGGGGCATAGCGGAGATGAAGGGGGACATTGCGGAGATGAAGGGGGCATTCGGAGATGAAGGGGGCATAGCGGAGATGAAGGGGGGCATTGACCAGGCACCCTCCCCTCATCAGAGCAGGGGGTGCCTGGTGTAATGCTCGTGTCGCCCCATGCATTTCAATGGGGCTCGGGTGCTCGGCCGAGCACTCGAGCCTCATGGGGTGCTCGGTCAGAGCACCCGAGCACCCGAGCATCGGGGTGCTCGCTCAACACTAGTCTAGATCTATTTTCAAGATCATCCACTTTGGATTGCAGAGATCTGACTTGATTCTTCAATTCATCCACCGTGGCAGTCACCAGGGGAAGTGCGTCCTCCACAGCTGATACACGTTATCGGACATGAGTAATACTTTCACGTAGATTTTGTTGGCCTGCACGCATAGATTTATCTCCACCTGCACAGTGTCAATCTTGTTGGTCAAAACTGCCTGACAAGTAGCAATTGCAGCCATTATTTCTGTAAATTGGGATTTGTGATCTTCTTCCTCAGAAGCAGAAGACTGGGCAGGCGAAGCAGCCGCAGAGGGGGCCTCCAACATGGCCGTAACCTCCTCCGCCGCCATAGCTCTCCTGGCAAATTTACTTAACTTCTTCCTGTACTCTGATGACTTCTTAACCATACTGGAATTGAGAAGACAAGTGCAGATTAAATCAACATATAGCAAATTCAGCGTAGGGTGTACAGTAGCTGCTGGAGCAGGCAAGTGTAGACGGGATCTCCCAATACTCAAATAACATGCATAATTCGGTTTATATCATCTGACAAGGAGATGTAATCATACATGGGACAGCAGGGGAGCACATATAGAGGAAAGAGGACGAACAGGGGAGCCAGCAGCGTCAAGATTCACAGTATCTGACGCATAGGAACGGGCTCCGCAGCCGGCATCAAGCAGCAAACAGCAGCAGGAACTCTGAGGTTTAATCATATACGGGGCAGCTGGGGGCAACATACACAGGAGAGCGGACAAACAGGGGGGCTTGCAGCAGATGAACAGAGCCGTGAAGTAGGGTCACATCCAGATATTGACACAGCAATAAGAGGCTCTCCAGCTGTTACTGTAATCATATATGGGGTAGAAGGGGAAACATTTATGGGAAAGATATCAGACATGGGATTCAGCAGACCCACTCCAAACAGCAGATATTGCCAAGTTGTAACATAGCAAGAGGAGGCTCTCCAGTGGCTCCAGGCCTCCATAGAAGATATTCACAAGCAGGATGTATTATTGCAGCCAAGAGGCAGTAAACTCCCCTGCGAGTAATGTTGAAGTAGGTCAATGCTTCAGTAGAATATCCAAAATATAGATATGGTTTAAAACATGGGGTAGATAGGGGAACAAATACAGGATAGGCAACAAACAGGGGATATCCACAGGTATGTGGCTGGATTGTCAGTATCAGGTAGCAAACTCTCCCAGGATACCAATTGCAGACCAGTGTTATAGATTTAAACTATTGGCCAGGAGAGGGGTACAAGGAGAGAAAATAACAAATGGTAGGAGCGCTAGTGCCAAGGGGGGTAGCGGGCACACCTTCATTAAAGCTGAGAGATATAAACAGCCACTTACTAGAGCAGGTTATAATCAACCACTCTCGCTCCTCTCCACAGCTCCGTGCAATCAGCAGCCAGTAGGATGTATCAGCATTCCTCACTCCAGCCTCGGTAAAAACGATTAGCCATCCGGCACCTCCCGCAGCGCCCGCTCCCAGGCCGGGCGGAAGTGACACGCCAGGCCGCGGCTCCGGGCCCAAGAGCTCAAACCTCGATCCAATCGAGGAAATAACGATCCCAGCCGGTGGCTCAAAGATAGGGTAAGTAAGATATTATAATTATTCGTGGCAGATACCACTACCGAACACGGATGGCAGTGGATAATCCGCCGCAGCAACGGAGCTACATCCAGGCATGTCCGCACAGCTCGGCTGCCAGGCCACGCCCCACCAGTAATTTTTAGAATAATTTTTCTTTTCCATGGGCAACACAAAGTATACAAATGAAGACAGGAGAAGAGGACAGATGAAGAAGAAAGAAGATGACAGATGAAGAAGAAGACAATAGAAGCTTACAGAAGAAGCAATAAAGAGGAAGACCAGGGTGCACAGAAGGCCACACTGGACGTTAGGCTTACAGGTAAGTGTTACAGTCATGGGATATGGGTGATAGGATAGTGATAGGGCTAGTATATTTTTTTTTAATTGAAAGTGTATTAAAGTTTTTAAAGGAGGTTACAAAAAAGAAACAAAATACAAGTAGCCAACAGGACAGGCATATGCAGGGGGCACATTATGGCTGAAACAACCAATCGACCCTGCAGGAGAAAACCCACATGGCATGGGTGACACTAAATATATGTCACGGTTTGTAAGAACACTCAGACAAGTTGGTAAGATAAAATCAGCTTTATTGAGAATAATAAAGAGCACAAGGTCACCCTTCACAGGTCCAGATCCGGACAGTACCGTGGCACTTCCCAAATCTGACAAAGGTCAGGGTACAGCAATAATCAACACAAAACAAATAACAATATGGTCTGGAACAGACGACAGGAACTAGGAACAGAACCTCAGCAGCACCACCTAAGAAGTGGCCCAAGTAGCTAGACAGTAGGTGACTGCAGGGCAGAATCCCCAGAAGGCTAGGGATAGAATAGTGGACAACCGGGACACTAGAGAGTGACCCGGTCCAGGCAACCAGAGGCAACACTGACAGGCTATAGCCAGGCACTAGACCCAGGAGGCTAGGGTGACCTGAGGCAGTACTGACAAGCACAACAGGGAGTGATCCCTGGAGACTGGTAATCTGAGGCAACACTGACAGGCACAGGCACAGGCCAGTCTCAGGAGACTGAGGTAACCGAAGGCAGCACTGACAGGCACAGACACAGGGCCAGTCTCAGGAGACTGAGGTAACCGAAGGCAACACTGACAACCTCTGGCAAGGCACTAGTACCGGAGACTATGGAAATTGGAGGCAATACTGACACGCACTGGCTTGGCATTAGTCTAGGAGACTAGTGTAACTGAGGTGATGCTGATAAATACTGGCAGGGCTCTAGTCTGAGGAGACTAGGAACAGGAGGCAACGAATAGATAAACAGCCACAGCCAGGATCGGTACTCTAAGCGTAGAAGCCAAGCCCAGATCAGTACACAGAGAGAGTCAGCCACAGGCAGGATCGGTACACAGAGAGCGGTAGTCAGTCACAGCCAGGATCGGTACACAGAGAGCGGTAGTCAGCCACAGCCAGGATAGGTGCACAGAGAGCGGTAGTCAGCCACAGCCAAGATCGGTACACAGAGAGTGGTAGTCAGCCACAGCCAGGATCGGTACACAGAGAGCCGTTGTCAGCCACAGCCAGGATCGGTACACAGAACATAGTTAGACACAGCCAGGATCGGTACTCGGAGTGTCAGTCAACCACAGTCTGGATCGGAACACAGAGAGCGGTAGTCAGGCAGTCCAGGTCAGCAACGGAATACGGCAACGGAGACAGGAGCAAGGTCAGGCAAAACCGGATCATACACGGAGCAGGAATCAACAGCAACAAATGCCAGATACAGGAACACCACGAAAGGGCGCCAAAGAAATGACAGGACTGAGTTTAAAAAGGCTCACATTGGGAGGAGCAGAACCCAGAGGTCAATAAGAGCCCAGCAGTAACGAGGCAGGAAGTAGCAATGTCACCTGCACGGGAGATCATGGGCACAATGATAATATAAGACCCAAACCCCAGATTAAGGGAGGGACATAGAAAGCATAGAAAGGAAAGGAAGAAAAAGAATGAGAAAGTCAAGGAGAGAGAAAAAAGGGGGGAGGGAGGGGGGAGGAACAGGGGAGGGAAGGAACAGGGAAAATATATGGAATACAGAAACAGGCTAAGAACAAGGGTAAAAGACAATCAATGCAGCAAAAGATCTCTAGAAAAGTTAGAGGTCAGGACTAGGGATGGATGAAAATATTCGCCTCAAACTGAAATCGGAGAATAATGGGACACTCCGTTTGTCGAAAAATTTCTCGAGAGTGCCGTCTTTCCACTTTTTCCCGCCTTTTCCGTCCATTGAAATCAATAGGAAGAAAAGTTTTCTACACCACACAAACATTTTCTACAGCCATATAAAAGGCTGTCAGGATCTCACAGCAGCCATTCTATGTTTGTGAGAGGAGAGAGCTGCATGTTTTTAGCTAGAGGAGATAGGGAAATTGAAGGTTAGTTTAAAGGGTGTTTTAGGTAGGACATTTGTTCTCTGTATTAGGGGAGTCTGGGGGCACGCTAGGGGAAAAGAAGGGAGAAAGGAGGTTGTCTTCCAAATACTCCAAATTTCCATGTGACTGACAGGCAAGACACAGGTAACCTATTTGCTTGCTGATCTTTCTGTTATTGTCCCTGTGCTGGGTGGGGAAGTCTGGGGAAAGACATTGTTGATTTTTTTTTCAGTTATAATTTTTTTTGGACAGACTGTGATAAGACAACAGGGTGAACAACTTAACCCCTTCAGTGCCAGAGGCTTGGGCCATTTCCTGTACCCTGCAGGCCAGACACTTTTTCAGCATTTTTGCTATCCTTCTGTTTAGGCTTGATTTCCTCTGGGGATTTTTAGTTAAATATGGAAAACTATATATTGTTTTTTTCAGAACGAATTGAGCTTTCTCGTGGTACCTTACATGAAGAGAATTTTACATCGTGCAAAAAGCTATGATTTACTCATTTTCCTAAAATCACATAATATGTATCAAAAACATTTACCTTGATTGAAAAAGTTTAAATTATTTGAAAAAGCCCCAAGTCCCCCGAGTAAAAAAATACAAAATTTGTATAGTTTTACCTACGTCCATGGCTAGCGTAGAGCCCTAATCACCAGCAGCGCAAAATGACATTTTCAACTTTATAAACTAAAATGCGCATTCTAGGGTTTTTGTGGTAAAACTACCCTAAAACAGTGGAATAACTATATAAAACTATATATTTATGAAAAGTAGACAACCTGCCGCATCTAATGCCTTCTTACCACAAGCCTGGTGTGCACAAATGCCTCCAGAAGATGGCGCTAATGAAAAAAAAGGCATTTTCTTACATTTCTGCCACTTCAAATGTACTGAAATTTGTGAAAACCATGGAATTTCCAAATGTATTCATTAGCTAGCGCTCTTAGGAGAAAAATGACACCCCATTGGTATGAGTTCAACTACCTCAGGGGGCGCTAGAAGTGCAAAATGACACCTACTACAACCTCAAATGTTTCTATCATTTTCTCAAACATTACTTGTCTGTTCCCAAATGGTTATAACAACTACAGAAGTGAAGAAAGGGTACACAAACCATACCATTTTGAAAAGAAGACACCCTGCCGCATCTAATGATGGGTGACTTGCCTTGTTACCCCAAGCCTGGAGTGCACAAATGCCTCCAGAAAGTGGCGCTAATGGAAAAAAAAGGCATTTTCTTACATTTCTGCCCCTTCAAATGTACTGAAATTTGTGAAAACCATAGCATTTCCAACTGTATTCATTAGCTAGCGCTCTTAGGATAAAAATGACACCCCATTGGTATGAGTTCAACTACCTCAGGGGGCGCTAGAAGTGCAAAATGACACCTACTACAACCTCAAATGTTTCTAACATTTTCTCAAACGTTACTTGTCTGTACACAAATGGTTATAACAACTACAGAAGTGAAGAAAGGGTACACAAACCATACCATTTTGAAAAGAAGACACCCTACCGCATCTAATGATGGGTGACTTGCCTTGTTACCCCAAGCCTGGAGAGCACAAATGCCTCCAGAAGGTGGCGCTAATGAAAGAAAAAGGCATTTTCTTACATTTCTGCCCCTTCAAATGTACTGAAATTTGTGCAAACCATGGCATTCCCAACTGTATTCATTAGCTAGTGCTCTTAGGAGAAAAATGACCCCCATTGGTATGAGTTTAACTACCTCAGGGGGCGCTAGAAGTGCAAAACGACACCCACTACAACCTCAAATTTTTCTAACATTTTCTCAAATATTACTTGTCTGTACACAAATGGTTATAATAACTACAGAAGTAAAGAAAGGGTACACATACCATACCATTTTGAAAAGAAGACACCCTGACGCATCTATTGATGGGTGACTTGCTTTGTTACCCCAAGCCTGGAGTGCACAAATGCCTCCAGAAGGTGGCGCTAATGGAAAAAAAAGACATTTTCTTACATTTCTGCCCCTTCAAATGTACTGAAATTTGTGCAAACCATGGCATTCCCAACTGTATTCATTAGCTAGTGCTCTTAGGAGAAAAATGACACCCCATTGGTATGAGTTTAACTACCTCAGGGGGTGCTAGAAGTGCAAAACGACACCTACTACAACCTCAAATTTTTCTAACATTTTCTCAAATATTACTTGTCTGTACACAAATGGTTAAAATAACTACAGAAGTAAAGAAAGGGTACACAAACCATACCATTTTGAAAAGAAGACACCCTGACGCATCTATTGATGGGTGACTTGCTTTGTTACCCCAAGCCTGGAGTGCACAAATGCCTCCAGAAGGTGGCGCTAATGAAAAAAAAGGCATTTTCTTACATTTCTGCCCCTTCAAATGTACTGAAATTTGTGCAAACAATGGCATTTCCAACTGTATTCATTAGCTAGCGCTCTTAGGAGAAAAATGACACCCCATTGGTATGAGTTCAACTACCTCAGGGGGCGCTAGAAGTGCAAAACGACACCTACTACAACCTGAAATGTTTCTAACATTTTCTCAAACATTACTTGTCTGTACCCAAATGGTTATAACAACTACAGAAGTGAAGAAAGGGTACACAAACCATACCATTTTGAAAAGAAGACACCCTGCCGCATCTAATGATGGGTTACTTGCCTTGTTACCCCAAGCCTGGAGTGCACAAATGCCTCCAGAAGGTGGCGCTAATGAAAAAAAAAGGCATTTTCTTACATTTCTGCCCCTTCAAATGTAGTGAAATTTGTGAAAACCATGGCATTTCCAACTGTATTCATTAGCTAGTGCTCTTAGGAGAAAAATGACACCCCACTGGAATGAGTCGACCTACCTTAGGGGTGCCAGAAGCACATCACTACACCTACCTGTTTGCTTCTTCGAAAATGGCGGCTTGTACTAAAATGTCCATAACTGTTAGAGACATGAAGGAAAGGTATAAAAGGTATACCATTTTGGAAAGTAGACATTCTCCCGCATCAATTGAGGTGTCACTTGCCTTTCTACCCCCTGGGCTGAAGTGCACAAATATTTCCAAAAGGTGGCGCTATGGGAATAAATACATGTTTTTTTACATTTCCACCACTTCAAAGATACTAAAATCTTTGAAAACCATAACATTTCCTGCTGTATTCAGTACCTGCTACCAACATGAGAAAAATGGTAGCCTATTTGTGTGGGTTAACATACAATATGTGGGTGCTAGGAACACGTATGTAAACCTGACACTTTTGTTTTTGAAATTATCTTCTTGCACTAAAATGGTTATAACCATAATAGATATGCAGAAAAGGTAGAGAAACAATGCCATTTTGGAAAGAAAACATCCTTCCGCATCTAATGAGGGGTCACTTGCCTTCTTACCCAAAGGCTGGTATGCACAAATGCTTCCAGGAGGTGGCGCTAGTGAAAAAAAAGGCATTTTCTTACATTTCTGCCCCTTCAAATGTATGGAACTTTGTAAAAACCATGGAATTTTCAACTGCATTCATTAGCTAGTGCTGTTAGGAGTCAAACGACACCCCATTGATATGAGTTGACCTACCTTAGGGGGTGCTAGAAGTAGAAAACTACACCTACTACAACCTCTGATGTTTCTAACATTTTCTCAAATGTGACTTGCCTGTACAAAATGGCTATAACACATTCAGAATTGAAGAAAAGGTAGATAAACCATACCATTTTGGAAAGAAGACAACCTGCTGCATCTAATGAGGGGTCACTTGCCTTTTTACCCCAATACTGGTGTGCATAAATGTTTCCAGAAGGAGGCGATATAGGAAAAAAATTGAATTTTTTTACATTTCTGCCCCTTCAAATGTATGGAGCGCTGTGAAAACCATGGAATTTTCAACTGCATTTGTTTGCTAGTGCTCTTAGGAGTCAAATGACACCCCATTGGTATGAGTTGAACTACCTTAGGGGGTGCTAGAAGTAGAAAACTACACCTACTACAACCTCTGATGTTTCTAACATTTTCTCAAACCTGACTTGCCTGTACGAAAATGACTATAACACCTTCAGAATTGAAGAAAAGGTAGATAAACCATACCATTTTGGAAAGAAGACAACCTGCCGCATTTAATGAGGGGTCACTTGCCTTTTTACCCCTAAGTTAGTTGGCACAACTATTTCCAGAATGTGGTGCTACAGGAAAAAAAAAAATTGTTTTACACATCAGTCACTTCAAAGATACTAAAATGGTTCAATGGCGTGGGATTTCCTAGGAGGACTTCTTGCCAGCCTAAGAAAAATGGTACCCCACTGCTGTGGGTTGACATACCAATTTACTCTACAGGAGCGTAGCTACCAGTGAAACAGAAATGGTAAAGCAAACAGTGTATGTGTGATTTTATGGCTAACAGATGAAAGAAGCTAGGGCGTCAGCCGGTGTACGTGCGGACCTGTGACTACAAGTGTAACAAAGTATGTGGGAGGGTGAGGGATTAGGCAGTGTGTGTGGGTATGAGCAGAGGAGCAAGGATGGTGGTGATGGTGGGGCAGTGTTTGATAGTGTGTATGGGAGATCTGTGACTACCAGTGTGCAATGTATGTCCCCTCATACAAAGCACTGCGTTGGACCCCCTCCCTCCTGTGGCATGTGCATTTTTTGAGGCTTTTTCCCACAATATTTTTGTGTAGACCTCGTTGGGGGCATCAGAACCCACACAATGAGGTCTAAATAAAAAATAAAGGGGGTGGTCCAGTGGATTGCAAAGCAATGCATTTGGGCCCCTGTGGCACACAAAGGGTTAAATTTTTTTATCGTTACTTTGTATTCAGATGGCCACCAAACAAGCTCTGATCACAAAGTAATGATAAAAAGTCCTGTGTGTGCCACAGGAAGGGGGTCGGCATTGAACTCCCCTCCTAGTGGCACACACAGGGTTAATTTATGTTTTAATTTTTTTTTTTATTATATACCTCATTGAGGGGCATAAGGACCCCCTGATCCCTCCCCAATGAGGTCTTAGTAAAAAAAAAAATATATATGTCCACAAACAGAGGGACCCTGAGAGTGCCACAGGGGTCTCCAGCGCATTGCAAAGCAATGCATTGGTTCCTTGTGGCAATCAGAGGGTTAATTTTTTTTTATCATTACTTGGTAATCAGAGCTTGTTGGGGGGCCATCAGGACCAATCATGATGGCCCCCCAACAATCTCTGATAACGAAGTAATGATAAATGCCCTGTGTGTGCGCCGCAGAAGGGGGGCTGCATTGGCCCCCCTTGTGGCACACACAGGGTTAATTTTTTTTTCTTTACTTTTTTTTATTATGGACCTCATTGATGGGTATCAGGACCCCTCTGATTCCCCCCAATGAGGTCTTAAAAAAAAAAAAAAAGGAATCAAAATAAATGTCCCTGTGAGTGCCAAAGGGGTCTCCAGCGCATTGCAAAGCAATGCATTGGACCCTTCTGGCACTCAGAGGGTTATTTTTTTTTTTTATCATTACTTGTTAATCAGAGCTTGTTGGGGGGCCATCAGGACCAATCATGATGGCCCCCCAACAATCTCTGATAACGAAGTAATGATAAATGCCCTGTGTGTGCGCCGCAGAAGGGGGGCTGCATTGGCCCCCCTTGTGGCACACACAGGGTTAATTTTTTTTCTTTACTTTTTTTTTTTATTATGGACCTCATTGGTGGGTATCAGGACCCCTCTGATTCCCCCCAATGAGGTCTTAAAAAAAAAAAAAAATGGAATCAAAATAAATGTCCCTGTGAGTGCCAAAGGGGTCTCCAGCGCATTGCAAAGCAATGCATTGGACCCTTCTGGCACTCAGAGGGTTAATTTTTTTTTTTATTATTACTTTGTAATCACAGCTTGTTGGGGGGCCATCAGGACCAATCCTGATGGCCCCCCAACAATCTCTAGTAACAAAGTAATGATAGAAGCCCAGTGTGTGCGACAGGAGGGGGGGTGCATTGGACCTCCCCTGTGGCACACACAGGGTTAAAATTTTTTTTTTTTTTTTTTTTTTTTTTTTTAATAATAGACCTCATTGAGGGGCATCAGAATCCCCCCTGATCCCCCCAATGAGGTCTTTCAAAAAAGAAAAAAAAAAAAACCAAAGAAATGACCCTGTGAGTGCCACAGGGGTCTCCAGCACATTGCAAAGCAATGTGCTGGGGACCCCTGCGGCACTCACAGGGTTACTAAGGATTTTTTATTTATTTTTTTTTTATTTTAATATTTTCAGACCTCGTGGGGGACATCAGGACCCCTCCTGGTGTCTCCCCAGTAATTGATCTCCCAGCCGATAGGCTGGGAGATCAATTTGGCGACTGCAGGAGAGCAGAAGCTCTCCTGCCTTTCACTCCTACCACCGGTAGGAGTGAATCGGGTAAGGGAAACTTCCCTAACGTCATCGGTGATCATGTCACCGATGACGTTTGGAGGTTTCCCCCGGTCCCGCCCACTCCTACCCGGAAGTTCGGGTAGGAGAGACGGAAGAGGAGAAGCTGAGCTTCTGCTGCGCTTCTCCTCTTCTTTTATTGATCTCCCAGCGCGATCGACTGGGAGATCAATAACAAGGGGGACATGAGGAGTGACCCTCATGTCCCCCCACAATTGCCCAGCCTTTTTTTTTTTAAAAAATGCGGCCACTGCATGCCGGTTATACCGGCTCATGCAGTGACCGCATTTTAGTGGGTACATTGTACGAGCTTGGCACAGCGGGTACAGCTGTCCAAACTCGTACAATGTACCCACTTGGCACTCAAAGGGTTAAAAAATATAATAAATTAATTAAAAAAATAAAAACAGAATATCTTAGGTGACAGTGGCAGACAGCTGACTGAGCTTAGGCAAGGCATCATACAGCTCCATCAGTTGTGTTGTGCACTGTACAGTAAAAAAACAGTGTAGTTGAGTAATGTCCAGCAAATGCACAAGGGGAAGGGGGAGGGGTGGAACAGTGTAGGGACATGAGAGTAAAGTAGTAGTCAAAAAACCTACTGCAGCAATGGTTGTTGCAGCGTGTGCAATCAATGATGATGATCCCTTTACTCCAAGGGATGATGCAGTTTGTCAAGGTCCCAGCAAAACTAGGTCCAGCACCACCAGTGCCAGTAGAAATATAGAACCATATAAGAACACTGAAGACAACAACAAGTCACATTCAAGTGTTGATGATGCTGGCAACAGCATAATAGAGGAAGGTGTAGCAGCTGAACTGCCTGCTGCATCAGACAGCGAGACACCAAAACACCTGTCCTCAAAGTAGTAGTGAATTTTGTTATAGTAAAAGTAAAAATAAATTGTTTGAGACCTCCAAAAGCTTCGAGGAATATAAGGGTAGTAGTGGGCAAGAACTGTCAGGTGATGCTGATGCAGCTGAGGATGACCTAATGATGACTGATGATGTAGATCTAGAATACATCCCTCAAGTATCCTTCTCTTGTTCAGATACAGATGAAGTTGAGAGTGAGAATGATGACAGGGCTATAAGGTTAGCAGAAAGTCAAAGGCTGTATCTTCCGCCACTTTTAAGGAGCACTGTGCCTGTCTATAAACTGTTTGAGAAAGCCACTGGAAGGTCTGACCCTGGACAAGCACAGATGTCAAAAAGCACACAATCACCCTATCAGTCATCATCGGCATCATCGCCTCTTCAAAGTTCAAGTCCCACTCAGCCACACACACCATTTTTGAGTACCCAGCAACAGCAACACAGGTTAACATCCACAGTGTTAGATATGAAGAGTACCTCTGGTGCTGCTGCTGTAAGTGCTGCGCCTTTGACACATAGTAGTAGTGGCAGTAGAATTACATCAACATCTAGCTACAGTAGTAGTAGTAGCAGAAACCACACATGACAGACAAAGCCAGGACAAGCATATTAACAGCAGCACAGATGAGAAGGTGGAGAACAGATGGACCACTGTTATGACCGATAAGTAATGTGTGTCAATAATCTGAGAATGAGGATAGGGTATGACAATGGTAAAAATACATACACAAATCACACTATGTCAGTCCCCCACCACTAAAATACATATCTACCACATTGTAGGTTGTACTTTATTTTTTTTATTACTTGATATCATCATGAATATGTGCCAGTGTCACTTAAGCAAGAAAGTGTTGTGGGCAAAAGACAAATGCATTCTGCATGCTAACACATTTTTCAAGCCATATTTTGCTGTAGGACTCACAACTTTGCTTTCAGCCACTTATTTCTAAACTTCATCCCTCAGAAGAAGTAATATTACAGTGGGAAATGTAGTATCTATAGGAAATATAGGCGAAAAATGTGTTAAAATAAGCGAAAAATGTGTTAACAGGCGGAAAATTTGTTAAAATAGGCAAAAAGGAGGAAATTTTTGCATAGGCGGAAAGGCGAAAGTTTTCACGGGAAAAGTGAAAAATCAGCACGTTTTTGCAAAATTTTTTGTGGGAAATTTTTCACACTTTTCTCCCACCCCTAGTTGGGACATTGTCCACCCAAGGAGACCAAATTCTCAAATAGGAAGAGGAAGAATTACAAGTATGCTGTCAACTTCTCCATCTTTAGGAGTTGCCAAATCCGGTTATCCAACAGGGCCAGCCCAGATGGCATTGATTTCCAATGATACGTGACATGACACCGAACCCTTGCACAAATCCAGTAAATTAATTTTTTAGAATTCAAAGACAGCCTCCGCGATTGATAAGGACAGTTCAACAAACCCGTCCAGGGGTCGGGAGACAGGGAAGTCCCTAATGCGACACTCAACAATCGAAAAGCGTAGTCCCACAAGGTGACAACAGAAGGGCAATCTCACCACATGTGCCTATATGTTCCTTGTTGTCCACAGCCCCTATAGCACAAAGGGGAGAAGGAATTGCAAGATGGGTAGGACAAAGGTACCACCAAGATAAAACCTTATAACTATTGTCACTAATTAACGTACAAGGAGTCAATTTAACTGTATTGTCAGTGATCTTTGTCCAATCTTCAGGTTCCAGAACCTCACCAAAATTGGCCTCCCAATGGGATCTAAAAACCGTGATTGAAGGAAAAGAAACTGAAGTAAGGTGCAAATAAATTTCAGAAATAATTCCATGATGCGGCAAGCCAGAAGAACAGAAAACTGAAAAAGAGCACAAAGGCGCATCGGGGAAGAAGTCAAAGAATTACAAACTCCATAATGACGTCACAAATGAATCATGTGAGTGAGGAAAGGGCTCACCACATCCACCGGAATATCCACACCCGGGATCCAAAGCAGATCGGCTGCTGAGGATACAGTACAGGAATTACATTCCAAGCTGACCCATCTAGGGGGTTCAACTGAGGCATGCAATTTCACTGCCACTGCAAATTGAGCAGCTTTGTAGTAGGACAAAATGTACAAGACTGAAAGTCCTCCCAAAGACCGCCTCAGATGGAGAAGGGAAGACCAAAGTCATGGACGTTTAGCCACCCAAATAAAGTGGAAAATATATTTCTGAAACTAAACAAAATATGGTAAGCGAAGAGGGAGAGGAAGAGACCTAAAAAGATAAAAAAGTTTGTGCAAAATTGTAATTTTAACTGCATAAATGTGACCCATCCAAGAGATATGGAATACATCCATCTCTTAAGTTCAGCCCGAAGTAGCTGAAGCAGTGGAGAATAGCTGCATAGAGACCAGAGACCGAGTTTGTAATCTGGATCCCCAGTGAGGTGATGGAGGACGACCGCCAGACGAAATAAAAATTTAAGGCCAGTAATTTCACCATGGGTGTGGTGAGGGAAATGTTAAATGCTTCACATTTTGAATTATTAATTCGGAAGCCCGAGACAGAAGAAAACTTAGACAACACAGAGAATAGATTAGGGAGAAATGTCATAGGCGAGGTAATAGACATAGAAGGGGAGGGAGTACCTGAAACCAACACCACAGCAGCCGAAGATGAATATAGGACACAAATGCCTACCAGGATTGGACCGTTGAACCCAAAAGATCGCAAAACGGACCACAAGTAGGACCAATCCACCTGGTCAAAAGCCTTCTCTGCATCTAGAGATAGCAACATCATGGGCAAAGGCCGAGATTTGCCAATATGAATCAGGTTCAGAAGACAGCAAATATTATCCGGAGCCTCCCTACCCGGAATAAAGCCCACTTGGTCCAGATGAACCAAAGATCCAATGATGGCCGCAAGCCACCTAGCCAAAACAAAAACAAACATTGATGAGAGAGATAGGCCTGTAGCTGGGGCAGGAAGTAGGATCTTTACCTTCCTTCAAAATTACTACAATCTTAGCGGTTAACATCTCCGAGGGAGGGGAAACTCCAGAAAGGAATGAGTTATACAATACAGTTAGATGAGGAAGGAGGACCGATTGAAAGGACTTATAATGCACTGCCGTAAAATCGCCAGGTCCCGGAGCTTTAGATCGACGCAAAGATTTAAGCATACGTTCAATTTCTTTGCTAGAAATGGCAGTATTCAAGGTGTGCAACGCCACTGTGAGGAGATGTAGTAATTGACAATTCCTCAAAAAGTGAGTCACTGATCGCCTGTGAATGCCTCACCTTCTGCCCATCATATAAAGATGCATAATAATCTTCAAAGGCCGATGCAATTTGAGAGGCCTGAAAAAGAAGACCCCACTGTGCCTTAATAACCCAGATTGAGAAGTGAGGTAGCTGACTACAAAGTTTAGAAGCAAGCATCTCATCAGGTTTAATCGCCTTCTCAAAAAAATGCTGCTCAGTCCATTGTAGAGCATGCAAGAATTTCCAGGAGAGAAGTAAATTCAATTCCCCCCTGCAGCTATGTCACTTCCAGTAGTTTAACAGACAAGTGATCCAATTTATGAGTTTGTTCTGTTACATGTAAAAGAGAAGAAAGCCTCTGTCTCTCAGCTTCCCGTTTGAGCTTCAGATGGGAAGACAAGCCAATCAGCTTACCCGGATAACCGCCTTGTGAGCAGTCCACAGTGTAGACAGCAACACATCCGGAGTCTGATTAAGAGCAAAGTAATCCTCAAGTGCAAACAGAACGTCTGATCGGACAGCAGGATCTAGAAGAAGAATGTCCTTGAGGCACCACAAAGGGGGAGGAACCAGATACAAAGGGTTCACACATGTACATTCCACAATAGCGTGGTCAGACCAGGTAAGGTCATGAATCCTAGAACCAACAAGATCACCAAGCAAGGTGTGAGACGAGAAGAAATAATCAATCCTTGAGTAGAGGTTTTGAGGATGGGGAAAAAAAAGTATAGTCACGTGTGGTGGTGTGCTGCAAGCGACAACAGTCATAAAGGCCATGCGATTTCAACAGATTCGCCAGGGCTAATATATATATTTTTTTTAAATATATTTTATTATCAGATCACTCCATACATATTTCAAATACAGAAAGGTACAAATAAAATGTTCAAATATAGCAAACACATGTAGACTTTTGTAACAATGAAAAGAATATATGCATATCAGTAGAACGTACAGAGTCAACCTGAGGTTTTTATTGTTATTTGAACCTCCAATAACCAAAACTCCCAGACCCTAACCTAACTTAAATTTAACTATACCCCCCAACCCCAGTTCCTCTCTCTTCCGAACCCGCAGCACCACCCCCCCACCCGCCCACCAGCCAGCAACTTCACAGGATCCCGGTATGTACAGAGTTCCTACAGAGTGTCACGCATCAATCATACAACTCAGCCATCCATGCAACAAGTAGGTGTTACCTCAATCAACCATCACCGGTAAGTTGCACATCATCAAGTGTCACATTATTATCTGCTCTGTTTGCCCACCAGTTCTGCCATCTTCCCCAAATCTTGTCAAACTTACTCGGGTTACCCCGGTGCAGATAAACCAATCTATATTGTGGAATGCACTGCAAAACTAGGTTTATCCTTTCCCTGCAAGTAGGAACTCTATTTGACATCCAGTTCAAGGCCACCACCTTTCTCGCCATCACCAAGAGCTCACTCAGCAGAGACCTGTCAGTGACATCCTCAATCTCATTTGGGAAAATAGATAACAGACAAATTTTTGGAGTCACAGGGACCGACCTCCCCAGCACCAGGACCACAATACTCATTATTTCATTCCAAAAATTCACGACTCCAGGACACTCCCAGATCAAATGCAAGTATGTGCCCTGAACATTATCACACCGGAGACAACAATCAGAACCAGAATTCCCCATTCTGTACAGTCTGACCGGCGTATAGTAAATTCGATGGAGGATATTCAACTATATCATCTGGTGTCTAGTTGACATCGCCACCAATGAAGGTCCCGTCTTAGCCAAATCCCATTCCCAGTTCTCTAATGGACCCAAATCCATTTCCCATTTGTTCCGAGAAGGGAACTCCCTACATCCTACACAATTGTCCAGCCAATGGTAAATAAAAGAAAGAGGTCTTGAGGGCTCAAGAAGCATCAATCTGGCAAACTGAGCACGAAGAGCACGTCTAATATTTTTTAGGTATAAGGACCGGCGCATTTTGAAAAACATACAAAACTTTAGGCAAAAAATCATTTTAATAAGATTTGATCTGCCAATAACATTTAAGGGTAAGTGAAGCCATGCAGTTGTTTTGTCATGAAAGTACTGAATATTGGATATCAAATTAATCTCCAAAAAGGAGTCCGTCATTGCTGCCACCCTAATCCCCAAGTATGTGCACTCTTCCACATATGTAAGTGGGACATTAGTCGGACAAGACTCCCTCAACTTACTATCAATCGGAAGCAGAGAGGACTTAGTCCAATTTATTTGTAATCCAGAATATCTACCAAAATCATCTACCAATTTCAATGTGGTCTCCAAGGAGCCCCCATCATCATCTAAGAAAAGCAAAATGTCGTCAGCATAGAGTGCAAGCTTTTCCTCTCTGCCTTTCATCCTGAGTCCCTTAATTAATGAATTTGCATGAATGAGAACAGTCAGGGGTTCCAAGGCCAAGGCGAACAGGCCGGGTGTAACAGTTTTTCAGACACTCAGACAGCAGGTTTGAATAAAACACTGTTTTATTAAAAAAAATAAAGAACAAAGATCTCCCTCTATAGGCAACACAGTACATAGCAGTAGATAGGCTACATATGCCCTCACAGGACCAGTATACAGAAGTAAGGATAATACATATACTGTCACAGGACAGGCACAGAATAGCAACTGGTACTCAATGGTTAAATACAAATGAACAGTCAATCTCTGTTGTGGTGTTTGGCATGCCCAAGGTGAAGAAAGAGGCATCAATTGGTGTTAGATGATGCAACACCTTAAGTCCATCAAGTGTAGAGAGCTGCTAGGAAGTACAGGAACTGAGGCAGAACGCTGCAGAGTAGTATCAGCAAATAGCCCCCACGGGCATATACCAGAGACAACTTGTACTGCAGGAGCGTGAGCCAATAGCCTCCACGGGCGTAACCACGGAGATGCCTACACTGCCAGAGCTTGCTGATAGCCCCCACGGGCGTAATAACGGAGACCAACCGTACAGTGATAACTTGAGCCAATAGCCCACACGGGCATGTAACGGAGACAACTTGCACTGCAAGAGCGTGAGCCAATAGCCCCTACGGACGTAACAACAGAGACTGGGTACAGCAAGAGCTTGAACAGATAGCCCCCACGGGCGTAGTAACGGAAACCACCTGCGCTGCAAGTGCTTGAGCCAATAGCCCCACTGGACAGTAACAGAGAGTAAAACGGATAGAGCTAGAGCCAATAGCGCCTCCCGCGGGAGTGGGAACGAAAGACCGACTACTCTGCTTGGTTGACAATGTGAGCCGCCGTCTAACTAAGGCACACAACGTGGCCGGCTCAGCAGGAGTAGCGGATAACTGCAACGGCTCTGCAAGTGTTAAGAAGGCTCAGGTCAGGGAGACAGTAGCACTGCAAGAGTTAACAACAGCACAAGGGTAGGATATGTAGCTCTGCAAGTACATCTGGAGGCTCAGCGTGTGAAGGTATCGCTCTGCAAGTGCCAAGGAAGACTCAGCTATGGAAGCACAGCTCTGCAAATGTAAATGGAGTCTCAGCTCTGGAGACACGGCTCTGCAGGAGTAAATGGTTGCAGTCTCGATCAGCCCAGTCACAAACACAGCGGGAGTCAGAATGTCACCAGAGCGACAACCGCAGCAGGAAGCCAGAACGGTGGCAAAGGCTGGAGCAAGCTGGTACAGGTCACGGAGCAGGAAGTCAGCCAGGCCGGGTCAGATCACGGAGGAGATTCTCAGACAAGCCAGATCAGTCACAAGCAGGAACGTCAGCCAGGCTGGGTCAGATCACGGAGGAGATTCTCAGACAAGCCAGGTCAGTCACGAAGAGGAACGTCAGCCAGGCCGGGTCAGATCACGGAGCAGGAACACAGGAGAGTAGTCAAAACAAGCCAAATCGGTACACAGGAATCAGGAACGCAGGAACACAGCAACAGCAACACTGGCTCTGGAACACCACAAAAGGGCACCTGACAGATGCCAATGGTCAGGTATAAAAAGGTCACCAGGGGCGGATATTTGTAAGATTTCAGGGTCAGCTCATTTTGTAAGCTCCTAGGTATGTGTACAGTTTGCATTTGGAATATACTGTTTTTTATTTGTTTTATTTATTTATTTATTTATTTATTTATTTATTTTTGCTGGGCTATACTTCTTTGGACTGTTCTGTTTTTTATGTAATTGTTTTTCCCATTTATGGCCAGGTAGCAAGCACTTGAAAAATGGGTTTCCTCATTGGAACTGACACTGAAGGACAATCTTGTGGCCATATACACTATATGGGCACAAGATTGTCCTTTAGTGGCAGTTCCAATTGACTACGGAAAGGTAAATAAAGTATAGAGGTGCAACCAAATAATTGATATGGTACCCCAGAACAGAAACTTCAAAACCTTGTTTTCCAAAACCATGGAATTGAGACAAGACAGAGGGGTTAATTTTACTAAATATTATGTGTGTGTATATATTTTTGGTCTATATTCTTTTGTTTATAATGCTGTATTTTCTTAGTCAGTTTTATGATTCCTTAAAAAAACAGTTGTCAATTTGTGAGTTATTGAGAAACCTCCTAACTCCATTCTCACTGTATGACCTCATCATAGCTATTTGATCTTGCAGCTGGTAAACAAGTCTGAAAAATCCAGAATTCGTCTGCTTCATTATGTGATCTACTTCTGCTGTTGATACTATAGGGCTAAGTTCATTAACCTCTGACCCTGGAAAGTTGCTCTCAGTTGAAAACAACTCAGACAATGAAGCAAGCACTGATAAGGGTTTTTGTATCTTGAATTTGGCAAGAAAAACATGTCTTGTATGACTGAGTTAAGAATATTCTTTACAAAACATTTTGTGTTGGCTTGTTAAATGAAAATATTTTGTGTATGTTTGACAGGTGTAAATTGTATTATTTTCTTTGAGCTAAAACTTATGTTGCTTGCATGTTACTAGGTATGAAAAAGAAGGATAATTGTAAACATTGCTCCTCCTGTTCAGGGCACTTTATAGAAACCTATATAAACAATGATTCCCATTCTGATGACACACAGCAGGGTAAAATTACTTGCACAATTTGTGTGAATTTGGCCTTGAACATTTTCATAATTTTAGTAAGCAGAAGGTATTTTCTAGTGGCAAAGTGGTGTTTTTTTATTGAGACAAATTAATTTGTCAGTGTAGCTCCATTAGTATTAGGCTCTAACATGAGTGCTGTAATGCATACTATCGGACAATCTCTGCCATTATTATAACATTATTGCTGGTATGCCTTGTACACTAGTCCCATAGCATAAGCAGATAAATTGCGTAAAATCACATATTTAATTTCCTTTAAACAAGGCGTAGAGGAAAGAAACGCTCTAAAATGCCCTTCTATTAACAGGCAAAGAGAGGGAATTTTGGTGTACTTCTTAGTAAATTGATGTTAAACAACAGTAGGGTCAAAAAATGTATCCCAGCACCTGCAATAGCATGGAATACCATCACATATTTAATCCATTGTCTGATGGGTAAAATATACATCCTGAAATCCATTGCTGACTCTAAGGCTACTAAAGAAAAGCAGAGAAAATGAAATGCCTCCATAGGAAGCACATAAAATTCATAGCAATTCAACTAATTTAAATGGGTCCTGTTGCCCCTTGGAGACCTCTCTATTATTCTAGGGGTTAAAATCCCCATTTATATGAATATAAATGTTTTTATCCTAAAAGATTCTTTTGCTAAACTCTAGAATGGCTCCACTTTTTCTTACTGCATCAGACTCTCTGATTTTTCAGATCCAGTTTACTACCCAGATTTAAAGGGATAGTAATGTTTCATAATAAAAACAGCTCTAATTAATCATCATAGTATTTGGACTTTGGAGAGTGTTATTTCAGTTCTGTCAGAGCTGTAGTTCAGGAGTAATTCAATGACAAATTGTCCCCCTCCCGCCCCTTTTACTGATGTAACACTGCTCAGCCAAAGCAGAAGGGAGGTGCCCAGGTTGATTGCACAGAGGGACAATCTTCAATTAAGATAAGGGAAAAACCTGAAAAGCTAGTCAAGGGGGGCAGGGCTTTCATTGTTTTCATATAAAGAAGATTGTCCCCTGCTGTTATCTGTCTGGTCTTACAACCAGATTCACATCTGAGAAGAGATGGCTTACACTAGGTAAAAGGGGCGGGGAGGGGAAACTTTGCTTGTGAATATCTCTTAAACCATAAAGGTTTGAGAGATAAGACTTATATCGTTCTTCATGTTTTTTTAATGCCTACAAAATAAAATAAAGTTAAAAGAAGTATTACTATCCCTTTAATATCATAACTAGGAGATTTGTAAGCTAGTGGGCTGAATTCAGTGTATATAGAGGATAGAAGCAACTTCCCACATAAAATGAGAAGTAAAGTTGATCACCACATTAAGGCCTCAATCCATGGGCGTCTGCAGGGGCGGAAGGCAGGAGGGAGCATCCCCCCCCCTCGGAAAGACATCAGTCAGAATGAAGCAAGAGAGATGTAGCAGGTGATGGTGGGGTGAAAAGCAGGTCACACAACATGCTACTGGGTGGGACCTCCCACAGCCAAGCCATCACGTGGGGAACAGGGAGTAGAGTGAGGACTCAATGCAGCAGAGCAGAGGAGGAGCAGACGATTTCCACTGGTATGGATAGATCCCAGAAAGAGAGCAAGGTACTAGTATGCTGCTGTATGTGTATTAGTAGAACATTTGCACCCACAGCTCCCTGCTCAGTGTTTCTATACTTGCTAGCATAGAAGCAATGAGCAGAGAGCTGCCTGCACAGTGAGCAGGACACTCTAAAAAACTTAAGTGAATGGGAACAGGGAGAAATGGGAGAATGCTGAGCACAGATAATGAAAGGGGAGGCACAGACACCAGAGCAGACCTCACCTCAATTAAAAAGCAGCCAGCTTTGTCAAGCATTTGATATGCTGCAGTGCTGCCTAGACTCACTGTTTAGCTCCCTGTTCAGTGTTGAATTGAGGACTGCTGAGCACTGCATAGTTTCACTTGCCTCTCTGCCCAGCTGCCAGGAACCCATAGGAGAAACTCCCCTTCTGTGAGTCAGGTGACCTTCTGCCTTGTTCTATATCCCTCCTCCCAGTCTTTACCCTCCATTTGCTTCTCAGGTCTTTCTTTTGCTCATGATTTAACTTTCTGATCTCCCATTGTCCTTTTTTTTGTCTGTTTCTCCCATTTTGCCAATCAATTGCCCCATATGCTACTTTGTTATCCATCTTTGCTCTCTTATGCCTTTTCCCCATTGTGCCCTTGCTTCTCCCCTACGCCTATTTCATAATTGTGTATAAAGGCAGAGTGGAATAAAACACCTCTCTAGCATTCTAGGGGTTAAAAGCCCTACTTATATCATTGTAAATTTTGAAAATATTAATTTGTCCCCACAGTTCAGATGCTTTGCTCCAGAATTGCACAACACTGACTTTAACCCTTTGCGTGTCAGTGGGGTGCACACTGCACAAAACATTGATTTGCAAGGTCTCGTGACCTTGTTGTTAGCAGCATAGACCAAATGGCCTTAACACTTTGAGTGCCAGAGGGATGCTCAATGCATTGCAAAGCAAAGGGTTAAAGTTAATGTTGTGCAATTCTAGAACAAACCATCTGCACTTTTGGGGGGCAAATTAATATTTCCTAAATTCACATTTATTAAAATTTGGGTATTAGTCCCTAGACTGCTAAAGAAGTCTTTTTATCCCCCACCCCCGTTGTGCAGTTACTTAAACCGACAATTGTTTCACTTTGCCTTTAAGTACAAGGGACATTGAGCTTTTCATAACTTAGGTTGAGTTTTGGAGCAAAAAACAGAAATAGGGAAAATAAAAAAAAATACAAAATGCACAATGGTTTAAATAAGGTGTTCAACTCCTAGAATGCTAGCAAGGTCTCCAGCACTTATATACACAAAGAGTTGGAGACCCCTCTAGCATTCAAATGGGTAAAAGCCCCATTTAAATATAGGGGAGAGTGAGCAGGGCATGGTGCCTATTGTGGCTTCCCTACCACTTCCACTTATCCCAGGTCCTATGATTTCTGATGGCGGCCCTGACTGAAGATAAGTGGAGGACTGCCAGAATGAACCAAGGGCAGCTCTTCCTATTGGGGGATCAGGTATCACCCAGCAGACTGTACAGTTATGGGCCAGTTGGGGAGTTCAGAGGATTTCCTCTGAATGGCCCGCAATGCTTTGTTCACCCAGTGCAATGATGATCAAGATTCATATCACTCTAGTTGTCACTCAATGCACATTTAGCTCTGCAGTTTTTCCCAAGTCTGTCTCATCCCTCCCTAGCTCCCACTCAGTGCAAGTTTAGCCCTGCTTTTTTGGCCAAGTCTCATCCCACTCTAGCTCCCACTCAGTGCAGGGAAAGCTCTGCAGTTTTGGCCAAGTCTGTCTCATCCCTCCCTATCTACCACTCAGTGCAGAGATAGCCCTGTAGTTTTGGCCAAGTTATCATCACACTCTACCTCCCACTCAGTGCAGGGATAGCCTTGAAGTTTTGGCCAAGTCTGTCTCATCCTTCCCTAGCTTCCACTCAGTGCAGGGATTGCCCTGCAGTTTTGGCCAAGTCTGTCTCATCCTTCCCTAGCTCCCACTCAGTGCAGGGTTAGCCCTGCCATTTTTGTCAAGTTTCATCCCACTCTAGCTCTCTCTCAGTGCAGGGATAGCCCTGCAGTTTTGGCCAAGCCTGACTCATCCCTTCCTAGCTCCCACTCAGTGCAGGGATAGCACTGCAGCATTGGTCAAGTCTGTCACATCCCTCCCTAGCTCCTTCTCAGTGAAGGGTTAGCCCTAAGTATTGGCCAAGTCTATTTCATCTTTAATTTGTTGTTGCTAACAACAAACATGGTTTCTAGAGTCTGGATGTGTATTTATGTATGTGTGTGTATGGGAAGGACATGTTAGCCGAGTCTCAACATCCTGCCATTTAGTAACTGGCCCATGCTCCACCCATTATGACTATGCCTCACCCCTTTGTGACATCAGCAGAATTGGACAGAGTGTGCGTAGTGATTACATTTTTACCTCAAACATAAAAAACAAACAAACAGCCAACTGCATTTCTTCAAGCACGGTAAGGAAACCAATTACTTGTGCTATGAATAAATATTGCCTAAATAAAAAAACACATCAAGCGCTAAGTTTACGCCCATTGAAACACATAACCAAATGTTGAAATATGCCTTTCAATTCAGTGCGTTAGCCTTAAGATACATTAAGGGACCCGCTGTAATGGATGAAAATCTGCACTGAGTTTTTCTGGGCACAGAGTCCCTTAACACATCTCAAAAGTGCCAGTGCAGTAATCGAACCTGAAGACAGCTTTAATAAAAAAAAAACCCTAGGTCATCAGTGTATATTTTGGAAATGGGGCCCTATGCCCCATGTCAATACATCTAAATCAATCTCAAAATGTGTGAAATGTTAGTAGAATTAACCCTATGAGTGCCAGTGGGGAATACTTACCCCACTAGCACTCCAACTAAGTTAAAAACATCCCTACAATAAACACTTACTGCTACTGTTCATTTTCTTTTTCAGTCTTCTATCCTCCTTCTTTATCAATCTTGCCTTCTTCTGTCTTCTCTTCCGTGTTTCAAATAGTTTCCTGTAAGTAAAAAAAAAAATTAAACATTAAATATGCCCCAAAAACATAACTTGGAGGCATTGTTTAACCCTTTGACTGCCAGAGGGGTACTCAACGCATTGCAACAAAGCTTTGTCCCAATAAATAAATGTTATTCTCTCACAAAACACAAGGTCAATGTGCAAATAATGTTGACTCTTAATCAATAAATGGTTCTGTGTGCCGCCGCTCTCATGGCAGGCAACGCCCCCCTTGTACTTTATGAGTGAATAAAATGTATTTCTTTAACAAAAGAGCTCAAAAAAAAACAAGATCTAAAAGTGGAGTTTATTTCAATAAATAAAAGACTCAAAAGATTGCACTTTCAGAAGGCTAGACAAAGTAGCACTTTTAGTCCTCCTGGATACCAACAGATTGCTCTCAGACTGTATCCTCTATCCTGTTCTTATCTCCCTTCGAGCTGAAAAATTCTCCTGATGCTTCAGCGTCTATTGTTCTCCAGCTCTTACACAGCTCATTCTGGGCATGGGGGATAATATACACAAAGCGTTCTTAGAGAAGCTGGCTATCACAGTGCAGGGCAGCACAGTGGCTCAGTGGTTAACACTGTTGCCTTGCAGCGCTGGGGTCCTGGGTTCATATCCCACCAAGGACAACATCTGCAATGAGTTTGTATGTTCTCACTGTGTTTGCGTGGGTTTCCTCCCACACTCCAAAAACATACTGGTAGGTGAATTTAGATTGTGAGCTCCAATGGGGACAGGAACCAATATGAGTGTAAAGCACTGCAGAATCTGTGTGCACTATATAAAAAAGGATTATTATTATCTACATCCGTCTATCATATGTTATAATAAAAGAATTCCCCACGCATATAGCGGGCCACACTGCCTGCTTCCTCAAGAGTGAAAGGTAGTGACCCTTACAGGAATTTCTTATATATTGCTCCAACCTTAATAAAAAATTAAACTAAAAAGTTCTAACCTTAACATCATTATCTAAAACTTAAACATATTATTACCATTAAAATTTACACAATCACATACAAATTAAATGACAAATACACCATTATGTAAAAAAAGTTAGACTATGAGAGAATTTCTAATCAACCAATTAATTCTATTTTCACATGAAAGTGTTAGGACCTCTACACCATTTAGTACTTATTCAGTCTCTGTAACTATTTTAGATTAGGGATCCCAATTCAAAAATAAAAGAATCTATTTATCATTATTAAAAGCAAACAGAGTAGTAAATATACCTAACATTTTTTAATTTCCCTTATTTTTATTTTTAACATTTAGGAATGGAGTTTATTTAAAATATTAGTCTAAAGCTGCCTAAAATACCAATACCATACTCTATTGATCTATAGCTGCATATACGGATATTACACTATAAATACTGCTAGATCAATATCTATATTTAATCCATCTGGGGCTAAAGTCTTCAATTCATATATCCAGTATGTTTCCTGTCAATGGAGCTTTCTTAACCTATTACCCCCCTTTGCTATCCTGGATAATATGATCAATAGCACAAATCTAAGATATTCTGAGAATCGAGTTTTTAATTCTCTCATAGTTCTCCCCACGTATTGCAAACCACATCCACACATGATGAGGTACACTATAAAGGTTGAATTGCAATTCAGGTAGTATTTAATCTCATACTGTTTACCAGTACTTTTAGAGTAAAATATATTTCTTCTCCCTCTTTCATAACCTTGTGTAATTACCTTTATATCAAAGTGGTAATGTGCATATGTGGAACAACGTTCCTTACCACACTTGAACATACCTTTAATATATCCTAGAAAGTTTTTATTTTGGACCTTCTTCTTAAAATTCTTATTTTTACAGTAGATATCACTTGGTGCCACTATATCTTTAATGCACTTATTTTTCCTAAAAGACTCTGGGTCTTTCTTCCACTATTGGACCTAACACAGGGTCTTCTTCTAATACATGTCAGTGTTAATTGAGAATACGTTGGACCAACAAGGATTGATTAGTATATTTCGTAGTAAAAATCGGTAACCTTTCTCGGTCACAACATATTTTCTTCTTGTACCTTAACAACTCTTCACGTGACACTTTATTTGTCCTTTCATAAGCTCTATCCACTATATCACCTTCATATCTTTTTTGTAACAGGTACCCAAGTCCTTGGGTTGGACTCAGGCCATTGTTCCAGGTTTCTCCCTCCCGAGGTCAGCTACAAGCAGGCAGCTCCACCGGTTACTCAAGCAGCATTTCTTCCTAAGAAGGGGGTCAACAGAAGACCCTTGATACCATCCAGCGACAAAGGGACAGGAAGCAGTTCAAGTCCAAACTGTAACACACTTTATTGCAGAAACGTCAGCTCTTTTATACATGGTGAACCACATCAATATGAAATACTAGACAAAGGACAGTGACAGATGGTGTAAACATAACACAAAGGGCCAGACATGATTACATTATTCATACAAAGGGACTGATGAAGGGTAAACACTGGGACAAAAGGCTGAGGGACTCGAATACACATCTTTACACAATGGCCAGGGGGTTGAAGCATCTTTGAATATTCTGCTTCAACCCTTGCACAATCAGGAGCCTTGAATCCGATGGCCAATCCTGGCTAAGATCATCATTGCTGTCTCAGCCAATCGGAACCAGTGGGCGGGCAACTAACCGACCAATCCCTGGGCTGCCTACTTTCCCCCATGTTATCTCAATGGGGGACCTTTAAACTCGTCACCCAGGGCTTTGGCCAATCAGGAAGCCGCCTACCCTACCATGTTAAGTCTATGGGGCTTTTGAATAGTTTGCCCCGCACGGCAGCCAGCCTGTGGCCAGGTTATAGTTATCATTATTAAAAGCAAACAGAGTAGTAAATGTACCTA
Source organism: Rhinophrynus dorsalis (assembly GCA_037306005.1). Classification (NCBI taxonomy): domain Eukaryota; kingdom Metazoa; phylum Chordata; class Amphibia; order Anura; family Rhinophrynidae; genus Rhinophrynus; species Rhinophrynus dorsalis. The sequence continues at coordinate 85,541,003 of CM074727.1, read as the reverse complement.
ACATTTTTTAATTTCCCTTATTTTTATTTTTAACATTTAGGAATGGAGTTTATTTAAAATATTAGTCTAAAGCTGCCTAAAATACCAATACCATACTCTATTGATCTATAGCTGCATATACGGATATTACACTATAAATACTGCTAGATCAATATCTATATTTAATCCATCTGGGGTTAAAGTCTTCAATTCATATATCCAGTATGTTTCCTGTCGATGGAGCTTTCTTAACCTATTACCCCCCTTTGCTATCCTGGATAATATGATCAATAGCACAAATCTAAGATATTCTGAGAATCGAGTTTTTAATTCTCTCATAGTTCTCCCCACGTATTGCAAACCACATCCACACATGATGAGGTACACTATAAAGGTTGAAATGCAATTCAGGTAGTATTTAATCTCATACTGTTTACCAGTACTTTTAGAGTAAAATATATTTCTTCTCCCTCTTTCATCACCTTGTGTAATTACCTTTATATCAAAGTGGTAATGTGCATATGTGGAACAACGTTCCTTACCACACTTGAACATACCTTTAATATCTCCTAGAAAGTTTTTATTTTGGACCTTCTTCTTAAAATTCTTATTTTTACAGTAGATATCACTTGGTGCCACTATATCTTTAATGCACTTATTTTTCCTAAAAGACTCTGGGTCTTTCTTCCACTATTGGACCTAACACAGGGTCTTCTTCTAATACATGTCAGTGTTAATTGAGAATACGTTGGACCAACAAGGATTGATTAGTATATTTCGTAGTAAAAATCGGTAACCTTTCTCGGTCACAACATATTTTCTTCTTGTACCTTAACAACTCTTCACGTGACACTTTATTTGTCCTTTCATAAGCTCTATCCACTATATCACCTTCATATCTTTTTTGTAACGGGTACCCAAGTCCTTGGGTTGGACTCAGGCCATTGTTCCAGGTTTCTCCCTCCCGAGGTCAGCTACAAGCAGGCAGCTCCACCGGTTACTCAAGCAGCATTTCTTCCTAAGAAGGGGGTCAACAGAAGACCCTTGATACCATCCAGCGACAAAGGGACAGGAAGCAGTTCAAGCCCAAACTGTAACACACTTTATTGCAGAAACGTCAACTCTTTTATACATGGTGAATCACATCAATATGAAATACTAGACAAAGGACAGTGACAGATGGTGTAAACATAACACAAAGGGCCAGACATGATTACATTATTCATACAAAGGGACTGATGAAGGGTAAACACTGGGACAAAAGGCTGAGGGACTCGAATACACATCTTTACACAATGGCCAGGGGGTTGAAGCATCTTTGAATATTCTGCTTCAACCCCTGCACAATCAGGAGCCTTGAATCCGATGGCCAATCCTGGCTAAGATCATCATTGCTGTCTCAGCCAATCGGAACCAGTGGGCGGGCAACTAACCGACCAATCCCTGGGCTGCCTACTTTCCCCCATGTTATCTCAATGGGGGACCTTTAAACTCGTCACCCAGGGCTTTGGCCAATCAGGAAGCCGCCTACCCTACCATGTTAAGTCTATGGGGCTTTTGAATAGTTTGCCCCGCACGGTAGCCAGCCTGTGGCCAGGTTATAGTCTGTGGATTTCATTCTTTTGGAAAGAGTTTATTCTCCATAACTCCACCAAGTTCCATGTACCGGCCTATGGCCGTGAATCTAGTCTTTTTGAGGAGCTGTTCCTCATGTAACCACTAACCAAACTGCCAGACGCTGATCCACGGGCTGCCACAATGATACTTAGGCAGCGTGGTGCCATAGTCATATAAATTGGTGCCATGTAACGGCCTAGGGTCCGTTACATTTTTTCTAAAAAATTCTCTTTAATTACACATATCTTTCTCAATTTCTGCAATTTCTTTTTATTCGCTGCATTTGTCCATAGGGTATGTTTTCCTTCCACACCCTATGGTGTCTACTATTGAAATGTAAGTAGCTGTTACTATCAACACTCTTCCTAAAATTTCTCGTCAAGACTGCCCCATCTTCATGATATAAAATTAATTCTAAATATTCAATCTGAGCGTTATTTACATTGCTAGTGAATTTAAGATTCTCTCCATTTCTATTAATAAATTTAAGATATTCATCCAATTGTCTTCTATCTCCATGTCAAATTATCAGGACATCATCAATATAGCGCTTGTAATATACCAGGTGTTCTCTAAATGGATTATCATGCCAAATATATTTATTTTCCCATCTACCCATATATAAATTGGCAAAGGATAGGGCAAATGTACACCCCATGGCAATACCAGTTGTGTGTACATAAAATTGTTAATCGAACAAAAAATAGCTATGTTGCAAGACAAATTTCACTGCCTCCAACAAAAAAACTAATTGGAGCTTCAGGCATCACTATCACGGTTCCCATGATTTTCTGTCACTCTCTGCTGTGGTGTGTTCCTATTGGTGGAGCTTGGTTATGCTCACCCAGTGTGGCCTTCTTATACCAGGCCTCTGGCACCTGTCAGGTGCCCTTTCATGGTGTTCCAGTACCAGTGCTTCCGTTGATGTGTTCCTGCATTCCTGTGTACCGATTTGGCTTGTCTGACTATTCTACTGGTTCCTGCTCCATGTATGACCCTGCCTGGCCGAAGTTCCTGCTCCGTGATTGATCCTGCTTGTCTGATGCTCCTGCTCCATGTATGACCCGGCCTGGCTGACATTCCTGCTCCGTGATTGATCTGGCTTGTCTGACGCTCCTGCTCCGTAATGACCCGGCCTGGCTGACGTTCCAGCTTCGTGATCGGTTTCCTGTGATCCTGTTCCAGCAAGATCGCGTCTATGTCACTTGGCGACATTGTGAACTGTTTATCTTGAGCAGTGTATGCTGACCTCCCACTTGCTGAGCTTGTTGCCTCCATTTCCGAGCCTGTCCGTTAACACTTGCAGTGCTTGTTGCTTCAGATACTGGGCCTATCCGTTAACACTTGCTGAGCTTGTTGCCTCCGTTCCGAGCCTGTCCGTTAACACTTGCAGGGCTTGCTGCCTCAGATACTGGGCTTATCCGTTAACACTTGCTGAGCTTGTTGCCTCCAATACCGAGCCTCTCCGTTAACACTTGCTGAGCTTGTTGCCTCATTACCGAGCCTGTCCGCTATACTTGCAGAGCAGTTGTGGCTTCCGTTAACTGTGATACCGATAGCTCTTGCAATACACTCGTAGCATTTATGCACCGGAAGAGTGCTACTGGATCTGGTCCTACTCAGCTCTGGCAGTGCTGTGTATCCGTTAACGCACCAAGGGGTGCTACTGGCTCTGGTCCCGTTCAGCTCTTGTAGTGTGTGTATCTGTTGACGCACCAAGGGGTGCAACTGGCTCTGGTCCCATTCAGCTCTCGCAGTGTCATTAACCCGTTAAGCACCGGAAGGGTGCCATTGGCTCTGGTCTCATTCAGCTCAAGCAGTGTGGTTCATCCAATTACGCATGGCAAAGTGCTCTTGGCTCTTGTACCATTTAGCTCTAGCACAAGTGGTTGGTCTTGCATATTGCCAGTCCTTTGAGGACTACTGTTTGGAATCACTACTAGGTGCTCTCCACCTCGCACCTCAGTCTCTGGCTGCTCTTGTCATCTACTGGGCGTTGTCTTTACACACACCTCAGAGACTGATTGCTTGCACTGGACTTTAACCCTTGTTATACTCTGTTTCCATTGCATTGTACAGTATTGCTCCTTATCCATACTGTGTCTTCTATACAACCATATTTGCCTTCAGTTACGTGTCATTACCTGTTTCTGCCCTTAGGGGGCCGTGTTCCTCATTTGTTCTCAATAAAACTGTATTTTACTTTTTACCTCTGGTCTGAGTGTCTGATAAAACCGTTACAATCACCCCATCCTCCGCCAAAAAATGTTCCAGCACCTGCACACCTGCATCATGTGGGATACAGGTGTATAGGGCAGTCACATCACAAGTAACCCATGTATATGTCTCTTTCCATACTATGCCTTGCATGCTCAACATGTATGCTATCTTTAAGAAATGAAGGTAATAGACATACTAAGGGTTGTAAGAACTGATCTATATATTGGGATATAATGTATGTAAGGCTATCTATCCCTGATACGATTAGCCTACCGGGGGGGGGGGGGTTCTATGCTGTAATGCAACTTGGGGAGATGATAGAAGATATCTGTTTTACAATTTTCTTGATTTGAAAAAGTAAACTCTTCCTTATTCAGAATACCCTGTTGTAGAGCCCTCTTTAGTATTGACTGTAGTCCTTTCTGATATTTTTTTGTTGGATCATGTAACAAAGTAGCATATGTAGAACCATCCCCCAATAGTCTCAATGCCTCTTGTTTGTAGTCATTGATATCCTGAGTGCAGATACCTCCTCCCTTATCTGCCTGTCTTATAACAATATTAGATCATTTTTCAGTTATTCTAACATTTTTCTGTCTAATTAATAAATTCTGATGTTTCTTTCTTGAAATGGGCTCTATTTTAGCAATATCTCGGGATACTAATTTCTCAAATACCTTGATATATTCGCCCTGACTAAAAACTGGATAAAATGTGGATTTACTTTTTTTTTACTATGAATGAATGCCAAGGGATCTAAAACCTGGGACTCCTGTTCTAACATTTCTAATCTTCTAATGCTATAAATGTCACCCATAGAGGGCTTGATATAATCTCTTCTACCTTCAGCTGAGGGATTCCTCAACATAAAATGTAATTTAACCGTTAGAGATCTAATATATTTTGAACATCAATGTATGTCTCAGCCTTATTTAGTCCTTTCGAAGGTGCAAATGCTAAACCTTTTGTAATAGTTTTTTAAGACACTCAGACCAGGGGTGAGATAAAACACAGTTTTATTAAAAGAAAAATAAGGCTAATGATCGCCCTCTACAGGCAACACAAAATAATAGCAAGACAATAATAGATATGCCTCCACTGGCCCAGTATACAGAAATAAGAGTATTACATATACTGTCTCAGGACAGGCACATGAGAGAACCCCCGATAAGGGTTAAATGTACAAATGAACAGTCTCAGTTGTAGAGTTTGGCACGCCCAAGGTGTTAATTGGAAGCAGTAAGTGTAGCTGGAATCACACTTATAGTACTGAGAGATGCTACTGCTAGGCCATGCGTGACCAGAGGTAATATCAGCAACACAGTATCCAGAATAGCCCCCACGGGCGTCACCAAGGGTACGACTGACACTACAAGTGCTTGAGTAGTTAGCCTCCACAGGAGTCACCACAGTATGACCTGAATTGCAAGAGCTGCAAATAGCCCCCATGGGCATACAATGGAGACCAGAGGAACAGAGGTAATGAGCCAATAGCCCCCACGGGCGTAACCTAGTCAACCTGCAAGAACTTTGAGCCAATAGCCCCCACGGGCGTAACAACGGACCACATATGCTGCAACGGAGAAGCCAATAGCCCTTCACCCTCAGTACATTAGCTTGTGCCTTCAGCCTCAATGGTGTTAATGTAAATGTTAGAGCCAAATAGCGCCATACCGGAACCGTTACCGACAGCACTACTCTGCAATGGTGTATTGAGCCGCCGACCAACCAGAGTATAAGCGACCAGCTCAGCAGAAGTAATGCAAGAGGGAGGCTCTCTACCAGTGAAAGAGGCTAGCGAAAGGTAATGCGGCACAGCTAGGGTTAAATGCAGCTTTTACGGATCGGAGGCTCAGAGAAGCGTGTAAGTTCTGCAAGCGATATGGAGGCTCAGGACAGCAACACAACTCTGCAGTCAGGTAATACTCAGCACTGGGAGCAAGCAAGCCCGGACAGGAGCAGGTCACATGATCAGCCAGGCAAGCGGCAGAGGCAGAAGTCAGAATGTCGCCACAGCGACAACCGGAGAGGAGAGCAGGAACTAGTTGGACACCGGAACAGCCCGTTAACAGGTCACGTAGCAGGAAGTCAGCCAAGCCGGGTCGGATCACGGAGCAGGTAGTCAGACGAGCCGGGTCAATCACGAGCAGGAACACAGGAACTCAGCAACAGCAACACTGGCTCTGAAACACCATGAAAGGGCACCTGACAAGTGTCACGGTCAGGCGTAAAAAGGTCACTAGGGGCGGGCCAAACCAGTATAGCGAATCAGCATACACCACAAGCGAGAGTGACAGAAAGGATCACAGGCACTGTGATAACTTTTGAGAGGACCTTTGCTTCTCCCAAGGAGATATCTCTCTTTGACAAGTTGAAAATTCCAGCAACCGAGGTACCACTTTTAACCCCTACTGGGAAATCTTGTATTGTTTTGAATTTGGTGCCCCCTCTTCCTCTACATCCTAGTCTTCTTCTTCTTCTCTTATTGTTCTTTTTTGATTTCTCCTCTGATGGTCTACTTTTAATCTACTTTTTTAGACTGTATGGCCTTCTCTAAAAAATACTCCAGATTTTCTTCATTAACCTGTTCCAAATCCCCTTCCCTCTTATTAATCATCTTTTTGTTGGATTGTTCTAATATATCCTCTAATCTCTTCTCAGTATCATTATTAACCCTGGCTTCTTCCTTCTGTTGATTATATCCCTTCACATATTTACTCCCTTCCGGGTAGTAAACTATGTTTCTAAAGAGACCCGAATTCGGATCACTCGAGAATTTGACTCACTCTTTGTCTTTATTTTGATTGCTTATATTATAATTCTTCCTAGTAATACTCATGTTTTTTGACTCATCCCTACTTTTGTCTCTTATCTGTCCGTTAGTTTTAAAAATACTGCCTCCTTCTTTCTGAGATGCAAGTTGATCTCTCATAAATTTCTTCTTTTTGTATGTATTATGTTAGTTTCTAAATTACATATTTTCCTTGTAATATTCTCTTGCAACTTTTGGGTCTCTGTTGACTTCTCTATCTTATTTAATTTCTTTTGAATAACATCAGTTTCATGCCTAGTTTTTTCACAGTCATTCTCTATAATTTATAAGGAGATGTATAAGTTTTTTGGAACAGTCTTACAATATCTGTTCCCAATCAGTTAGAAAATCTAAGTCCTCTGTCTCAAAGGTAAGTAGCTTCATAATTTTTAAAGTTTATTTATTGGGACAAAGATTCATTGCTCATGGAGCCTATAGTGTTGCGACTTGGAAATACATGCATTACTTTAACCATTTGAGTGCCAGAGAGGTACTCATGCATTGCTCTGCATTGCATACACCTCTGCCAGTCAAAGGGTTATACAATACACAAGTTTCCAAGTTATGTTTTAGGGCATATTTAATGTTTAATGTGTTTTTTTCTTACAGGAAACCATTTGAAACAAGGGAGAGGAGAAGACAGAAGAAAAGAAGACAGAAGATGGAGTGATTAAAAAAGAAGAGGATAGAAGATGACGGACAATGGATAACAGGTGTTACACTTGTGTGTGTGTGTGTTAGGCTAGTGTTAGAGCCAGTGGCTTAACTATAGGTGTCGCAGGGGTTGCACTTGCAACCGGGCCCATGCACTCCATGGATCTGGCCAGCCCCTGCAACCCCTCCGCCTGGCTCCCGCAATCTCCCTCCAGTGTTCCAGTAATTCAGAGCACAGGGAGATGATGACATCTCCCAGCGCTCTGCATTGCTAGGAGGACCGTGGGGGAACTCCAGGTAGGAGGCAGGAGATGGGGACATTGTGGCGATTGACGAGCATTGTGGAGGGGGGTCAATGTGGTCGAGGGGGGCCAATGGGCCCGGAGGCTTCTAGTTACACCTCTGGTTAGAGCTAATATTGTTGTACTTTACTGTTAGGGGGTAGTATAGGGTTAGTGTTTTGGGATGGTAACAGTGTGTTTGATTACACGATTGGTGCTTGACAGTGTGTCAAGGCACTGATCATTAGCTCTTTTCCTTAGATGATCCCATTACTCACTCTATTTATTGTGTAGTTTGGGAACTAAAAACATTGTTCAGGCGGTACTCTGTATATATTTCTATTGTAACTGAGGCTTGTTTGTTGCTTTGAAAAAGCGGCTTTCCAGCTGTGAAACGCGTTAGCATCTATAGCCTATTAATTGTTTTATTGTTTTATTCATTAAAGTTTATCATTTATATGAGTGTCCTCCTGCTCTGTATCATTTGGGATTATTGAATCTACTTGAGAAAAGAAAAAGATCCGAACGGAGAGGGTTTTATTCTCCGTATGCCTGTATAGTCAGATCACCCAGATTATGGAGTCCTGACAACATCTGAATGTGAGGGAAATTTCATCCTTTTATATTCACTTTGTGACAACATACTTCACCATTGGCGCCCCTCTTTGTGTTTTTGTTTTTATGTTATACTCTTGATTTGCCGCTGTGGGAGAGCGAGATATATGAGGGTGCAGCCGTTTATCTTAAAGGAGAATACTGTATCTGGAGACAGTTTGAATTACTCCAGGGGTTCTGTCTGTCGGAGTTGTGTAAGCCGTCGCTGACATATTTTTATTTGTGAGTGTGCACAATAGGGTGCAGTGGTGGTTATTTACTGACTCAGTTTGATATACACAGGGTGCGCCCCTTGTTTTTTCTCCCTTTTTGATGGACGTTTGTCCGCAAGTCCGTTTCTGTGGCCTAACTTTGGTGTGGATTCAGCTGGTAGGGCAATTGAATGAATGGCTCCGTTAACACATTTTGTTAAAGGGCCATTAGCCATTTTTGCCCTACTGGCTGTTTTACCGGTGTATATTAAATTAAGGCCTAAACACTAACACATAAAAATGATCTGGGGTTAAATAACAGCACTTAATGCCAAAAAATTGTCTATTTGTTTTCTGAGGTATAAAGCCAACTCTCACATATGGTCTAAGACAACACCCATTCTAGCCTTTTGCAGGACTCACAGACTTTAATTGTGCAGGATTATCTGTGCATGGGCTGAGAGAGTACAAGAGCGGTGGGCACTAATCATAAACCAGTAACAGACTTTGGGCTCGATTTAAAGGCAGCTGTTAGTAAAAAAATCACTAACGGGTGCGTTAAGTGTCATGTTGCAATTCAAAGATCCGTCTAAAGAACGGCAAAAAGTTAAAACCCACTTTTCTTAGCCGTTAGACACTTAACGGGCAAAACAAAACACCCGTTACATAGGAAAATACACAAAATGCTTACCGCACAACCATGTAAATGGAAAAATTAACCCGTGCAATGCCAAAACAACACAAAAACTTGCACACACAACACAAATCACTCCACACACAACAACAACCAACACCACAGGGACAATGACACACAAAAAAACAACAACACAACATGGCACGGAACAATGGGGGTTATCACACAAAGCGAACACCTGCAAATAGAAGCTCACCTGGGCAACATCAACACGCGACCTGCACCCCACAACTGCACACCCGCAAATGGCACACACATAACAAGCACAACACACCACATCTTATAACACACACACACCTGCAAACACTTACCTGAGCAAAAACAACTCTCCATTGGTCAGCACTCACTTCATCACCACACCTACACAAAGCCCTATCAAGTTCTTAAAGGGACGACTCAACACACTCACTTGTGGCTTGTTTTCCACTCAGGGAGGGAGAGAGAGAGAGAGAGAGAGAGAGAGAGAGAGACAGACAGACAGATAGAGACAGATAGAGAGAGCAAACAGTATGTTGGGTTACATATTGTTGCGAAGACTGCGGAGAAGGCGTGCAAGGGAGGGAGCTAGGGAACATCAGCAACCTCCAAGCACGCCTGATCAACAGCCTTCACCTGTTGCAAGTGAGGAGGCTCTGGCTCAGCAGCCACACAGGAGTCCATCCCCACCTGGAGGGCAGCACCTGCCTGCAGATGCACAGCTGCAGCAACAGGATGCTCCACAGCAGCAGAGGATGTATAGACGACCACCAAGGCCCAGGGTATACCACGCAAGGGTCACCCTCTTTGGAATGACCGATGATGAGGTAATTGATCGCTACAGGTTGAGGCCTGACAGCATCATTGCCTTGTATGAGGTCATCAAGGAGCAGGTGGATCCCATCTACATCCACAACAATGCCCTAACTGGCCTGCAGAAACTACTCTGTGCCATACACTTCATGGCAAGTGGGGCCTTCCAGTCCACTGAGGGTTACGCTTCTGGCATGTCACAGGCCACATTCTCCAGGGTGTTGGCCCAGGTCCTGCCAGCCCTCAAAAACAAGGCCAGTACCTATATACATTTTCCCACCACCGACATGGACTGGATACATGTCAAGCAGGCCTTTTACGCCAGGGGAGGCATGCCCAGGGTCATGGGTACTATAGATTGCACCCATGTCCGGATTAAGGCCACAGCACGTGACGCACAGCTATTCATCAACAGGAAGAACTTTCACTCCATCAACGTGCAGATGGTGTGTGACAGCCATATGAGGATAATGAATGTCTGTGCAAAGTATCCTGGCAGCTCACATGATTCATACATTCTACAAAACTCCTCAGTCCACAGAGATTTCGAGAATGGAACTTTTACAGGGGGATGGCTTTTGGGTGAGTTCACAATACAAAATCACACCACATACACAGGCGTACACACAACGCTGCTCAGCATGCTCCTGACCCACAGCTAGTACGTCCACCACACAAAACATCATTCACACAACATGTGCTCCCTGTCTCACCATGTCACTCACATTACACAGGTGATGCTGGCTATGGATGCAAGTCCTGGCTACTGACCCCTGTGGCCAATCCTCGAACACATGCCCAGGAAAGGTACAACCAGGCTCATGGCAGAACTAGGAATGCCATTGAGCGGACCTTTGGCCTCCTCAAGTCAAGATTTCGATGTCTGGACCACTCGGGGGGAGCACTGCAGTATGCACCTGGAAAGGTGTGTGACATAATTGTGGCGTGTGCAATACTGCACAACATGGCAGTGGACACCAGGCTGCTGGATCACATCCAAGACCCCCCATACATGAAGTGCCCATGGACATCGGCCATGTTGAGGAGACCCTGAGAGGGACACAGATCAGAGACAGGCTCTATGAATATAACACAGGCATGCAAACAATCCATGCAAGTCCCCCATCAGTCCTGTGACACTAACCACATTGCACATTTTGTTCTGTCTCACCACACAGGAACAGTGACACAGCACTGCACTGGCAGTGGACTTGGCAAATTGTGTGTGTGGACTCAAAATCCATCCTCCTTTCCACTCTCCACGTTGACATACAGACCCCAAGGATATCACACACACCCTCAGGAGAAACAAGGTACAACACATAACCCATGTTCATCGCCTTGCAGGGCTTGATTGACAGCAACTAACTTGATTTGCCATGATCATAGCCAGAGCAACCATGCTAGCCTTGTAGCGAAAGAGTGTTATCCAATGCTATGCATTGGATAATACTCTGTCACATCAGGGGTTAAAGGGTCATTGGACTCAATATGGGACCTGTACTGTGCTAGAGCTGAGAAGAGCAGCAGAGGGGTGGATGTACAGTGGTATTGTTACACAACGTAGAGGTCATGAAATGTAGATCAGATTACCAGGGACTCCATGCTGACCTGTGAGTGTGCAGACATATGTGCCCATGATATCAATACACATGGGCACACACACATCCAGGGAACAAATGACATTGGGCTGCCACTGTCACTTTCACAGTGGCAGCCCAAATTCATTACTTCCATGGAGCTCTCAGAACACTTGTTGATGTGTGTATTCATGTCAGGGGCACATATCCATAGGGCTGGGGCACATGTCCTTAGTTCTCCAGATAATTGGTTACAGATGAGTACACAACACATTGTCAAGCAATAGTTTGTGTACTCACCTGTAATTAAGAAGATTGAGGGGATTATAACGTCAAAATTGTTGTTTCTTGATGATCAGTTCAGATCTATTGCTCCAAATCCTGTCCTCTTGTCCCACAGGCATCCATAATATGATCCATCCTTGAACTGAAGATCTTCCATGTGTCTGGATTGATGTCTTGACAACACCTTCATAAAGATCACCCCTTGCTATTTCTGGTGATGTTGTTAGTGATGCAATATTTGACCTGAGGTTCACACAGACTGTAACGGAAGGTAGTAAGAAGACCGGGTCGCCTTCCGTCTTAGTCCCCGGGTCTCTCCTTCTCGACGCCGGACTGGCGCCGTCGAGTGCACCGGTCGAGCAAATCAGCGTTCCGGAGGTCGACTCAAAGCGACGTCGAACCTCGGGAAGACCGATTCTGCCTCGAAAGGATGCGGCTGCCGGAGGGGTCACGGCACTCGAACGCCGTCGAACAAGCGCAGGACCGAATCAGGCAAAATGTAGCAGGAAACAAAGTGGATATATTCCCAGCCGTTCGAGCACTCCGGTGCTCGACTCGAAGGTTGGAGCTTAAGCAGGAAACCAAAGGGCAGAGTCCACGTCGCCGCCTGACAGGATACAAAGGTCGGTAGCGGGATCCTGGCAGCAGACGGACGAACGTACAGGAACCTAGTTCGAATGGGCGGCAGAGTGGCCACTTTTAACCACAGGAACATACGGACTCCAGGACTCTGGTTCACTCCAAACAGTAACACACTTTATTGAACAAGACACTCAACTTTTATACAGTTTACAACATGGTACCACAATAGGGAGGGGAAGGGCCAGGCATTCTAATGCAGGCTTGGCCCGGGGACCAATCCAACACAATGGGCATAGACAACAGACCAATGGTGACAGTGAACAATGGACCAATGGCAGGGGGAACAGAGGGGCCAATGGTAGCCAAGGGAAACAAGCCAATGGGAGATGGGCAACTGAACACACTATTGACAATGGTACACTTAACATCATTAATCAACGTCTGGACAGAGACAATGGACTGATCAGAGGAAATACACATCTGAGGACTGGGCCAGGGGTTGAAGCACGTACACACTAGTTTGAATATGCGGCTTCAACCCTGGCCAATCAGTGTGCGCAGTGAGTCGTACGTCGGCCAATCCGGCGTCGACTCACTGCCTCCGGTTTCCCGCGTTCGAGATGGCGTGGATACCTCGAACAAAGGAACCGGGGAATCACCGGCTTCGGTGTTCGTGCATCCCTCAATACATTATACTGTACAATACATTAAACCTTCGACATTCGACAATATACAAACATACAACATTCGACATGAAAACCTTTTAACATAATGTTAGGGGAACCCCTATCAGAGTTCAAATGAGGCCACAAGGCCATAGTCTTTAAGGAAACTTGTTCGTGGTCCAGACAAGGGCCTAAGTAACGGATAACATCCGTTACACAGACCTCTACTGGAACATTCTCATATAGACACAGAAAACACAAATTCACAAGTGTAATAACCTGTACAGTTAGGATGCTCATCTACAGAGTTGTCAAACCTTGTGGACAACACATGAGCAGGACAGCAGTGTTACTCAAGTAGTATGATTTAGTTTCAAAGTACATTTAGTGTTCTCATACAAGTGTTCAATGCATATAGGCAATACACACAGAAAACACCTGTACGTTCTAATGTACTTTGAGACACAATAAAGATGAACCATCACTAGTCAATCATCTGTGTCTGTATGAGGATATATTGGGTTACACATACGTTTGTTAATGCGTAACCACACTCAGGATAGAGTATCCCCCATACATGGAAAGGCATCACCCATATCACAGGAGTCCACCACTTGTTTGCAAGTGAGTGGACTCTGTGATGTATTCACGCAAACAGATGGTGGCAGTGATACACTAATGTGTTGTGGGAGTGATAAAGAGGTGATAAAGGGGACATACTTCCACAGTGAATTCCTGTCCACAGTTTCTGTGTTGCTCAGTATAATCAATGTTCTGTGATATTGCTCCACTTTGACATATCACAGTACATGGGCTACATCAACGAACAACCAGACCAAGTGGACAAGTGTTTTCACTGGTGAAGTCTGTTACACCCTTAGGAAAAACAACAACTCAACTTACTGGAGGCCCCAGTGCTCACCCCAGGATATCAATTTGTGTGCTACACATTGAAATCCTAGGTTAAAAACATTGGGTTCCCCAGTAAGTCAGTTGCACAATGAGTGTTTGAGTCCAAGACAACATTGATGCAGGTCTCATTTATCTGTCCTGCTTGTTATGTCACCGCTAAGTCACATAGCCATTTGTTTGGTTATCCCCTTAACCCTCTGAGTGCCAGAGTGGTACCCAACACATTTCTTTGCAATGAGTTGCCTATCACTCTGGCTATCAAAGGGTTAAACACAACATATGATGTAGACGAATGTTCAATGTTGTACCAATTGTTGTGCTAAGGGGTATGTTTTGTTGTACAAAATCAACACACAACATCGCCATATAACACAGTTGTGTAATATGGCTCCAGGGATGTATTTCCAGTTGAATTTGTACAACGGTGTGTGTGTGAACCTATGTTGTAACATCCCACAAACATCTTACCTAGGCAGAAGTTGTGTTCACTGAATTGTTTGGCAATGCATTGGAGACAACTCTGCCACCCAATCTATGACCAAATACAAAGCAGATCAGACAGGATTCAAAAGCACAATGTTCCTTTATTCAGGGGAAATGTAACATGTTGGGCATTTTATTTTTTTTTTTGGGGGGGGGGGCCTTAGACTGTGTGGCAGAAGTGGATAACCTGGATGATCTCCTGGTCACCTTTTGCCCCCTAGGTGTGGCTTCGGGGGTCACATTAGAGGGGGTGGTGGGGGCAGTAGATCCCTCTGTGGAGCGCAGGTTCTCCCTCTCTAACCGTAAGTTCTCCCTGCGGTTCAACTCTCTCAACTCCACCAGTACCTGTGCAAGCATGTCCATCACCCCCGTGTGGAGCTGATGGAGTTGAGTGTTGATCCTCATGACCTCCGACTCCAGGGCATGGATCCTTGCCTCTATCCTGTTAGTGTTTCTCCGGGATTCCCTACGGCTCCTGGTGATGTTGTCATTGGTGCAGAGGCTTGACCTGAGTAGTCTCCTTTGCAGAGCCATACACTCTGCTTCCATCCCCGTGGGGCGTTCACTGCTGGTGATGCTTGTGCCTGGTGAATCTGCTGCTGCTGTGTCCTCCTCAGCTGGTGCTGTGTCCTCCGCAGCTGGTGCTGTGTCCACCTCAGCTGGTGCTGTGTCCTCCTCAGCTGGTGCTGTGTCCACCTCAGCTGCTGCTGTGTCCTCCTCAGCTGGTGCTGTGTCCTCCTCAGCTGCTGCTGTATGTGCTGCAGATAGGTATGTGCCCACCACATCAATGGACCCACTGCTGCCCCCCGATGTCTGTGCTGGTGGAGGTGGTGGGGTAAACACGTCCCTTCGCATAGGGTGTTGGGGCTCCCCAAGCAGGCCCAGGTGTTGGTAGTTGAGTGGCCATGGGTCAAACCTTGGCCACTGGTATGTGCTTGGCCCCCACCTGGGATCATACCTGGGGCCATGCTGGGGAGCCATCCAGGAGGGTAGGTCAATCGGGGATGAGTATGGCCCACATTGGGTGGTGGCCACATCACCGGGCAGCCATTGCCTCCCTGGTGGTGGTGGTGGTGCTGCTGCTGCTGGAGGGTAATAGCTCCTGGAGGTGGTGGGGTGCATCCAGTCACTGTAATATGGTGGTGCAGCCAGAGGTGGTGTAGCCAGAGGTGGTGTAGCCAGAGGTGGTGCAGCCAGAGGTGGTGCAGCCAGAGGTGGGGCATCCAGTTGGCCAAGAGGTGTGGATGTAGTTGGGTACAGTGCCCACTGGATGGTTCCCTCCTCCGTATACTCCTGACTGGGTGGTGAGGTGGCCTCCTCCATGGGCTCCTGGAGTGCTGGAGGCACATAACCTGTGTGGAGGATTGAGATTGGGTGATCAGTAAACTTAGCCATGATGGTGTCAAATTGATATTAATACTTGAAATGTGGAAAGGAACATATATGTTGTAGGGTTTATCCCCCTGTGTGAAACAACGGTACTCCTACTGGTGAAGGGTGTTTTATTCTACATGTATCGCAGCTCAGAGTTGAATTCCTTTGGTGCCACATCCCAGTGGTCTGGAATTGTACATTTGCGCTGTTGCCACATAATCCTTTGTGGATTTATGCTCCCTGGACCAAAGCTGGCCAGAGGATGGTCTGGCAACATTGGCATAGTACATTTTCAGGTCACAGTGATATTGTCCATGGAATATACAACTTTGAGCTGTTATACTCTTGGAATGAAACACCTTTCAGTAGTGGGAATACCCTTGCTTTACCCGGTGGATCAATCCTATGACATATATTTTTACTTTCACATTTTAGGTATTACTATCTCTTTAACGGGATAGCAATGGTTAATTTCACCTTGATGTAACATTGCAGGCATCATGAAGAGATGTTTAGAAAGATGTTGCTGTATGTGACAGCTGGAGATGTCAGTCATTTGACCACACGGAGGCTCTTCAGCAGACTCAAAATTGACCCATTTTGAGATAACTACAAAAGATTGTCTACAAAGTGTTCCTGTAAGCACGCTCTGTGGACCATGTCAATGATGGATCCATCTCCAATTGGTTCAATTTTGGGTCTGCTGAAGAGCCTCCGTGTGGTCATATGACTGACATCTCCAGCTGTCACATACAGTAACATCTTTCTAAACATCTCTTTATGATGCCTGCAATGTTACATCAAGGTGAAATTAACCATTGCCATGCCAAGGTACGCAGTGAGGAATATGGTCTGATATGTGTGTATATGTACCTTTCATATGGGTACAAACATATCCTTGATAGATATGAACCCAGAGATCTGTTCAGTACATGTGATTGTCTTACTGCCTATATATGTACAGCCATCACAAACTAACTTTCATTGATACCACTGATACCCATCCAAGTAAGGTGTAATATACTAGGTATGTGTAGTCTGATGTTGATATCAATATGAGTTATTTTGTTGAGGGTGCACATATATGGGCAGTAGGACAATCACACGTACTGAACTGAACTCTGGGTTCACATCTTGTTGGGACATATTTGTACCCATTTGAAAGGGACATATCCACATACATATCTGGTCGTTTATCTTTCTGTACGTATCTTTTTGTAATTGATCTGCAGTGTGATTCAAGTAGTATTCATCCCTATGTTATCAGTTCATCCCATACAGTGCTGGATTTTGTCAGATTTGACATGTCACTCTCTGGTTGTCATGATGGTATCCTATGCATTGCATTGTGATGAATGGGATACCACCGTGGCAATCAGGGATTGATGTACATTACAGGATTCTGTCCATGAGGTCTGTTCAAGTTGAATCCTGAAGGGCAACAATCAAGCCAGTATTGAAGGATATCATTGATTGAGGCCTTTTTTTTCCTGGATCAGCCCATCCATCCTTCTGTGTGAGGCAGCCAGACCCGATCATAGATATCCATAATTCATGGCCTGTTATTGACCAAACCTCAATGGTTCATATTTGGTTCCCATATGTATCCTGCAAATAGTGTCTGGTGTACCATCCATCCATGGCATCAGCACTCCTGAGGATCTATATGTGAATCAAATGTGAGATATGTAAATTCAAGTTAGCGTAAATGATTGCATACACAACACCAAGGCCAACTTTTTCACCTTTAGTTATGTGTAATCGTTTTTGGCCTGTGTGTTGCACATACAAGCAGTTATTCTCAGTGGCACTGTGATTTGTGACCTGATCCATCCTGTTGGTGATTCAGTAAGCGGTTAAGTGGACCTGATGAACTGATTATGATGCTGACTTCTCCGCTGACCTCATTTCCCCATCTGCAATGTTTTCTATGGAGTCCATACAATGGGGCCTGTGCAGCTTGAATCATGTTATTGGATATTCTCCATAGACTAACATTGTAATTGGTAAAGTGAGGGTATGTAAGTGTCAGATTCTCTACATCAGCTCTTTTTCACTACTTAGTGAATGTCCCCTATGTGTCATGTAATTGTTAACCTATCGACATGTGTTTGTTGTCTGGTTAACCCTTTGAGTACCGGAGGGGTTGCCAAAGCATTGTTGATCGATGCATTGATGATCCCTCTAGCACTCATGGGGTTATGTGCTGGATTCCCTGTGGGAACATGGGTAACACTGTGTGACAACAATTGTGATGTTTGACATACAACACTTTTCTGAGTATGGTTTGTGTGTATTGTGTGTGATCAGCACAGCAACATGAGGGTTAACCATGGAGTTGGACACGTTTTGACCTTGTTGAACCTTGACATTTGTCCTTGTCTTGCGTCCTGTTTAAACCCTCAGGGTGCTGTGTTGGTGCAGTTGTGTGGATGAATGAAGGGCAGATGTTGGGATGTGAGTGCTTGTTTGTGATGGGTGTGTGCTTTGAGGTGGTGTGTGGTTTTGGGGTGATGCACTTACCAGTGGTGTGGAGGCTCCTCTCATCCCCAGTGTCTGATCCTCCAGGGACCCCCTCAATGAGGGTAGATGACAGTGTCTGCCACAGCCTCTCCTCCCATGCGCTGAAGGTGATGGGGACAGGTGGCCCACCTCCGGTGGCTCGTGCGTGCAGGGCGGCATCCCCCATCTTCTTCTTCACCTGCCTTTTGCAGTCGCCCCATCTCTTCTTTATTGAGTCCACATCCCATCTGCAGGTGGCCACCGCATTAACTCGGCTGCAGATTTGGCTCCAGGCAGCTCTCCTCCTAGCAGCCAGGCCAGGGAGTCTCTCCCCCGGGAAGAGGACACTCTCCCTCTCCAGCACAGCCTCCACGAGGGCCGTGTTTTCTTCCTCGGTATATCGGGGATCCCTGACCCTGTCCCCCTCAGCTCCGGCATGCGAGGAGTCAGACCCAGAGTGTCCTGCCTGCTCTGCCCCTGCCTGTGTGTGGTGGTCCCCAGGAACTACCCCTCGTCCCACTGCAGGTTCTGTCCCTCTTCTTTGTGTGCCTGCTCTTGTGGGCCTGGTCCCCCTCCGCCCTGTGGATCTCCCTCTCCCACCCCTGCTCTGCTGAGTGATACCCTCCTGACCTTCCTCCTCCTCCTCCACTAGTCTCCCCATCCCTCTCTCCTGTCCTCCTCTCCTGGCCATCATTCACCCACTCACACCCAGGCACTCTCACACGCCCTCACAGACACACTCGATCCAACTCACTCTCTGTCACACACTTTCACTCACGGATTCACACTGTCAAAATAAAGTTTAAAATGTGTAAGGTGTGATGAAAAAAAAAAGACTATGTGTATGTGTTTGTATGGATGTATGTGCTATGTGCAAAAGCGTGCTATGTGTCTATTTAAATGTATTCTCTCCTCTCCAAGATCCCTCTACCTTACTCCTGTGTATGCTTCTCTCTCTCTCTCTCTCTCTCTCTCTCTCTCTCTCTCTCTCTCTCTCTCTAAACACTATCCTCCACTCCTGGGTCCTGTGCTCTAGCTTGCTGAAACTCGAAACACAGACAGGATGTGACCGTTATTTTGAGGTATATATAGGTGTATTTGAACATTTTTGATACTTTGGGGCCTTGGGATTGGCTGTAGGTTTGAATTTTGTTTGTGCATCTATCAGGGTTGCTAGACAACGGCAGCTGTAATGTTACATTTTGACTTAAGTTGTGTTTTAATGGGTGTTTGGGACGTACAGTGATGCGAAATCAGGTGCAACGCTGGTTTTTGTGTTACGTGTTTTTGTAGTGCCTACGCCCGATAGCTATTCTTGTACTCTTACCCTTGAATCTGCCATAAACCATGTTTTCTTTGCAGCCGATGTGCCTTTTTTACTTAGTGGATGGTTTAACGGCTGCCTTTAAATCTAGCCCTTTAGCTGTTATAGCAATACAAACAGCATATAGGAGGAAACCTATGTGCTTTCTGAGTAGGATAATTTACACAGACATTAAAAAAGTTTAACCGCTTAATGACTGCCTGAGCAATTTATTCTGGTATGGCAGAGCGGTGTGCAGCAGTGCTGCCATCCCAGAATTCCATGACATGCCAGGACAGTCACTGGTTCTTAAAGTGTGTGTAACGAGATCCTAAGTCCTTGGATGGACGTTGCTCGTTCTGCCGACTACCTTTCTCTAGATGACGGCTTCCTTAGCTGGTTTTCCCGGTCAGTCCCTCCAAACAGCTTCCCAGGATGGGGGTCAACAGAAGACCCTTGATACCACCCAGTAATGCAGACACAGCACGCAGTTCAGGATCAACAGAACTCTCTCTTTATTGTGGCTGAATTCAGCTCTTTTATGAAGGTTTAGAACAAAGAACAACAATGCATAACAAGGTTAACTGACTCAGTACAATAGGTTGGGGTGACATACAATGGGACCCCTAGGGTTAAGGTAAACACTGGTACAATGGGACACCAGACTCCCTGGAGCCGTAGTAATTCAATCTGGCCGCTTTAACCCTATAGAGAGGAGTAGCTGGATTCGAGCAGCCAATCCGATGGCCGCCTACTTTTCCCATGTAAAGTCTATGGAGTCCCTTTAACTGTAGGCGACCAATCGGTACCTTGGGGCGGGTCTTAGATTAGCCAATCCCTGGGTGGCCTACTTTCCCCAATGTTAACTCTATGGGGGACCTTTAAACTTGTCACCCAGAGCTTTGGCAAATCAGAGAGCTGCCTACTGCCCAACATATTTCCCTGGAGTAACGGCCGGGATCTGTTACATCACCCCCTCCTTCGAGCGTCCAAGTCTGCTGGCGTGGTATAACAGGAAACTTGGGAAGAAAACAAAGACTAGGGGGTCCAAAGGTTAGGCATCCTCTTGGCGGGACAATCCATCCGCATTCTGGTTATGTTTGCCTGACCGGTATTTAACTGAGAAAGTGTATGGTTGCAGAGCCAGGCTCCACCACAGTAAGCGGCCGTTATCCCCTGAGGTTTGGTTGAGCCACACAAGCGGGTTATGGTCAGTTATTACTGTAAATTCCCTCCCATAGAGGTAGGGTTGAAACCTTTTGATGGCCCAAACTAATGCCAGGCATTCTTTTTCTATGGCCGCATAGTTCATCTCCCGGTCCAGCAGTTTGCGGCTCTGAAAAGCGACAGGGTGTTCCTCTCCCGTGGCATCCACTTGGATTAGGACCGCTCCCAACCCGACGTTGGAGGCATCTGTGTGGACCAAGAAAGGAAGGTTAAAGTTGGGAGCAGCAAGCACTGGGGCCTGTCCTAAAGCAGTTTTCAGAGCCTCGAAGGCCTGTGCGCATGCCGGGGTCCAGGTAATCCGTCGGGGTAGAGCCTTCTTGGTGAGGTCAGTTAGAGGTTTAGCTATGCTGCTGTACCGGGGGACGAACCTGCGATAGTACCCTGTTGTTCCCAAGAAAGCCAGGACCTGCTTTTTGGTCTGAGGCTGGGGCCACTGGACAATGGCCTCTATTTTAGCCGACTCGGGTCGCTGGCACCCGCTGCCCACCTGGTGACCGAGGTACTGAACCTCCCCCATTCCCATCTGGCATTTGTCGGGGCGTACAGTCAATCCTGCTTTGTTAATTCTGCCTAAAATAGCCTCTAGATGCAGTAGGTGATCCTCCCAGGACTCGCTGTAGATTGCAATATCATCTAAGTAGGCACAGGCAAACTCCTAGGCCCCAATGAGCAGGCGGTCCACCAGTCTCTGAAAGGTGGCGGGGGCATTCTTCATCCCGAACGGCATAACTGTGAACTGGTATAAGCCGAAAGGGTTGATGAAGGCTGATTTTGCCATTGCCTCCGGGGCCAAGGGAATCTGTCAGTAGCCCTTACTCAGATCCAAGGTAGTAACATAGCGAGCCCCAGCGAGTCGGTCAAGGAGGTCATCTACCCTAGGCATAGGATACGCGTCCGTTACAGTCTTCTCATTTAGCCGCCGGTAGTCCACGCAGAACCGGATGGTCCCGTCTTTCTTAGGGACTAGGACTACCGGGGAGGCCCAGGGGCTGTCGGACTCCTCAATTACCCCTAATTCCCGCATGTCCTGGAGTTCCTTCTGAATATGGGATTTAACCGCCTCTGGCACCTGGTAAGTGGGCTGTCTCAGGGGAGTTTGGGCGAGGATATCTACCTTGTGGTCGTTCAGGGTTGTGCGGCCAGGTAACGTTGAGAACAGGGTGGGCCACCAGGACAAGATGCCTCGGAGTTGGTCCTGCTGTTCTGGCGTGAGGTGAGAATCTAAGGGAACTGAGCTAGAGGGCGAGTTAGGTTGAGCATCGGCCAAGAGATCGGGGAGCTCCTTGTCCTCCGCCTCTTGACTGGCCAAGGTGCATATGGCCAAAATGTCCTCGGGGTGCTCTTCATACTTTTTAAGGGCGTTGATGTGGCAAATTTGCCTATCTTTCAGTTGGGGACCCCTAGCTATCAAGTATGTGGTCTCTCCCTGTCGGTCTATGACCTGGTAAGGCCCTTCCCAAGCTGTCTGGAGCTTGTTCTGCCTTACTGGTCGTAGAGCGAGTACTTTCTGCCCTACCATGAATTTCCTGAATGTGGCATGCCTATCATAGTATTTCTTTTGCTTGGCTTGTGCGGTCTGGAGATTTTACCGGGCCAAGCCAGTCAGCGTCTCCAACTGATCCCTCAGTTCAAAGACATAGGTAACTGCTGGGGACTCTTCCGTCTCGCACTTGCCTTCTCAATACTCACGGAGGGTGTTCAGGGGCCCACAGACTCATCTCCCAAACAGGAGTTCGAAGGGGAAGAAGCCCGTGGACTCCTGAGGCACCTCCCGGTATGTGAAGAGCAAATGTGATAGGTATTGTTCCCAGTCTCTATGAGAGTCAGTGAAAGCCCTGAGCATTTGTTTCAGGGTCCCATTGAACCTTTCGCAAAGCCCATTTGTCTGGGGATGGTAGGCAGTGGTTTGAGGAGATTGGACCCCACACAATTTCCAGACCTGCTGCAGCAATTCAGAGGTGAATTGCGTGCCCTGGTCCGAGAGGATCTCCTGGGGGAACCCCACCCGGGTAAAAATAGTAATCAACGCAGTGGCTATGGACTCTGCAGTTATGTTGGCCAGCTTCAGGATACCGGGTGGCAAAGTCCACCATAGTAAGCGGCTGCATCTGGCCAAGGGACCCACAATGTCCACAACCACCCTCTGAAATGGGACCCCTATAATAGGAAGGGGTTGCAGGGGTGCTGTCGAACAGTCCCCCCGTTTGCCGACCCGCTGACAGACATCATAGGTCCGGCAAAATGTGCGAACGTTTTTAGAAATCGGGGGCCAGAAGAAGGCTCGGGTAAGCCACTCTTCTGTGCGTCTGACTCCGAAGTGCCCTGCCAGCGGGACTTCATGAGCCAAGGCTAGCAAGGCAGCTTGGTGCACCGCAGGAACTAATAGCTGAGTTTTGGCTATCTCGGTTCTTCCTTTCCCTATGGACATGGTTTGCCGGTAGAGTAGCCCGTCTTTCCACACTATGCTCTCCCCACTGGGTCCCAGGGTCCCGCTGTCGGCCTGGCGTCTATACCCAGCTAAGGAAGGGTCAGTCCGTAGGGCTGCTTTAAATTCAGTCGGGGGGGACCAAGTAATGTTAGTGTCTGTGGGATAAGATTACGGTTCAGTGTCAGTGGCGCTTACCATTGGGTGTCGGGCTTGAGCGCAAGTAACCACTTGGCAGCCTTCTGGAGGTGATGCCTTTTCAAAGTGACTCTCCAATCGACCCAAATCGTTGCCCAACAAGACATCGGTGGGCAGACCCGGCATGACTCGCACAGTCTTAAATCCTTGGCCAGTGCCCCAATCTAGGTGGACCCGGGCCATAGGTAACTGGTAAATTTTTCCTCCAGCCACCCGCACTTCCACGGTCTGATTGGTGCGGTGATGGCACTGGAGACAGTGTGGCTGTACCAGGGTAAGAGTAGCCCCAGTATCCCGTAACCCCTGGGCTGTATGTCCATCCACCTGTATCTCCTGAATGTGGTGATTCCTGTTGTCCAAACGAGAATCATGGGCCAGAGCCACCTCATGACAATATCCCCAGGCAGCCTCCGCTGTAGAAGGTCGCACAATTTCCCTGGGCTCCGGCCAGTCATATTCTTCGTGACTTGGGACCTCAATGGAATAGGCTGTCCTGGGTGCCCCTCGACCTTGCGGCCCAAGGTTTTCCAGCGAGCTGGACCATGTTGTGAGCCAGGAGGCTGTCGATTCTGGGGACAATTGGGTCGAGTGTGTCCCCGCTGGTGGCACTGGTAACATTCAGGGCCAGGATGGGGACGCAAGGATCCGGTCATAGGGCCTCGCTGTGCAGTAGCGGTTATTGTCCGAGTAGCTTGGTTGGATGAACTAACTGCTCGATGCCCGCTGGATACAGGGGGACCGTGGATAGTAGCCGACCGGAGTCCCACCCTCCAGGATTCCTCAAATTTGTCAGCTAGTTCGGCCGCCACAGTGACAGTGTGGGGCCCATGGTCATAGACCCAGTCTCGTACCTCAGGCGTAACCTGGAAAAAGAACTGTTCCAGAAGCATCTGTTGGCAACAGTCTTCCAACGTGCGGGCCCCACATCCCTGCAGCCAGTTGCGGCAGGCCCGCTCCATTTTATATACCCATTCCATGTGAGTCTCCTTGTGCTGGCGCCGTCCTTCCCGAAACTGCCATCTGTAAGTGTCTGGGGTGATGGCAAACCGCTAAAGTAGCCGCCATTTTACCTCCACATAATCCGTAATCCATGCATCTGGGATGGCCCGGTAAGCTTTTGCGGCCCTCCCCGTCAATTTACCTGCCAGGATGGTCACCCAATCTTGTCGGTCCACTTGAACCACCTGGCACTGGTGCTCAAAATCTTTCGGAAATCCATCAATGTCACCCACACTGTCATCAAACACTTTGAACAACTGATGTAGCAGCCGTCGGTTATGCTTCATCATATCCGACCAAGCCTCGCTGGGCTACCTAGGGGATCCTTGTCTGGACTGGGCCAGTTCCTCCAGATATTCTTTTTCCACCGCCAGGATTGTCCTAATTCGGAATTCTGCAGTTGGATCTGGTCCTGCCAATGCCAAGCGTGCCGCCACTCTTTGGCTCACCACATCCGTGGACGATACAGCAGGCATAGGCGCCGGTGGGGATGCAGAGGGATTGGAGCGGATGCTATAGGTCTCTTCAGCCGGTAAGTCCGTGTTCCGGGCCTGCTCCGCCATCTCCTCATCCATGTCCTGCAACATCATGACCAATTCCTGCTTCTTCATGCCCCGAGCATCCCGTCCTCGCTTCCTCTGCCATTTGTTGGAGCTCCATGAGTGACCGATGTTGGTAAACTTCAGCCATGGTGAGATAGTCGTTGCTAAAACCGGGGTCAAGCCAATGGCTGTTTTTCCCCCCGCTGGGCTGGTCTTAGTGTAGCTGAAACCGGGGTCAAGCCAGAGGCTATATCTCCCCCTGCTGGGCTGGTTTCAGTTCAATCCCACCGCTTGCCACCAGTGTAATGAGATCCTAAGTCCTTGGATGGACGTTGCTCGTTCTGCCGACTACCTTTCTCTAGATGACGGCTTCCTTGGCTGGTTTTCCCGGTCAGTCCCTCCAAACAGCTTCCCAGGATGGGGGTCAACAGAAGACCCTTGATACCACCCAGTAATGCAGACACAGCACGCAGTTCAGGCTCAACAGAAATCTCTCTTTATTGTGGCTGAATTCAGCTCTTTTATGAAGGTTTAGAACAAAGAACAACAATGCATAACAAGGTTATGTGGCGATCTGACGGGACTACGGATGTGTGCTGTGAGAAACTTAACTCTGAACAAACCAAAACTGAGCAGAGTATCAGCAAGCAACTCAAATGGTTTATAAGAAGAAATCTCCCCAGAAGGAGAGTAGAAGAGGCTGGATACAGTGGCAGGACAAGTGAGGCCCAAAGAACAGATATACATATATGGGTAAATACATATACAGATTAAATGGGTACCTGACACCCCTGAACCACTGAACCGGAAGGATGGGCTGAAGGCCAGGCAGAAGATATCACAGAGCAGGCGACAAGAACCTGGAGCAGAGGGCAGCGACTGGAGACTGAAGACACTGAAGACCTGGAGCAGAGACACTGAAGACCTGGAGCAGAGGGCAGCGACTGGAGACTGAAAGCACTGAGGACCTGGAGCAGAGAGCAGCAACTGGGGACTGGAGACACTACACACAGGAAAGGTGCAGGAGCCAGACAGGAGATAGAACCTAGAAGGAGGCAGATCCAGGAACAGTATGAGATGACCCAAAGAGCAAGTCACACAGAGATTCCACGGAGATGTGCACACAGGGAGCTCAATGAATAACTGAGCACCCGCTACTGTGCTCACCTCCCTTTTATGGCACGAACCGATGATGTCACGATGACGCGCCGCGGTTGCCTAGCTATGCAAGCCCGACATCCGATCCCGTCTGAGCGGCGCTTCCTCTTCAGCGCGGCACCGGATGAAAGCCCCGACGGATGCCGACAGAGTCCCCCCCTGACCCGCGGCCACCGGACGCGCCGAGGACCCAGCGAAGAAAGGTGAGCACGGTGGAAAGAACGAAGAAGAGCCGGGGCATGGATATTGGACAATGGCTTCCAGGAGCGTTCCTCAGGACCGTAACCACGCCACTGCACCAGATACTCAAGTCTACCGCGACGCCTTTGTGAGTCCACAATAGCCTCCACTTCATACTCCTCAGAACCATCCACTAGCACCGGAGCAGGACGTGTAAGTGGAGGCAATGGAGAGGCACTAAGTCGCCATGGTTTCAGTTGAGTTACGGGTCCTAGGTGATGCGATCTTCCGTCAGCCATCTGGACCCCCAAGGGCTGTGGCTTAAGACGAGTAGGGATACAAAGAGACGAGGCCAAGGAGGAATCCAGAAAACAGCTACTAGCCTCGGAGTCAATGATGGCAGAGAGCGCATGAGTGCGGTTACTCCACTGCAGAAGAACAGATAAGGACAGATGAGTAGAGAAGGGACCCCAAGAGGACCCCACCACCAGGAAAGGTGGGACTAGCTTACCTCTCGTATTGCGTGAAGAAACTGAAGCCCTAGATCTACGGGAACAGGACCTAAGAAGGTGGTCTGGGCTGCTGCAGTAGAAGCAAAGGTTTTGCTGTCTCCGCCGAAGGCGCTCCGCGTCGGAGAGAGGACCGCGAACGACGCCTAGCTGCATAGGATCCTCAGGTCCAGCATACAGCGAGGAAGTGGACGAAGGAGAGGCCGGGAGGGGAGCGCAACGAACCGTATCCGACCGTTCACGACGATGTTCACGTAACCGCTGATCGATCTGAATGGACAAGATTATGAGGTTGTCCAATGTGGTAGGCACCCCAACACGTGCCAGCTCATCCTTCAGTAAGTCAGAAAGGCCGAAGCGGTACTGGTCTACTAACGCAGCCTCATTCCATCCTGTCTCAACCGAAAGACGCCGGAAATCCTCTGTGTAGTCTTACACTGGGCGACAACCTTGATGTAGAAGCCGCAAGGCGGACTGTGAGGATGCCCTGCGAAAAGGATCCTTGTAAAGGTTATCCATTGCCTGCCGGAAAGAAGGCCAGGAGGTCAGAAGAGGGCTATGGTTTTGCAACAGGTGATGAGCCCAAGCCTGTGGTTCCCCTGCAAGCAAAGTGATCACCGTACGGGTCTTGATATAGTCTGAGGAATAAGTACGTGGTTGCAGGGAGAAGAGGAGTTCACAGGACGTGATGAATCCCATGTAGAGCTCACGTTCCCCATGGAATCTGTCTGGTATCGGTACCCTAGGCTCAGGATCGGGCAGAGAGACCGTGGGTGTTTGTCTGGTACTAGGGCCTGCCTGAAGGTCCCGAAGGCACTGTTGCAAGACAGCCTGATCTGTTTGCAGGTCTTGAACAGAAGCTGCCAAAGAGGAGATTTGATTCCCCAACAAAGTAAGGGCCTCCACTAAGCCCGCAGTATCCATCTGTTTCGGGCTCAGTTATTAGTGTGGCGATCTGACGGGACTACAGATGTGTGCTGCGAGAAACTTAACTCTGAACAAACCAAAACTGAGCAGAGTATCAGCAAGCAGCTCAAATGGTTTATAAGAAGAAATCTCCCCAGAAGGAGTATGAGATGACCCAAAGAGCAAGTCACACAGAGATTCCACAGAGATGTGCACACAGGGAGCTCAATGAATAACTGAGCACCCGCTACTTTGCTCACCTCCCTTTTATGGCACGAACCGATGATGTCACGACGACGCGCCGCGGTTGCCTAGCGACGCAAGCCCGACATCCGATCCGGTCTGAGCCGCGCTTCCTCTTCAGCGCGGTACCGGATGAAAGCCCCGACGGACACTGACAGGTTAACTGACTCAGTACAATAGGTTGGGGTGACTTACAATGGGACCCCTAGGGTTAAGGTAAACACTGGTACAATGGGACACCAGACTCCCTGGAGCCGTAGTAATTCAATCTGGCCGCTTTAACCCTTAGGCCAATAAGAGAGGAGTAGCTGGATTCGAGCAGCCAATCCGATGGCCGCCTACTTTTCCCATGTAAAGTCTATGGAGTCCCTTTAACTGTTGGCGACCAATCGGTACCTTGGGGCGGGTCTTAGATTAGCCAATCCCTGGGTGGCCTACTTTCCCCCATGTTAACTCTATGGGGGACCTTTAAACTCGTCACCCAGAGCTTTGGCCAATCAGAGAGCTGCCTACTGCCCAACATATTTCCCTGGAGTAATGGCCAGGATCCGATACAGTGTGGACCGGCATGATGGTCCTGGCATTTCATACATCATTAATGGGTTAAATATGTGTAACATATGAATAATTAGTTTTTACATAACAGCTGAAAGTACATGATATATTTATCAGCATATTTCATTTTTTGGTGTATGTGTTTTCTTCATTACTCATCAGTTCAGAAAACACCACTGATGTGAGAATAAAAACGTGACGGTTCTTCTTTAAGAATTTGAAATACATGTAGATTCACAGGTCACTGCACCTCTGAATCTCCATGTCTCATACAGTGCTGCTGGGCAGGGACAGAAGACCACTTACCACCAGCACAAGGACTGTGACTGGAAAATAAGAGATTGTTAACTGCTTGTATACTAGCAAGATTTCTATCATCGAAGGAGATATATTACTTGGAGATTTTTTGAGGGGAGGGTTAAAGGGTGTGGGTTGCATGTCATTGTTTGACTGAAGGAATATACAACTGTAGATATGGTTTCTTAGCAACAATAGTAAATCCTATTAAAATGGCTGTGTCACCTTCAAAGTTAACTGGAATGCTTATGAGATGATCCCATTCTGTCAGTAATTGAATAGCTGTTTTAAGCTTAAAAATTACTGCAAGAGATTTGAAAGCTGAAACTCTGACCTTAAGGGAGCTTATTGAATAGAGCCCCATGTATCATGTATCATTTTAAATTCATACTGCACATGCCAAAATCCAAATATATACTGATAATTTCTTTTTACATAAAAAAAAAAATATATATATATATATAATTTTAATCGATCATATATGCATAGCTAATTTATGAGGTTTCATAAAATGTACCCTTTCTGACCGCTATGTGAAGTTGATTCTGCAAACATCAATTACATCAATTACACCACTGCCAATTTTATGTCAGTTGTGGAATAATCCTTCTTGACTAAAAGATGGAAGTCATCCATATAATAATAAGAAAATGGATTAAGATATTAATCAATATAGTAGTTGTGACACCAAAGGAGCCGTTGTTATGCCAAAGTGTCCATTTGGAAAATTTGATGTACTTTGTATTACGCATGCATTTAAAAGATAAAACTAGTGATATAGATAACATCCCAGGCTCTGAAAATTGGAGAAGGACATAGGTCTCCAGCTTTACTTTATTTTTTCATCTTTGGCATGGCATGGACATGCTGAAACCAGTCAGGGTTACTATAATGAAGTTTAATAAAAGGTTTTAATTGAACAATAAGTCCTCTGACATGCCCCTCTAAGCCCACTTTGTTTGAGGTTGTTTTGCCAGCATTGTACTTCTGATCTTGTAGGATTCAGAGTGCAGATGCGTCAGGCAGACCACATGCGGATTACAATGGAGAACATAGAAGATGCAATCCACACAGTGGACCTTGAATCAGTGTCTAGTGGAAGACAAAGGAACAGTAACACAAAAAAGTAAAATAGGTTGATATGATTTTAAATATCACTTACAGCTAGCATATGCATACAGTAATTATTCATGTTATATCCCTAAAAGATATTTTTTTTATAATCCTAAACTTGCTTTTGATACATGTATAAATTATCCTGTCCAGAGAGCATTTATTTAATGTTGTTTAGCTGGTTGTATTTAGAGATATTGGTGAATTGATTTTGATTCATGTCCACTGTTCTTGTACTCAGGCTTTAATCTTTTCTCAGCTCATTCACCGATAATCCTGGACAATTGGTGGGAGCCCTGGAAAAAATAAAAAATGTCTATCTACTCCCTTAGAAAACATGAATGACAATATTTTAGGCCTCAAAAGACAAATAGCTGGGGGGTTTTTTGGCTTTTTTTTTTTTTTTTTTTACAGATGCTAGCATGAAGTGCATGGTATCTAGGTGTATTAGGAAATAGTATTCCTTTATTGTGTGGTGAACAGCTTTAATAAACAGTAACTGGGACTCCACCAATCACCTCCACCAACCACTTTTCTGAATCTTAGTTTATGGAAACTGTACTAATTGCAAGCAAACATTATATGGTACCAAATGAAATATTATTTCTAAATAAAAATATATAGTTGGCGTAGGTGCAATCCTACCCTACATAATAAAATCCTATATAATAAAATGCTAGAATGTTTGTCCAATGCAGTCATGTGCAGTAGAGACTGCCCAAACGCATAGAATGCTGGGAGCTAGTGAGGCGGCGGCAGGACTGGACTGGTCTCTTAACATCACCGGACCTTGTCCCGTGTACACAGGCTTTTACACTAGTAAATAATAAACAATTCAAACTTTTCTTACAACATTATGTGTTTATGAAAAGTGAAACTTGATGCTGTCCTTAAGGTGTAAAATACTGGTCCTTAAGCTGTTAAATGGTATTTTCAATCCCAAGAGGACTGAATAGAAAATGTCCAAACTTTACTACTCTTACTGTAAACAACACTGCCCTAGTGCTGTGAAACACACTTTCCCCTTATCTTAAGGGATGTATCTGAGTAATTGCTCAGCCTCTGAGACAAATGGTTCCTTAGGAGGTAGAGGTATTCATGTTGATTCTCAGTATAGTTCTAAATCTAACCAGATGCCCTGTTGGGCTCTGATTTCTACATTAAGCAAACTCAGCTTGGAAAACTGTACATACGCACAGAAGAGATGCATCTTTATATACACACATGATTTTTAACCGAAACATCAGTTAAACATGGTAAATAGAACAGATGAAAACTTGAATCATGCAATACACATGATAAGCATCACATCAGCCACATTTTAAAATATATAAACCTAAAAATATATAACAATACAGAAAATTATTATTTAAACTACTATATATTTTATGTACTATAGAGCAAAAAAGTGACTTTTAATGCTTTTGCATTTACGAATTGATGAATATGCAAAACCTTGATAGCCAAAAAGTTGGGGAGAGTAAAACTGGGATTCAGAGACAGTAAGTAAGTGACTGCTTGTACGTGATTCCTTGACCTTCTAGAAAATATTCTATCTTGTCAAGTAGCAGTCTGCCTCAGTCCCTGTCACCTATTAATTAAAAAAAATGGAAAAAAATAGATTTTTTTGACAGTGATAAGGATAGTAGGACTGTTAATAATAAAAAAAAAATAGGTGAGAGAGACAGAGACCATTATGTGAGCTGCGGTTGAGGCAGACTGATACTATACAATCGCAAATATTTTGTAGAAGGCCTATGCAAGACATCACACACAATCAGTTGAGTAATGTCCATCAAAGTAATAGACCAAAAACTGACTACAGTCATGGTTGCTGCATTGCGGGCAATAAATGATGGTGATCGCTCTCCTCCCAAGAAGGATGTAGTTTGTCAAAGTCCCACCAAAAGTTACACCAGCACCAGCACTATTGAAAAAACTATCTAAAAACACTGAAGATGACAAGTCATATTCCAGAGTTGGTGGCATAGTGCAAGAAAGTGTAGCAGCTCAACCAACTGTTGCATCTGACAGTGAGACAAACAAGCATGAAAACACCTATCCAGAAACTAGTAGCAAACTGTGTGAAAATCCATCCCCTCCAAGAAGAAAAGTAAAAAAGAAATTGTTTCAGACCCCTAAAAGCCTATAGAAATACAAAAGTAGTGGGGAAGAAGAGGTGGGCAATGCTGAGATTACTTAATGATGACTGATGATGATGTAGATCTAGAATATATTTGTAACGGACCCTAGGCCATTACTTGGCAGCGATTAACAGGACTATGAAAGACCACCACCTAAG
The DNA here is from genome assembly GCA_037306005.1 of Rhinophrynus dorsalis. Lineage (NCBI taxonomy): Eukaryota > Metazoa > Chordata > Amphibia > Anura > Rhinophrynidae > Rhinophrynus > Rhinophrynus dorsalis. The sequence goes on along the minus strand of CM074727.1, from coordinate 85,508,811 downwards.
GGACATTGTGGCGGCCCATGGATCAGTGTCTGGCAGTTTGTTTGGGGGTTACATGAAGACCAGCTCCTCCAAAAAGATTGAAATACACACACTATAAAACCTGCCGCAGGCTGGCTGCTGTGCAGGGCAACTTATTCAACAAGCCCCATAGACTTTACATGGGAAAGTAGGCGGCTTCCTTATTGGCCAGTCTGAGTTAAAGGACCTCCATTGACTTTGCATGGGAAAGGTAGGTGCCCCTCGGATTGGTCAGTTGTTTGCCCGCCTACTGGTTCTGATTGGCTGAGATGGCCATGATGATCTTGGCCAGGATTGGCCATCGGATCCCAGGCTTATGATTGGCCAGGGGTTGAAGCAGAATATTCAAAGATGCCTCAACCCCCTGGCCTTTGTGTGAAGATGTGTATTCGAGCCCCTCAGCCTTTTGTCCCAGTGTTTACCCTTCAGCAATCCCTTTGTATGAATAATGTATTCATGTCTGGCCCTTTGTGTTATGTTTACACAATCTGTCACTGTCCTTTGTCTAGTATTGTATCTTGATGTGTTCACCACATATAAAAGAGTTGAAGTTTGTGCAATAAAGTGTTTTACAGTTTGGACTTGAACTGCCTCCTGTCTGTTTGTCGCTGGATGGTATCAAGGGTCTTCTGTTGACCCCCTTCCTAGGAAGAAATGCTGCTTGAGTAACCGGTAGAGCTGCCTGCTTGTAGCTGACCTCAGGAGGGAGAAACCTGGAACGACGGCCTGAGTCCAACCCAAGGACTTGGGTACCCATTACAATAGTCCCCCAGCATCCTTCTCTTGATGATGATGATGACATGGACAGAAAGGTAGCTGAAAGGCAAAGGCTCGATCTTCCACCACTGAAAAGGAGCGCTGTGCCTGTCTATAAACTTGTCATGGTAGTCAATGAAGAGCAAGAGACAAGTACATAAATTGAACTCCAACTTTATTAAATAAGCACTGGTAAGCAGAAGCACAGCAGACCAAATCCTAGGGTGAGAATAACCAAAGCCAGAGCAAGTGGTTCCTACCAGAAATAGGAGACTGCTCAGGAGGGTCTCACAGGAGATAGCCAAGAACCGGGTATATGACCCAGCCAGGACTAGGACAGGAACAATTAATGCCCAAAGGCAACAGGAGTAATACTAGGACGGAGCCACAGGTCTGCTCTAGAAAGGATAGTCAGACTTAGCCAAGGGTCATACACGGAGTAGCAAGTCAGCCAGAGTCACAGGTCAGCACCAGAATGGATAGTCAGACTATGCCAGGGGTCAAACACGGAGCGGGTAGTCAGACAGAGCAACAGGTCTGACCAGAATGGATAGTCAGCCAGCCAAGGGTCATACACGGAGCAGAGAGTCAGACAGGCAAGGGTCAGCACAAGATCAGACAAAGGACAAGAAACTACTGCAATGTAAGGGTGACTGAGCAAGGTGTCCAGGCAGTTTATATATCCAAAATGAGGTAGTGAGGTGGATCACATAACAAGCCCCTGTAACTTTAAGAGTGGCGAGAGACGTCAATGGGGTTAACCCAGATGGGGTGCGCCTGCCCGACATACAGAGGAGAAGCAGCGCCCAATCATGCTGCTGATGCGGATTGACAACCACTAGACTCGAGACGTGACCGGCCCCTTGGAACATGTCGCACAAGTAAGTCTGCATGCTGGAAGTGGCCGGCTAGTCCTTTGCCAGCTGTGAGGCACAATTGTGACAAAACTATGAGAGAAAACAGTTGGAAAATCTGTCCCACTCAACAACACACACAAATCGTGTTGAGTAACATGCAACAATACAGGTTATCAGCATCCACAGACTTAGCTTTGACGAGTGCCTTGCCTGCTCTTGGAAGTGCAGCTCTTGGCCCAGCAGTAGTAGTAGCAGTAGCTGTCACGGGAACCACCTGGCCCTTGGCTCCTGGAGGGGCCTGGGGGCCAGCCCCCTATCACGGCGCCCATGCTTTGTGCAGCAGGCGGCGACATTCTGACTGCTAGTTTGCACTGCTGGTTACTGATTGGCTAACACCTTTTGTAGCTGCCCAGTGATGGCCTTTATATACCCTGTCATTTCCTCGGTACGGTGCCCTTTGGTGGTGTACTGCATTCTGATCCATTATTGATTACTGTGTATGACCTGGCCTGCCTGACGACGTTCCTGATTCTGCTGCTCTAGTTTTCTCCGTTGCTGACTGTATCCGGTTGAGAACGTGCTCCGTTGCTGACCTGGTCTGGCTGAGGACCTGCTTCCGTTACTGACTGCATCTGGCTGAGGACCCGTTCTCGTTACCGACTGTATCCTGCTAAATACCCTCTCCGTTGCTGACCTGGCCTGGCTGAGTACCTGCTCCGTTGCTGACCTGGCCTGGCTGTGAACCCGCTTTCATTACCAAGTGTATCTGGCTGATAACCTGCTTCCGTTACTCGGTGCTGGTCTGTGTACCGGTTCTGTAACTGACCCCTCTGGGTGCCGGTTGCCCTGTGCGCGTCCTGGTCTCTAGTACCGTGCATCTCCAGCATACCACTGTGGCCTCGCTGTTGCCTCCATTACTATCAGTGGTTGCTGTAAGCAAGTCGGTTGCACCACGAGGCGCTGTTTCTTGTCAACTGTTAGCTAGGCTTAGTGCCTAGTCTCTCTCCATACTGCTTTGGCGGAGTGTACAAGCGAAGTACCGGTACAGTGTTCTATCACTGGCTGTGTTACTCTGATCTCTCTGTGTCCACCTCTCATACCTCACTGGGCTCACTCCCTCTGGGAGTTGCAGTATTCTGGGCGTTCCCAATTGACCTCTTGAGTACCTGGACGTTCAAGGTAGAGTATTGGTTATCTCATCTGCAGGAGCCTCCGGCTCAAGAGCCAGCATTACGTTGTACCATACTTATAGAGGGGACATTGGTTGTTTACACCACTATTCTTGCTGTGCTGTGATCCACCCCTAGCGTTCTAGGGTTATTTCGAGGAGAGTTATCTCGGTCTGCTACCATCTGGTGCCAGGGTCAGTGGTGCCTCGATCTGTGGGTTCTGTACCGCCCAGGCAGCTGGGTTGTGCCAGTAGTGTTGCCTCACTCCTTGGGTTCTGTGCCTCCCAGGCATCTGGGGCGTGCCAGTAGTGTTGCCTCACTCCTTGGGTTCCGTGCCTCCCAGGCGTCTGGGGCGTGTCAGTAGTGTTGCCTTACCCCTTGGGTTCTATGCCTCCCAGGCGTCTGGGTGTGCCAGCAGAGATGCCTTGCTCCTCTGGGTTGAGACAGTCACCCTCCTCTGGACCATCTACAATCTAGGTCCTGTGGTCAGTCCGCTGCCTACTGATCCTGCCAGCTGTCCTGATCCAAGCCAGGATCTCTACTGTTTAGAGATTGTCATTTTCATTACATGTAACTCCTATATTGGCCTATACTGTTGTATTCACTTGCCTGTATATCTACTCCGTTGTATGGGCCATAGGCCTTTCTATGTCTTTGAACTTTTCGCTAATAAAGTTATTTTAACCTTACCAAACTGTTCTGAGTGTTCATCAAAAACAGTGACAGTACGAAAGGGCCAATGACCTCAGACGGTTCTGGTGAAGGAAGCTCGGTAAATATCCATTGAGAATGGATATGTACGAACAACGTCTTGATTAATTGTCAGTGACGGTGCAAACCATACTAGAGCGGATTGCACACTTGGACAAACTAGTACCAGCCTCGGTGACCACCCCGGTTCAGGCACCGATGGTCCATATCCTGAATGATATTAATGATATTAAAGGGCTATCTGCGACAGCACCCATACCTTTAAGATACGATGGAGAGCCTACCCTATGTAGGGGTTTTCTCATTTAGTTGGAAATTTTTTTGGAACTAACTCCGCAAGCATTTCCTACTGAAAGAAGTAAAGTTGGGTTCATGATATCGCTTTTAACAGGCAGAGCCTTAGCCTGGGCAAACCCTGTTTGGGAGATGGCAAAGCCCATCTGTAGCGTTTTTGAGGTTCCTGGGCGCAACATCTCGGCTGCTAAACAGATTATGTGCATTAGACAGGGCAATCGTTCTGAGGCCAATTACTCCATAGAATTCCACACCCTGTCGGCCGAGCTGGCATGGAACGATGAGGCCCTGGTAGCGGCTTTTGCACACGGTCTCCATGAGCGCATTAAGGATGAGATAATAGCCCGAGAGTTGCCTGACACACTGGACAAATTCATAGAATTTGTAAACCTGATTGAAACGCGAATCAGGGAAGGGACGCAAAGCAAAGAATGCAAACCAAAGTCGCCTGCAGGGCAATGGCACAGGAATGAATTCCCACCCTTGCCTCCCTTGCCTCCTGGGCAAAAAGAATTGACTGAACCTATGCATGTTGGGTTTACGTGACTAACTAGAGGAACGGTCCTTCCTCCGTAAGAATGGGTTGTGCCTATATTGTGGCCTTGTTGCGTAATTGTCCCACACGGCCGGAAAATGCACGCACCTAGGTTTCCTAAGGGGACAGGTCCTAGGTGGTATTCAGCAGTCCCCAGAGGATGTGTCTTCTAAACCAGTCGTCCAGGTGGTAATTTCCGGTGCCAGCTTCTCCTTCACTGCATCTGCTTTGATTGACTCTGGAGCAGCTGGATATTTTATGGACAAGGAATTTGCTGCAGCTCATAATATTCCTTTGGTCGAGTTGGTCAATCCTATGCAAATCGAAGCTATTGATGGGAGACCTTTGGTGCCCCCCCAGGTCACCCATGAGACTTGTCCACTCTCTGTGCTTACGGGTACATTACACTGCGAGACGCTGTCATTTCAAATTATTCAATCACCCCACTATGCGGTTATCTTAGAGTTTCCATGGTTACGAACCCATAACCCGAGAAATAATTGGGACACTTGTGAGATTACGACTTTGTCTGACTATTGTATGAGCCATTGTTTACAACGACCTACCAGGATTATGTGTACCTCTCCCTCCTTACTGCATGAATACCAATCCTTCAGTGATGTGTTTAGCAAGGGAGAGGCTAGCACCTTGCCTTCACACCGGGCATATGACTGTGCTATTGATATTGCGCCTGGTGCAGTTCCCCCAGGGGTAGAACGTATCCTCTATCCTGTGAGGAGAATAAGGCCATGGAAGAATACATTTCTGACACCCTGACTCGGTGCATTATTCGCAAATCATCCTCCCCTGCGGGGGCTGGATTCTTTTTTGTTAAGAAAAAGTCAGGTGAACTAAGGCCTTATATCGATTATAGAGGGCTCAATAAACTTATGACCAAAAGCGCTTAACTGATTACACTCATCACCGAGCTGTTTGACCGTCTGAAGGGGGCTACTATCTTTACGAAACTGGACCTAAGGGCAGACTATAATCTTGTTCATATTAAAGAAGGTGATGAGTGGAAAACTTCATTTAACACGCACAATGGACATTATGAATACCTAGTAATGCCATTTGGATTGTGCAATGCTCCAGCCGTGTTCCAAGACTTTATTAATGATGTTCTCCGAGATCTGCTTATGTCCTGTGTAACAGTCTATATAGACAACATTTTAATTTATTCCCCTGATTTGGAGACTCATCATATTCATGTGGCCATTGTACTTCAGAAACTTAGGGAGAATAAATTATTTTGTAAGATTGACAAATGTGACTTCCATAAACCCAAGGTTACCTTCCTGGGTTACGTTATTTCTAAAGAGGGCATTTCCATGGATATAGAAAAGATGTCTGCAGTGCTAAATTGGCCACGTCCCAAGGGCCTCAAGGCCATTCAAAGGTTTCTTGGCTTTGCCAATTATTATCGTAAATTTATTCGTGACTTTTCCATCATTGTCAAGCCCCTCACGGACTTGACTCACAAAGGGGCCAAGGCGTCCGAGTGGTCTAAGGAGGCTGAGGAAGCCTTTGAGGCATTAAATGAAGCATTTGCCTCAGCACCAATTTTAGTCCATCCTAAGGCTGACCTACCATATATTCTGGAGGTAGACACTTCTGATACTGGTGTGGGAGCTGTACTATCGCAGAAATCTGAGCCCGGTCAGGTACCCAGGCCTTGTGGATTCTTTTCAAAAAAACTAAGGCGCAATCAGTATACGTGATTGGTGATCGTGAACTATTGGCTATTATCTTGGCATTACGTGAGTGGCGTCACTTGTTGGAGGGTACCAGGGCCCCGATTTTGATTTTGACTGTCCACAAAAATTTGCTATATTTATCAGAAGCTTAGAGATTGTCGCCAAGACAAGCGAGATGGGCACTCTTCCTTTCCCTGTTCAACTTTGTGGTATCCTATTTGCCCGGGTCCAAGAATGTACAGGCTGATGCCCTGTCCAGACAACATGGACCTGAAATAGAGTCTGAGGTACAGCCAGTACCCATTATACCTCCTGACCGAATTTTGGCCAATTTGCGTACAAGCATCACTTCTCCTTTGGGCCAAGAGATTATGGCTACCCAGAATCAATCTTCTCCTGAAAAACCCATGGGCAAATGTTTTGTGGGTGAACCTTTTCGGACCAGACAATTGGAGACCTACAATGCATCTAAAGCTGCAGGGCATGTAGGCAGAGATAAATTGTTCTTGTCCTTGTCGCGCATATTCTGGTGGCCCACCCTAAGGAAGGAGTGTGCCAAATTTACTGCCACCTGTACGGTGTGCATCAGTGCTAAGTCTCCAAGACACCTGCCTGTGGGCTTGCTACAGCCTGTACTCAACCGTGACCGACCCTGGTTGCATGTGTCCATTGATTTCCTGGGAGAACTACCGGTTTCTAATGGCTATACACATATTTTAATGGTGGTAGACAGATTTTCTAAAATGGAGCATTTTGTGCCTCTTCCAGGACTGCCATCCGCTAAGGAGTTGGCGGTAGTCTTCCCCAAAGAAGTATTTAGACTCCATGGTGTCCCTAAGGTACTCGTTTTGGACTGTGGTAGTCAATTCATTTAGAGATTTTGGAAGGCATTCTGCAGCCAGATGGGCATTCAGCTGTCATATTCTTATGCATACCATCCACAAACTAATGGTGCGGCAGAGTGAGCTAACCAGGGGCTTGAACAATTCATTCGTTGCTTTGTATCCAACCATCATGACAATTGGTCTGAGTTGCTACCCTGGGCGGAGTTCGCTAGAAACTGTGCTATTAATACTTCATCTCGGAAGCTCACCCTTTCTTATCAATTATGGGTTTCAGCCAATCTTGCTTCTGGATGCATTCCAAGCGCAGCAGATGCCAGCCCTGGACGTACATCTGAGACAACTCCATTCCACTTGGGTACAAGTGCAAAATTCTTTGCGTGAGTCTTTCCAACTGTATCAACAACATGCCAATAACAGGAGGTTGCCGGCTCCTGTTTTCCAGGTTGGGGATCGTGTGTGGCTGTTTTCCAAAAACATGAACTTGCAGACTTCTTGTCATAAGTTTGCTCCATGTTTTATTGGGCCATTTAAAGTCCTTTGAAGGGTCAATCCTGTCTTTTACACCTTGGAACTACCCACAAATATGCGATTTCTTAATGTATTTCATGTATCTCTACTCAAACTTCTGATTTGCAATCGCTATACCACTGCTCCGGTGGTCCCTGCTCCTGTCTGCATTGACAACCACGATGAGTATGAGGTTCAGGGCATCTTGGAGTCACGCAGAGTGCATGGCATACTGCAGTACCTGGTGCATTGGAAGGGCTACGGGCTGGAAGAACGCTCTTGGGTGTCACATTCTGATATCCATGCACCCATATTGCTGTGTAGATTCCATGCTAAATTCCCATCTAAGCCTGGTCCCCGTCCGCAGGAGGGGGTCGTTGAGAGGGGGCTACTATCACGGTGCCCGTGCTTTGTGCAGCAGGTGGCGACATTCTGACTGCTAGTTTGCATTGCTGGTTACTGATTGGCTAACACCTTTTGTCGCTGCCCAGTGATGGCCTTTATATACCCTGTCATTTCCTCGGTACGGTGCCCTTTCGTGGTGTACTTGTTCTTGCATTCTGATCCGTTATTGATTACTGTGTATGACCTGGCCTGCCTGACGACGTTCCTGATTCTGCTGCTCTAGTCTTCTCCGTTGCTGACTGTATCCTGTTGAGAACCCACTCCGTTGCTGACCTGGTCTGGCTGAGAACCTGCTTCCGTTACTGACTGCATCTGACTGAGGACCCATTCCCATTACCGACTGTATTTGGCTGAATACCCGCTCCGTTGCTGACCTGGCCTGGTTGAGAACCCGTTCCCATTACCGACTGTATCCGGCTGAGTACCTGCTCCGTTGCTGACCTGGCCTGGCTGTGAACCCGCTTCTGTTACCAAGTGTATCTGGCTGAGAACCTGCTTCCGTTACTCGGTGCTGGTCTGTGTACCGGTTCTGTGACTGACCCTTCTGGCTGCCGGTTGCCCTGTGAGCTTCCTGGTCTCTAGTACCGTGCATCTCCAGCATACCACTGTGGCCTCGCTGTTGCCTCCATTACTATCAGTGGTTGCTGTAAGCTAGTCGGTTGCGCCACGAGACGCTGTTTCTTGTCAACCGTTAGCTAGGCTTAGTGCTAGTCTCTCTCCATACTGCTTTGGCGGAGTGTACAAGCGAAGTACCGGTACAGTGTTCTATCACTGACTGTGTTACTCTGATCTCTCTGTGTCCACCTCTCATACCTCACTGGGCTCACTCCCTCTGGGAGTTGCAGTATGCTGGGCATTCCCAATTGACCCCTTGAGTACCTGGATGTTCCAGGTAGAGTATTGGTTATCTCATCTGCAGGAGCCTCCGGCTCAAGAGCCAGCATTACGTTGTACCATACTTATAGAGGGGACATTGGTTGTTTACACCACTATTCTTGCTGTGCTGTGATCCACCCCTAGCGTTCTAGGGTTATTTCGAGGAGAGTTATCTCGGTCTGCTACCATCTGGTGCCAGGGTCAGTGGTGCCTCGATCCGTGGGTTCTGTACCACCCAGACGGCTGGGTTGTGCCAGTAGTGTTGCCTCACTCCTTGGGTTCCCTGCCTCCCAGGCGTCTGGGATGTGCCAGTAGTGTTGCCTTACTCCTTGGGTTCTATGCCTCCCAGGCGTCTGGGTGTGCCAGCAGAGTTGCCTTGCTCCTCTGGGTTGAGACAGTAACCCTCCTCTGGACCATCTACAATCTAGGTCCTGTGGTCAGTCCGCTGCCTACTGATCCTGCCAGCTGTCCTGATCCAAGCCAGGATCTCTACTGTCTAGAGATTGTCATTTTCATTACATGTAACACCTATATTGGCCTATACTGTTGTATTCACTTGCCTGTATATCTACTCCGTTGTATGGGCCATAGGCCTTTCTATGTCTTTGAACTTTTCGCTAATAAAGTTATTTTAACCTTACCAAACTGTTCTTAGTGTTCATCAAAAACCATGACACCCCCTTCCTACAGACTCTGTGGACTATTCTAACCAGTGTTACAAGTATTGGAGTTAATATTGCTATATAGAACTTTGGGACGTTATATTGACGGCAACTATGCCAAAAGGACTAAAAATAATAGCCTGCTTTCAGGGGACTGGGCCGTTAGGGGTTAAGTATTTGAGTTGGACCAAGGATGCTGCAAATGTATATTGCAGTCCCTCAAGCCTTTTTTTTCATTGTTCACCCTCACTCAATCTCTGTGTGTATTGTAGCCACTCCAGTCATTGTAGGTCTGTGAACTGTACTGAGACCCCCTGTGGTGTGCTAACCTAATCACGTCTGGCCCTTTGTATTGTGTTGTACCATTTGTTGATAGCCTTTAGTGTAGTAACGCAATCATGTCTGTGTTGTTGTAATTGCTGGGAACTTCTGTTGTTGGCCCTTTGTCTTGTATATTGTGATTATATTATCCTTGTGACTCACATATTGTATCCTGCCTGCCCATGTATTTCAATGTAGGTTTTGTGTATAAATGTGTGTGGTTTGTTCCAATAAAGGCAGTTCTTGTCTTAACCTACACTGGTGTTGTCTGGTGAGATAAAGCTTGCTGTATGCAGAGTGTGTGCTGGTTACCCTGATACTGGTCTTGCCTGGAGATCGGGAAATATTGTGGTATGCTGTTGGATGTCCATCTGGCTCGTAGCGGAAGAAGTGACCACTGACAGGGACACCAAGGCTGGGTGTCCGCTGGTACCGTCACAGTATCCTCACAATAATAAGGATGGGTGAAAATTTTCTCCTCAAACTGAAATCGGCGAATAATGGCACTTCCCACTTGGCAAATAATTTCCTGCGAAAAATGTAGTGTTTCATCCTAGCTCATTCCACTGAAATCAACACACATCACATAACAAATATTATTTTATTTTCCAAAGGCAAAAGGTGCATGAGGGTGCCTACGTTGGTGGGGCTTGGCGAAAGAATCAATTGAACAGGGTATGCTTTATTTTTTTTTTTGGGGGGGGGTTGTTTACTGGGATTTTAGAACTATGTTTTTATTTTTATTTTGTGTATTTTTATTTAATGCACAAGCCCTAAGGAAAAAAATCATGCCCTACTAGCCTACTGCCAGTAAGTCATGTTGTGTTGGCCAGTGGCCACTGGCCATTGTCAAATGTCCTCTTAAGTCCATAATTGAGGAATTTGCAACTGCTGGTCTTGCTGCTACTGCTGCTGAGTTATTTAAGCAGCAGGATGATTAGGCAGCTCAGAGGGAATGGGATCAACAATAGCAGTAACATGTGTGATGGATGATGAAGGTTCCACTTGCCACTACAAGCTCCAGTGATGCGCCTGGGGCAGTAAATCACAATAAGTAGCCCCTGATATATGTGGAGAAAAGAAATTGGCCAAGGATTCTTCTCCACCTGCCCCTCCTCCAAAATCATTGGTGTAATGTTATTAGAATAGACATGTTAACCTTGAGAGCATGAGCTGTGGCTCTCATCAACTGCAATGTGCACAGTGTGTGTGGTAAATAACATCTGGGGGCACAGCTGTATCTAAACACCATGACACCAGAACCCAAATTCTGCCACTGTCACTATACCCTTTTCCAGACCCTGCTAAGGACACACGACAACTTGCAGACAGTTTAATAGTAATGATGAATCCTCTCTGCCACCATCTTAGCATATTCTGAGGGATGTAATCTCCTCAGATGCTGCTTGATGCCCTGCTTGAGATTCTCCTCCACCAGACTGCCATGTGTGGTCAGTGTACCACAGTTTGCAATGGGTGAACACAAACTGCCACATCCTAACATCAACAGAGTGGCTATAAATTGGCAGGGGACGTAACAATGAACAAGGTGGATTGACAGAAGATGTAGTTACCCTAGAGGAAGGAGGTGATGACGAGCTAGTTGTTTCACTCGTCATGGAACTTCCAGTCTCTGCCTAGGTTTCTCTATTCTTCCGCCTCTTTGATCTCCACCTTACCTCTTGTTGCCTTTCTGGAGAGTCAGGGGGTACAACAACAATGGTGCTCGTTTTCTGTGGTGGGTGTTTGTCTTTAACATGTTTGACATAAATGTCATGGCATCTGTGTTCCATGTGTGTTATCAGAGTGATTGTGCCAAGGTGTGTTTCCTCCTTTCCCCTTCTCATTCACTTCTCACAAATTATGCATAGTGCCATTGATGATGACTACACTGTTCCTGTCCCAAAAGAACAATAGTCCCACACCCATGACTTCAGGGGGATCGTAAAGGTGGAGAAGAATGGCCTGTTTCTTCTTGTCCTCCACATTCCCCTTCACTGTCTGGGGCAGTGGATGATGCTGCTGCTGCTGTTGCTGTTACTGCCTCAGAATCACCACTGCAACTAGGACCAGAATTATTGCTGCAGCTGGCAAGTGGAACCTGTCCTAGTCCCACTTCACTTGTTGAACCCATTCCCACTGTGTCCACGGTAGTCTGTGGCACACTAGCTTGCTCCTCAGCATCCTGCTGCCCTTGCAACTCGGCAGCAGCAGGAATTAGAGCAGTTGCAATTCCAAAAGCTCACTGCTGGTGGTTGTGGTGATGCCCATCCTCATCTCAGTGTATCCCATTCCTTCTCAGTTTCTGATAAAAAGGCCATCAATGTCTCTTCCACCCCAGCTTCTCCACCATCATCATCCCCACCACCACTAGTCCCTATGTGCTGCTGGTTGGAGGAGGTGACGAGCAATGTGACTGTCCCTGTCACGGTTCGTTACGACTCTCAGACGCAGAGTTAGGTAAAATCACAACTTTATTGAAAAGTTTAAGACAACCCCTTAGGGTATCATACTCATTCATACATATATCTTTATTGACAGGAAAAGTAGTAATAACAATAACGATACAGGCTCTACCGGCCTTGCCAATATACCGGGCAAGGCAGCCAGGAAGTTGGCACAAGGAATGGATAGGCTCTACCGGCCTTTCCAATCTACCGGGCAAGGCAGCCAGGAAGCTGGTACTGGAACAGACAGGCTCTACCGGCCTTGCCAATATACCGGGCGAGGCAGCCAGGGAGTTGGTAAAGGAATAAACCAGCTCTATCGGCCTTGCCAATATACCGAGCAAGGCAGCCCTTGGACAGACAGTGATATACAGGGTCTACCGACCCTGCCAATACCGGGTAAGGCAACCCAAGACGATAATGGCATAGGTTCTACCGGCCTTACCAATATACCGGGCAGGGCAGCCTGGTAAGGAGTGAATGGCAACCACTAAAGCCTCAGTGACTGTAATGGTGGCAACAGCAGTCACCAGGATGACATAACAGGCTAAGTGACCAAAGTGGCAGGCCAAAAACTCCGAGGTACTACACGTACCTGTGTACTGGGGAGACAGTAATGCATGTGATAATGGACTAAAAGATGATGAAGCGAACCAGTACCTAGTACTGGGAGAAAGTCAACAAGGTGCAACTGCAGGCAGGAGGCTAAGGAGAGAACCAATGTCCACACAGGAAGCGTAGTAGTATCATGCAAAGCTGCCGGATGGCTATGGAGCGAACCAGTGCCCTCTCACTGAGAATGCTAGATGTCACCTGTATAAACAACCTGATAGCTTATGGAGCTAACCAGTACCCTGTACATGGAACGCTAGTCGTGATTTTCATAACAGCCAGATGGCTATAGGAGCGAACCAGTACCCAGTAAGTGGAATGCTAATCGTAACTTGCACAGACAGCCGGATGGCTTATGGAGCAAACCAGTACCCAGTACGTGGAACGCTAATCGTAACTTGCATAGACAGCCGGATGGCTATAGAGCGAACCAGTGCCCTACACGTGGAACGCAAATAGTGACCTGCATAGACAGCCGGATGGCTTACAGAGCGAACCAGTACCCTGTATGTAGAATGCCAAATAGTAACCTTCATAAACAGCCGGATGGCTTATGGAGCGAACCAGTACCCTGTACGCGGAACGCTAATCGTAACCTGCATGACAGCCGGATGGCCTGTGGTGCGAACCAGTACCCTGTACGTGGGATGCTAGTTGAAACTTGCATAACAACTGGATGGCTGTGGAGAGAACCAGTACCCGCGTACTGGATAACCGACATAGAGTAGAAATGTCACCAAGGCGATTCAGGAACGACAGCGGGCTCCAGGGGAACTGGATAGGAACCGGTAGGTGGAGACAGGAACCAGCACTCAATCGGTCAACCGGATCAGGAGCGGCAGCGAAGACTGGCAGCAGGAAACGGAGATCAGACGGTGAATCAAACCGGATCAGAAACTGAAGCAGGAACTACTGGACAGGTAACTACAGGAACCGGACGATTCTGATAGCAGGAACACAGCTAAGGGCCCAGGAAGCTCAGGAACGTGCAAGGGATGCGAGCAGCCTAGAGACACCACGAAAGGGCAACCAAAGGGTGCCCAAGCTCAGTCTAAATAGGCAATGCAGGGCGGGCTAACAGCAGACAGCCAATAGAGAGCCCCCTATAGGTAATTGACACAAAAGGAGAGCAATCATGGGCACCGTGATAGTACCCCCCTCTCAAAGACCCCCTCTCCTAGAAGAGGGTCTAGGTTTCTGAGGGTATTTAGAGTGAAATATTCGCAGTAATTTGGGCGCATGAAGGTCTTTACTATCCACCCAGGATCGTTCTTCAGGACAATAGCCCTTCCAATGTACCAAATACTGCACCTTTCCTCTAAGCCTGCGGGAATCAATAATACTCTGAACTTCGTATTCCTCCTGACCTTCAACCTCAATCGGCCCTGGCACCAGAGGGTTAGTAGTATAATGGTTGCATACAAGAGGCTTGAGGAGGGACACATGGAAAACATTATGAATATGCATGGACGCAGGAATGTCCAATGCATAAGACACAGGATTAATTTTGCGAATAACTCTGTAAGGACCAATGAATCTAGGAGCCAACTTATTAGATGGGACTTCGAGTTTAAGGTTCCTAGAGGAAAGCCACACTCTATCCCCAACCTGAAAGGAAACCGCTGGCAGTCTCCTGCAATTAGCATGACGCTGATGACGTTGGAATGACTGACCGAGTGCCCTCTGCACCTGTGCCCATGTGGAGCGGAGCTGCTCAATATGCTCGTCCAGAGCTGGAATTTGTTGTGCCTGAACGGAATCCGGGAGCAAACAGGGCTGGAACCCATAATTGATCAGAAACAGAGAGCTCCCGGATGAAGAATTAACCACACAATTCCTGGCAAACTCTGCCCAGGGCAACAGGTCGGCCCAATTGTCATGATGGTCAGTAATGAAACAGGGCAAGAACTGTTCCAAACCTTGATTAGCACGCTCGGCGGCCCCATTGGTCTGGGTATGGTAGGCAGAGGAAAAGGATAATTATATGCCCATCTGTTCACAAAATGCCCTCCAAAACCTGGACACGAACTGGCTCCCCCGGTCGGACACCAGCACTCTGGGTACTCCATGCAACCAAAATGCCTCTCTAGCGAATAACACCTCTAATTCTTTCGCAGAGGGAAGGCCACGGAGGGGCACGAAATGAGCTGTAACGGATCCTATCTGTTACTTGGCCCCTTGTCTGGACCTCGAACGTTTTTTCAAAGACTAAGGCCCTTTGGCCTCATTTGAACTTTGATAGGGGCTTTTACTATCGTTATGTTAACAGTTTATGCTGTATATATTGTCGAATGTCGTACGTTTTATATATTGTCAAATGTCGTATGTTTAATGTGTTGTATAGTATGTAATATGTACAAGGGATACACGAACACCGAAGCCGGTGGTTCCTTGGTTCGAGGCATCAATGCTGCAGTGAACACGGGAACCGGAGACAGTGAGTCGAAGCCGGATTGGCCGATGTACGACTCACTGCGCACACTGATTGGCCAGGGTTGAAGCCGCATATTTCAATCTAGTGTGTACGTGCTTCAACCCCTGGCCTAGTCCCTAGATGTGTATTCCCTCTCATCAATCCTTTGTCTTTGTCTAGACAGTAATCAACCATGTTTGCCGTAACCTCGTCAGTATTGTATTTAGTAGTTCATCTGCCATTGGCCCTTTTCCCTTAACTGCTATTGGTCCTTTTGTCACCCTCTGCCATTGGCCCTTTGTCTCCATTTACCATTGGTCGTTTGTTCCCTGGGTCATATGCCCATTGTGTCGGATTGGTCCCTGGGCCAAGCCTGCATTAGAATGCCTGGCCCTTCCCATCCCTATTCTGGTATTATGTTGTATCTGTATAAAAGATGTGATGGTTGTTCAATAAAGTGAGTTACATTTGGAGTGAACCAGAGTCCTGGAGTCTGTTTGTTCCCATGGTTAAAGTGGCCACTCTGCCGCCCATTCGAACCAGGTTCCTGTAACGTTTGTCTGTCTGCTGCCAGGATCCCGCTACCGAACTTCGTATCCTGTCAGGCGGCAATGTGGACTCTGCCGTGTGGGTTCTCCAGTTCCAGCTACAGCCTTCGATTTGAGCCCTGGAGTGCTCGAATGTCTTAACTGCTGTTACTTTGGTTCCTGCATCATTTTCCCTGCTCCGGTGCTGTGAACGCTCGACGGGGTTCGAGTGCCTGTGACCCCTCCGGATCCGCATCCCTTCGAGATAGAGTTGGTCATCCTGGGGTTCGACGCCACTCTGAGTCGACTACCGGAACGCTGATTTGTTCGACCGGTGCACTCGACGGCGTCAGTCCAGCATTGAGAAGGAGAGACCCGGGAACGACGGCGGAAAGCGACCCAGTCCCCTTCCCACCTTCCGTTACACTGGTGGCATAGCGGTGGGATTTCTCCCTCGTTCATCGGGTGCATCGAATGACACATGGCGGAGATCCTGGGCCACGACGACATGTCGCCAGACTGGAACTTCATTAAGTTTGTGCTGGAGAAACTCTGGATAACTCTGATAGCGAGAAAGAACGGGGACCCGGTCGACAAGGACCTGGTCTTACGAGGGATGAAAAGGCTAATGCCCTTCCTGGGACCACATCCGTCGATTGAAAGGATCGATCGACTTATGAAGGAGGTACGTGCACGTTACCACAGTGCACTGCAGGAATGCTGTGCAATTACTTGGGCCGGGGTGAGAGGGGATGCATTCCTCACCTGGCCCTGTAAGGACTCTTGTGTGGACTTTGCATCGGGGAGTGGGACAACTGTCCTCTCTGATGAACCTGTAGCCCTGGATATGGGTAACTCTGAACTAGGGAGTGGGGATGCATTCCCCCCTCAGCAATGTGGAAAGTGCCCTGGAGAAGGAGCAGTGGGTGCTCCCCAGGGATATGGATGATGCAGCCTTAAGGGATGGGACCACGGTCTCCCTCGAGGCAGAGAAGGGCCCTACGGTGAATGGTCTGGAAGAGGAACCCAGCGGACTGCCCCAATGCAGTGCTGCTGCTGGCTCTGTGAACCTTGTGAACTTTGAACTGATGGGTGGGAATGCGGTCTCCATCAGCCCTTGTGAACCCCCTGCTGTGGTGTGTAGGAGTGAGCACACCACCCCTTGTTTTGCCCTGATGCTGGTGAGTGTGGAAGAGCTCACCAGCAGCCCCAAAGAGATGTCCCCTGGTTTGTGGGAGAATGCCCTGGCAGCGGAGCTGTGTGGGCTCCCCAGGGTCATGGATGCTGCTGCCTTGAGGGATGGGACTGCGGTCTCCCTCAAGGCAGAAAAAAGGGACTGTTAATAATGGCCTAAAAGAGGAAGATCCCAGCAGGCTGGGAGAAAGCAGTGCTGCTGGCCCTCCTGAAGATATGAACTGTGCACTGATGGGTGGGAATGCGTTCCCCATCAGCCCTTGTGAATCCCCTGCTGTGGTGTGTAGGAGTGAGCACACCACCCCTTGTTTTGACCTGACGCTGGTGAGTGGGAGCAAGTACACCAGCAGCTCCAAGAAGGCGCCCCCATCAGTCCCCCTTTGGCCCCGACTTGGTAAGTGGGACCACAGTCCTCACCAGGGATGTTGCTGGGGCCCCTGGATTTCCCTGAGTTCTGCCTGGTGGGTGGGAATGTGTCCTCCACCCAGTCCTCTGGAACTATGAATACCCCTGCCCTGCCCAAATGAGTGCCCAGTTATGTGGATGGTGCTCAGAATGTTGCCCCAGCTCAGGTGAGTGGGAAGAACATCCTGTCCTGTCCCTCAGGGGCACTGGCCCAACTAAAAGGGGGAGATGTGCCCCTCTCCCCACACTTTGATGCACAGGATCCAGAGACCCCATTGCCCCAGGGAGATCCCCCTTATAGACTGGCTTTGGACCCTGAGCCACTGGCCCCAGACCCAGGAACATTGGAGTCCAGCTCTGCATGGAGCATGGCCCAGGAGAGGCCTCACAAGCTGGTGCTAGTCAGGACAAGAAAGCACCAATTTCCCTGGCCCAGGATTAAGAACCAAGACTGTACCACTGGTCCAGGACAAGGGACTTGTTTTCTATTGCCAGGCCCGGACAAGGGGCTCATGTTTTCTCCTGGCCCAGGACAAAAGGACTGTTCATTGTTTCCCTGGCCCAGGACAAGGGGCTGCCCATTTGAGGCTGGCCTAGGACCAAGGCCTCCGGACTAATGAACTGTCTAGACAAGGGGCTCACAACCTCAATGCTCTCCTACAGCTCCAAGCCAGCGTTTACTACTTTCCCCGCTGGCTTGGTACAAAAAGGGGAGAAATGTAATGGATCCTATCCGTTACTTGGGCCCTTGTCTGGACCTCGAACGTTTTTTCAAAGAGTAAGGCCCTTTGGCCTCATTTGAACTTTGATAGGGGCTTTTACTATCGTGATGTTAACAGTTTATGCTATATATATTGTCGAATGTCGTACGTTTTATATATTGTCGAATGTAGTATGTTTAATGTGTTGTATAGTATGTAATATGTACAAGGGATACACGAACACCGAAGCCGGTGGTTCCTTGGTTCGAGGCATCAATGCTGCTGCGAACACGGGAACCGGAGGCAGTGAGTCGACGCCGGATTGGCCGACGTACGACTCACTGTGCACACTGATTGGCCAGAGTTGAAGCCGCATATTTCAAACTAGTGTGTACGTGCTTCAACCCCTGGCCTAGTCCCTAGATGTGTATTCCCTCTCATCATTCCTTTGTCTTTGTCTAGACAGTAATCAACCATGTTTGCCGTAACCTCGTCAGTATTGTTGTAACGGGCCTTAGGCCGTTACTAGAGCCTTGTCTGGGCATGGCATTTATTCACCCCTGGGCCCAAGGATTATGAATATTGGACACTCTTGGACACTCCTTTGTGACCGGGCATACAATCTCTCAAGCCCTTATCCTGGACTAGGAGACTTTGGCTAGCCTTATGTGGATAGGCAGCTGTGCCAGAGGAAAGAACAATTCAAGGCTTGAGTGCTGCAAACTCTTCTGACCTGCAAAGGGTTAATTATTTGAGTCTGAGCATATTTACTTTCAATATGTATTGTAGTCCCCCAAGCCTTTTGCTTAATTATTCAACCCCTGCCCATTGTTAAGGGAATGTATATTCTGGCCACTCAAGTCATTGTATTGAGAACTGTCCTGTGACCCCCTGCTGTGTGTTAACCCAATCATGTCTGCTCTATTATGTTTCCCTGAATCATTTGTTGTTGGTTCCTTTGACCCTTTGTGGTGACTGAATTATCCCTGTGACTAACCCATTGTGTTCTGCCCTACCATTTGCTGTACCCTATTGGAGGAATTGTGATTGTATTAAGTCTCATGTACTGTGCTCCAAGTTAGTGTGGTTTGAAACTGTATAAATATGCTGTGGTTTGTTGTAATAAAGAGTGAGTCTTCTTGAAGAACTAAGAAGGAGTCCTGGTTTTCTTTATGCTCTTGTGGTTTAAAGTATCCTCTCTGATGCTCACCTGAGCTGGGTATCCTGCATCACCGACCTCCTGCTGCCAGCTACCTGCTGATCTGATTTGGTATGCTGTCAGGCGGTGGCGTGGACTCCAGGCTTCCTTGCTTCCAGAGATCCTGCGACTGTTTCCAGTGACTGTCCATACTTTGACCGGTGCATCTGACGGCGCCACCCAGCTTCCAGAGGGAGTAACCCGGGAACGACGGCGGAAGGCTATGCGGTCCCTTCTTAGCTTCTGTTACAATTGTGTTTAGTAGTTCATCTGCCATTGGCCCTTTTCCCTTAACTGCTATTGGTCCTTTTGTCACCCTCTGCCATTGGCCCTTTGTCTCCAGTTACCATTGGTCGTTTGTTCCCTGTGTCATATGCCCATTGTGTCGGATTGGTCCCTGGGCCAATCCTGCATTAGAATGCCTGGCCCTTCTCATCCCTATTCTGGTATTATGTTGTATCTGTATAAAAGATGTGATGGTTGTTCAATAAAGTGAGTTACATTTGGAGTGAACCAGAGTCCTGGAGTCTGTTTGTTCCCATGGTTAAAGTGGCCACTCTGCCGCCCATTCGAACCAGGTTCCTGTAACGTTCTTCCATCTGTTGCCAGGATCTCGCTACCAAACTTCGTATCCTGTCAGGCGGCAACGTGGACTCTGCCTTGTAGGTTCTCCAGTTCCAGCTACAGCCTTCAGTTTGAGCCCTGGAGTGCTCGAATGTCTTAACTGCTGTTACTTTGGTTCCTGCATCGTTTTCCATGCTCTGGTGCTGTGAACGCTCGACGGGGTTCGAGTACCTGTGACCCCTCCGGATCCGCATCCCTTCGAGATAGAGTCAGTCATGCCGGGTTTTTGACGCCGCTCTGAGTCGACTACCGGAACGCTGATTTGTTCGACCGGTGCACTCGACGGCGTCAGTCCGGCGTCGAGAAGGAGAGACCCGGGAACAACGGCGGAAGGCGACCCGGTCCCCTTCCCACCTTTCGTTACATGAGCCATTTTAGAAAACCTGTCCACTATCATGACTATAAAGGAATACCCTCTAGACACAGGCAATTCTCCCATGAAATCAATGGAAACGTGGGACCAAGGGCGTTCCCCATTGGGTACCGGCTGAAGTAAGCCCACCGGGAGGTGTCTGGGGGTCTTAGCACGGGTACAAGTGACACAGGCATTTGTAAAATCAGCCCTCATAGAAGGCCACCAAAAGACTTGTGAGAGGGACCACAACAATTGGTCTCTGCCAATATGTTCCGCAGCCTTAGAGGAATGGTATGTTTCAAGTAACCGAGTGTGGAATGGCTTATCAACAAAACATTTGCCCATTGGGGTTTCAGGGGGAGCAGAGGCCTGGGAGGCCAAAATTTCTTCCCCTTGTGGTGAAGTGATACTAGTGCGTATAGTAGCCAAAATTTGACCAGGCTGAATAATAAGTACTGGTACCTCATCTCTGTCAAATTCAGCCTCAAATTGTCTTGACAGTGCATCAGCCCTGACATTCTTAGACCCAGGCAAATAAGATACAATGAAATTAAATCGAGATAGGAACAGTGTCCACCTGGCCTGGCGTGAGGATAATCTTTTTGCCTCAGAGAGATACGTTTTTGTGATCGGTTTTTGTGATCGGTCAAAATCAAGACAGGGTTTTTTGTTTCTTCAAGTAGGTGGCGCCATTCCTTAAGAGCAAGGATAATGGCCAGTAATTCTCTGTCCCCAATCTCATAATGGCTTTGAGCTCCAGTCAATTTTTTAGAGAAAAACCCACAAGGTCTGAGAGTTCCTCCTTTAATAGGTCGTTGAGACAACACTGCCCCAACCCCAGTATCTGAGGCATCCACCTCTAATGTAAATGGTAGCAATGGGTTGGGGTGAGATAGCACAGGAGCGTTAGCAAAAGCAGACTTCAAATTTTCAAAGGCTTCCTCAGCAGCCACTGACCATTGAGATGGATTAGCACCCTTGTGCGTAATGTCAGACAAAGGTTTAACAATAGCAGAGAAGTTCTTAATAAACTTTCTATAATAATTAGCAAAGCCCAAAAATCGTTGAATAGCTTTAAGACTCTTGGGGCGTGGCCACTGTAGAACTGCCGTTAATTTCTCTTTGTCCATGGCAATGCCTTCTTTGCCAATTACTAACCCCAGAAATGGCACGCTAGTTCTGTGAAACTCACATTTTTCCAGTTTACAGTATAATTTGTTTTTTAGTAGACGAAGCAACACCTCAGACATATCTTCAATGTGTTGTGACATATTCTTGGAATGAATAAGTATGTCGTCGAGATAGACAACGACACAAGACTGCAGCATATCGCTGAGGATGTCATTGATTAATTCTTGAAATACTGCAGGTGCGTTACAAACACCAAATGGCATGACTAGATATTCACAGTGGCCAGATCTCGTGTTAAAGGCAGTTTTCCACTCATCACCAGCTCTGATCCAAATTAAATTATACGCAGCACGCAGGTCCAACTTGGTGAAAATAGAAGAACCTTTGAGTCTGTCAAATAGCTAGGTGATGAGTGGTATCGGATAAGCATTCTTAGACATTAACTTATTTAGGCCACGGTAATCAATGCATGGTCTCTGTCACAGTTTGACTTTGACTGCGGCCCCTGAGGGCCTAGTATCATTCTCCGGTGTCTGATTTGGCGAGACCACCGGGCTGGAACCGGACTTATCAGCAAGTACCGTGCGTTCAAGAATAGTTTGGATTGCAACTGCCAATTGATCCAAATGTTGCTCATGCATATCCATCCTCCAATGGATATTCTGTGTATTACCGTCACTCTTAGTGTCTGAGGTCATGGCCCTTTCGTACTGTCACGGTTAGTTAAGACTCTCAGACTTGAGGTTTAGGTAAAAACATAACTTTATTGAAAAGTTAAGGCAATCCCATAGGGCTATCATACACATACAAACAATACAAATAAGCAAATGACCATATGAATAGGTTCTACCGGCCTTGCCAATAATACCGGGCAATGCAATCCAGGCGAAATAGCAGTAGCAGGCTCTACCGGCCTTACCAATACCGGGCAAGGCAGCCTGAGGGAATACTGTGAGTAGGCTCTACCGGCCCTGCCAATACCGGGTAAGGCAACCTTAAGGATGGCAACGTGAATAGGTTATACCGGGCAGGGCAGCCCAAGAGAGGAGACCTTCCTGGAACCAACTGACTGTCAGGTGACAATGACAGTAGGATGGATGAGGTAGCAACTAGGATAAGCGGTCTTGATCCAGCAGAAGTCTCATGCCAGAGAACTACAAGACAACTGCATAGGGACTGGACAGCAACTCGGACCTCACAGTACCTGACTACAGTCAGGGAGTAAACCAGCGTCCGCATGCTGGGACCAACTGACAGGAATGTGAACCGCAAGGCGTACTGGAGTAAACCAACAGTAGTAATGGCACAAGGTTAAATGGAGTAAACCAGCTTCTGCACGCTGGAACCAACAGTAGTATGAGCAACCCGGTTGAATGGAGTAAACCAGCGTCCGCACGCTGGAACCGACAGTAGTATAAGCAACCAGGTTTAATGGAGTAAACCAGCGTCCGCACGCTGGAACCAACAGTAATATAAGCCACCAGGTATAATGGAATAAACCAGTGTTTGCACGCTGGAACCAACAGTAGTATGCACCGTGATAGTCTCAGCTCACCATTTTTCTTCTTTACAAAGAAGAATCCGTCCCCGGCCGGAGAGGTGGATTTCCTTAGAATCCCTCTCTTAAGGGCATCAGAAATATATTCCTCCATAGCCTGGTTCTCATCACAAGATAATGGATACGTGCGTCCCCTAGGGGGCACCGCCCCCGGAGGCAGATCAATACAACAGTCATAAGACCTGTGCTGGGATAGGGTGCCAGCCTCTCCTTTACTGAATACATCACCAAACTGTTGGTATTCGTCTGGCAGTGAGGAGGAAGTACACAAGATCTTGACAGGGTGGGTTACGCAGTGCTCCATACAAGACTGAGACCAAGCAGAGATTTCACACTTTTTCCAATCAAACTGTGGGTTATGCAACTGTAACCACGGAAATCCCAGAATTACTGCGTGATGCAGAGAATTGATAAGTTGGAACTGCTGTTCCTCCTTGTGAAGTGCCCCAATAGTCATCGATAAAGGCATTGTTTCGAAAGTAACCTGTGCAGGTTCTAAGGGTCTACCGTCAATTGCTTCAATAGCGAGAGAGGTCGCTCTCTCAATGCGCGGAACTCTGTGCAATTCAGCAAAGGTATTATCCATAAAATACCCAGCTGCACCAGAATCAACCAGGGCCAAAACCTCCACTGAGCATTTTGCCCAAGAAAGTACCACCTGTATGGTGGGTTTCAAAATACCACACACCGGGGATGACTGAACACCACCTAGGGCCTGTCCCCCAAGATACCCTAGGTGTGTTAGTTTCCCGGACGTACCGGACAAGATCTCAACAGGTGCCCACTCTTGCCACAATATAAGCACAGCCCTTGTCTTTTATGATGTGTTCTCTCCTCTCTGGTTAGCCTAGTGAAGCCCAATTGCATAGGTTCACCTGGTTCCCGTGACTGTTCAATAGGCTTGGATGCCAAGGGAGGGATGGGTGGGCAAAATGTACTGCTAGATCCATTATTCTTTGACCGTGACCTGCGGTCTTTAGCCATTAATCTCTCACGAATCCGTGTGTCAATTAGAATGACATATTCAATGTACTCATCAAGATCAGCGGGCAATTCTTTAGCTGCAATCTCATCTTTAATCTGGTCACTCAGACCCTGAGTGAAGGCTGCCAATAATGCTTCGTTGTTCCACCCTACCTCTGCTACCAAGGGGCGAAATTCGATTGCATTATCGCAGACCGTATGCCTGCCCTGTTGTATTTCCATAAGGCGTTTAGCAGCAGAGGTGGTTCTACCAGGAGGCTCGAACACTCTCCGAAATGACTGCACAAATTCTCTGAAACTCCTTGTGCAGGGTTTCGCATTTTCCCATAATGGATTGGCCCATACCAATGCTCTACCAGTCAGCAGAGATATCATGAAACCAACTTTACTGCGGTCACTTGGGAAGGCATGAGCAGTCAATTCCATAAATATTTCGAGTTGGTTAATAAACCCTCTGCAAAGGTTAGGATCACCATCGTATCTGAGTGGCAAAGAGGCGGAGGCAGTTAACCCCTTGACTGCAGCCCCTGAGGGCATAGTAACGTTCTCCGGTGTCTGACCTGGGGAGACCACTGGACTAGGAACAGCCTTGTCTGAGAGTACAGTGGGTTTGAGAATAGTTTGGATCGCTACCGCTAGCTGATCCAAGCGTTGCTCATGTACATCCATCCTCCAATGGATATTTTGTGTGTTACCATCACTCTTACTGTCTGAGGTCATGGCCTTTTCGTACTGTCACGGTTTGTTACGACTCTCAGACGCAGAGTTAGGTAAAATCACAACTTTATTGAAAAGTTTAAGACAACCCCTTAGGGTATCATACACATTCATACATATATCTTTATTGACAGGAAAAGTAGTAATAACAATAACGATACAGGCTCTACTGGCCTTGCCAATATACCGGGCAAGGCAGCCAGGAAGTTGGCACAAGGAATGCATAGGCTCTACCGGCCTTTCCAATCTTCCGGGCAAGACAGCCAGGAAGCTGGTACTGGAACAGACAGGCTCTACCGGCCTTGCCAATATACCGGGCAAGGCAGCCAGGAAGTTGGTACAGGAATAAACAAGCTCTGCCGGCCTTGCCAATATACCGGGCAAGGCAGCCCTTGGACAGACAGTGATATACAGGGTCTACCGACCCTGCCAATACCGGGTAAGGCAACCCAAGACGATAATGGCATAGGTTCTACCCGCCTTACCAATATACCAGGCAGGGCAGCCTGGTAAGGAGTGAATGGCAACCACTAAAGCCTCAGTGACTGTAAAGGTGGCAACAGCAGTCACCAGGATGACATAATAGGCTAAGTGACCAAAGTGGCAGGCCAAAAAGTCCGAGGTACTACACGTACCTGTGTACTGGGGAGACAGTACTGCATAATGTGATAATGGACTAAAAGATGATGAAGCGAACCAGTACCTAGTACTTGGAGAAAGTCAACAAGGTGCAACTGCAGGCAGGAGGCTAAGGAGCGAACCAATGTCCACACAGGAAGCGTAGTAGTATCATGCAAAGCAGCCGGATGGCGATGGAGCGAACCAGTGCCCTCTCACTGAGAATGCTAGATGTCACCTGTATAAACAGCCTGATAGCTTATGGAGCGAACCAGTACCCTGTACATGGAACGCTAGTCGTGACTTTCATAACAGCCGGATGGCTATAGGAGCAAACCAGTACCCAGTACGTGGAACTCTAATCGTAACTTGCACAGACAGCCGGATGGCTTATGGAGCGAACCAGTACCCAGTACGTGGAACGCTAATCGTAACTTGCATAGACAGCCGGATGGCTATAGGGTGAACCAGTGCCCTGCACGTGGAATGCAAATCGTAACTTGCATAGACAGCCGGATGGCTATAGAGCGAACCAGTGCCCTGCACGAGGAACGCAAATCGTAACTTGCATAGACAGCCGGATGGCTATAGAGCGAACCAGTGCCCTGCACGTGGAACGCAAATCGTAACTTGCATAGACAGCCAGATGGCTTACAGAGCGAACCAGTACCCTGTATGTAGAATGCCAAATAGTAACCTTCATAAACAGCCGGATGGCTTATGGAGCGAACCAGTACCCTGTACGCGGAACGCTTATCGTAACTTGCATAGACAGCCGGATGGCTTATGGAGCGAACCAGTACCCAGTACGTGGAACGCTAATCTTAACCTGCATGACAGCTGGATGACCTATGGTGCAAACCAGTACCCTGTACATGGGGCGCTAGTTGAAGCTTGCATAACAACCGGATGGCTGTGCAGCGAACCAGTACCCGCGTACTGGATAACCGACATAGAGTAGAAATGTCGCCAAGGCGACTCAGGAACGACAGCGGGCTCCAGGGGAACTGGATAGGAACCAGCAGGTGGAGACAGGAACCAGCACTCAATCGGTCAACCGGATCAGGAGCGGCAGCAAAGACTGGCAGCAGGAAACGGAGATCAGACAGCGAATCAAACCGGATCAGGAACTGAAGCGGGAACTACTGGACAGGTAACTACAGGAACCGGACGATTCTGATAGCAGGAACACAGCTAAGGGCCCAGGAAGCTTAGGAACGTGCCAGGGATGCAAGCAGCATAGAGACACCACGAAAGGGCAACCAAAGGGTGCCCAAGCTCAGTTTAAATAGGCAAATCAGGGCGGGCTAACAGCAGACAGCCAATAGAGAGCCCCCTATAGGTAATTGACACAAAACGAGAGCAATCACGGGCACCGTGATAGTCCCCTAATGTCACACTTACCATTTCATGGTGATGTGAAGAAGGCAGACTGGCAGCAGTAGCAGCAGATACAGGCAGCTGATCTGTGCTCCTGGTGGTAGTGGTGGTTTTATTATTTCTGTGCCTGCTATCTACCAACTGTTCTGCCTCTTCAGGATCAAGTTCCATTTAGACACTGTAGTGAAGGGAAGGGGATTCCCAGGGCCAGAGGAATAGTGTGGGCTCCCTTGACCGCTAGTCTGGATGCCCTCAAATGCTTCCCCTACCATTCCCCTAAGACTAGTCCCATTGGCTGCTTCACCATTACTGCTTCTACAACCAACACCAACCACATAAAGTTCAGCCCCAGAGTCTTCCTCCTCACAGTCATATATATAAGGATATTGATTACCCCTCCTTCACTTCTAAAATTAAAAAGCTGCTGGACCTTCTTAGTAGTAGTAGTAGTAGCACTTGCACTAGAGGTACTGCTTGGATGGCAAGTGTGACTTAGGGTCTCCTGCTGTCACACTTTTCATCATCGTCTCCCCCCACCCCAGTATTACAAGACACACTAGCATCAGCTTCAGCACTGGCAGCAGGCACAGCTCTGGTTGCAGTAGGGGCAGCATGTCTGACAGCAGGCTTGTGGCAGCAGGTTCAGGTCTGGCAGCAGGCAAAGCACTGGTGGCAGCAGGGACAGCACTGGTTGCAGCAGGGACAGTACATCTGACAGCAGGCACAGCTCTGGTTGCAGCAGGGACAGCATGTCTGACAGCAGCACAGGCATCTGACCTCTCCTGCTCTCACTACTACCCTTTTCTTCCTCCCTTCCCATTAAATTCCCCAAGATCCCTAGGGGTGATTTAGGGGTACTAGGCAACATTGCTTCTGTAGTGCTCACATCCTTCTCCTCCTCAGACTCAGTGGACATGTAAGGGTCCTACCAATTCCTCATTTTCTATTGTGAAACTTTCTCATAGTTATAGTAGTCACTATGAGCCCTCTCCTGCCTCAATTTTTCAAAAAGATCAGAGCAGAACAGCACAGCACGTCTACCTCGCTTAGTAGCTGCTTCTATTGTGTTTCACTTCCAGGAATATGTCATGTTTTTATAGCTGAAACATGAAAAACATGTAAATCAGTGGGCAAAAACTCTCTAGCTACAGGGATGTGTCTGAGGCAGTAGCCGCACAGTAAGTAGCCCCCAGTCTATGTGGCGATAAGAAGAAGTTGGCCAATAATTCTTCTCCACCTGCACCTCCTCCAAAATCATGGGTGTGTTGTTATTAGAATATAAATGTTTCCCTTGACAGCAGGAACTGTGGCTCTCATCAGCAACTGCAATGTGCACACTGTATCCAAACACCATGACCCCAGAACCTAAGTACTGCCACTGTCATTATAACCCTTGCCCAGACCCCATTAAGGACACACAACAAATTGCAGACAGTTTAATAGTAATGATGAACTCTCCCCGCCAGCATCCTAGCATATTCTGCGGGATGGAATCTCCTCAGATGCCACTTGATGGCCTGCTTGCAATTGTCCTCCATGACATTGGCATGTGTGGTCAGTGCCCACACAGTGTGCAATGAGTGGAGATGAACTGCCACATCCTAACATCAACAGAGTGGCTGTCATTTGGCGGGAGAGGTAACGATGAATGAGGTAGATGTCACAGTAATCAAGGCAGAGAAGGACAGACACAAGTATAATGAATAAATCACCTTTATTGATAATTGTAACGGTTTTAAGTACACTCAGAGGCCGAAGGTTTGGTAAAAAACACAGTTTTATTTAAACCACACAGGATAAAATAACCCTCGTGGGTCCAGCATATAAGTACAATATAATACTGACACAGGACAGGTTACAGAGGAATCATTAACCCACATGGGTCCAGTATAAATATGTATAGCAAAATATAATACTGACACAGGTCAGGTTACAGAGGAATCATTAACCCACACGGGTCCAGTATATATATGTACAGCAAAATATAATACTGACACAGGTCAGGTTACAGTTTGTGTGAATCAGCGAGACAACGGCAGAGTGGTACTATTAGGCCAGGAGTAGCTGATAGGCCCTAATAGCGGAAGGCCCAAAGGACACTCATTACTCAGAGAGTGACACAATAGCGACTTGTAGCCACAAAGGAGCAAGCGAGGACCTGGATACGTGACTGACTACCGGAACAACACTGGATGACTGCAACCGGAGGTGCAGTGTAACGCCAAACCGAGACTGCAATAGGCTGTGACCCAAGTGCAATGTCACCAATCCGCAAGGGTTAACAAATGCTCAGACCTGATGACGACTGACAGATAGTAGAGACAGACTGTGGCACCCAGGAGTAAACCAACCTCAGCTGGGAAGCAGTGACAGGCCAAGCGTACTGTGGTGCAACCAGTAATATCTCCTACACTGGTGTATGGGAATACAAGGCACAATAGGGTGACCAGGTCACAGTAACTGAACTGCCAAAGCAGTAATCGAGGCAACCAAAGGGTCTGTCCGAGACAGAGACAGAGCACTGGAATAGAACCCCAAACTAGATAACCGGATGGAGTGGTGAAACAGGCCTGATTGATACACAGGGCAGGAGTGTCAGCCAATCTGGGTCAGTACACAGAGCAGGAAAGTCCTCCAAACAGGGTCGGTACACAGAGCAGGAATGTCAGCCAATCCGGGTCGATACACAGAGCAGGAGCGTCAGCCGTTTCGGGTCGGTACACAGAACAGGAACGTCAGCCAGGCCAGGTCAATACACAGAGCAGGAACGTCAGCAAATCCAGGTCGGTACATAGAACAGGAAGGTCAGCCAGGCCTGGTCGGTACACAGAACAGGAACGTCAGCCAGACTGGGTCAATACACAGAGCAGGAATGTCAGCCAATCTGGGTCGTCAGGAACGTAATCAGGCAGAGTAGTCAGGCAGTTCAGGTCATACACAGGATTCACACGAATAACAGAGCAAGCTCTTAGCAACAGGAACACCACAAAAGGGCACTGCAGAAGTGACAGGGCTCAGTATTTAAGGGCTTTCACTGGGTGAAGCAACATCACGTTAGCCAATAAAAAGGTATCAGGAAATAACACTGTCAAAATGTCGCTAGCAATAGCACGGGCACCGTGATAATAATACACAGAGTAATAAGAATACACATGATATCCCCAGACCACAAGATGGCAGTACACAGACCACTACCCAGGGCTGCACACTGTGCGAGGCCTGCGCTACTCACGCTATCCCGTAGGATGATAGGAAATCGCCTAGAGTTCTAGCACCTGCTAAGAACCAAGCTGTTACTGTAGTGGTGCCAGGAATGGCGTATGAGCATAGGATGGAGCTCAGGCAACAGTGCTCAAGTTTCTCAAACAAGGTATAGACAACCGGAGGCAACATGGAGCGAAGAGCAAGCCACAGATAACCCTGATGAGGGTGGTCAGGCAAGACGGGTAATGCACGGAGCAAGTAGTCAGCCAGAGCCACAGGTCAGAACCGATGTGGGTAGTCAGACAAGCAGAGGTCATACATGGAGCAAGTAGTCAGCCAGAGCCACAGGGCAGAACCGATGTGGGTAGTCAGACAAGCCGGGTAATACACTGAGTGGATTCAGCAGTCAAGCATGGGTCAACACAATACGGAGCAACTCCAGAGATACTAGTAGGAACACCACAAAAGGACAATGACTCCTAGGCCCAGGGAAGTTTAAATAGGAGCATTCCAAGGCGGGAACTAATCAGGCCAATCGGAACTCGCCAATAAACAAGCGCACGTCACTGCACCCGCAATAGTGAACGTCAGGAATGCGGAAGTAGCTGGCCGACCCGGGTCACGAAGAAGAAGCACAGGAGCACTAGACTCCTTTGAGCCTGGGCTCTTTGAGACTGCATTTTAAAGTGACTGCATTCAAGTGAAGAGTTAGAAGGAATCTGGTTAAGTAAATGAGAGTGTGTTTGGTGTTTTATTGGTGTTTCATTAAGGTTTAAAAAAAATATATATATATTCATTTTGTGTGGGTATTGCAAGAGTTAAAAAAATGAAAAAAATCCTGTTTACTGGGTTTTTCTCTGGCCTGTGTGATTAGGTGTGATTGCTAAGGGAATTCACCTGACTGCAGTGTTACTATAAGTACAGTCCATAAGCTCTTTGGAGCTGGCTCTTTGAGACCGCTTTTTCAAGTGACTGCATTCAAGTAAAGAGTTAGAAGGAATCTGGAGTTGGAAATCAGCAGAGCTCTGAGGTGACTATCAATTCAAAGGATTTATTGCATTCACATTTAAAGTTGGTTACTTACCTTAGAGTGAGCATTAGAGGATACTATAAAGCTATTTGAATTATAAAACCAAGCATGAGTGATAGCATGTTAGCCAATCTCACGCAGTGCACATCTTGTCACATGTTTGAACACTTGGAGCAAGTGTGAGCATATTTTCTTTTTAGAGTCTAAGATATTGGATTTGGAAAGAAATATTGCAACATTGCGGGACATTGGAAAACTGGAAAGGAGTTTAGAACTGTCATAGTTTTTGATGAACACTCAGAACAGTTTGGTAAGGTTAAAATAACTTTATTAGCGAAAGGCCTATGGCCCTTACAACGGAGTAGATATACAGGCAAGTGAATACAACAGTATAGGCCAATATAGGAGTTACATGTGATGAAAATGACAATCTCTAGACAATAGAGGTCCTGGATTGGATCAGGCCAGCTGGAAGGGTCATTAGGCAGCGGGCTGATCACAGGACCTAGATCGTAGATGGTCCAAAGGAGGGTGACTGTCTCAACCCAGAGGAGCAAGGCAACTCTGCTGACACACCCAGATGCCTGGGAGGCACAGAAACCAAGGAGAAAGGCAACACTACTGGCATGAATCAGATGCCTGGGAGGCACGGAACCCAAGGAGTGAGGCAACACTACTGGCACAACCCAGCCGCCTGGGTGGTACAGAACCCACAGATCAAGGCATCACTGACCCTGGCACCAGATGGTAGCAGACCGAGATAACTCTCCTCGAAATAACCCTAGAACACTAGGGATGGATCGCAGCACAGCAAGAATAGTGGTGTAAACAACCAATGTCCCCTCTATAAGGATGGCACAACGTAACGCTGGTTCTTGAGCCCAAGGCTCCTGCAGATGAGATAAGCAACACTCTACCTGGAACATCCAGGTATTCAAGGGGTCAATTGGGAACGCCCAGAATACTGCAACTCCCAGAGGGAGTGAGCCCAGCGAGGTATGAGAGGTGGACACAGAAAGATAAGAGTAACACAGTCAGTGATAGAACACTGTACCGGTACTTCGCTTGTACACTCCGCCAAAGCGGTATGGAGAGAGACTAGGCACTAAGCCTAGCCAAGAAACAGCACCTCGCGCAGGGCAACCGGCAGCCAGAGGGGTCAGTTACAGAACCAGTACACAGACCAGCACCGAGTAATGGAAGCGGGTTCTCAGCCAGATACACTCGGTAACGGAAACGGGTTCACAGCTAGGCCAGGTACCAACGGAGCAGGTCTCACCCAGATACAGTCGGTAATGGAAGTGGGTTCTCAGCCAGGCCAGGTCAGCAATGGAGCGGGTACTCAGCCGGATACAGTCGGTAACGGGAACGGGTTCTCAAACAGGCCAGGTCAGCAACGGAGCAGGTACTCAGCTGGATACAGTCGGTAACGGGAACGGGTCCTCAGCCAGATGCAGTCAGTAACGGAAGTGGGTTCTCAGCCAGACCAGGTCAGCAACGGAGCGGGTTCTCAACCGGATACAGTCAGCAACGGAGAAGACTAGAACAGCAGAATCAGGAACGTCTTCAGGCAGGCCAGGTCATACACAGTAATCAATAACGGATCGGAATGTAGGAACAAGTACACCACGAAAGGGCACCATACCGATGAAATGACAGGGTATATAAAGGCCATCACTGGGCGGCGACAAAAGGTGTTAGCCAATCAGTAACCAGCAATGCAAACTAGCAGTCAGAATGTCGCCGCCTGCTGCACAAAGCACGGGCACCGTGATAAAAACTCACAGAGCAGATAGTATGTGGGGTTAGTGGTGAAAAGGGGGGAGTTGTAGATGTGGAGCAACAGGTAGGCAGCTGGGTAACAGTAAGAAGGGGAGGTAGTGGGCAGAGGAAGGGGAAGGCCAGTTCTGAGTTGACTCAGTCCAACAGATTTGCAAGATTGTGTGAAGATGTGGATGAGGATATCTCACAGTTGGCAGCACTGGAGAGGGTTAATTCCTCTAGCAAGCCAGGGGAACAGTCCTCCTTCCAGACTAGATGTGATGCAGAGTAGGCAGAAACCAAGGCAGGTGGTGGTAATTGGGGACTCTATTATTAGGAGGGTAGATAGGGTAATCTGCAGCCAGGGACGTGGATGCTGAACAGTATGTTGTCTCCCAGGTGCTCGGGGTCAGCATATTGTGGACAGGGCTGACAGATTATTGGGAGGGGCTGGAAGCGATCCAGCTGTCTTGGTACATATTGGTACCAATGACAAAGTAGGAGGAAGATGGAGGTTCCTAAAGAATGATTTCAGGGATTTAGGTTGCAAGCTCAAGGCAAGCACCTCTAAGGTAGTGTTTTCTGAAACACTACCTGTGCCATGTGCCAGTGCAGGTAGGCAGAGGGAGCTCAGGGAGCTTAATGTATGGCTCAAGCAATAGTGTAGGAAGGAGGGTTTTGGGTTTTTAGAACACTGGGCAGACGTTGCTCTTGGGTACAATCTATATGGAAGTAATGGATTGCACCTAAATGGTAGAGGAGCCTCTGTGCTAGGGGAGAGAATGCTAGGAAGCTTAGAGGAGCTTTTAAACTAGGAAAGGAGGGGGAGGGTATAGATAGCAAAAATGGGGTAGATAGAGCAGATAGGAACCGGGTCCAAGTAAATGATCAGAAGGGTGGAGTAAGGGTGGGGATAAATTTAGTCAATAGGGAGGAACTCATAGTAAATGAAGGTATAGAAAAAAGGCATGTAGGGAGTAATATATGTAAAGACTTCAAAATTAATTGTAGGCTAGCAAATGCAAGAAGTATGGTAGATAAAATATGTGAACTAGAATTGCTGGGGGTTAATTGGTATAACAGAAACATGGTGGAACGATGCACATGACTGGGCTGTAAATTTAGAGGGCTATTCCCCGTTTAGAAGAGACAGGATTAATAGAAAAGGGGAGGTGTGTGGTTATATTTGAAAACAGAGCTAAATCCAGTTTTGCGGGGTGATATTAGTGAGGAAACTGGCCAGATTGTGGTGTCCATGTGGGTAGAAATCAAGACTAAATGTGGTGTAAAAGGTAAAAAAAGATGTTGGTGGGCATATGCTACAAACCACCAAATATTGATGACAATGTTGAGGCCCAACTGCTATTGCAAATGAGGAAAGCTGCCCAGCTTGGACATACTATAATTTCGGGAGATTTTAATTTTCCAGATATCAACTGGAAAAATAAGACCTGTCAGAGTGCTATGGGAGGCAGGTTTGTGAGCATGCTTCGGGAAAACGATATGTCACAAATGGTGGAAGCGCCGACAAGAAATAATGATGTATTGGACCTAGTGATAACTAATAATACAGAAATGGTATCCAGTATTAAGGTAAGAGAACATTTGGGAAACAGTGATCACAACATGGTTAAATTTGGCAAAGCAAAACTGTATAGGTTCAACCAAAACTCTTAATTTTAAAAAAGCAAACTTCAAATTGTTAAGGGCTTCAATGCAACACACAGACTGGGATATTTTATTTAAAAGTAAAAATACTGAGGAAAAATGGACAGAATTCAAATTTAGGTTGCAGAAATGTACCCAACGGTATATACCAATGGGGAACAAATGCAAAAGAAGTAAGTCAAAGCCAATGTGGTTAACTGCACATGTAAAGAAGGAAATGGCAAGGAAAAAAATGCATTCAAATTAAGTCTGAAGGAACTGAACAATCAAAATACAGGGAATGCAACAAAGAGGCAATTATGGTAGCAAAAAATAGATAATGAAACTCGAATTGCAAGGGAAAGCAAGACTAATCCAAAAAAGTTTTTCAAATATATAAATAGCAAAAAAATTAAGAGGGAGTGTATTGGACCATTCAAAAATGAGATGGGTGAGGTAATTAGTGAGGATATGGAAAAGGCCGATGTTTTAAACACTTTCTTTGCATCAGTATATACAAGGGAGCAAGGAACTTTAGAAAAGCCTCCACATGTAACAAATAAAACAATACAATGCTCAGATATTGGGTTAACTCAAGAAGATGTCATGGGAAGACTGAGCAAAATTAAGACTGACAAAGAACCGGGTCCTGATGGTATACATCCAAGGGTTCTTCAGGAATTTAGTGCAATGTTAGCAAAACCACTGTTAGCAAAACCACTGTATTTACTCTTTAAAGATTCTATCACCACAGGTTCAGTGTCACAGGATTGGTGAAGAGCTAACATAGTGCCTCTATTTAAGAAGGGAACTAAAACAGAGCCTGGGAATTACAGACCTGTGAGTTTGACCTCTGTAGTGGGAAAACTGCAAGAAGGGATAATAAGGGACTATATTCAGGATTACAACACAAAAAATAAGATCATTAGCAGGAATCAAAATGGTTTTATGAAGAATAGATCATGCCAAACTGATCTTTTCAGCTTCTATGAGGAAGTAAGCAGCAACCTTGACAATGGCAAGGCAGTAGATGTAGTATATCTAGACTTTGCAAAGGCATTTGATACAGTGCCACACAGAAGGCTGGTGTATAAAATAAGGAAATTGGAGCTAGGAGATAACCTTTGCAATTGGATACAAAACTGGTTGAAGGATAGGGAACAGAGTGTGGTTGTAAATGGAAAATTCTCCAATGCAGTTAAAGTGGAGATTGGAGTACCTCAGGGTTCGGTATTAGGTCTGCTGCTTTTTAACATGTTTATAAATGACCTAGAAATAGATATAGAAAATAAATTATCAATATTTGCAGATGACACTAAATTATGCAGGGTAATTAATTCAGAACAGGATAATTGCTCTCTACAGAGGGATTTATATAAAATGACAGATTGGGCAAACAAATGGAATATGAAGTTTAATGTGGGGAAGTGTAAAGTCATGCATTTGGGAGGAAACAATCCCAAGGCTACTTATAAACTTAATGGAATCATTTTAGGGGACTCATTGCTAGAGAAAGACCTGGGTATCCTTGTCAACTACAAACTTGGAAACAGTGACCAGTGTCAAACAGCAGTAGCAAAGGCTAACAAAATTCTGTCTTGCATAAAAAGAGGTATCGGATCAACAGTGGATAACATTATTTTGCCATTATACAGATCATTGGTAAGACCTCACCTTGAGTATGTAGTGCAATTTTGGGCACCGGTTCTGAAAAAGGAAATATTAGAACTAGAGAGGGTACAGAGAAGAGCATCAAAATTAATTAAGGGTATGGAGGACTTGACATATGAACGACTAGACAAACTTGGTTTATTTACTCTAGAGAAAAGATGACTAAGAGGAGACCTTATCACATTGTACAAGTATATGAGAGGTCAATACAAGGATCTCTGCGGTGAGCTATTTATTCCAAGGCCTGATCAGGTGACCAGGGGACACCCCTTGAGATTAGTGGAAAGGAGGTTTAGACCTCAGCAGAGGAAGGGGTTTTTTACAGTAAGGTCTGTTAAATTGTGGAATTCATTGCCCAAGGAGATGGTTGTGGCAGATACAATGGATACATTTAAGAGAAGATTAGATACATTTCTTTCAAAAGGGAACATACAGAGTTATACTGTTTATAAGTAGGCAGATCAGGAAGGTCTGATAAAGACTAACTTAATTGATAACAAGAAAAGTATAAAATTCTCAGTTACAGGGGTATGAGGAGAAGGTTGAACTTGATGGACTTGTGTCTTTTTTCAACCTAATTTACTATGTTACTATGTAACCTAGGGATACCGTGATAGTAGATTGGCAGAATGTGAAGTTACCCTAGAAGAGGAAGGTGATGGTGATGGCAAGCTAGTTATATCATGTCATGGAATTTCCGATCTCTGCATGGGTTTCTGTATTCTTCCTCATCTTTGGTCTCCACCTCGCCCCTTGTTGCCTTTATGGAGAGTCAGGGGGTACAGTAACAGAAGTGCTTGATTTCTGTGATGGGTGTTTGTCTTTAACATGTTTGATGTAAATGTTTGAAATAAATGTCATGTAATGCCATTGTGTCTGTATTTCATGTGTGATATCAGGGAAGTTGTGGCAAGGTGTGTTCCCTCATTTCCCCTTTTCACTGGTTTGTCATAAATTGCACACAGTGCCATTGGTGATGACTGAACTGTGCCTGCCCCAAGAGAAAAATAGCCTCTCACCCATGACTTCAGGGAATAGGGACAGGGAACAGGTGGAGAAGAATGGCCTCTTTCTTCTTCTTCTTCTTCTTCTCCACATTCCCCATCACTATCTGTGGCAGTGGATAATGTTACTGCTGTTGCTGTTACTGCCTCAGAATCAGCAGTGCAACTAGGACTAGGAGTACTGCTACTGCTGGCAAGTGAAACCAGTCCTAGTCTCTCGTCACTTGGTGACCCCATTCCCACTTTGTCCACGGTGGTCTGTGGCACACTAGCTTGCTCCTCAGCATCCTGCTGCCCTTGCATTTCAGCAGCTGCAGGAATTATAGCAGCTGCAAATTCCAAAAGCTCACTGCTATTAGTGGTGGTGGTGGTTCCCATCCTCATCCCTGTCTCCCTTTCCTTATCTGTTTCTGATATAAATGCCATCAATGTCTCTTCCACCCCAGCTTCTCCAAAACCATCACCACCACTAGTTCCTACATTCTGCTGCTCTATTGCAGACATCTAATTGCTGACAGAGGATCCCCTAATGTCACATTTGGCATTTCTTTTCGACCTGAAGAAGGCAGACTGGCATCAGTAGCAGCAGGCACAAGCAGCTGATCTGTTCACCTGCTGGTGCTGGTGGTATTAATTCTGAGCCTGTTCTCCCCCATCACCAGTTCTGGCCTCTTCAGGATCATGTTCCACTTGGACACTGTAGTGAAGGGAAGAGGAGGAGGACTCCCAGAGCAGGAGAAATGTTGTGGGCTCCCTTGACCGCTAGTCTGGATGGTTCCCCTGCTGTCACACTTGGTATCATCCACTCCTTTAACCCCCTCCTGAGTATTACAAGACACACTAGCAGCTTCAGCACTGATGGCAGCAGCTTCAGCTCAGGCAGCAGACACAGCACTGGTGGCACTGGCAACGGGGGCAGCACGTCTGTATTGGTGGTAGCAGGTTCAACACTGGCAGCAGGCACAGCATTGGTTTCAACAGAAGCAGCATGTCTGACATCAGGTACAGCACTAGTGGCAGCAGAAGCAGCACGTCTAGCAGCAGGCACAGGCATCTGGCCTGTCCTGCTCTCACTAGTACTACCCTTTTCTCCCTCCTTTCCCATTCCTTTTTATCCCCCCCTTCCCATCAAATTCCCCAAGATCCCTTGGGGTGATTTATGGGGACTGGACAGCATTGGTTCAGTAGTGCTCACTTCCTCCTCCTTCTCCACCTCCTCCTCCTCAGAATCAGTGGACACATAAGGGTCCTTCCAGTTCCTCCTTTTATCAGCTTTAAACCTGCTCATAGTTATAGCAGTCATTATGAGACTCTCCTGCCTCAATATTTCCAATGGATCAGAGCAGAATAGCACAGCATGTCTACCTCTCTCTGTAGCTGCTTCTATTGTGTTTGACTTCCACAAATACATCACGTTTTTATAGCAAAAAAGTGAAAACCGTGTAAATCAATGGGCAGAAACTTTCTAGCCATTGAAAAAATGGCGGAAATGTTTGGGCAATGGGCAACAAATTTAGAAATTTTGATTGTTTTCCCGTGAAAAAGCGGACAACAATGTGGTTTTCACTGAATTTCTCGCGGAACAGGAAAAGAGATTTCACCCACCCCTACATATGAAAACCAAACCCCCAAAAGATAAATCAAAAACTGCTGTCACATAGAGCAATCAAAGGCAGGATATCAGGGAGCATCTACAGATCTTCCATCCTGCTGAATACCCTAAATTGGTGGCAGGGAGCATGCATTATTTTTATTGTTGTCTTGTGATCACGTCTCATAGTGGAGAGGATTTATGATTTGTGGGATTGTCTCTCAAAACTCTGTATGCTTAAAGTGGCATGCCAATGGTATGGGCTACCCTGCAGCTGTGCTACTTCCAGAACTAGAGATAAGATTATTGGCTATGCCTGTGGTCTGATGCTACATGCTATTGTTGCTCACTGGTGGGAGAGTAATCCAGTGAACTGTGATAATAATATAGCCTGTACTCTGCCCACTTGTCCACATATCTGTTTCAGGTGGATTTTCTTTCCATCCCTTTATCCATCACACTAATCACCTGCTTGTACAATTCTGGCACCACCATTCCTGAAAAATAACTGCAGCTTGACATATACAAGCAGGGTGCAGTACATAACATCAGTTCTTTAAAACATTTGTTTTCAGCAAAAGAATTCAAAATCTTTACAACTTCGTCCTTCCACAGGCATACTTTGGTATTATGTCTGCAAAGTTTTTGACTCCTTCAAAAGAACTTGGAAAGTGTGGGTTGCCAGTACATGGCAGAGAAACTGTGTAATGTTATTGTTTTTACAACCTGATTTGAAGAGGTGGAGGGGTGGTGGTGTCATGTGTGGGCAGTCTATGACTCTTATAAAAGATAAAAACACAGCATAACTCAGTATATATATATATATATATATATATATATATTAAATATAAATGGAGCAGCTGCACTCACAAAAGCTTGTAACCAACTGAATTTTGGTGCACGTCCCCTAGAAAATGAAATAGTCAAAAAGTGTACTCAGCCCAGGAAACTCCAAGCGTCGTAGCGGAACAGCACTCAAGGCAAAGAAAGTGAATTTATCAATTTATTGCATCCATTTAGCCAAACGTTTTCGGTCCACACAGGACCTTCCTCAGGGCAAATGTTTTGCCCTGAGGAAGGTCCTGTGTGGACCGAAAATGTTTGGCTAAATGGATGCAATAAATTGATAAATTCACTTTCTTTGCCTTGAGTGCTGTTCCGCTACGACGCTTGGAGTTTCCTGGGCTGAGTACACTTTTTGACTATATATATATATATATATATATATACACCCAAATTGATATAAGCATGTAAAGGGGTTTGTTAATAATCAAAATGACCTAGTTTGGCCTTATTTGGGCAGATTTAAATGTATATTACACTCTAAGGAGTCTCCAAAGTCCTGAAAAAAGGTTCAGTCACTAGAACCCCTATAAATCATTTCTTATGTTGGTGTATGCAAGTAGCAGTCCTAGTTAGTGCAAGATACTAGCTTTCCCTAAAAAACAGTCTTTGTGCAAAGGTCTCTCTTGACATACTCCTTGCCAATGGTCTCAGATAAAAGAGTGGTATGATATCCAAAAGATCATCACTATGCAAAAAAAAATATGGAAGAGGGGAGAGGGGTATCTAAGTGTAGTGTTAATTTTAATATGAAAACAGTAAAAGAAATAAAAACATTTTTCAGGATTCATAAAAAATAAAACAAAAATAGATGTCACTTAAAGGCAATGATAACATTCCTAACAGTACCACAAGGGTTAAAGGAGCACTGGGCTCCTAATGTCCATCACTTGCTTTATATATTGGATCAATACAGTGGCAAATGTGACTTGACAGAATAGTGCCAAAAGATGGGAGCAAGTGGAGCTTCTATGGGGTGTACAGAAATACATAATGGGACAAGATATAGGGGATAATGGTTTAGATAGATAATGTGGCCCCTTATTAGAGAGTCTGCAGAGAAAAGCATGCTATAATACAGCTAGTGTAGACCTCGGCTTGTGCTCCTCAATCCAGTCTGGATGGTCTCTTACTTTATTTTCTTTTGTGTCTCAGCACATCATCCCAAATAGTCCCAGTAAAGTCTTGTCTTGTCCTCTTTCTTCCCTCCTCGCTCCATACTTGTCCCTCAGTGATGGTTTGCATGATGCTCTGGTGTCTCTTATCACATGTTTCAGATGGATTTTCAATGCTTTTCGGCGCTGTCTTTGCGCCTTCTTCTGGAAAGTGCCTGTAGTGGCCTGTGAGCTCTCCCTAACTTATAAACATCCTGACCAATCGGTAAGGTCAGGCATGAATATTCATGTGGGAACTGAGAGAATTCTTTCAAAGTAAACAGCAACAGTAAAATATAATGCATACATACATTTAGGAGCAAGTATATTGGATAAAAGTAATATGAATGTGCATATAAAAGGAATTCTCACATATAATGTGATTTTTAGGGGACTGTATCATATAATAGACTAATTTGCATGCCATTTTGTTAGTCTTATAGGAGGATGTACGGCTAGTGATCTTAAAATTAGTGTCAAAGTATAAAAAAAAAAATTGTTTAATCTTGAAATTTATTGTTACACTCTACATGACTTTTAATAGTGTTTGGCATACCAAATGACGCTGTTATAACATAAAGATTGCATCAATCAGAGATGCCGACTATAAACAGCTTTGGTTAGAGCACAGTGAGTGATCCATAAGTGTACATGATAGCATCATTGTAACCATTAATATATAATATAGACATATCAGAACAAATATGATTTGTGTTGTGGTGCCCTTGACGTATACATTATAGTTAGGGTGTTGTATAGAAGATATATATATACATTTTATTAGTTAGCCTGTACCCATAGATTTACTATACCAATGCTTGCTAATTCAGTGTAGTAGTAGCTTATTTGGAAGTCCTTATTAGACTGCTTAACATTTATTTAACCTTCAGAATTATATTTCCTACCTATCCAACTAATGAATTTGATGAATACATTGTATTGTCTTAAAAAAAGGCTTTTTTATCAGATGGTTGTTGTAAATGTATCTCTAATTTAATTTTTTGGTATGGCTGGGAAATGGCATAGAGATCTCACCTATCAATTTTCTTTTAGTTGTCGAATAAAATTAAAATAAATTCACTGCATCATCAAGTCAAATTATTCTTTAAAGGCACCATAAATCTAGTTCCTCATTTAGCCCATATGGGCTCAGAGTTTGTAATTTTAAAAATTCATTGTGTTTCTTGTTTTGCTAGTTTTCTATTCTAAGAATATTACCAGGTGTTCAATGAAACACTCCACTGCTTTTCTGAAGGCTCTCCCTGCATATTGGAGACTGCAGGGGCATTATAGCAGGTCAGTCATACATTTGCTGGTACATTGGAGGAAGTGCTCTATTTTAAATTCCTCTCCAGTGTGGTGGCTGTGGAAGTTGTTATTTTTATGTTGTATGTATTTGCACATAGTGCAAGTTTTATGTCCATATTTAAAATTTCCACTGATGTGACTTCCATCCAGTAGCCTTTTTACCTGTTTTCTGGATTGGTTGTACCTCTAGATTGCTTGGAGCTAATATATTTTTCAAATCTTTGGACTTCTTATAAATTATTTCTGGTTTCATGGGTAATATATTATTAAGGATTTTGTCACCTTGAAGTATTGGCCAGAGTTTAATAATGGTGTTCTCTATCTTCTTCCCAGATGTGGTGTAATGACTTGAGTAATGAATGGAACCTTGGGGATTTTTCTTTTCCATTTTCTTTTCTTATTATTAGCATTTCAGGTTAAAAGTTCCTTCCTTGTGGTGTCCCATACTCTGTCATATGCTACCTGAATTAGTTCTGGTTTATATCTTTTTCCAGAAATCATGTTTTAAGGGCTTCAGCTTGGCTGAGGAAGGTTTCATGTTCTGTACAATTTCAGCGTAGTCTATATAGCTGGTTTAAGAGGACACTTTGTAACCAAAGTGGATGGTGTTCACTTGATATGTGGTTGTAACTGTTAACATTCATATTTTTATGGTGAGTTTGTGTGATGATTTTTGATGAAGAATCCAATGTTACAGTTAAATCCAAGAAGTCGACTGATGAATTACTGTGGTTCGACGTGAAGCTAATGCCCAAGAGATTGTCATTCAATTTATTTTCAATTGATTCTTCTCACTGCCAGATATGAGTAATTCATCTATGCAGCGACTGTAGAGAATGAGGCTGCCCCCATATTGTTGGTACAGGTATTTTTCTTCCCAATACCCCATCAGAAGGTTTGCTTAACTGGGGGCAAACCTCGTTCCCATTTCTGTCCCACGTACTTGCAAGTAGTGTTGATTTTGGAGCAAAAAATTATTATGTTTCAAGATGAGATGTATGGATTTCAGAATGAAGGATGTTTGGATAGTTGGCATAGTGTGATCTTGCTCTAAATAATATTGCACAGCCTCCAGTGCCATATCATTTTTAATAGAAGTGTACAGGGCACAAACATCACAGGTAACCCAAAACCAATCATTTGGCCATTGGATGTCTTTTAATTTTTTTCAGGGCATGGGTAGAATCCTTAACGTAAAATGGTAGGTTTTGGACATTGTAAGGGAAGCTGAGAACACCAGGTTGTTCTCAGCCGTCGTTCCGCTTTCCCTTCTATCCAAGTCGGCCCGCCAAAGTGGTTTTTCCTGGTGAAGCCAAGGTGACAGGGCTGTTTGACTCCACCAGGGGTCATAGTCGAGCCGTCGGAGTCACAAGTGGTCGGAGGGTTGCGAGTCGGAGTCGAACTTTCGGAGTTCGACTAGGAGTCAAAGGAGTTGATCAACGTTCCCATATTCAGTCGAGAGTCAAAGAATCGGTCTCTGCTGCTAGCTACGCTGGTAGGCGAAGTTGTAGTCCTGGATTCTGGTAACCGTTGCAAAGTAAAGTGAATTCAGCCCTTGGATGGTAGTCAGAGAGGACTCTTTAAACCACCCAAATAACGAGACAAGAGACATTCGTGGTTCCAAGCAAGTAACACACTTTATTGAAAAAACCCATGCTCTTTTATACACACTGATGAACAATAGAACAATGGCATAGCAAACAATATGAACAAAAGACACAAATGATTAAATTAACTTAATCACATTCTCGCAGCTCAAGTTCTGCCCAATGAGAATTGGAGCGACAAAGTTAGGTACAACCCGACTGGACCATTCATACGACCAATGGCTGGCTCATTCGTATGACCAATGGAAGGGAGCCTGTGGGCGTCGACAAAGTCTAAGTCCTCGAAGAACTGTTCTCTACGCCAAGCCCCTGGTCGACTAAAAGTTGGTGAGTCCAATCCCTACGATTCATTGTTGACCACAAAGTCCTTTGTTTACTACTAGTTGGTGAATACAATTCCTGTTGGTTGAAATAACCCCTCCACAGGGTGCACGGTGGTCAAGTGAGTCCTAGTATGAGGGATTTTGAACAGTCCCCCTTATTAACGGCCTATGGCCCATTACAGACGTATTTTCGTAAATAGAAGTCCACATACTATGACAAGATCTTAATTTTCCATAAGAGTTCGTAGGGAATTTCTTTTTTTTTTTTTTTTTGTTAAGTTGGATGCATATTTCTATCTTATTTACAAAGACTACTGAAGTCTTCCATAACTAGTTTGTTGAAGGCTTCTTAAAAGGGACCTTTTGAATGTCGTGAA
Organism: Rhinophrynus dorsalis; assembly: GCA_037306005.1. NCBI lineage: Eukaryota > Metazoa > Chordata > Amphibia > Anura > Rhinophrynidae > Rhinophrynus > Rhinophrynus dorsalis. The sequence continues at coordinate 85,464,774 of CM074727.1, read as the reverse complement.
TACAATTTTGAAGAAGGCTTCAGATCAGTGTGGAGCCTGGTTGGTGCCCCAATTGGAGACTCCTCTAAATTTATTTCAGTATTCAGTCTATAACTCTTGTCATCTTCTACAACAAGCCAAAGTCATACTCCTGTACAGCAGGAGCCATATGTGTTATTTCAAAGGAGGGAAATCTTGGTAAACTCTCTGACATGTCAACATCTTTTCTACTCTGCACCCCAAAGCACTGGGAACTTTTAGGTGTGCTAATGCTGATGCTAGATGTGGTATCTCTGACCTGTTTATGTTGTGTCTCCCAGTCTGACCTGTGCTTCAGGAGGGATCACAGTGAGGAGGTGTCTAGGTGTGAGCCTGCTTTCTCAGTGCTCACATGCTTCTTACACAGTCAACAGATTACAACATGTTTAGCTTTTTAATCATGAGTGAAGCATCTCCATACTGTAGACTTCATACACAGAGGGGTTTGTGAAGGGCTACTACTACTGCTGAGGCTAGATGTTGCTGCAATTGTAATAGCAGTAGGTGTCTATGGTGCTATACTTCCAACAGCAGCAGAAGCACTCATCATAGCTAGAGTTGGATGTTGATGTAGTGTTTGTGTGGCTGGGTGAGGGTTGGACTTGGAAGTAGTGACAAAGCTGATGATGATTGGCAAGATTTTCCAACTGATTTCTCAAGCTGTTTATAAACAGGCAAATTGAGCCTTTTTAAGTGGTGGAAAATTGAGTCTCTGCCTTTCAGCTAATTTTCTGGCCATATCAACATCTCTCAACTTCTTACTTGGATAACAGCTGCCTGTGTCTTACCAGTCAGTCACACTGAGGGTATTTGGGGTTAATATCCTTTGCTCGAGTCACACACCCCAGACTCCCCTATCTGGATAAAATAACATCCAGATCAGGAAAGACCTTAGATCATGGCTGCCTGTGTCTTCTTGTCATCCCAAGAAGATTTTGGGGTATTTAGGGTAAATTTCTTTTGGTCCCTTCACACAACCTCAGACTACCCTAGGACAGAGATAACAGCCAGATCACAAAGGAACTTCAAGGGTGTCAGAGTCTTCTCTGTTAAACACACAGCATTCTGGGATATTTGAGGTCAACCTCCATTCTCCATTCCTGTCCCCAGATTCCTCAAATTACAGTCCAACTTTCCTTTATTTCACTGTCCTAACTAGCTCAAAAATATGAGTTTTCTCTATCTCTCACAAACACAAAATGTTGTGCTGAGGGAATGTGACACCCCTTTTATACTTTATACTTGGTCGAAGCCTGTCGGTCTAGTGTATAGCTCTTGTTCCTATTGGTTGAGGAACTGGAGTAGCATAATTGTATTATTTGACTATTTGTCAGGCCCGGGTAATTCCATCTCCTATGGAGAACAATGGCCCGGTTCCTAATTGGTCAAATGCCCTCTGTCACTCCAATTCCTATTGGCTAGGAATTAGAGCAGCAGAACTGAATTATGTAAAGTTGTTTTTTGCTGTGCACCGCCCCTTTGTCCTTATGTTTATGTCACCATTGTATTTCATGTGTATTTGGCCCAGCCACTATTGTCTTCCATTGTGTGCTTTGTATTCAGCCCCATTGTGTATTGTGTGCCACTTCTCCTTAAAAGAGCTGGGTTTTTCACAATAAAGTGTGTTTGTTCTGGAAAAAGAAGGTGTCCTGTTTCTCTGTACATGAATGGTCTAAAGGGGCTTCTTTGGACCCACATTCAAGGAGGAAGCTGTGGAGAATCAACGGAACAGCTACCCCCTCGTAGCCAACCTCAGGAGGGAGAAATCTGGCACGACGGCCTAAGTCAGCATGAGGACTTAGGTTTCTGTTACACTGGTGGCAGTGACGGGATCATCTCCCTCACCAAATTAGGGTGCGTCAGTGAAACATGGCAAGTCTAGACCCCATGGTTTCGGTTGGGCCAGACTGGAGCTATATAGATATAGATGCTCGAGGAAAGGTGGGGACACCCTGACCCGGTGGTCAGGAGAATGGAGAACCTAATGTCCCTCCTGGAACCAGATCTGTTGGTAGGAATGGTGAGCTGACTGATGATAGCAGTGGAGCAGAGTTACCTCTAAGAACTCCAGGAAGCCTGTTCTGCTATCCCTGCTCTAGAGAGGAGGAATGAGGTCCTCCCCAGCAGCTTTGATGTCCCTGCCCTGGAGAGTGGGAATAGCGTCCTCTCCAGTGGCTCCATTGCCCCTTCCCTGGGGTGTGGGTCCACCATCCTCCCCAGTGGCTCTGATACCCCTAGTCTGGTGAGTGGGATTGTGCTTCTCACAAGCTCGAGTGCTGCCCCTGCCTTGGAGAGTTGAAATATTGTCCTCTCCAGTGGCTCCGTTGACCCTGCCCTTAGGAGTGGGATTGCGCTCCTCACCAGCTCAAGTGATACACTTGCCTGGAGAGTGGGACCCTGTCTTCTCCAGTGTTTACATTGCCCCTGACCTGGTGAGCGAGTCTGAGGTGCTCACCGGTCCCTGTGTTGCCCCATCCCTAGAGGATGGGACCACCGTCTTCTCAAGCGGCTCTGTTGTCCTAGCCCTGGAGAGTGGGACCACCATCCGATCCAACTGCTCAGTTGGCCCTAACCTGGGGAGTGGGGCTGATACCCATGCCAGACGCTTGTTGTCCCTGATCCGTATCCTTGTCATTGCAAGAGGGGCCACTGAAAACAGAGGCATGCCGGCTTACCCATTAATTTGGGGGCCCCTTTGCCTCATGGGACCCCCCCATAGACTGGCTGTGACGGACAGGACTGTCACAGGTCACACGCCGCAAGAGGTGGAGCCTCTCCTCCCCCTGGCTGGGATCACGTGGACACTAATACTGAATGGTATAGAGAGAATACAAGGGGGCTGCTAGGCTGAAATTATCCACTTCCCCTCCCCTTGTCTGAGATTCCTACAGGAGGTTTTATGGTTACAGCTATGCACTGGGAATATACACAGGGTGGCTGCCAGGCTGTAAGTGTCTACTTCCCATCCCCCTTTTGTAACCTTTGTTTAATGTCAATATCACAGCTCCCGTGATCTCGGCGACATTCTGACCATCTTGCCATTGCTGCTTTCCAATTGGCTGCGATGTATTGCTCCTCCCACTGACAGCCTTTTTATACCCTGGGCTGTCAGTCTGCAGTTGCCCTTTTGTGGTGTACCTGATGACTAGCGCTAGTTGTGATTTCATGATACCTGTGTATGACCCCAGACTGCCTGACCACGCCATTGTCTCTGTTCCTGATTCTGTGTACTGATTCAGATTGGCTGACGTTCCTGCTTTCTGTTCTGACCCGGCCTGGCTGACGTTCCTGCTACATGTGCCGAACCGGGGAGACCGATGATCCTGCTCCGTGTACCGACCCGGTGAGACTGACGTTCCTGCTCCGTGTACCGACCCGGCTTGGCTGACGTTCCTGTGCTGTGTACCGAATCAGCTTGGCGGTGGTTCCTGCTTTCTCAGCACCCAGTTGGGTGATTACCATGCTGTTCCTGCTGCTGACTACCTGGCACGGTTCTCGTGTTGCTGTGTCCCTCTGTGTCACGGTACTCCGGTACCTTGCTCCATCCAGTCCGGGGGTTCAGAGTCTCAGTGTTCCAGTGCTCCTCCACATCGTGCTAGTGATCGCTTGGTCTTCCACGTTGGTTCAGTTGGGCGCATCCAGTTGTCTGCTGTTATCCAGACCATAGCGTTCATTAACTCCTTCAGGGGTGGTGCCTCGTTCTACTACTTGCTACACCAGTGTTGTTTGGGCTCCGTTATCTGTACGTTGGGATTTCATATAGGTACCGTTGGGCGCTTCCGGTTGCCATCCATTTTATACTATACGCACATTAGCCCTTGTTGGTAGCAAGAGCACACAGTGGTGGATAGTCTCGGTAGGGCCTCTGTTTTGGCACAAGCTCTGATCTGCCTTGTGTAGCCTACGGTGGGCGTCCACTGTTGCATCCTCCGTACAGGTGATCCTTGCCTGTTTGCTGTAGCTGTTCTGTCACTGTCGCTGCCTATTGGCGACATTGGGCCTCCGCTATCCTGTCTACTTAATCAGTGGCTCCTTAAGTTCACATTGGACTTTTCATACACTGTATCAATCGAGTTACCTGACCTGTGTCAGTATTGTGAGTGTATATCCGTACTGGACCCGTGTGGGTTAACCTGCTTGTAACCTGTCTTGTGTCAGCTATTGCTGCTCTTTACTGGACCCGTGAGGGTTACAATATTCCTTGTGTGTTTCAATAAAATTGTGTTTTACGAACATCTACCGTGTCTGAGTGTACTGAACAGTAACAGTACGAAAGGGCCATGACCTCAGACGGTAACGGTGACGGTAATGCACAGAGTATCCGTTGGAGGATGGATCTCCATGAACAGCGGTTAGACCAGTTGGCTTTGGCTGTTCAAACAATTCTTGAGAGCACGGCACACTTGGACAAACCAGTACCTGCTCCGGTGGTCCCCTCCGTTCCGACACCGGGAGCGCAGTCTGGTACGCTAACTAACGCTAACAGATGGCTGACGGCTACCACTCCACTACCTCTCAGGTACGATGGTGAACCTACCCTATGCAGAGGGTTCATTAATCAGTTGGAAATCTTCCTAGAATTAACCCCTCATGCATTTCCCAGTGATCGCAGTAAAGTGGACTTCACAATTTCCCTGCTGATGGGCAGAGCCCTGGCATGGGCAAACCCTTTGTGGGAGAATGCCAAACCATGTACTCGGAACTTCTCTGAATTTATAAGGGTGTTTTGTAGAGTCTTTGAGGTTCCTGGGAGAGCCGCCTCTGCGGCAAAAAAACTGATGGAAATCCAACAAAGGCCTCGCACAGTAGCTGAGTATGCTATAGAATTCCGCACCCTAGCAGCAGAGGTGGGCTGGAACAATGAAGCGCTGGTGGCAGCCTTTGCACAGGGCCTCTGTTAACGATTGAAGGACGAGACGGCAGCACGAGAGCTGCCAATGGATCTTGATGAATTTATTGACTTTTCAATTTTGATGGATTCCCGCATTAGGGAACGTATGGCAACCAAAGACCGGAAGCAGAGGGCTAGAGAAATGGGTTCTGTAAGATCAAGTTTCCCACTGTAAGAAAGTCAAAATGGATCAAATATGATTCATAACAGGGGTTTGTCTGTGTCTGCTAAAAATAGTATTGCTTTAGTGTTTAGTTCTCTCAAAAGGGCTGAGGCAATTGTAAGGAGAGATAAATCTGGCCATACAAGAGTGTCTAAATTTGAGGCCCCTTCACAAGGAAGGGAGAGATGTGCAAATGTTCCTAGGCATTGTACAAATGGTAATGTGTTTAGGTGTTTTGCATGTAACAAGATTGGACACATAGCAAGAAACTGTAAAGGCCTTCCAGCAGATAAAAGAGGGCAGAAAAGAAATAATGGAGGTGCAAGCAACAAAATTCCTCCTTCTGCCTCCAGGATCCCATATCGGTTTTTAAAGTCAGAGAAAGAGAGACTTGAAAAAGAAAATTTCCAACTTAAAAATGAAAGGAAATTATTCATGGAGGAATTAGGAATATTAAATTTGGAGCTGTCCAAAGTGTTGTGCAATCATATTTGTGAAGGTGCACAAGCAAAGGGAGAAAATGAATCTCTCTCTGTAAATCTCCCTTAACAAATTTTTATGTATCTAATGTTTCTCCTCAAATTTTGTTTTTCAGGAAAAAAAAAACACAACTGACAATTAGAGAAATGTGACCAGAAATGGTTATTGCAATTACCAATCTTGTTTATTTCAGCCACAATAGAGGACCTTACATTTTTATGTGTTTTTATTTTTAATTTTTAAGGAAAAGCCTCTAAAATCTATGAATTACGGTCAGGTGGGCTAAATTCTAAATTATTTTTATTGTATTTTTTTTTTTTTTTTAAATCGCCTGCACTGCCAGCAAATCATGGCTGGATAAATGAAGAAGGATTTTTGTTTTTTTATGAGTTGTTGCCATACTGAGGTGAAGATACACATATCCTCAGTTATATTTTGTCTTTTTGTTTTTGTTTTTTTCAAGGCAACACCTGGTTATATCATTTTTACATAGGTTGCATGCTGCGTGTATGTGCCTTTAAATTAGACTGAATTATAAACTGTAAAAGCAGCATTCAATCTATACATTTTGTTTTTTTTTTATTTTTATAATTTTTTTGGGGTTTTTTTCTTCTCATTTTCTCCATTTTTTGGAGCTACCTCACATTATCAAGGCGGGGTGCTACCAATAAGTGGCACGGGGCACATTTCTATTCATATATCTTCAGAGAATGATGCAGATAAATGGTATTTGTAGAGATTCCTGAAGCTGTATGAATTAGAAACTGTGAATTGTCTGTATAATGTCTGTTGTCATTTCACATAATATTACCAGTTTACATATGTAAATGTTGTGTCTTTCAGTAAGAGCTTGGTTATAATTAATAGACAGTGGCAATAGAAGAAGTGATACTTTTGTTTTTCTTTATCAAATGCAGACACCAGTCTGAATATATGTAACTAATATTAGGGAAGCAAAGTACCATTGCAACTCTACATTATTTTAGTAACATCTGTTTGTCATTTTGTTACAGATAACCAGACTTGGATTTGATAAGGAGACTGAGACAGGGGTGACATGTACCACCAGAGATTTGGCCAAAGATCATACTACATGCTTTACATGTAGTGTATCTTATAATTTCCTGAAGTCACTAATAAATAAATATCAAGCCTATCTTTCAGTTCATTGCTGATAAAGGAACTTAGTACACTTGTCCATGAAATAAATGTGCTATAAGTACCAATAATAACCCACCATCCTATCACACTCAACAAACTGTCCTATGGTAAGTGGTTGTCTCAAATACACTACACAGTACTAAGAGATATATGGTAGGTGAGAGCGCCACATGTAACTTGTACCCCAAAATATGACTCAAACATGGGTCAGGGGTAGGACACAGTGGTGGAAGAAGTGATTGTGGCACAGGTGTACAAATGTGCAGAAACAGATAAGCAAACAAGTGCAGCTGAGGATAAATCTGCAGGAGTCACGGAAGGGAAGTAGTCATGCCACTGTACAGATCTCTAGTTAGACCTCACCTAGAATATTGTGTACAGTACTGGAGACCCCATCTCCAGAAGGATATTGATACTCTAGAGAAAATTCAAAGAAGGGCTACTAAAATGGTGACTGGTCTACAGGAAAAGAAATATCAGGATAGACTAAAGGATCTGAATATGTATAGCTTGGAGGAGAGAAGAGAGAGAGGGGATATGATAGAAACATTCAAATACATGAAGGGATTCAACAAAGTACAGGATGGAAGTATATTTCAAAAGAGTAAAAACATTAGGACAAGAGGCCATAGCCTAAAACTAGAGGGACACAGGTTTAGATGTAATGTAAGAAAGTTTTACTTCACTGAGAGGGTGGTAGACAAGTGGAATAGCCTACCAGCAGAAGTGGTAGATGTCAATACAGTGACAGAATTTAAGCATGCATGGGATAGGCATAAGGCGGTCCTTAACATAAGAAAAGACCAAGGACCAAAAAAGGTTTGAGGTTGTGTGTGTTTTTTTTTTTTTTTTTTTTTTTTTTTAACACAGTAGGAAATTGGGCAGACTAGATGGGCCGAATGGTTCTTATCTGCCGTCAAATTCTATGTTTCTATGTTTCTATGTTTCTAAGTGGGTTCAAGATCTACAAAGTGGCTAAGGGACTGTAAATTAATAGTTATATTGTAACTGTGAGTATTCTGACAATTAGACTAAATTACCTCACAGTACCCTAAATTCATGGTATTATACTATGGGTGGTTGTCAGGTCATTCCTGTAACAGTAAACTGTTTCAATTTCAACTCTTGTGCACAAAGTTAATCCAAACACACCAGGACATCCATTTTGTGTTATTGAGAGGGCTCTTATTTTCACAAATATTCACCCTCTAGGCGGGGAATGTAAGAAAGTCAAAATGGATCAAATATGACTTCTAACAGGGGTTTGTCTGTGGAGATATATACGTGTGTGTTTATGTATGTATACATGTCTTTATCTATATGGATATGGACATTATATGCAATTTATTATGTGTGTGTGTATGTATATATATTTATAGCTATAAAATGCATGTGTATAGATCTGTTTTATGGCTTAGAACAGTGGGAATTCTATTTGCTTAATTAAGAATTCAAGACAATTTCAGCTATCCCAAACTGCAGGGGTTGTTTCAAAGGGTTTTTACAAGATGTTCTTCCCTGGTTAGGTGTGTGAGAACTCAAAGAAAGGTCTCACCTAGTTACATAAGAAAGAAGTGAGGACTGATGAACAGCCTTTTGTTTCTCAAAGAGTTCAGATAAGACACCTAATGCTTCTGATAAACCGGTTCCTGAAGTCTTCCCTATCAATAATATCTCTTTGATGTCACCATGAATGGCAAGTGGTGTGGTGAGGAAAGGTCACTTGAGCTAACCAGTTTACACCAGACCCAAGTGATATGAAAAATAGTATAAAGGAGCAGTATTTTTGGGGGGTGGAAGGAGAACTTCAGGAGAACTGGAGGAGAACTTCAGGAGCAGCAAGAGATGAGAGTAGAGGAGAACAGAATAAGAGCAGCATGAGTCCAGCAGTCCTGATTCCTATCCAGATGTGAGCCCAGCAGATAAGAGACCAGAAACCAAGATTTGTGCTGGAGGGTGTGAGGAGATTTTCATCATATAATTTACTGGTATCCAATTCAATTCCATCTTTTCCATACCTGTAATCTACAATATTATATTGTTCATGTATATACCATCCAAACGCTAACAGTATTTTGATTCTATACATAATACAATCATATTTTATTATTATCCCTTATGTGTGTGATTCTTAAGTTACAACCAATCCCCAAAGGATAATTGTACCCTTGGTAAGAGGGGCTAGATAGAATTTCTTACACCACCCATACCTCCCTCACCTCCCATACCTCCAGCACCAGCTGGTGAGAGTAGTGAACCAATGCAACTGGGATTTACTAGATTGTCTAAGGAAGAGAGGGAGCATCACCGCAGACAAGGTCTCTGTTTATACTGTGGCCAGGCTGGCCATTTGTTACATTCTTGCCCGACCCGGCCGGGAAATGAACGCACCTAGGGTACCTTGGGGGACAGGCCCTAGGTGGTGTTCAGCAGTCCCTGGACCCAACTAGTCAAAAGCCCACCATACAGGTTGTAGTTTCCTGGGCTGACCAACCCGTGAAAACCCTGGCACTTGTTGATTCCGGTGCGGGCAGATATTTTATGGACGATTCATTTGCTGCCTCTCATAACATTCCCCTTGTGGTAAAAGATTCTCCTTTAACTATAGAGGCCATTGATGGGAGGCCTTTGGTATCGGCCCAAATTACTATGTAGACAATTCCCTTAAATTTGCGTATTGGGGCATTGCATTCTGAGGTTCAACGTTTTCAGATTATCCGCTCCCTGCATCATGCTCTCACATTGGGGTTTCCTTGGTTGCATATGCACAACCCCAGGTTTAACTGGCAAACTTGTGAAATTACAGCCTGGTCTGAGTTTTGCGATGAACACTGTATTTCCCACCCTACGAGGATCATGTGTACCTCTCCCTCAGTGCCAGCTGAAAATAGCCAATTCAGTGATGTGTTCAGTAAAGGAGAGGCCAGTGCATTGCCGCCTCACAGGCTTTGTGACTGTGTTATTGATCTGCCTCCTGGTGCCGTTTCTCCTCAGGGTCGTGCTTACCTGTTGTCTTGCGAGGAGAATCAGGCAATGGAGGAGTACATTGCTGATGCCCTGGAGAGAGGTATTATCAGAAAATCATCCTCACCCGCAGGGGCAGGATTCTTTTTCGTAAAGAAGAAAAGTGGTGAACTACTCCCCTGTATTGATTATAGGGGCTTGAATAAACTTATGCCTAGGAATGCTTATCCGATACCATTCATCACTGATCTGTTTGATCGCTTGAAGGGTTCCTCTATCTTTACTAAACTTGATTTACGGGCCGCCTATAATTTGGTAAGGATAAGGGCCGGTGATGAGTGGAAAACGGCATTCAATACCAGGTCAGGAATTTCTGGTAATGCCGTTCGGGCTATGTAAAGCTCCAGCAGTATTTCAGGAGTTTATTAATGACATCCTACGCGACATGTTACAGTCCTGTGTAGTTGTATACCTTGATGATATTCTCATTCATTCGTCTAGCCTGTCGCAACATATTAAGGATGTCACTGCCGTTTTGCTTAAAGGGATAGTAATACTTAAAATGTAAAAAAAAATATGTTGTAGGGTTTATCCCCCTGAGTAAAACAAGGGAACTCCCACTGCTGAAAGGTGTTTCATTCAAAAGTTATTAATTTTCAAAGTTGAATTTTTTAGGTGCAATATCACAGTGGCCTGAAATTGTACAGTGGCGCTGTTGCTACACGATCCTATGGACAGCTCTGGTCAATTGACCATAAATCTCCACAGGATGGTGTAGCAACAGCGCCACTGTACAATTTCAGGCCACCGTTATATTGCACCTAAAAAATTAAACTTTTAAAATTAATAACTTTTGAATGAAACACCTTTCAGCATTGGGAGTACTTTTGTTTTACTCAGGGGGATAAACCCTACAACATATTTTTTTTACATTTCAAGTATTACTATGCCTTTAAGCTCCGTGAGAATAAACTCTTCTGCAATATCGAGAAATGTGAATTCCACAAGCCCATGGTACCATTCCTGGGTTTTGTTATTTCTAAGGATGGCATTGCAATGGATAGGGACAAGTTGGCAGCACTCCTTCAGTGGCCACATCCCAAGGGGCTCAAGGCTATCCAGTGCTTTCTCGGTTTTGCTAATTATTATAGGAAATTTATTAGAAACTTTTCTACTATTGTGAAACCTCTGTCTGACTTAACACACAAGGGTGCTGAGCCCTCTCAGTGGTCCCAAGAAGTTGAAAAAGCCTTCATGACACTAAAGTCTGCATTTGCCTCTGCTCCTGTGCTGTCCCACCCTAAATCCTCCCTGCCGTTTACCTTGGAGGTAGATGCCTCAGAATCTAGGGTAGGGGCCGTACTGTCGCAACGCCTGGACCCTGGGAGTGCGCTAAGGCCCTGTGGTTTCTTTTCTAAAAAATTGACTAGCGCACAAAGTCACTATGAGATTGGTGACAGGGAATTGTTGGCAATCATTTTGGCCCTCAAGGAATGGCGGCATCTGCTTGAGGGTACCCGAACTCCAGTGCTAATCCTGACTGATCACAAGAAACTAACGTACCTTTCAGAGGCTAAGAGATTGTCCTCACATCAGGCTAGGTGGGCCTTATTTTTTTCACATTTTAACTTTATTGTGTCCTATCTGCCTGGGTCCAAGAATGTCAGGGCAGATACTCTGTCCAGGCAATTTAACCCTGACACCAAGAAAGAGGAGGTTCCGGTATCGATTATCCAGCCGGATCACATTTTTGCTACATTGCAAACCAGTATTACTTCTCCCCTGGGGGCAGAGATTCTTGCTAATCAGTCTAATGCTCCTCCTGAGACCCCAGTGGGTAAATGTTTCGTAGCTGAGCCTCTCCGTACCTGTCTCCTTGAGACATATCATGCTTCTAAGGCCGCTGGGCATGTCGGCAGGAATCAATTATTCTGGTCACTCTCGTAGTTGTTCTGGTGGCCTTCCTCGTGTGCTGACTGCACAGCATTTACCGCAGCTTGCTCTACCTGTGCCCGTGCTAAGTCCCCTAGTCACCTTCCGGTGGGTTTGCTACAACCAGTACCCAATGGAGAACGTCCGTGGTCTCATGTCTCTATCGACTTCATGGGGGAATTACCGGTGTCTAAGGAATATTCTTTTATACTGATGATAGTTGATAGATTTTCTAAAATGGCACACTTCGTGCCCCTGCCCGGTCTTCCCTCTGCCCAGGAGTTGGCAAGGGTGTTTGCTAAGGAAGTGTTCCAATTGCATGGTGTACCCAGAGTATTGGTATCCGACCGTGAGAGCCAATTTGTGTCAAGATTCTGGAAGGCTTTCTGTGCACAGATGGGCATACAGTTTCTCATCAATTACGGGTTTCAACCTTGTCTGCTCCCGGACTCATTTCAGATGCAGCAAATTCCAGCTCTGGGTGAGCATATGGAGAAACTCCGTTCCACTTGGGCACAGGTGCAGAGGACCCTCAGTACCTCATTCCAGCGGTATCATCGCCAAGCTAATCACAGACGGCTGCCGGCGGTCTCATTCCAGGTTGGGGACAGGGTTTGGCTCTCCTCTAAGAATCTTAACCTTCAGACCCCTTGCAATAAGATGGCTTCCCGGTTCATTGGTCCGTTCAAAGTTATTCGTAAAATTAACCCTGTGTCTTATGCTCTGGACCTTCCTGCATCCACGCGTATTCATAATGTGTTCCACGTATCATTGTTAAAACCTCTGATCTGTAATCGTTATACTACTACTCCTGTGGCGCCAGGGCCTGTTCAAGTATAAGGCCAGGAAGAATATGAAGTGCAAAATATTATTGACTCATGCAGATTCAGAGGTAAATTGCAGTATTTGGTCCATTGGAAAGGCTATGGTCCAGAGGAGCGTTCATGGGTAGATTCTAAAGACCTTCATGCTCCCAGATTACAGAGCAATTTCCATGCCAAGTACCCCCGTAAGCCAGGTCCCTCTTCTTGGAGGGGGGTCTTTGAGAGGAGGGTACTATCACAGTGCCCGTGATCTGACCATCTTGCCATTGCTACTTTCCCATTGGCTGCGCTGTATTGCTCCTCCCAGTGACAGCCTTTTTATACCCTGGGCTGTCACTCTGCAGTTGCCCTTTCGTGGTGTACCTGATGCCTAGCGCTAGTTGTGATTTCCTGATACCAGTGTATGACCCCGGACTGCCTGACCACGCCATTGTCTCTGTTCCTGATTCTGTGTACCGATTCAGATTGGCTGATGTTCCTGCTTCCTGTTCTGACCCGGCCTGGCTGACGTTCCTGCTACGTGTACCGACCCGGCGAGACCGATGATCCTGCTCCATATACTGACCCAGCAAGACTGACGTTCCTGCTCTGTGTACTGACCTGGCTTGGCTGACGTTCCTGTGCTGTGTACCGAATCGGCTTGGCGGTGGTTCCTGCTTTTTCATTACCCGGTTGGGCGATTACCATGCTGTTCCTGCTGCTGACTACCTGGCACAGTTCTCGTGTTGCGGTGTCCCTCTGTGTCACGGTACTCCGGTACCTTGCTCCATCTAGTCCGGGGGTTCAGAGTCTCAGTATGCCAGTGCTCCTCCACACCGTGCTAGTGATCGCTTGGTCTTTGGTTCAGTTGGGCGCATCCAGTTGTCTGCCGTTATCCAGACCATAGCGTTCATTAACCCCTTCAGGGGTGGTGCCTCGTTCTACTACTTGCTACACCAGTGTTGTTTGGGCTCCATTATCTGTGCGTTGGGATTCCATATAGGTACCGTTGGGCGCTTCTGGTTGCCATCCATTTTATACTATACGCACATTAACCCTTGTTGGTAGCAAGAGCACACGGTGGTGGATAGTCTCGGTAGGGCCTCCGTTTTGGCACAAGCTCTGATAGTCGTCAACGGGACTAGCCTACGGTGGGTGTCCACCGTTGCATCCTCCGTACAGGTGATCCTTGCCTGTTTGCTGTAGCTGTTCTGTCACTGTCGCCTCCTGCTGCCTATAGGCGACATTGGGCCTCCGCTATCCTGTCTACTTAATCAGTGGCTCCTGAAGTTCACATTGGACTTTTCATACACTGTCTCAATCGAGTTACCTGACCTGTGTCAGTATTGTGATTGTATATCCGTACTGGACCCGTGTGGGTTAACCTGCTTGTTACCTGTCTTGTGTCAGTTATTGTTGCTATTTACTGGACCCGTGAGGGTTACAATATTCCTTGTGTGCTTCAATAAAATTGTGTTTTACCAACATCTACCGTGTCTGAGTGTACTGAACCATAACAGTCAATGAGCGGAACGCCCCTTTTTCTCTGAACTGTAGAAAAATGTTGTGATAGTTGAAAATAAAGGCAGTTCATTATTTAACAAGAAAGATTGTGCTTATCTCTCTGTCGTCCACTATAGAGCAGTTACTCATACAGACGTGCCAGGGGACTAGATCGATAGAATATCCTATAAGAACTGGATCAGTGCAGTATATCCTGCATTGCCAGTTGATACACAACTCCAAGTACCGGGTGTTAGTGCTCAGTATAGTGGTTAGCTGTGCAGGTTAGCGAAAAAAACCCACGGATGATAGTGTGCCTGAAATGCTTTACTTTCTGTGGCAGAGACGCCAGGGCCATATCGTCACACTGGACCTGAATCCAGAGCTGATAGCCCTAGACCCAGTGAGGACTGTTTATACCTGGGTAGCTGGACCCTTGAGTCCACCCAAATGTGTACTGGCCTTAGACAAGAAGGTGGGACCAACTCTTCAGGTTGCCTCAAGCTGAGGACCACTGCCCCATTGAGGACTATCTGAACCCCCCACAGACTTTGGGCCCTGCAGACGAATGACTTCCCTGACTACCAAGCCACTGTTCACCAGTGTTGCCGCTGGCTTGGGACTCAAAAGGGGGAGAAATTTAATGGGCCATAGGCCGTTACATGGAGGCCTTATCAGGCCTGTGGAAAAAAAACGATTGAAAGACATAAACTTTTGTTTAGTTTGTTCCCTTGGCCTGGGTACCAGGGGACTGGTGCCACATCTTTCAAAAGTAGGCAGCCCATGGGTTGGCTGCCATCGGCCAGGAGAACAGTTTAAAGGGATTCCGTTGACTGTACATGGGGAAGAGTAGGCGGACGTCTGATTGGTCTCCTACCCTCTATGGGAAATTGTGTCTATACAGTTCGAGGCTGTGTTGACAGGTAATACCAGGTTCGACCAGTAGATTCTCCCTGCACAGTAGTGTATTCATTCTGGAACAAGAAAGCGTCCTGTCTCCCTGTACAAGAATGGTCTAAAGGGGCTTCTTTTGACCCCCATTCTAGGAGGAAGTTCTGGAGAACCACCGGCATGGCTACCCCTCAGTAGCTGACCTCAGGAGGGAGAAACCTGGCATGACTGCCTAAGTCAGGTTTCAAAGTGGGAGGGAAAGAAAGAGGAGTTGCCTGGTGGCTGGTAAGCCACCGGCCATATTTCCTCTCAAAAACCTGAAGAACATATGGGCTGCAAGGGAGACTTTATATTGCTTAATATGGTATTTAACAATCATTCTTATTATCTAGTGAATGTTTATCCCCCTAACATGAACCCATTTAATTTCTGGACTAGACTACTGGAAAATAATAAATGATCTGGCAAAAGGTTCTTTGTTTTTATTGGAGATTTCAGTATTGCACCTGAACATCTTGTTGATATATTCTCCAAGAAAAACATCAATCTTCCAACATTCTTCCATCTACTATCAACAGCATTTACTGGTACCCTTCATGGATTCAAATTATTTGATTCTTAGAGATGTTGGCATCTGAGATACAGAGAGTATACTTTTTGCTGCCTTCATCTCACCTACTACACAAATTGTTTTTTAGTACAAAGAGATACATTGCAGCATGTAACAAACTCCTATATTGGAGTTATATCATGATCAGACCATGCTTCAATTGATTTACATTGTCATATCCAACTGGAGAGGGAGCTTTGGGAGCTTAATAATTCACTCCTTCTACTGGGATTCAGTAATACATTCATCATTACTTTTACTTAAATATTGTCAGTAGTTTACATATCACCTCAATGTGGTGTGCAAACAAGGAGGTCCTTAATTAAAATATCTTGCTCTTTTAAGAAGAAATGAAAATATTCTTGAACCTAGTAACATAACTTGTTCAGTGCCATTTATAACTGGCAGTAGCTTTCTGACCCACCAGCTTTTATGCAGGAGAATTTTAGGCCTCTGTCTCATAACAGTAAAGGTCTCCTGCAGGTGAAGACACCAACTGGCTCTGTACACATTTTTTTATGTAATCCTTTATGGCCAAGAGGATTGCATGGACCACCATACGGGAGTGCTGTCAGTTGTGACAGAGCTCTCCTGTGCACAGGATCTGGAAGGGGGCCTCTTGAAAGCAATGGTATGGCCCCCTTCTATTTATTGGGTAATTATTTATTTCCCAGTAGAGACCTCTCAGTGGGTGACCTTTACATGCACTCTGTGGCCTGGTGTCACAGATTGCACATTTAAAGGGCAGAGACATGCTTAAGGGGATTAAGGGGCAGGAAGTAGTTACTGTCTCTACCCCTTAAAAGGGACAGTAATATTTCAAAATAAATGCAGTTCCAATTATTCTTTATAGTTTTGGGCTATGTAGACTGTTATTATCATTCTCTACAATGTGTATTTCCAGAGTAATGGATTTAACGGACCTTAGGACATTACTTGGCCGTGATTAACAAGACTATGGCAGGGTCATTGTGGCGGCCCGTGGATCAGTGTCTGGAAGTTTGGTTGGGAGTTACATGAAGGACAGCTCCTCTAAAAGACTGAATTCACGGATATAACATGCCAGAGGCCGGTACATGGAACTTGGTGGAGTTGGGGAGAACCAAATCTTTCCAAAAGACTGAAACCCACAGACTGTAAACCGGCTGCAGTCTGGCTGCCGTGCTAAGCAACCTATTCAAAAAGCTACATAGTCTTTACATGGGAGAGTAGGCGACTCCCTGATTGGCCAGTCCGAGTTAAAGGGCCTCCATTGACTTTGTATGGGAAAAGTATGAGCCCCTCGGATTGATCGGTTGTCTGCCCGCCTACCGACTCTGATTGGTTGAGCTGGCCATGATGAGCTTGGCCAGAATTGGTCATCGGGTTCCAGGCTCCTGATTGGCCAGGGTTTGAAGCAGAATATTCAAAGACGTTTCAAGCTCCTGGCCATTGTGTAAAAATGTGTATTTGAGTCCCTCAGTCCTTTGTCCTAGTGTTTACACTTCATCAATCCCTTTGTCCAAATAATTTGATCATGTCTGGACTTTTGTATTTGTGTATGCCTCCTTTGGCACTGCCTTTTGGGTCCTTTGTTCATCCTGCTACCTTGATGTGATTAACCCTGTATAAAAGAACTGAAGTTTTGTGCAATAAAGTGTGTTCTTCTTGACCCTGAACTGCGTTCTGTGTCTCTATTGCTGGATGGTATCAAGGGTCTCATGCTGACCCCCATCCTAGGAAGGAAGGCTGCCTGAATCAACCGGTGCAGCTGCCTGCTTGTAGCTGACCCCAAGAAGGAGAAACCCGGCATGACGGCCTGAGTCCATCCGCGGACTTAGATATCCGTTACAATGGAATTATAAAGTGTGCCCCTCTTGTCCCTTTTACCTATTATAAGTCACTTCCCTCTCAGATATGGAATCTGGTTTCTTGAACAGACAGATCACAGCGAGGGACAGCCCCCCCCCCCTTGAAGGAGGAGGGAAGGTTTTTCCTTAGGCTAACAGAAGATTGACCCTTGCTGTGATCCATCCGGATGGTCTTGCTGTGCAGGCAAAAGGGGTGGGTGGGGGACACTTTATGATTCAATTACTCTGGAACTACACATTGTAGAGAATCACAATAATGCTCTACATGGCCCAAAACTCTAAAGAATATTCAGACATGCATTTAATTTGAAACATAGTTATCCCTTTATATATAGTTACTAACTATTATTTTATTTATTAACAATAACTGGTCCTTGTCTCTATATTGTAAAACCTACCAGGAACAGTGCTTTTACAAATGGCAGAGATGGGAAAATCTATTTAGGGCCATTCTATGAGTACTGTACTTAATGTGTACAAACAATCTGGGGCAAAGCCATTAAAAAATAGTTTTCTGTTTTTTTCCTATGATCAATTTGTCTAAATTGGAGGAACTACGTATTGGATTTGTCTAAATTGAGGGGACTACATATTGGATGTGATGAGATTGTGGTGCAGGGTTTTAAGTCTGCCTTCATGAGTGGAGGGAATATTCTATTTCTTACTTGTGCAAAACTGACAAACATAATCAAGATCTCTTTAAATTCAACTTTCTGCCCCTTATCCCTCTGTTTTATTTCTTGTACTAAAGTGGGCCAAATATTACATTTTCTGGCTAGGTTGGATAGTGTCTGTAAAAATGGCCAGTCTCCCAAAATACCTGCATTATCTGGAAACTATCCCTATCTATGTACCCAACTAATTTTTAAACACTGTTAAAAAAATATGCCTACAATTTATATGGGCCCATTAAAAGATTATGTTGCCTTACAGGGTGTTGCAGGGGTTAAAGCTATTGGGCAGACTCTCAGTTCTCAATCTTAAATATATTTATCATGCGGCCATATGGCACCTGTTTGGACAAGCTATATTGGTACCTTCCTGTCTTGTCAAAAGGCTGGATGCACATTGAAGACTCATTATTGAATTCCCTAAATTTAGAACTCTATCAGCTTATCAGCTTTCTGCACAATTTCAGAGGATTTAGTTCAGATAAAATACTGACTTCCACTAATGTTTCCTTGAAGCTTTTGAATACTCTGAATGGCCTAGATCATCATAACACCCCCCCCACCCTCAAACTCTTCTTCTTAACAACCTCCTTTGGCCTATCACAGTGGACCAGCTCTCCCACACACAGTGATAGTTACTCCCTTGACTTGATCTTCACTAACCTCTGCTCAGTCTCCAATTTTTCTAATGTCCCCGATCCCCTCTCTGACCACCACCTCCTCACCAGTAACCTCATCACACTACGCAAACCCATCCCCCTGCCACGATCAAGAGCATGCAGAGAAATCTGCATACTCTTGATCTGCATCAATTTTCCAAATCCCTGCAATCTCATCTCAACCCCAACCTCACACTTACTTGCCCATACAAAACTACTGCTTTCTACAACAGCACTCTGACTTCAGCCCTTGACACAGCTGCACCTGCAACTCCATGCCACCCATGCACAAGCCCACTACAACCTGGCACATAAGACAAACAGGATACCTCCAAAGGTGCTCACGCACTGCTGGAAGGCACTGGAAGAAATTGTGGTCCACAGCTGACTTCATACACTACAATTCTCCGTTCATATAGCTCTGCCCTCTCCCTGGCCAAACAGTCATACTTCTCCTCTCTGATTTCTAATTTTTCCTCTAACCCGAAACGCCTTTTCTCAACCTTCAAATCGCTTCTACACCCACCAACGCAAACACCTTCCACTAACTTCTCTGCCCAAGATCTCGCCACCCACTTCAAGGACAAGATCGAATTTATCAGACATGACATTTCATCACTCCCATCCCCACCCATCCAGCTTAGCCCTGTCACCTCTCCCACATACACACTAAGCTCCTTCCCACCCGTCTCCGAGGATGAAGTCTCCCTTCTCCTCACTCACTCAAATCTAACCACATGCCCTCTCTACCCAATCCCATCTCAGCTCAATCAAGAACTTTCCCCTCTAATAACTCCAATCCTTAATCACTTATTCAACCTCTTTGTTAACCGGCACCTTCCCATCCTCTTTCAAACATGCACTAATCACTCCCATCATAAAGAAACATTCCCTGGACCCAAACTCATTGCCAAATTACCAGCTAATTTTTATACTCCCATTTACATCCAAGCTCCTTGAGAGTCTTGCTTATAACAGGCTCACTAAATTCCTCTGCTCCCATTCCCTGCTAGATCCCTTGCAATCCGGATTCCTTCCTCATCACTCCACTGAGACTGCCCTCACTAAAGTGGCCAATGACTTGTTCTCCGCCAAGTCAAAAGGCCATTACTCCCTACTCATTCTCTTGGACCTAACAGCCGCCTTTGACACAGTAGATCACCCACTCCTCCGCCAAGCCCTCCATTCCCTAGGTCTCTGTGACACTGCACTCTCCTGGTTTTCATCTTATCTCTACAACCACTCCTTCAGTGTTTCCGACTCTGGTTCCACTACCTCACCCCTCCCACTGTCTGTTGAAGTGCCTCAAGGATCAGTACTGGGACCCTTGCTCTTCTCAATCTACACTGCGTCCTTTGGAAAACTAATAAACTCCTTTGGGTTTCACCATCATCTCTATGCTGATGACACTCGAATATATCTTTCCTCCCCAGACCTCTCCCCTTCCCAACTATCTGACTGTCTGTCTGCTCTGTCTTCCTGGATGTCATCCCGTCAACTCAAACCTAACCTTGTCAAAACTGAACCAATTATCTTCCCTCCATCTACAACTAGCCTTACCCCAGATATTACCCTCACCGTTAAAAACAGTACCATTACACCAACCCCTACAGCATGCTGTCTGGGGGTCACATTTGATTCTGCCCTATCCTTCATTCCTCACATCCAGTCATGCAACCTCCACCTCAGCAACATCTCTAGAATCCGTCCCTTTCTCACACAAGACACTACCAAAATTCTAATCCAAACACTCATGATGTGCTGTCTTGACTACTGTAACTCATTACTAATTGGCCTTCCTCTCACCAGACTAACCCCACTACAGTCCATAATGAACTCTGCTGCAAGACTAATCTACCTCTCTCATCGCTTCTCTAACACCAAACCCCTCTGCCAGTCACTACACTGGCTTCCATTAGCATACAGAATTAAATTCAAAATTGTGGTGCTAAATTATAGAGCCCTCACTAACATCGCACCTCCCTATATTTCATCTCTTATACCATTTTGGAAAGTAGACATTCTCCCGCATTAAATGAGGGGTCACTTGCCTTTCTATCCCTGGGCTGAAGTGCAAAATATTTCCAAAAGATGATGCTATCGGAATAAATACATGTTTTTATTACATTTCTACCACTTCAAAGATACTAAAATCTTTGAAAACCATAACATTTCCTGCTGTATTCAGTACCTGCTACCAACATGAGAAAAATTGTAGCCCATTTGCGTGGGTGTTAACTTACAATATGTGGGAGCTAGGAACACGTACATAAACCTGACACTTTTGTTTTTGAAATTATCTGCTTGCACGAAAATGGTTATACCATAATAGATATGCAGGAAAGGTAGAAAAACAATGCAATTTTGGAAAGAAAACAACCTGCCGCATCTAATGAGGGGTCACTTGCCTTCTTACCCAAAGGCTGGTGTGCACAAATGCTTCCAGAATGTGGCGCTAATGAAAAAAAAGGCATTTTCTTACATTTCAGCCCCTTCAAATGTATGGAACTTTGTGAAAACCATGGCATTTTCAACTGCATTCATTAGCTAGTGCTCTTAGGAGTCAAATGACAACCCATTGGTATGAGCTGACCTACCTTAGAGGGTGCTAGAAGTAGAAAATACACCCACTACAACCTCTGATGTTTCTAACATTTTCTCAAACCTGACTTACCTGTACGAAAATGGCTATAACACCTTCAGAAGTGAAGAAAAGGTAGATAAACCATACCATTTTGGAAAGAAGACAACCTGCCACATATAATGAAGGTTGAATTGCCTTCTTACCCCAAGCCTGTTGTGCCTAAATGCTTCCAGAAGGTGGCACTATAGGAAAAAATTGCATTTTTTTTTTACATTTCTGCCCCTTCAAATGTATGGAACTTTGTGAAAACCATGGCATTTTCAACTGCATTCATTAGCTAGTGCTCTTAGGAGTCAAATGACACCCCATTGGTATGAGTTGACCTACCTTAGGGGGTGCTAGACGTAGAAAACTACACCTACTACAACCTCTGATGTTTCTAACATTTTCTCAAACCTGACTTTCCTGTACGAAAATGGCTGTAACACCTTCAGAAGTGAAGAAAAGGTAGATAAACCATACCATTTTGGAAAGAAGACAACCTGCCACATATAATGAAGGTTGAATTTCTTTCTTACCCCAAGCCCGTTGTGCCTAAATGCTTCCAGAAGGTGGCACTATAGGAAAAAATTGCATTTTTGTTTACATTTCTGCCCCTTCAAATGTATGAAGCTCTGTGAAAACCATGGAATTTTCAACTGCATTCGTTATCTAGTGCTCTTAGGAGTCAAATGACACCCCAATGGTATGAGTTGACCTACTGTAGGGGGTGCTAGAAGTGCAAAACGACACCTACCACAACCTCTGATTTTTTAAATATTTTCTCAAATAATACTTGCCTGTACAAAAATGGTTATATCAACTACAGAAGTGAAGAAAGAGTACAGAAACCATGACATTTTGGAAAGAAGATAACCTGCCGCATCTAATGAGCCATCACTTGCTTTTCTACTCCTAAGTTAGAGTGCACAGCTATTTCCAGAATGTGGTGCTACAGAAAAAAAAAATGTTTTTCTTACAAAACAGTCACTTCAAAGATACAGAAATGGTTCAACATCATGGGATTTCCTAGGAGGACCTCCTGCCAGCCTACAAAAAATTGTGCCCCACTGCTGTGGGTTGACATACCATATTGGGTGCCAGGAGCATGGCTACCGGTGGAACAAGAATAGGGAAGCAAACAGTGTATGTGTGATTCTATTGCTACCAGTGGTCAGTCAGTGTAACTGAGGACATGTGTCTGCCAGTGAAACCATGTCGGGGAAGGGACGAGGGGTCAGACTTTGTAAGTGGGTATATCTACCAGTGGGCAGTGAGCAAGTGTGGCGGTGGTGATGGTGGGGAGGTAAGTGCATATGGTGGATTTGTGGTTACCAGTGTGCACTGTAAGTCCCCTCATACACTGTTTGATTCCCAGCCTGAATCCAGTATGTACTGGCACTTGGGTCTACTAGTAGGCAGTGGAATCAGGTTGGGGGGTCAGACTGGGGGAATGGGACTGCCAGTAGGCTGTGGAACTAGGCTGGTGGGTAGGGTATGTGGTGGTGGGGATTGGAGGCATTTTGTGTGCATGCCACAGTGGTGTCCTATGCACTGAAAAGCAATGCACTGGACACCCTGTTGCACACAAAGAGTTAATTTTTTTTAACTATTATTTTTTTATTCATACCTCATTGGGGGGGCATCAGTATGACTTCTTATGCCCCCCAACGATGTCTGAATAAAAAATAATGGGAAAAAATGTGTGTGCCAAAGGGGGTCCGGCGCAGTGCAAACCACTTGTGTTGGACCCACCTGTAACACATGCATGTTTTTTCCAAAACAAATATATATTTGTGTAGACCTCGTGGGGGAACATCAGAACACATTCTGATGTGCCCTCAATTATTGATCTCCCAGCCGATTGTACTAGGTGATCAATCTGGCAACTGCAGGAGAGCAAGAGCTCTTCTGCCTTTCACTCCTACCACCGGTAGGAGTGAATCGGGTCAGGGAAACTTCCCTAATGTCATCAGTGTTCATGTCACCGATGACGTTAGGAGGCTTCCCCTGGTCCCGCCCACTCCTACCCTGAAGTTCGGGTAGGAGAGCGGAGGAAGGAGAAGCTCTGCTTCTCCGTTGACGATATTGATCTCCCAGCGCGATCGGCTGGGAGATCAATACCTGGGAGGACATGAGGAGTGATCCTCATGTCCCCCCAAGAGTGCCAGGGTGAATTTCAGCTGAAATGCGGCCACTGCAAGCTGGTTATACTGGCTTATGCAGTGACCGCATTTTAGTTGTACATTGTATGCGCTTGGCACAGCAGGTACAGCTGTGCAAACTCGTACAATGTACCCATCTGGCACTCTGGGGGTTAATGGAACCGACTAAAACACATAGGGCTCGATTTAAAGGCAGCCGTTAGTAAAAAAAATCACTAACGGGTGCGTTAAGTGTCATGTTGCAATTCAAAGATCAGTCTAAAGAACAGCTAACGGCAGTTGCAGAATCCTAACGGCCGATACACTTACGTGCATTCAGACGCATTCAACAACATACCCCAGAGCTATTCAAAGGCTTGCGGTACTGATAACGGCTGAAAAAAAGACACACCTAACGGCTAAAAGTTAAAACCCACTTTTCTTAGCCGTTAGACACTTAACGGCCAAAACAAAACACCCGTTACATAGAAAAATACACAAAATGCTTACCGCACAACCATGTAAATGGGAAAATTAACCCGTGCAATGCCAAAACAACACAAAAACATGCACACACAACACAAATCACTCCACACACAACAACAACCAACACCACAGGGACAACGACACACAAAAAAACAACAACACAGCATGGCACGGAACAATGGGGGTTATCACACAAAGCGGACACCTGCAAATACAAGCTCACCTGGGCAACATCAACACGAGACCTGCACCCCACAACTGCACACCCGCAAATGACACACACATAACAAGCACAACACACCACATCTTATAACACACACACACACACACACCTGCAAACACTTACATGGACAAAAACAACTCTCCATTGGTCAGCACTCACCTCATCACCACACCTACACAACGCCCTAGCAAGTACTTAAAGGGACAACTCAACACACTCACTTGTGGCTTGTTTTCCACTCAGGGAGGGAGAGAGAGAGATAGAGAGAGATAGAGAGAGAGAGGTAGAGATAGAGAGAGATAGAGAGAGCAAACAGTATGTTGTGTTACATATTGTTGGAAAAGGGTGCGGAGAAGGCGTGCAAGGGAGAGAGCTGGGGAACATCAGCAACCTCCAGACACGCCTGATCAACAGCCTCCACCTGTTGCAAGTGAGGAGGCTCTGGCTCAGCAGCCACACAGGAGCCCAACCCCACCTGGAGGACACCTGCCTGCAGATGCACAGCTGCAGCAACAGGATGCTCACCATCAACAGGATGCTCCCCAGCTGCCACAGGGACCCCTGCAGCAGCCCAGGATGCATAGACGACCACCAAGGCCCAGGGTATACCGCCCAAGGGTCACTCTCTTTGGAATGACCGATGACGAGGTTATTGATCGCTACGGGTTGAGGCCACACAGCATCATTGCCCTGTATGAGGTCATCAAGGATCAGGTGGATCCCATATGCACCCACAACCATGCCCTAACTGGCCTTCAAAAACTCCTGTGTGCCATACACTTCATGGCAAGTGGCGCCTTTCAGTCGACAGAGGGTTACGCATCTGGCATGTCCCAGGCCACATTCTCCAGGGTGCTGGCCCAGGTCTTGCCAGCCCTCAAAGGCAAGGCCAGTACCTACATACATTTCCCCATCACCAATATGGAGTGGACACATCTGAAGCAGGGCTTCTATGCAAGGGGAGGCATGCCCAGGGTCATGGTTGCAATAGATTGCACCCATGTCCGTATCAAAGCACCAGCACGTCAGGGACATATGTTCCTGAACCACAAAAACTTCCACTCCATGAATGTGCAGATGGTGTGTGACAGCAACCTGGCCATCATGAATGTCTGTACGAAATTTCCCGGGAGCTGTCACGATTCACATATACTCAGAAATTCATCTGTGCAGAGGGATTTTGAAAATGGGACCTATACAGGCTGATGGCTTCTGGGTGAGTTAACAGCACCAAATGACACCACATACACATGTGCTAGTACGTTCACCACATAAAACATCATTCACACAATATGTGCTCCTTGTCACACCATGTCACTCACTTTCCACAGGTGATGCTGGCTATGAATGCAAGCCATGGCTCCTCACCCCGGTCGCCAATCCCCAAAACGATGCCCAGGAACGATATAACCAGGCTCATGCCAGAAGACGAAATGCCATTGAGCGGACCTTCGGCCTCCTGAAGTCCCGATTCCGATGTCTGGACCAATCAGGGGGAGCATTGCAGTATGCACCAGGCAAGGTCTGGGACATCATCATGGCATGTGCCATCCTGCATAATATCGTGGTGGACACCAGACTCATCGACGATGTCCATCCCCCACCCAGACCTGAAGACCCTGTGGATATCGTTGAGTGTGAGGAAACCCCAACAGGGATGCAGACAAGGGACAGATTTATCAGGGATCACTTCTGCTGTGAGTATAATACATGTATGCACACAATCCATGCATGCACACCCACCACAACACACATGTTCTGTTTCCCCCACAGTATCAGTGACACAGGCCTGACACTGGCTGCAGTATGGACCACCAGCATCAACTATTCCGTGGATCAGTCAGATTGGGCCTAGAGATTCCGATTACATCTGACAACCTGTCGTCCATGTTGATACTGCTACCTCAAGGATATCATGCATGCCCCCCTGGAAACCAAGGTACCACACTTTAACCTTGTTCAGCATATACCACAGCTCCCTAGGCACCAGCTAAAGTGTTTTGCTAGGATCAGACCCATAGCAACCATGGTACCCATGTAGCGAGGGAGTCTCATCCAAGCCAATGCATCGGATAGCACTCTGTCATATAAGGGGTTCAGGGGGCATTCGAGGGGACATGGGACCAGTAGCTTGCTACAGCTGAAGAAAGCAGCAGAGGGGTGGATCTACAGTAATAGTGTGTTACACAAAATGGAGCTCATGAAATGTGGATCACATCTCCAGGGACACCATGCTGCCCTGTGTGTGTGTGTGTGCAGTGATATGTGCCCCAGAAAGAAATACACACATTAACAAATATGTCCTACTAGCTCCATGAACCAAACATATTTGGGCTGTCTCTGACAGTGGCAGCCCAAATATATTGTTGTCAGGAAGCTATTAGGACATATTTGTTGATGTGTGTAACCATGTCAGGGGCAAATATCCCTAAGGATGGTTAACATCCCCTTAGTTCCCCCCATGATGGTTCATAGACCAGTACACAACACATTACAAAGCAGTGGTTTGTGTAGACTTATGTAACGAGAAAGATTAAGAGGATCATGATGTTGTAGCTGTTGCATGACGATCACTTCGAGGGTGATGTTCCAAATCCTGTCCTCTTGTCCCACAGGCATCCATAGCACGATCCATCCTTGAACAGAGGAGTTTCCATATGACTGGACTGAAGTCTGGACAACACTTCCATGAAGCTCACCCCTTGGTGTTTCAAGTGATTGTGTTGATGATGCAATGTTTGACCTGATGTTCACAGCAACCTCTACTGGAACATTCACATATGGACACAAATTCATGTGTGTACTAACATCCAGGTATCAGACCTGTACAGTAAGACTGCTCATACACAGATGCCAAACTATGTGGACAACACATGAGCAGTTCACTAGCATTTCTAATGTATTCCTATTTAGTTCAGATGTACCGTTTTGTGCTCATACAAGTGTTTAATGCATATTGGCTAAATACACAAGAAACATCACTACTCAATCAGTGTCTGTATGAATGAATGTTGGATCAAACACCTGTCAATGTGGAACCATACCCAAGGCTAGAGTATCCCTCTATCACAGTGCCTGTGATTATTCTGTCACTCTCATCTGTGGCAGACTGTGATTTGTTCACTTGGTTTGGCCCGCCCCTTGGTGACGTTTTTATACCTGACTCTTACATCTGTCAGATGCCCTTTTGTGGTGTTTCTGAGTCAGACTTGCTGTTGCTGTGTTCCAGTATCCGATTCCTGTGTACCGACTTTGGCCTGTCCTGACTACTCTCCAGTGTTCCTGATTGTGTATGACCCGGCTTGTCTGCGAATCTTCTACGTGCTACGACCCGGCCTGTCTGAGAATCTTCTACGTGCTACGACCCGGCTTGTCTGAGAATCCTCTACGTGCTGCGACCCGGCTTGTCAGAGAACCCTCTACGTGCTACGATCCGGCTGCCCGACTTCCTGCTTCAAGATCATCGCGGCCTGTTTGGTTGTTGTCGCCGCCGCAACATTCTGAATCCTGCATCGCTGTGCCGATCGAGTGTGACCATTGCCCTCCTGGTTAACCCATCCATCAGTGCAGAGTCCCTTGCTGACTTGCGTAAGCTGTGCCTCTTGTACCGAGCCTATACATGCTGCAGAGCTAAGCTACCATACCAAGCCTGGGAGATTCAAACGTACCTTTTAACCCTTGCACTGCCGCTGCTCTCTGACCGGACCTCCTTTCTAAATACAGAACCGTTACCTTGTAAGTCTACTGCCGCTACTTGGACGGCGACTCCTGATTACGCTTGCAGAGTAGTCTACCCTGTTAGGCCGGTTGGGCATCATTGGCTCTTGGTCTCACGGTTATCAACGGAGGTGTCCGGTGCGGCTATTGGTGGCAAGGTTAGGCTCCAAGCTCTTGCTAGATCCGTAGGTAAATGCCCGTGGGGGCTATTGGCTCGTGTTGTGCTCACATTGGTCTCCGGTTATATGCCCGTGGGGGCTAAAACGCCAGCTTCGCATCTCAGGCTAGTCTCGATCACGCCCGTGGGGGCTACATACTCTCGCACTCGCAGGCTCAGTGGTCTATTGACGAACGCCCGTGGGGGCTATTTTGGGTTACTGTGCTGCTATCACTCACATTGGTCACTGAACATCTACAACCCATCTTTATATGAACTCTGTGCTGTGCACATTTGCTCACTTGATCACTACACCACACGGGCGTGCCAAACCCCACAGCTGAGACTGACAATTTGCTCTCATTCACCCTTTAGGGGCCAATTCCATATTCGCTGTTCCTATGTTGGGTGCCTTCTATCCATATTATTAAAGCTATGTGTACTGTGTTATAGCTTGCAATTGTTGCTGCCAACTGTAGAGGGCGATCATTTGTATTTATTTTCTTTCAATAAAAGATTGTTTTATTTTACCTACTGGTCTGAGTGTCAAAACAAACCGTTACACCCTCATACAAAGGAAGGCATGATTTACATCACAGGAGTCCACTAGTTGCCTGACCATGAGTGGACTTTGTGATGTATACATGCAAAGACATGATGGCAGTGATACACTGATGTGTGTTGTGAGTGATTAGCTGGTGATACAGGGGACCACTGTGATGTGATGTCCACGGTTTGTGTGTTTCTCAATATAATCAATGTCCTGAGATTGCTGTAGGTTGTCATATCTCAGTACATGGGCTACATCAACAAACAACCATGTGGACAAGTGTTATCAATGGTGAAGTGTGTTACAACCTTAGTTAAACAACACAACTTAAAGGGATAGTAAACCTTGCAAATAAGTTTATTTCACCTTGTAGCCCTTTAAAAAACATGAAAAATGATATAAGTCTTATCTACCAAACATATATGGTTTGGGAGATAAGACATATCATTTTACATGTTTTTTTAAGGGCTACAATATAGAATGAACTTATTTTCAAGGTTTACTATCCCTTTAATACATAACCCAATGCTCAGCCTAAGGTTCCAATGTGCGTGCTACACAATGAAATCTTAGGAAGATCATTGGGTTATCCAGTAAGTTAGGCTGTGATTCAAACTCCTGTTGTGCAACTGACTTGCTGGAGAACACAATGCTCACCCTAGGATCACAATGTGTAACACACACATTGAGATCCTAGGGTGTACATTGTGTTCCCCAGTAAGTCAGCTGCACAATAGAATTTTGATTTAAATACCATATTGATGCATGTTCCATCTGTCCTGCTTGTTATTTCCCTGCTAAGTCGCATAGCTGTTTGTTTGGTTTTCCCCTCAAACACAATTGATGCAGAAGAATGTTCAGTGTTGCACCAGTTGTTGTGCTAAGGGGTATGTTCTGATCAAATCTGACACACATCATGGCCATGTAACACTGTCATGTTATTTGGCTACAGGGATGGGTTGCCAGGTGAATTTAGACAACGGTGTGGGTGTGTGTGAACCCATGTTGTAACATTACACAAACATTTGCCCCAGGCAGGAGTTGAGTTCACTGCATTGTTTGGCAATGCATTGGAGACAACCCTGCCACCCAATCTATAACTGAATACACAGCAGATCAGGATTCAAAAGCACAATTTTCCTTTATTGAGGGGGCAGATGACAGGTTGGGCCTTTCATTTCTTCTTTTTTTTGGGGGGTGCCTTAGACTTGGTGCCAGAGGTGGATGCCCTGGCTGATTGCCTTGTCACCCTCTGTCCCCTAGGTGTGGCTTCTGGGGTAACACTGGAAGGGGTGGTGGGTGCAGTGGACCCCTCTGTGGAACGCAGGTTCTCCCTCTCCATCCTCAGGTTCTCCCTGCGGTTAATCTCTCGCAACTCCACGAGCACCTGTGCAAACATGTCCATCATCCCCGTATGGAGCTGGTGGAGTTGTGTGTTCCCCCTGGCAACCTCTGACTCCAGAGCTTGGATTCTAGTCTCCAACCTGTTCGCTTTCCTTCGGGATTCCCTCCGGTTCCTCGTGAGGTTGTTGTTGGTGGCGTGGGTTGCCCGGAGCTGTCCTCTTTGAAGGGCCATGCACTCAGCCTCCAGATCTGTGGTGCATTGACTGCTGGAGATGGGAGTGCCCGGTGACTCATGTGCTGTCTCCCCAGCTTCAGCTGTCTCCTCAGCCTCTGTTTCCCCAGCTTCAGCTGTCTCTCAGCCTCTGTTTCCCCAGCTTCAGCTGTCTCCTCAGCCTCTGTTTCCACAGCTTCAGCTGTCTCCTCAGCCTCTATCTCCCCAGCCTCTGCTGTCTCGTCTGCTGGTACTGGGTGTGCTGTGGCTGCTACTGCTGTTTCTGTTGGTGGAGTGGCTTGCACAGATGGTGTGTGGGTGCCCACCACATCAAGGGACCCACTGCTGCCCACTGATGTCTGTGCTGGTTGAGGTGGTGGGGTGAACAAGTCCCTTGGCTGAGGGCGCTGGGGCTCCCCAATCAGGCCCAGGTGTTGGTAGTCAAGTGGCCAAGGGTCATACCTTGGCCACTGGTAGGTGCTTGGCCCCCACCTGGGATCATACCTGGGGCCATGCTGGGGAGCCATCCAGGAGGGTAGATCCATCTGGGTGGAATATGGCCCATATTGGCTGGTGGCCACATTCCCGGGCAGCCATTGCCTCCCTGGTGGTGGTGGTGGTGCTGCTGCTGGAGGGTAATAGCTCCCGGAGGTGGTGGGATGCATCCATCTCTCCCCCTGCATCCAGGCGCTGTACATTTGTGGAGCATCCTGTGGTGGTGCAGCCAGTTGAGGGGCAGGCAGTTGAGATGCAGGCAGTTGAGAGGCAGGCAGTTGAGGGGCAGCCAGTGGTGATGCAGCCAGTTGGGGAGGAGGTGTGGTGGTTGTATACGGTTCCCATTGGCTAGTCCCCTCCTCTGTATACTCCTCACTGGGTGGTGTGGTCAGCTCCTCCACGGGCTCCTGCTGCGATGGAGGCCCATAAGCTGTGTGGAGAATTGAGATTGTGTGATTAGTAAACGTAGCCATGATGGAATTAATGGGATACTAATACATGAAATGCGGAAACAGAAATATATGTTGTGTGGTTTATCACCCTGAGTGAAACAAGGGTACTCCCACTGCTGGAGGGGGTTTTTGTTCAAAAAGTCTCCCAGCTCAGAATAGAATTGCTTTGGTGCTATATCCCAGTGGCCTGAAGTTCTACATTGGCACTGTTGCCACATTATCCTATGGGAATTTATGGCGTCTGGACGTAAGCTGTCCATAGGATGGTCTAGCAACATCGCCAATGTAGAGTTCCAGGCCACTGTGATATTGCCCCTGGAGTAGTCAACTATGAGCTGTGCTACTTTTTGAATGAAACACCTTTCAGCAGTGGGAATACCCTTGTTTTACTCGGGGGATGAACCCTGCAATATATTTTTCTTTTCACATGTTAGGTATTACTATCCCTTTAACGGAATAGCAATGGTTAATTTCACCATGATGTAATATTGTAGGCATCGTAAGAGATAGATGTGGATCGATGTTAGTCCTATCCCTCCAAACCACATGGTTAGACAGATATTGCTCTATTTGACAGTCATTTTGACATGTTTGACAGTCATTTCACCACACGGAGGCTCTTCAGCAGAGCCTAAATTACCCCATTCAGAGATGTAAACTTCATTGTAATGGTGAACAGAGTGTGCTTGCAAACCAGGCACACTTTGTTGACCATCTCAAAGATGTATTCTTCTCTGAATGGGGCAATTTAGGCTCTGCTGAAGAGCCTCCATGTGGTCTAATGACTGAAATCTCCAGCTGTCAAATAGAGTGATATCTGTCTAACCATGAGGGTTGGAGGGATAGGACTAACATCGATCCACATGTTGGTGAAATTAACAATTGCTATGCCATTACAGTTACATACAAGGAGAAATGTTCAAATATGCATGTGGATATGTACCTTTCATATGGATATGAATATATCCTTTCCAGAGATCATTTCAGTAGGTGTGATTTCCTTACTGGCTATATATGTGCACCCATCAAAATATACATTGGACTGATATGATGGATATGAACATACCTTGTATATCCCATCTACGTAGAGTGGGATATACTAGGTATGTGTTTTTGGATGGTATCAATGTAAGTTAGTTTCTGATGGATGCACATATCTGGCCAGTAGGGCAATCACAGGCAGTGAGATGATCTCTGGGATCACATCGTGTTGGGACATATTTTGAGCCATTTGAAAGGTACATATCTGACCATTTTCCTTTGTATGCATATCTTTTTTGAACAGATGTGCAGTGGGAATCAAGTGTTATTCAACCCTATCTTCTTAGCTGATCCCGTACAATGCACAATTTTTCATTACTTGACAGGTGACTCTCTGGTTGTCAGGATCATATCCTATGCATTGCATTGTAGGGCATGGGATACCACCCTGGCAATCAGAGATTGATGAACTGGACAGGATCCTGTCCATGTTGTGTGTTCCAGTTGAATCCTGAAGGGCAACAATCATGCCAGTAGTGAGGGATATCTTTGATTGAGGCCTGTTTTCCTTTGAGTATGAGCCCATCCATCCTTCTGAGTGAGGCAACCGTACTCAATCCGAGATATCCATCATTCCTGGCCTGTTGGTGACCAAGGTACAATGGTTGATATTTGGTTCCCATGTGTATCCTGCAAACAGTGGCTGGTGTACCATCCATCCATGGCATCAGCACCCCTGAGGATCCATGTGGGAATCAGATGTGAGATATGTCATTTCAGGTTAGAGTAAATGATTGCAGACACAACACCAAGGCCTACTTTTTCCACCTTTAGTTCTGGGGTATTGTTTGAGGCCTGTGTGTTGCACATACAAGCAGTTATTCTCAGTGACACTGTGATGTGTGACCTGCTCCATCCTTTTTGTGATTCAGTAAGTGGTGTTGTCGACATGATGGAGTGTACATGATGCTGACTTCTCCAGTGATCTCATTTCCCCATTTCCAGTGTTTTCTATGGAGTCTATACGATGGGACCTTAGCAACCTGATTCATGTTATTGCATATTCTCCATAGACTAACACTGGTATTGGTGAAGTGAGGATTTGTAAGGGTGAATTTCTCTCCACCATCTGTTTGTCACCGCTTAGTGAATGTCCCCTGTGTAGCATGTGATCGTTGGCCTATTGACTTGATTGTTGTCTGGTTAACCCTTTGAGTCCCAGAGGGGTTGCCAAAGCATTGTTGATCGATGCATTGATGATCCCTCTAGCACTCTAGGGGTTAAGTGCTGACTTCCCAGTGGGGACATGGGTGACATTGTGTGTGAACAGTGATGATCTTTAACAGACGACATTTTGAACAGCATGGTTTGTGTATTGTGTGTGATGAGCACAGCGACAGGAGGGTTGAAGTAGGACTTTGACAGGTTTGTTCCAAGTTGGACCTTGATATTTGTCCTTGGGTTGTGTCCTGTTTTTAACCCTCAGGGTGCTGTGTTGGTGCAGTTGTGTGGATGAATGATGGGCATGTGTTGAGGTGTGACTGTGTGTGCAGCTGGTGTTGGTTGCTGTAGTGTGTTGTTCTGTAGTGTTGCACTTACCGGTAGTGTGGAGGCTCCTCTCATCCCCAGTGTCAGCTCCTCCAACAACCCCCTCGATCAGGGTTGGGGACATATTCTGCCGCACCATCTCCTCCCAGCCGCAGAAGGTGATAGGGACAGGTGGGCCACCTCCAGTGCCTCGGGCGTGCTTGGCGAGTTCTGACAGCTTGTTCTTTACAACCCTCCGGCAGTCGCCCCATCGCTTTTTGATGAACTCCAAGTCTCGCCTGCATGGAGCCACCATGTTGACCCGGCTGCAGATCTGGTTCCAGGCTGCCTTCCTCCTCGCTGACAGGCCAGGGACCTTCGCTGTCAGGTGGAGAACACTCTGCCTCTCCAGGACAGCTTCCACGAGAGCCGTGTTCTCCTTCTCTGTATACTTGGGGTCTCTGATCCTGCCCTCGTCACCTCCGGCATGGGATGACTCAGAGCCGGAGTGCCCTGCCTGGTCTGACCCTGACTGTGTGGGGTGCTCCCCAGCAACTACACCTCGTCCCACTGCAGGTTCTGCCCTGTCTTGTGTGTTCCTGCTCTTGTGGGCAGGGTCCCCCTTCGCCCTGTGGATCTCCCTCTCCCACCCCTGCTCTGCTGAGGGATCCCCTCCTGAGCTTCCTCCTCCTCCACTACTCTCCCCATACCTCTCTCCTGTCCTCCTCTCCTTGCCATCACTCACCCAGTCACACCCAGGCACTCCCACAGGCCCTCACAGACACACTCGATCCACTCACTCTCTGTCACACACTTTCACTCACAGATTCGCACTGTCAAAATAAAAAGTAAAATGTGTAAGGTGTTATAAAAAAAAAGGACTATGTGTAGGTATGTGTATGTGTTTGTGTTTGTATGTGTGTATGTAATATGTGCCAAAATCAAAAATCTCCTTCTACCTCCAATGAATGCTCCTTTCTCCCTCTCTCTGATCACTATCCTCCGCTCCTGGGTCCTGATATCTAGCTCTGAAGAACTCGATAACAGACAGTGTGTGATGGTTATTTTTGGGTATATAGGTGTATTTGGAGTTTTTTGATACATTGGGGCTTTGTGATTGGCTGTGTGTTTGAATTTGTTTTGGCATCAATCATGGTTGCTTGACAACGGCAGCCGTTATGTTAGATGTTGTTTTGAGCGCAGTTATCGTGTGATTTGGCCGCCCGTTGTGCATTAACATGAGCGACAACGGCTTTTGTGTTACGTGTTTTTTGTGTGCCTACGCTCGATAGCTATTCTTGTAGAGTACCTATTGAATCTACTGTAACTCCTGTATTATTTGCGAGCGATGTGCCTTTTTCACTTAGTGGCTGGTTTAACGGCTGCCTTTAAATCTAGCCCATAGTCGTAAAATTTATACAAATAAAATACGTATAAAAGAAAGGGTTAGTTCATTACAATGTAACGCGTTTCGTAACGTACAAAACCGCTACTTTCTCAAACAATAATTGATCAGTGAGGAGTACATTATATATTATTGTTTGAGAAAGTAGCGGTTTTATACACTACGAAACGCATTACATTGTAATGAACTAACCCTTTCTTTTATATTTATTTTGTTAGTAGAAATTTTACAATTATGTGTTTTAGTCGGTTTTAATAAATAATAGAATATTAAATTTAACAGCACATATTTCCTTTATGATATAAGAGCTATACCTCTAACATATACTGATCAATTAACCCTTTGAGCACTGGATCCAATAACAGAGAGATAAAGAACCCGCCTGTTGGTGTTTGAGCAGTGTCAAGCGTTATACTAATCCCTACAAGCAATATTCATGCCGGCATGTTGTAGAAACACTGGTAGATGTGGCTCTGTGAGTATCATTATTCATTTGAGAGATATATCCAATTCGAGCTTGGAATTGTAGATGCTCTACTTGTACTTCTGTTTTTCTTCCATTTCAATGTGAATATCTCTCAAACCATAGTGGCCTGAGAGATGAGATTTGCTGCAAATATTTTTTTTTTCATCTACAATACAAAATAATATTATTCTTTGACATTGCTATTTGTAATGGACCCTAGGCCGTTACTAGGGAACTGTGCATTTTTCCCAGTTCATATTCCATTTCTCCAAAAAGATCTGA
Source organism: Rhinophrynus dorsalis (assembly GCA_037306005.1). Taxonomy (NCBI): domain Eukaryota; kingdom Metazoa; phylum Chordata; class Amphibia; order Anura; family Rhinophrynidae; genus Rhinophrynus; species Rhinophrynus dorsalis. Next base: position 85,429,115 of record CM074727.1, on the reverse strand, counting down.
CTTTCACTAAGCGGATAAAACTATGAATCAGAAGGCAGCTGGATTTCTATTGTTGCTCACATTTCATTGGCTCAGCTGAGTTAAAGGGCCGCCATTGAAATAGAATGGAGAAATGTAGGCCTTGCTCCGATTGGCTGACTGACTCAGAACCAAGTTAAAGGGACTCCATTACCATAACATGGAGAAATGTTGGCGGCCACCGAATTGGCCAGTTGAACTAGTAGCTCGCTCGCTCACTGGCTGGCCACAAGAAGCGGCCAAAGTGCAGAGGCTCCACGGAGTCTGAGTTTCCATTGTTTCAATGTTTACCCCTGCCCCTTATCCATGAAGTTCAGCCCTTTGTGCCATTGTGTGCCCTTTTGTTTCTAAATTTAATTATGTTGATGTAGTTATAAAATCATTTGTATCCTCTGTGGATTGTTTTTACTTGATGCAATTAACTCTACATAAAAGAGCTGAAATAAAGTGTTACAGTTTGGAACCTGATTCGTGTCCTGTGTGGTGCTTTGTGGAAGGTATCAAGGGTCTTGTCTTGACCCCCTTTCTAAGAAAGTCCTGGAACGTGTTAGAGCGAGCCAGCTACCTAATTGTGACCGTCAAGCAGCCTGACAACCCTGGCAGAACGAGCTACGTCCATCCGCGGACTTAGGATCTCGTTACACTATCACTTTAACAAATCCCTCAAATTCCTACAAAGTCTAAGGGAAACACTTGTTAGTCTCCTGCAAACCGTAGCAATCCTAGGTTCTTTCTGCACAACCTTCCAATGGAACAAAATGATTCACTAAAGATTTTTACTGTAAAGTAGTATGTTTCCTAAAAATACTGGTCTCGGTCATGCAGGGCTGTAGCAAGGAGTTTTGCCACCCTAGGCAAAACCTAATTTTGCTGCTCCCTTGGCTCTGTCCCTTGTCTCCCACCCATTTATGCCCTCCCACTTAGACCCCACCTCTTTTAATGATTGTTACCTTAGCGTCTTTTATGCGCTAACTAACTGATGTTTTTTGTCGCAAATTTTGAAGACAGCTTGTCATTATCACAGTAACCCATATGTTTTATGCATGGAACACTTTAATAGACTAGCTAATTTTGGATATTTTACAGTTTACCCCCATTAAGAGGGAAACCAGGGAGGTATTGACCCCTGATATCTTCTAAAGAGGGACACTTGGAAGCTATAAATCCCTAAAATCTCCTAAAGAGGGACATGTGGGAGGTGTGTGAATCCTTAATATCTCCTAAGAGGCACACTTGGGAAGTACGGACCCCTAATATCTCCTTAAAAGAGACATTTGGGAGGTACGGACCCTTGATATCTCCAGAAGAGGGACACTTGGGAGGTACGGACACAATGCTCTCTCACTCTCACTCTCACTCTCACGCACTCTCTAACACTCTCTCAGATTTATACGAACACACACACATATCTACTCTCAGATTTATACTCACACAGATGCATGTTAACATGCACGCACATCTACTTTCAGATTCACACACACATACATACATGAAAACATACACACATATACTCAGATTTACTCGCATACATATGTTCATGTTAACACATACATATCCCAGGGGAATAACTGCAAACTTCTATGCCCAGGGCCAAATTTGATGCTGTACCTTTTCCTCTCACCTATTTCATACCTGTCTTAACCAACACATTCCCCAACATTTGCAATCCAAAGTGATTGCAATCAATAACCATCTCACCCAAAGTGCTTCATGGTTCCTCTTCCAAATCCCAGGACCATGTGAACAAAGTGAAAAGTGTAATTTAAAGTCTTGAGTTCTATGTAGGTGTACAGTGAGTTACTTCACAATCCACTGCAGATGTCTAGCATTCAAGGGGTTAGTTTGCCTCAGTATTGCTTCATTTGTTTTCTGAGGCCTAAGATCGTGTCTTACATATGCTCTAAGGAGGCAGACACTCTGCCTTTTCCAGGGCTCCAATTAATTGTTCAGGATTGTCTATGAATGGACCAAGATGAGATAACAGCCTTTCTAAACAAAACAGTAGTGGGCAAAAATGACAATTAACTGACCTTAGCACTTACTATTCAATAAAAACAGCAGGTCTGATGTTAGGCATTTAAAAGCAAGTTCTGGATTATATTTTAGGGATGTAACATATGAATATTTACTTTTTGTATATGCTAGCTGTAAGTACTTCCCGGCAGCAGAGCTGTCCATAGGATGGTGTAGCAACAGCGCCACTGTACAATTTCAGGCCACTGTGATGTTGCACCTAAAAAATTCAACTTTGAAAATTAATAAATTTTGAATAAAACACCTTTCAGCAGTGGGAGTACCCTTGTTTCACTCAGGGGGATAAACCCTACAACATGTTTTTTTTTCCTTTTAAAGTATTACTATCCCTATAAAGTTATATCAATCTGTTATTTTTGTGTCAGTGTTCTTTTAACCCCTTAAATGCAAAAGAGGTGTCCAAAGCATTGGAAACCTCTCTGGCATTCATTGGGTTAAGGCATATTACACAGCTCAGTGTACATTTGTAAAAGGCTGGTTACATAGTGACAGGAATGGGGTTCTGGGAGGGACGAAAAATAGTGTTCTGATATTGGGGGATTCTAGGAGGGCACAGAGTTTGGAGGCGCAGAGCTCAGATTAGGGAAGCAGCCAGCAGATATTTTAGGAGGGAGGTTCTGAAGGAGCAAAGAGTTCAGTCATATCATCTCTAAGTGATTGTGGTGTGCTCTGTCTATTGCCAAGGCTGATTCTATTTGGTCTAGCAAAATCAGCCATTGGAAGAAACGGACCGATAGACAGAGCTCTCTTCAATCACTTTGTGCTGTGTTTGCATACAGAGACCACCAGATTCCATTCCTGACCTGGCTGCCCATGTAAATCCTATATAATAATTTGCTAGAAAGTTTGCTACGACGCAGTCATGCACAGTAGAGACTGCCCGTGACAAGGCTGATACAGAGAGGTTCGGAGCATACAGCTCTGTATCAGCCGCAGCGCGGGCAGTCTCTACTATGCATGACTGCCCTATGACCGGTTGGCACAAACTCAAGGCCACTGGAGTAGTGCCATGCAACTCTTCCCGTGCTGGCTGGCTTTGCTCTTGCTGTGTTTCTCTCTTCTGCAGAGTTGAAAAGGAAGTTTCTGGCGCTCAACTCTGATCCAGCAAATGGAGGGAGAGGTGAAAGTTCAACCTCTCTCCTCTGCACAGTCTGGAAAGTAAGATGTGTTCTACAGACAGTTCCCCTGGTCACCAGGAAGTGTGGTGGAGCTTTGGTGCCTGGATATTATCCTTTACTTTGCAGCAGCAGATTCACTGAGGCAGCGGCTCTGCTCTGCGCCCCCCAGTATATGTGTGTCCTAGGCTGGAGACTACCTCGCCTATAGGTGGCATTGGCACGGCTGTTATATGCCTTCGTTTCAGATCTCCAAATCAAGAAAATCAATTTTGACCTACCATATACCCCTATTAATTGAACACCACTGGAGTGGCTATTTAGATATTCAAATACATTGCCAATGATGTGTTCACATCTTCACTGCCAATTGTAGTGTTACAAAATTTTTGCCCATTAAAATATGTCATAATGCATGTTGTTTCTCCTTTAAGGAGCAGAGAGGTGTGCAAAGATATGCTTCCATATGCTTTGTACATATTTTTGGTCCTCAAAGGGTTAAGCCTGAAAAAACACTTTGGATGTGATACAGCTGTCCCTCTGAAGGACTCCCTGCAAGCAACTCTTATGCTAAATATCTATGTTGCACTTTTGATTGAAACACACTGCCTATGCCTTTTTGCACACAATGTCTCTCAGAGACCTTGGAAATTACTGTATTTGTACTTTATTTTATATATATATATATATATATATATATATATATATATATATATATATATAAGAGTGTACTCAGCCAAAGCCAGAGCAGCGAGACGGCACACCAAGGATCAAAGAAGACAAGGTTTATTCAAAGCATATACTCCATAAGTCCAAACGTTTTCGGTCCCCTTACAGGACCTTCATCAGGGCAACCAGAATGAACCCATTCCCCATCTTAAATACCCACAAGAACACTCACCCCTTCACGTGCATTATGGCGGATCACCGCCCCGACGCTCAGCCTCACAACCGGAATAGCGGCGGTGACGTGCCGAACGGGAGGCGGACCATCCGCCCAATTGACACGCACACAAAAACAACAACAATAATAAACGGCAGCGATGTTCATTACAAAGCCGCATCAGGACCCGAAACCAGCACTCGCATCTGCTGGACAGGTCCCTAAGAAATATACCATAACCTGGAGTGCAATCCTCCGCTAGCAACAAAATATCACCAAGAAGTGAATGCACATTCAATCTTCCACTTGCAACAAAATATCAGCAAGAAGTGAATGCACATTCCACCATAATGTTAACCTATCCCATAGCATCCCACATAAAAACACTGCAATGTTAAATACACAATACAATACATGATGCTGCGCCTGAAAAATTCAAACACAGCCACAATAAATGAACCTGATGAAAATAAATGTTGAACAAAACATAAAAACAAAAAACAAAATAGACAATCAATAATATCTTGATAGTTAGAATAATCATTAGTGGCAAAAGTCAGTAGTGGCTTAAGGGTTAGAGAAAATACTGGTAAGTCCCTCTGATGTTCATTTTAAATAATGAGTCAATCTTATAAATGAACAATATATAATCCAGGAGCAGAGTAACGCCCGACTAGCGGTACTGTCCCACTATATTAATCCAATCCACAACCACAGGCCGAAGTCGCTTCTTAATATTAAAGTTCCATATTGTATCGAAACACTTCCAAGGGCTCAAGTTATTCATAAATCCCATTGAGGGGCTGATTACAGCCTCTTATGCTTACTCAAAAATGTGGCTGGGTGTAAAGCCTCGTGACTAACACAGAGGATTCACCTCTAGGCATACCACATTCAATGAATAAAACAATAATTATAAAAAGGAATTGAACGAAAGTTCATGATTTAAACCCCTAGGATGTAGGGTATTGAGTTTATAAATCATTTTAGCCTCCATCTGCAGAAGCAACCGATGTCTGTTGCCCCCTCTCTTGGGTACTTGAACTTGAAAAATTGGCATGAATTTAAAATCCACCATGGTATGTCCAACTTCTGCAAAATGTCTAGCCACTGGTTGGCGGGCAATCTCACTTGAACCCAAGTGGCCCTCAAGTGCTTTTCTAATGGAACTTTTGTGATTATTTATTCGTTCCTTCAATGTGGTTATGGTCTTGCCCACGTAGTATAATCCACACGGGCAAATGATATAAATGACATATTTACTATTACAATCCAAATATTCTTTAATGTCATATTTTCTGGATGAATGAGGGTCTTGATAAGATTTACCAGTAATGATGTTGCCACAATTACTGCAGCCCCTGCATTTGTACACTCCTTTGGGACGCACTAACCAGCCTGCACCACTACTGTATTTATCTACAGGGTCTGTCTGTATTAGCAAGTCTCGTAAGTTACTATTTCTTTTAAAACAAAATAATGGAGGGCCCACTAAATGAGGACCTAGTTTAGGATCCCCCTGTAAAATGGGCCAATATTTCAACATAATATCACGTATCTTATTTGACGATGTAGAAAAGGTGGTCTGTATACAAAATCTCCCTGTTTTTTGGTCATCTTTCATATTTGGTTCAAGCAAAACATCTCTGTCCAATGCACTGGCTCTGTTTATAGCCTCCTCAATTACATCCGCATCATATCCTCTCTCAATAAATTTGTTACCCATCTTTCTCAATTCACCTACTCTCAACAACGGGTCAGTTGTGGTACGCACAACCCGTACCAATTGAGAGTACGGTAAACCCCTCTTAAGGGGTAATGGATGGTGGCTATCCGCATGCAGGAGGGTATTGCGGTCAGTACTCTTAGTATATATTTTTGTTTCTAAATTGCCATCTTTTCGATATACTGTCATATCATAAAAATTAATCTCATTCAAATCAAATGATAGTGTGAAACGAATGGTAGAATCAATACAATTCAGATGTTCAACAAATGTACGTAATGACCCAACACTCCCCTTCCATAGCAGAAAGACATCATCAATAAAACGTTTGTAGAATATTATATTGTGGGCAAATGCACTGGCAAGAATATGCAACTGTTCATAATAGTCCATAAAGATGCAGGCATAGGAGGGCGCCATGTTTGATCCCATAGCGGTCCCTTGTAATTGCAGGTAGTAGGACTCCTCAAATTTAAAATAATTCTTATTGAGTACCAAATCAATTAATAGAATCATGAAGTCAATTGGTGGTCCCTCATATGTTGCATCTGATTCAAAAACCGCTCTTACTGCCTCCTTACCTAAAAGATGCGGTATGTTAGTATAGAGGCTAGAGACATCCAGTGTTACCAATAGAGTATCATCAGAGATATATTTGGGTAACTTGTTGATAAAATCCGTAGAATCTTTCACAAAACTAGCAATTTTAGACACATAAGTCTGTAGAAAGAAATCAATAAACTGAGAGATGGGTTGACACAAGGAATCCCTAGCAGAAATAATAGGTCTGCCAGGAGGATGGTCCAAAGACTTATGTATTTTTGGAATAGTATAGAAAACTGGAGTCTTGGGAAACGATTGAACCAAAAATTCTCCAGTTTCTTTATTTATCCAATGATTATGTAATCCCATCTCAATCACAGAATCGATTTCCTTTTTAAACATCCAAGTGGGGTTGCAATCCAACTTTTTATAATTATTTACATCAGACAGCTGTTTGAGGGCTTCATCTCTGTAGTAATCATAGTCCAAAAGGACTATGACCCCTCCTTTATCAGCTTGTCTAATAATGACCGACCTATCTTTGGCTAGATTTTTAATTGCGCCAAGTTCATGTTTAGACAGATTGAAATAACTGACAGGATTCTGTATTACATTTCTAGTCTCTTTTGAAACTAATCCCATAAAAGTATTGACATATTGATTATTACAAATGGGGTCAAAGGTGCTCCGTTTTTTAAAAGGATTAGAAACTAAAGTTGTGGGACTACTACTAAAATGATCCCTCAATTTAAGCTGTCTGTGTAACTTGAACAAGTCAATCTCCCATGAAAAAGGATCCTGTTGCGAAGTGGGTACATAACTCAAACCCTTGCTCAATACTCCCATCTCTAGATCATTCAAGGGTCGTTTAGACTAGTTGTAAACTACTACCTCGCCCTTTGACGCAATACCATCTGTTCGGGACCGCTGTTTCCTCCCTCCTCTCCGGATTTTTCTTTTGATACTTGTTTTTTGCTTTTGCGTTGTTTTCCTAAAAAAGTACATTCAGCAGCACTATCTGATAATTCAGATTGAGCTGAAGATTCTGTCTCACTCTGTATATCAGTGGTCTGTTTACTCCCCTTGATTTTATATCTCCTAAATGGAGGCCTACGTTCAGTCAGGCCAAGCAACCAAGGGTATACCCTAAGTTCCTTATGGTCTGCCTGAACTGCTTTAAGCTTTTCTTTTTTAGATGCTGCCAGAGTATCCTTATATTTCTTAACAGCGGTTTCTAATTTATCAACAAGATCACCCGTTTTTTCTTTATTAAAAGAATCTCTGTGTTTGTATTGTATTTCAGTAATCTCTGTTTTGATCTTTTCAATTTCTTTGGCTGATTGATCGATGACCAAAAGCATCAGGTCAAGAGAGCATTTAGTTAAGATAGTGCACCACTTGTTACAAAAATCAGGGTTACTACGACCAATCGTGGGTTGATTCTTAAGCCTGAAACCTCTAGGAATCAATTTCTCTTTAAAATAATGGGTAAGAGTAACCCCATGCATATAATAATCCACTTCCTTTTTCTTAAGTCTCAGTAAATCATTGAATATCTCTAAAGGTGTATCAGGTCCCAATGCCAACTCCAAGCCATCCTGAAAAAGGGTTTGACCCTGATCAGTGGTGCACAATCTAATATCTCCCAAAATAAATGCTCCACTAGAAGGAATTTCCATACCTGGTATTACTTATGGAAATCAAAACAATGGTAATGAACAGAAAACAAAAAATTAAATAGTTATAACCCTGTTACAATATTAATGACTTCAATATGTGGGTGCTCAATTGTCATAAATACAATAGTAGTGAAAGCATAGGCAATGGCACTCCTCAAAAAATATAAATAACCAATGAATTCAATAAATTCAAAAGGGTGCTCATCCCATAAAATGTATAAAAGAGTGTACACAGCCAAAGCCAGAGCAGCGAGACGGCACACCAAGGATCAAAGAAGACAAGGTTTATTCAAAGCATATACTCCATAAGTCCAAACGTTTTCGGTCCCCTTACAGGACCTTCATCAGGGCAACCAGAATGAACCCATTCCCCATCTTAAATACCCACAAGAACACTCACCCCTTCACGTGCATTATGGCGGATCACCGCCCCGACGCTCAGCCTCACAACCGGAATAGCGGCGGTGACGTGCCGAACTTGCTAATACAGACAGACCCTGTAGATAAATACAGTAGTGGTGCAGGCTGGTTAGTGCGTCCCAAAGGAGTGTACAAATGCAGGGGCTGCAGTAACTGTGGCAACATCATTACTGGTAAATCTTATCAAGACCCTCATTCATCCAGAAAATATGACATTAAAGAATATTTGGATTGTAATAGTAAATATGTCATTTATATCATCATTTGCCCGTGTGGATTATACTACGTGGGCAAGACCATAACCACATTGAAGGAACGAATAAATAATCACAAAAGTTCCATTAGAAAAGCACTTGAGGGCCACTTGGGTTCAAGTGAGATTGCCCGCCAACCAGTGGCTAGACATTTTGCAGAAGTTGGACATACCATGGTGGATTTTAAATTCATGCCAATTTTTCAAGTTCAAGTACCCAAGAGAGGGGGCAACAGACATCGGTTGCTTCTGCAGATGGAGGCTAAAATGATTTATAAACTCAATACCCTACATCCTAGGGGTTTAAATCATGAACTTTCGTTCAATTCCTTTTTATAATTATTGTTTTATTCATTGAATGTGGTATGCCTAGAGGTGAATCCTCTGTGTTAGTCACGAGGCTTTACACCCAGCCACATTTTTGAGTAAGCACAAGAGGCTGTAATCAGCCCCTCAATGGGATTTATGAATAACTTGAGCCCTTGGAAGTGTTTCGATACAATATGGAACTTTAATATTAAGAAGCGACTTCGGCCTGTGGTTGTGGATTGGATTAATATAGTGGGACAGTACCGCTAGTCGGGCGTTACTCTGCTCCTGGATTATATATTGTTCATTTATAAGATTGACTCATTATTTAAAATGAACATCAGAGGGACTTACCAGTATTTTCTCTAACCCTTAAGCCACTACTGACTTTTGCCACTAATGATTATTCTAACTATCAAGATATTATTGACTGTCTATTTTGTTTTTTGTTTTTATGTTTTGTTCAACATTTATTTTCATCAGGTTCATTTATTGTGGCTGTGTTTGAATTTTTCAGGCGCAGCATCATGTATTGTATTGTGTATTTAACATTGCAGTGGTTTTATGTGGGATGCTATGGGATAGGTTAACATTATGGTGGAATGTGCATTCACTTCTTGCTGATATTTTGTTGCAAGTGGAAGATTGAATGTGCATTCACTTCTTGGTGATATTTTGTTGCTAGCGGAGGATTGCACTCCAGGTTATGGTATATTTCTTAGGGACCTGTCCAGCAGATGCGAGTGCTGGTTTCGGGTCCTGATGCGGCTTTGTAATGAACATCGCTGCCGTTTATTATTGTTGTTGTTTTTGTGTGCGTGTCAATTGGGCGGATGGTCCGCCTCCCGTTCGGCACGTCACCGCCGCTATTCCGGTTGTGAGGCTGAGCGTCGGGGCGGTGATCCGCCATAATGCACGTGAAGGGGTGAGTGTTCTTGTGGGTATTTAAGATGGGGAATGGGTTCATTCTGGTTGCCCTGATGAAGGTCCTGTAAGGGGACCGAAAACGTTTGGACTTATGGAGTATATGCTTTGAATAAACCTTGTCTTCTTTGATCCTTGGTGTGCCGTCTCGCTGCTCTGGCTTTGGCTGAGTACACTCTTTTATACATTTTATGGGATGAGCACCCTTTTGAATTTATTGAATTCATTGGTTATTTATATTTTTTGAGGAGTGCCATTGCCTATGCTTTCATTACTGTTGTATTTATGACAATTGAGCACCCACATATTGAAGTCATTAATATTGTAACAGGGTTATAACTATTTAATTTTTTGTTTTCTGTTCATTACCATTGTTTTGATTTCCATAAGTAATACCAGGTATGGAAATTCCTTCTAGTGGAGCATTTATTTTGGGAGATATTAGATTGTGCACCACTGATCAGGGTCAAACCCTTTTTCAGGATGGCTTGGAGTTGGCATTGGGACCTGATACACCTTTAGAGATATTCAATGATTTACTGAGACTTAAGAAAAAGGAAGTGGATTATTATATGCATGGGGTTACTCTTACCCATTATTTTAAAGAGAAATTGATTCCTAGAGGTTTCAGGCTTAAGAATCAACCCACGATTGGTCGTAGTAACCCTGATTTTTGTAACAAGTGGTGCACTATCTTAACTAAATGCTCTCTTGACCTGATGCTTTTGGTCATCGATCAATCAGCCAAAGAAATTGAAAAGATCAAAACAGAGATTACTGAAATACAATACAAACACAGAGATTCTTTTAATAAAGAAAAAACGGGTGATCTTGTTGATAAATTAGAAACCGCTGTTAAGAAATATAAGGATACTCTGGCAGCATCTAAAAAAGAAAAGCTTAAAGCAGTTCAGGCAGACCATAAGGAACTTAGGGTATACCCTTAGTTGCTTGGCCTGACTGAACGTAGGCCTCCATTTAGGAGATATAAAATCAAGGTTAGTAAACAGACCACTGATATACAGAGTGAGACAGAATCTTCAGCTCAATCTAAATTATCAGATAGTGCTGCTGAAAGTACTTTTTTAGGAAAACAACGCAAAAGCAAAAAACAAGTATCAAAAGAAAAATCCGGAGAGGAGGGAGGAAACAGCGGTCCCGAACAGATGGTATTGCGTCAAAGGGCGAGGTAGTGGTTTACAACTAGTCTAAACGACCCTTGAATGATCTAGAGATGGGAGTATTGAGCAAGGGTTTGAGTTATGTACCCACTTCGCAACAGGATCCTTTTTCATGGGAGATTGACTTGTTCAAGTTACACAGACAGCTTAAATTGAGGGATCATTTTAGTAGTAGTCCCACAACTTTAGTTTCTAATCCTTTTAAAAAACGGAGCACCTTTGACCCCATTTGTAATAATCAATATGTCAATACTTTTATGGGATTAGTTTCAAAAGAGACTAGAAATGTAATACAGAATCCTGTCAGTTATTTCAATCTGTCTAAACATGAACTTGGTGCAATTAAAAATCTAGCCAAAGATAGGTCGGTCATTATTAGACAAGCTGATAAAGGAGGGGTCATAGTCCTTTTGGACTATGATTACTACAGAGATGAAGCCCTCAAACAGCTGTCTGATGTAAATAATTATAAAAAGCTGGATTGCAACCCCACTTGGATGTTTAAAAAGGAAATCGATTCTGTGATTGAGATGGGATTACATAATCATTGGATAAATAAAGAAACTGGAGAATTTTTGGTTCAATCTTTTCCCAAGACTCCAGTTTTCTATACTATTCCAAAAATACATAAGTCTTTGGACCATCCACCTGGCAGACCTATTATTTCTGCTAGGGATTCCTTGTGTCAACCCATCTCTCAGTTTATTGATTTCTTTCTACAGACTTATGTGTCTAAAATTGCTAGTTTTGTGAAAGATTCTACGGATTTTATCAACAAGTTACCCAAATATATCTCTGATGATACTCTATTGGTAACACTGGATGTCTCTAGCCTCTATACTAACATACCGCATCTTTTAGGTAAGGAGGCAGTAAGAGCGGTTTTTGAATCAGATGCAACATATGAGGGACCACCAATTGACTTCATGATTCTATTAATTGATTTGGTACTCAATAAGAATTATTTTAAATTTGAGGAGTCCTACTACCTGCAATTACAAGGGACCGCTATGGGATCAAACATGGCGCCCTCCTATGCCTGCATCTTTATGGACTATTATGAACAGTTGCATATTCTTGCCAGTGCATTTGCCCACAATATAATATTCTACAAACGTTTTATTGATGATGTCTTTCTGCTATGGAAGGGGAGTGTTGGGTCATTACGTACATTTGTTGAACATCTGAATTGTATTGATTCTACCATTCGTTTCACACTATCATTTGATTTGAATGAGATTAATTTTTATGATATGACAGTATATCGAAAAGATGGCAATTTAGAAACAAAAATATATACTAAGAGTACTGACCGCAATACCCTCCTGCATGCGGATAGCCACCATCCATTACCCCTTAAGAGGGGTTTACCGTACTCTCAATTGGTACGGGTTGTGCGTACCACAACTGACCCGTTGTTGAGAGTAGGTGAATTGAGAAAGATGGGTAACAAATTTATTGAGAGAGGATATGATGCGGATGTAATTGAGGAGGCTATAAACAGAGCCAGTGCATTGGACAGAGATGTTTTGCTTGAACCAAATATGAAAGATGACCAAAAAACAGGGAGATTTTGTATACAGACCACCTTTTCTACATCGTCAAATAAGATACGTGATATTATGTTGAAATATTGGCCCATTTTACAGGGGGATCCTAAACTAGGTCCTCATTTAGTGGGCCCTCCATTATTTTGTTTTAAAAGAAATAGTAACTTACGAGACTTGCTAATACAGACAGACCCTGTAGATAAATACAGTAGTGGTGCAGGCTGGTTAGTGCGTCCCAAAGGAGTGTACAAATTGAGGGGCTGCAGTAATTGTGGCAACATCATTACTGGTAAATCTTATCAAGACCCTCATTCATCCAGAAAATATGACATTAAAGAATATTTGGATTGTAATAGTAAATATGTCATTTATATCATCATTTGCCCGTGTGGATTATACTACGTGGGCAAGACCATAACCACATTGAAGGAAAGAATAAATAATCACAAAATGTCCATTAGAAAAGCACTTGAGGGCCACTTGGGTTCAAGTGAGATTGCCCGCCAACCAGTGGCTAGACATTTTGCAGAAGTTGGACATACCATGGTGGATTTTAAATTCATGCCAATTTTTCAAGTTCAAGTACCCAAGAGAGGGGGCAACAGACATCGGTTGCTTCTGCAGATGGAGGCTAAAATGATTTATAAACTCAATACCCTACATCCTAGGGGTTTAAATCATGAACTTTCGTTCAATTCCTTTTTATAATTATTGTTTTATTCATTGAATGTGGTATGCCTAGAGGTGAATCCTCTGTGTTAGTCACAAGGCTTTACACCCAGCCACATTTTTGAGTAAGCACAAGAGGCTGTAATCAGCCCCTCAATGGGATTTATGAATAACTTGAGCCCTTGGAAGTGTTTCGATACAATATGGAACTTTAATATTAAGAAGCGACTTCGGCCTGTGGTTGTGGATTGGATTAATATAGTGGGACAGTACCGCTAGTCGGGCGTTACTCTGCTCCTGGATTATATATTGTTCATTTATAAGATTGACTCATTATTTAAAATGAACATCAGAGGGACTTACCAGTATTTTCTCTAACCCTTAAGCCACTACTGACTTTTGCCACTAATGATTATTCTAACTATCAAGATATTATTGATTGTCTATTTTGTTTTTTGTTTTTATGTTTTGTTCAACATTTATTTTCATCAGGTTCATTTATTGTGGCTGTGTTTGAATTTTTCAGGCGCAGCATCATGTATTGTATTGTGTATTTAACATTGCAGTGGTTTTATGTGGGATGCTATGGGATAGGTTAACATTATGGTGGAATGTGCATTCACTTCTTGCTGATATTTTGTTGCAAGTGGAAGATTGAATGTGCATTCACTTCTTGGTGATATTTTGTTGCTAGCGGAGGATTGCACTCCAGGTTATGGTATATTTCTTAGGGACCTGTCCAGCAGATGCGAGTGCTGGTTTCGGGTCCTGATGCGGCTTTGTAATGAACATCGCTGCCGTTTATTATTGTTGTTGTTTTTGTGTGCGTGTCAATTGGGCGGATGGTCCGCCTCCCGTTCGGCACGTCACCGCCGCTATTCCGGTTGTGAGGCTGAGCGTCGGGGCGGTGATCCGCCATAATGCACGTGAAGGGGTGAGTGTTCTTGTGGGTATTTAAGATGGGGAATGGGTTCATTCTGGTTGCCCTGATGAAGGTCCTGTAAGGGGACCGAAAACGTTTGGACTTATGGAGTATATGCTTTGAATAAACCTTGTCTTCTTTGATCCTTGGTGTGCCGTCTCGCTGCTCTGGCTTTGGCTGAGTACACTCTTTTATACATTTTATGGGATGAGCACCCTTTTGAATTTATTGAATTCATTGGTTATTTATATTTTTTGAGGAGTGCCATTGCCTATGCTTTCACTATATATATATATATATATATATATATATGTAAAAAGTTCAAACAACAAGCACTCACAGCACAATGTAGTGAATAAGTGATTTAAGATGATTGCGTGGCCCAAGAACCAATCAGACACAATAGGCATGTACACCGGTGACAAAAGGGCCAATGGCAGATGGAGCCAAAGGGCCAGTAGCAGGTAGGGAAAAAGGGCCAATGGCAGATGGACTAACAGACATAATACTGATGATGTTACTGTATTTGGAATACAAAAATGTTTGATTTAAGTCTAGACAAAGACAAAGGCTTGATTGGCGAGAATACACATTCAGGGGACCAGGCCAGGGGTTGAAGCACGTACACACTACTTTGAATATGCGGCTTCAACCCTGGCCAATCAGTGTGTGCAGTGAGTCGTTCGTCGACCAATACAGCGTCAACTCACTGCCTCCGGTTTTCCACACTCGAGGCAGCGTTGATGCCCCAGAACACCGAACTGGGAACCACCGAGTCTACTCAGTGACCGTGTACCCCTCGAACATATCACATACGATAATTAAACATTCGACATACATTAAACATACGACGTTCGACAGTACATGAAACATAAGTCCTTTAACTAGGGAATAGGTGGCCAGTTCGTATATTAGAGCCCACAGCTAAGTCCAAACAGGGCAAAAGGGCCACAGTCTTTGGGTAAATTGTTCGAGGTCCAGACAAGGGCTCAAGTAACGGGTAGGATCCATTACATTTCTCCCCCTGTTTTGTACCAAGCCAGCAGTTGCAGTAGTAAATGCTGGCTTGGAACTCTAGAAGAGCATTACGTTTGTGAGCCGCTTGTCTGGACAGTTCGCTAGTCCGGAGGCCTTGGTCCTAGGCCAGTCCTAAGTGGGGAACCCCTTGTCCTGGGCCAGGGAAACAATGAACAAGCATCTGGGCCTGCACCAGGGGTAGAAGGTTGGTCCTTGGTTCTGGGCCAGGGAAACTGGTGCTTCCTGGTCCTGGCTAGTACCCAATTGGGAGGATTTTCCTGAATCATGCTCCAGGCAGAGCTGGTGTCCAATGTTCCTGGATCTGAGGCCAGTGGCTCAGGGTCCAAAGCCAGTCTATAAGGGGGATCATTTTGGGGTAGCAGGGCCTTTGGGCTCTCAAAGGCCTGGGGATCACAGTGTGGGGAGAGGGGCACATCTCCCCCTTGAGTGTCTACCACGATGTTCTCCGTTCCTCCTTTCCCCAGAGATGCCAGGAACTAGATACTTACCTTTACACCCTAGTCGACTTATCATACAAATATGGAGGACGTACCTTTTACGAATACCATAAATCTTTCTCATCCAAAGCAGCTGCAGCACGCAATTCAATTTTCTGACAGACTGGAGCCAGCTTGACAATGAGCTTTTCTGTCGCCACTTCGCTGGATTAAAAGCTACAGTCTGTCAGAACTGCCAACAAACATACCATTCAGCCAGCCTATGCCCTTCTGCACCCAGTCACCAACCAATTCATTCCAATCAGCTAACCAATTCTCCCCAATTTGCAGCACCTTCCGCCAGCTCAGCTTACAATCTACCTGTAGACAAACAAGGTAGAAGAATCTACTTTATGGGAAATCAACCCATATGTAACAACTTTAATGACAACAGATGTTTTTTTGGATGTAGAATGCAGCATATCTGCTCCATCTGCCGAAAAGCACATGCTAAAGTAATTTGCACTCGAAATGTTCCTGCCAATAAACGTTACAGTGAAATTTATCTTTCAGTATTTCGTGAATTACTCAGGACTCACCCTAACCAACAACTCATACACTTCATCCTTACAGGCTTCGAATCAGGTTTTCATACAGGTATCATCATCTGTCCATCCAGCTCCTTCTCTAGTCCAAATCTAGCATCCGCATTAGCCGAACCAGAATTAGTTCACCATCTCCTAGCAGAAGAAAATAAAAAAGGCTATCTCCTAGGCCCATTCCCTGCTCCCCTTTTTCCTGTCTATCGTATTAATCCCTTAGGAATTGCCACCCGTAAATTTTCTTTAAAAAAACGACTTATCATAGATTTATCCGCCCCCCCATTCCTCAGTCATTCCAAGCATTAATTTACCATTTCCCTCCTCTGAATTTTCCCTAGATTACTCAAGTATAGATAACGCCATATCACTAATTTACCAAGTTAAAAAAGGTTGCTGGCTTTCTAAATCAGATATAACAGACGCCTTCAAACTGCTACCTGTACACCCATCCTTGTGGCATCTGCAGGGAGTAGAATGGGGTAACAAATACTACTTTTCTGCAAGACTCACATTTGGCTGCAAAAGCAGCCCAAAAATAGTTTATATCTTCGCAGACATTTTATGCTGTATTCTTCTAAACCATTGTCACTGCCCATCAGTTCTTCATTACCTAGATGATTTCCTACTAATCGAACCATCAACTTCTCCCCCCAACAGCCTCAATAAACTCTTTTCACTTTTTGAATAACTTAACATCCCAATCGTCCTAGAGAAAACTTCTTACCCATCTACGTCAGCTGAATTTTTAGGAATCATTATAGACTCAGAAAATCTAGAATCTAGCCTACCACTAGACAAATTAGACAGGATCAGAGCACTAACTATTCATTACTCCAAACATACCAAACTCACTAAAACAGAACTTCAGTCTCTAATAGGTCATCTCAACTTTGCCACAAAAATCATCCCACAAGGCAGATCATTTCTATCTCACCTCCTTTCAATCCTGTCTCAAGCCCACAACTCCTCATCCACCATCAACTTAGACGAAGCAGCGATTTCAGACCTAAACATGTGGCAAAAATTCCTGTCCTGCTGGAATGGTAAGATGATGTTCCCTCCACTTCCCAACCCCCAATCTCCTAAAATACAGTCAGACGCTGCTGCCAGCCTAGGTTTCGCAGCCATAAATGGCACAGAATGGTTCTCCGAACCTTGGCCTAAAGAATCCTTGGCCCTGTCAAATTTCACTAAATTTTCTCCCTTATTCGAAATTTACCCCATAGTGGCAGCAGCAGCACTATGGGGTCCCAAATGGTCCGGTCAAACAGTCACTTTTCTTACCGACAATCTAGCCACCTCACAACTCATTTCAAAAGGCCGATCTCCTTCCCCCCTGATTATGCTATTCATGCTCAAATTAACTTGGCTTTCTATGTATTTCAAATTCTTCATTCAAACTTCATTCATACCCGGTCATCTCAATACTGCAGCTGACACTCTTTCCCTCTTTAATTACCAGGAATTCTTCAAAATGAACCCCTCAGCAAAACCTACACCACTACATCCTCCTCCATTCGAAGATCTTATCTACGCTTGAACGAATTAATGTCCATCGGTTCGAAAATCATCAATCAAGCCCTAGCACCTAACACCAATAGAATCTACTCAAAAGCAAGGAAAACATTCCTTTCATTCATCACTCAAACCTCATTCAAACATCCTTACTCTCCATCCTCCATACTAGCCTTTGCAGTTCATTGCCATTCAGTCCTCCACCTAGCCCCTACATCCATTAGAAATCACTTAGCAGGTGTACAACACCACATAGAATCAAAGCTTCCAAACTACCCTTCCATTTTATCATACTACAGTATTAAATTATTTCTCAAAGGAATGTCCAAACTTCCCCATATTACAAAGCTCACCAGAAAACCAATAACAGGCCTCATATTCAAACAGATATATAAATTCCTGCTGATTCACCCTTATGTAGAATCCACAAACATTATTCTCCTGGCCGCCATTAGCTTGGCCTTCTTTGGCTTTTTGAGGCCAGGAGAATTCCTAGCCAGATCAAAAAACTCCACATTCATTTCAAAAAATCAATTAAGTTTCAATAAGGACTTCGCAATTCTACATCTCAATCAATCCAAAACAGACCAGAATGGAAGGGGAAGTGATATTCCTATCTACTCAACAGGTGACCAATGCCGTCCAGTATCAGCTCTCAAGAAATTATCATACTACACTAGACCTATGCCTGACTCTAGCCCCCTGTTACCCTACAAATCAGGACCGCTCACAACATCCAGCTTCACTAAATACATCCGCAACATACTTTTCAGATTAGGTTACAATCCACTTAACTATTCAGGACACTCCTTCAGAATAGGAGCAGCCTCTTCAGCTTCTAAAAACAAAATCATAGGCCACATAATTCAGAAGCTAGGAATGTGGCGATCCTCATGCTATACACGTTACATCCCGGAACCCACATCCAAAATCAAATCAGCCCTCCCTCGCCCTTTAAGACTATGTAATATCCGCAACATTAATAAAGCTATCGGTCTTTGGCCTCTAATTTGGTTGCCTCGTCTTTCTTTCACTAGGTATGTAGTGCCTAGAATTCCTGCACCTCTCTTACGTCTATATTCATAGTACACTGTCAGAAGCCTTGACCACAAGTAGAGGGCTTGGCCCGAATTCGTGGGAGGGGCTGCAGACCCCTTAAATGCGAGCCTTGCACTCTGCTCAGGGCTTGTCATTTCTAGAGCCCTCCAATATCCAACCCTCTTTAAACTACTTCATACTAGGTGGCCCTCTAATTTGGTTGCCTCGTCTTTCTTTCACTAGGTATGTAGTGCCTAGAATTCCCACACCTCTCTTACGTCTATATTCATAGTACACTGTCGGAAGCCTTGACCACAAATATATATATAGTACTATGAAAAAGTCATAGGCAGGTGTGATAAAATGTAAGTAAGAATGCTTTCAAAAATAGACATGTTAATAGTTTATTTTTATCAGTTAAAAAAAAGAAAGTGAGAGAACAGAAGAAAAATCTAAATCAAATCAATATTTGGTGTGACCAACCTTTGCCTTCAAAACAGCATCAGTTCTTCTAGGTATACTTGCACACAGTTTGTTAAGGAACTCAGCAGGTAGGTTGTTTCAAACATCTTGGAGAACTAACCACAGTTCTGTGGATTTAGGCAGACTCAGTTGCTTCTCTCTCTTCATGTATTCCCATATAGACTCAATGATGTTGAGATCAGGGCTCTGTGGGGTCACTTCCAGGACTCCTTGTTCTTCTTTACACTGAAGATAGTTCTTAATGACTTTGACTGTATATTTGGGGCTGTTGTCATTCTGCAGAATACATTTGGGCCCAATCAGTTGCCTCCTTGATGGTATTGCAGGATGGACAGTTATCTGCCTGTTCTTTTCAGCACTGACCATTAACTCTGACCAAATCCTCAATTCCATTTGCAGAAATGCTGCCCCAAACTTGCAAAGAACCTCCACTATGATTCACTGTTGCATTTAAACACTCATTCTTATACCACTCTCCAGACCTTCAGCTAACAAACGGCCTTCTGCTACAGCCAAATATTTCAGATTTTGACTCATCAGTGTGCTGCCTGCCCTGACCTTGGCTAGACTACCTCTCCTGTGCTACCTGCCCTGACCTTGGCTAGACTACTGGCCACTGCTCCTGTGCTGCCTTCCCTGACCTCAGCCTGTTGAGACATTTGCTCCTGTGTTGCCTGCCCTGACCTTTGGACTGGACTATTACCTTGGACTATCACCTCCCTCTGGGGTGTACAGGTACCTGTTTATTTATATATATATATGTGATGGAATGGTTGTCACCCAGAGAACGAAATGTGTCTGTTTTCAATGATCTTCATTGTCTTAACATGTGTTCCCAATCTTGAAACATTAATGTCCCCTGTGTGTGCATGCATTAGAGAGTGTTGTCCAGTTACCAGCAGTGAATGGGTTGGTTAGTGTGTAAATGTACAGAGGGATGGTGCCATCCAGTCTAGCTAAACTTAGAGATTGTGTTATGAGATAGTCAGTGTTGGTCAGATGGGGGGGGGGGCAAATCTGTGTGTGGAATGTGCATCTTCCCCCCTCATATTAGGCTAAGCAAAAAGAGACCTGATAGATGGGAAATGTGACATCACATCCTGTAGGGGGTGGGTAGAAAAAACCTGGGAGAGAGAAGGGAGAGAGAGAGACAGAGTTGCAGAATGTAGGAGCAGAGAGAGAGCCCCTCTCCAGAATGGGGGGAGGCCTGGGGCCAGCCTGGAGTTGGACTGGTCCAGGTGCTTTCTAAGGGACTGGTGAGTGCTCTCACTGGAATAGTTAGAGTGAGCGGGCACTTTAGGGCCAGGTCCCCTTTTCAGTTGTGGGCTGTAAGTCAAGGCGGCTTCAGACACAAAGAGAGTACCCTGATGTTCCTACCACAAGGATCTTAGGATGTCTTCCCCAACACCTCTGCCAGGACTAAACGTTACAAGGAACCTTCATGTAATCCAGCAGCATGTGGAGTGGGCAGGATGCCTACTCTTGCCATTAGTGGGACTATGAATAAGCTCCAGCATTAAGCTAAAATGGACTGTGAGTATTATTTGTAACCCCTGGCAAGTTATGCAACCAAGAAGAGAACAGAAGAAGTGTTTAGTTTTTATGTTTTACCCCTGTTTGTTTGCCTGTAATTGTTGTCCTATGTTTTGTGCCGTGACCACTCTAATAAATAAAATGTAGTATCTTTCTGTCTGTCTGGATATATCACTTAACCCTTGGCCTACCAATCAGAAACCCCTGTACCCCCCGTCACATATATATATATATGTATATATATATATATATATATATATATATATATATATATATATATATATATAAATATACATATCTATATATATAAAAGAATAAGCCTCATTGCATAATTTATGGTACCCCAAACACAGAACATAATTTATGTCTCCTCAGAAAAGAAACTCGCATTGAACAGAATGTCTAACTACATAATTTATGTCTCATTAGGAGACACAACTCCTATTGGGTGATTGAATGGGGACTTTACTGCTATCATTGGGTGATTCAATGGGGGCGTGTTTATCATACAGGGAGTTGGCCCGCCCCCTCCAGCCCGCCCACCAGTATCCAACTGACAAAAAAAAAATATATAACTGCCACTCGCTCCTGAGGTAGGGATATCAGTAACTTCTCCTGGTCCACTCACACTCTCACTCAGGATCATGACCCCACCAACACACTGTTTCACCTCCCACAGATAACTATAACCCTCCATACACTCTGTTTCAGTATGAGGGTGTAATGTTTCCATAAAATACAAACTTAATAGGAACTCTTATTTAACTCATCATCTCTTCAGTCACCTCACTGTCTCAACTGTCACTCCTCCACTTCCTGATTCCCATGCTGATTCCTGATTCTACATGCTTTGCTGTATGTTACAGAGGGCAAGCCTCAAACACCACTTTCTATTTGATCCCTCAGCATATTGCTACATTGCCTCAACTGAAGAGCCACCGTGTGTTATATTGTTATGTTAGCTGAACTTAACCCTTTGAGTGCCAGAGGGGTAAGCAACGCATTGCAAAGCACACATTCTGTCTCACAGTCTCTCACACAGTCTCTCACACACTGTCTCACACACTGTCTCACACAGTCTCAGTCTCACAGTCGCACACACTCTCAGTCTCACAGTCGCACACACTCTGTCTCACAGTCGCACACAGTCTCAGTCTTACAGTCGCACACAGTCTCAGTCTCACACAGTCTCACACTCTCTCAGTCTCACACTCTCACAGTCTCAAACAGTCTCTCTCGCAGTCTCACACAGTCTGTCTCACAGTCTCACACAGTCCCTCACACTCTCACAGTCTCTTACATTCTCACAGTCTCTTACACTCTGTCTCACAGTCTCACACACTCACAGTCTCACACACTCACAGTCTCACACTCTCGCAGTCTCACACTCTCACACAGTCTCTCTCGCAGTCTCACACAGTCTCTTACACTCTCACAGTCTCTTACACCCTCACAGTCTCTTACACTCTTAGTCTCACAGTCTCACACAGTCTCTCACAGTCTCACACAGTCTCTCACACTCTCACAGTCTCACACTTTCACACAGTCTCACACTCTCACAGTCTCACACTCTCACAGTCTCACACAGTCTCTCTCGCAGTCTCACACAGTCTCTCTCGCAGTCTCACACAGTCTCTTACACTCTCACAGTCTCTTACACCCTCACAGTCTCTTACACTCTTAGTCTCACAGTCTCTCACAGTCTCTCACAGTCTCACACAGTCTCACACAGTCTCACACAGTCTCTCACAGTCTCACACTTTCACACAGTCTCACACTCTCACAGTCTCACACTCTCACAGTCTCACACAGTCTCTCTCGCAGTCTCACACAGTCTCTCTCGCAGTCTCACAGTCTCACACTCACAGTCTGTCTCACAGTCTCTCTCGCAGTCTCACACAGTCCCTCACACTCTCACAGTCTCTCGCAGTCTCTCTCGCAGTCTCACACAGTCCCTCACACTCTCACAGTCTCTTACACTCTCACAGTCTCTTACACTCTCAGTCTCACAGTCTCTCACACTCTCACAGTCTCACACTCTCAGTCTCACACTCTCGCAGTCTCACACAGTCTCTCTCGCAGTCTCACACAGTCCCTCACACTCTCACAGTCCCTCACACTCTCACAGTCTCAGTCTCACAGTCTCTCACACTCTTGTAGTCTCACACTTTCATACAGTCTCACAATCTGTCTCACACTCTCACAGTCTCTCTCGCAGTCTCACACAGTCCCTCACACTCTCACAGTCCCTCACACTCTCAGTCCCTCACACTCTCAGTCCCTCACACTCTCAGTCCAGTCTCACACTCTTACAGTCTCTCACAATCTCTCTCGCAGTCTCACACAGTCTCTCTCGCAGTCTCTTACACTCTCACAGTCTCTTACACTCTCACAGTCTCTTACACTCTCACAGTCTCACACAGTCTCTCACACTTTCACACAGTCTCACACTTTCACACAGTCTCACACTCTCAGTCTCACACTCTCACAGTCTCTCACAGTCTCTCTCGTAGTCTCACACAGTCTCTCTCGCAGTCTCACACACTCTCAGTCTCTCACTCTCAGTCTCTCACAGTCTCACACAGTCTCTCTCGCAGTCTCACACAGTCCCTCACACACTCTAAGTCTCACACACTCTCAGTCTCACACTCTGTCTCACACTCTCACAGTCTCTCTCGCAGTCTCACACAGTCTCTCTCGCAGTCTCACACAGTCCCTCACACTCTCACAGTCTCACACACTCTCACAGTCTCACACACTCTCACAGTCTCACACAGTCTCACAGTCTCACACTCTCAGTCTCACACTCTCACAGTCTCACACAGTCTCTCTCACAGTCTCACACAGTCTCTCTCGCAGTCTCACACAGTCCCTCACACTCTCACAGTCCCTCACACTCTCACAGTCTCTCACACTCTCTCACACACCGTCTCACAGTCTCACACAGTCTATCACACAGTCTCTCACACAGTCACAGTCTCACACAGTCTCACACTCTCAGTCTCACACTCTCGCAGTCTCACACTCTCGCAGTCTCTCTTGCAGTCTCACACAGTCTCTCTCACAGTCTCTCACACTCTCACAGTCTCACACAGTCTCACACTTTCACACAGTCTCACACTCACAGTCTCTCTCGCAGTCTCACACAGTCCCTCACAGTCTCACAGTCTCTTACACTCTCAGTCTCACAGTCTCTCACAGTCTCACACTCTCAGTCTCACACTCTCACAGTCTCACACAGTCTCTCTCGCAGTCTCACACAGTCTCTCTCGCAGTCTCACACACTCTCAGTCTCACACTCTCAGTCTCACACAGTCTCTCTCGCAGTCTCACACAGTCTCTCTCGCAGTCTCACACAGTCCCTCACACACTCTCAGTCTCACACACTCTCAGTCTCACACTCTCAGTCTCACACTCTCACAGTCTCTCTCGCAGTCTCACACAGTCTCTCTTGCAGTCTCACACACTCTCACAGTCTCACACAGTCTCACACTTTCACACAGTCTCACACTTTCACACAGTCTCACACTCTGACTCACACTCTCACAGTCTCACACAGTCTCTCTTGCAGTCTCACACAGTCCCTCACACTCTCACAGTCTCTCACACTCTCTCACACTCTCTCACACACAGTCTCACACAGTCTCTCACACAGTCTCTCACACAGTCACAGTCTCACACAGTCTCACACTCTGTCTCACACTCTCGCAGTCTCACACTCTCGCAGTCTCTCTCGCAGTCTCACACAGTCTCTCTCGCAGTCTCACAGTCTCTCAAACTCACACAGTCTCACACTTTCACACAGTCTCACACTCTCAGTCTCACAGTCTCTCACAGTCTCTCTCGCAGTCTCACACAGTCCCTCACAGTCTCACAGTCTCTTACACTCTCACAGTCTCTTACACTCTCAGTCTCACAGTCTCTCACAGTCTCACACTCTCAGTCTCACACTCTCACAGTCTCCCACAGTCTCTCTCGCAGTCTCACACAGTCCCTCACACTCTCACAGTCCCTCACACTCTCACAGTCCCTCACACTCTCACAGTCTCTCACACTCTTTCACACTCTCTCACACACCGTCTCACAGTCTCTCACACAGTCTCTCACACAGTCACAGTCTCACACTCTCAGTCTCACACTCTCAGTCTCACACTCTCTCACAGTCTCTCTCAGTCTCACACAGTCCCTCACACTGACACAGTCTCTCACAGTCTCTCACACTCTCACAGTCTCTCACACACACAGTCTCACACACACACACACACACACACACACACAGTCTCACACTCACACACAGTCTCACACAGTCTCACACTCTCTCACTCTCACAGTCTCTCACAGTCTCACACACAGTCACACACTCTCTCTCACACTCTCTGTCTCACTCTCACACAGTCTCACACTCTCACACAGTCTCACTCTTACAGTCTCTCTCTCTCACACACAGTCTCACAGTCTCTCTCACACTCTCAGTCACACAGTCTCTCTCACACTCTCAGTCACACAGTCTCTCACAGTCTCTCACAGTCTCACACAGTCTCACACACAGTCTCACACTCTCACACACAGTCTCACACTCTCTCAGTCTCACACTCTCACACACAGTCTCACACTCTCTCTCACACTCTCTCAGTCTCACTCTCACACAGTCTCACACTCTCACACAGTCTCACACAGTCTCACACTCTCACACAGTCTCACACAGTCTCACTCTTACAGTCTCTCTCTCACACACAGTCTCACACACAGTCTCACAGTCTCTCTCACACTCTCAGTCACACAGTCTCTCTCACACTCTCAGTCACACAGTCTCACACAGTCTCTCACAGTCTCACACACAGTCTCACACACAGTCTCAGTCTCACACTCTCAGTCTCACACTCTCACAGTCTCTCTCGCAGTCTCACACAGTCTCTCTCGCAGTCTCACACAGTCCCTCACACTCTCACATTCTCACACAGTCTCACAGTCTCACACAGTCTCACACTTTCACACAGTCTCACACTCTCAAGTCTCACAGTCTCACACAGTCTCTCTCGCAGTCTCACACAGTCTCTCTCGCAGTCTCACACAGTCCCTCACACTCTCACAGTCTCACACAGTCTCACAGTCTCTCACACTCTCTCACTGTCTCTCACACTCTCTCACACACCGTCTCACAGTCTCACACAGTCTCTCACACAGTCACAGTCTCACACTCTCAGTCTCACACTCGCAGTCTCACACTCTCGCAGTCTCACACTCTCGCAGTCTCTCTCGCAGTCTCACACAGTCTCTCTTGCAGTCTCACAGTCTCTCACACTCTCACAGTCTCACACAGTCTCACACTTTCACACAGTCTCACATTCTCAGTCTCACACTCTCACAGTCTCTCACAGTCTCTCTCGCAGTCTCACACAGTCCCTCACACTCTCACAGTCTCACAGTCTCTTACACTCTCACAGTCTCTTACACTCTCAGTCTCACAGTCTCTCACAGTCTCACACTCTCAGTCTCACAGTCTCCCACAGTCTCTCTCGCAGTCTCACACAGTCCCTCACACTCTCACAGTCCCTCACACTCTCACAGTCTCTTACACTCTCACACTCTCTCACACTCTCTCACACACCGTCTCACAGTCTCTCACACAGTCTCTCACACAGTCACAGTCTCACACTCTCATTCTCACACTCTCTCACAGTCTCTCTCAGTCTCACACAGTCCCTCACACTGACACAGTCTCTCACAGTCTCTCACACTCTCTCTCACACACAGTCTCACACACACACACACACACACACACACACAGTCTCACACACACACACAGTCTCACACTCACACACAGTCTCACACAGAGTCTCACAGTCTCTCTCACACTCTCAGTCACACAGTCTCACACAGTCTCTCACAGTCTCACACACAGTCTCACACACAGTCTCACACTCTCACACACAGTCTCACACTCTCACAGTCTCACACTCTCTCACACTCTCTCACAGTCTCACACTCACTCTCACACACAGTCTCACACACAGTCTCACACACAGTCTCACACACAGTCTCACACTCACACAGTCTCTCTCTCACTCTCACACAGTCTCACGTTCACACAGTTTCACACAGTCTCACACAGTCTCACACTCACACTCTCACACACAGTCTCACACTCTCTCTCACACTCTCTCAGTCTCACTCTCACACAGTCTCACACTCTCACACAGTCTCACACAGTCTCACTCTTAGTCTCTCTCTCTCACACACACAGTCTCACACACAGTCTCACAGTCTCTCTCACACAGTCTCACACACAGTCTCACACTCTCACACTCTCTCTCACACTCTCTCACAGTCTCACACTCTCTCACAGTGTCACACTCTCTCACTCTCAGTCTCACACACAGTCTCACACACAGTCACACAGTCTCACACTCACACAGTCTCTCTCTCTCACTCTCACACAGTCTCACTCTCACACAGTCTCATACTCACAGTCTCACACAGTCTCACACTCACACAGTCTCACACTCACACAGTCTCACGCTCTCACACACAGTCTCACACAGTCTCACTCACAGTCTCACACACTCTCACTCACAGTCTCACACACTCACAGTCTCACACACACACAGTCTCACACACACACAGTCTCACACACACACAGTCTCACTCTCACACACAGTCTCTCACAGTCTCACACTTTCACACAGTCTCACACTTTCCCACAGTCTCACACTCTCTCTCTAGCAGTCTCACACAGTCTCACACTCTCTCTCTCTCTCTCTCTCTCGCAGTCTCACACAGTCTCACACTCGCAGTCTCACACTCTGTCTCACACAGTCTCACAGTCTCTCACAGTCTCTCTCACAGTCTCACACAGTCCCTCACACTCTCACCGTCTCTCTCGCAGTCTCACACAGTCCCTCACACTCTCACAGTCTCACAGTCTCTTACACTCTCACAGTCTCTTACACTCTCAGTCTCACAGTCTCTCACAGTCTCACACTTTCACACAGTCTCACACTTTCCCACAGTCTCACACTCTCTCTCTAGCAGTCTCACACAGTCTCACACTCTCTCTCTCTCGCAGTCTCACACAGTCTCACACTCGCAGTCTCACACACACACAGTCTCACACACACACAGTCTCACACACACACAGTCTCACTCTCACACACAGTCTCTCACAGTCTCACACTTTCACACAGTCTCACACTTTCCCACAGTCTCACACTCTCTCTCTAGCAGTCTCACACAGTCTCACACTCTCTCTCTCTCTCTCTCTCTCTCTCTCGCAGTCTCACACAGTCTCACACTCGCAGTCTCACACTCTGTCTCACACAGTCTCACAGTCTCTCACAGTCTCTCTCACAGTCTCACACAGTCCCTCACACTCTCACCGTCTCTCTCACAGTCTCACACTTTCCCACAGTCTCACACTCTCTCTCTAGCAGTCTCACACAGTCTCACACTCTCTCTCTCTCTCTCTCTCTCGCAGTCTCACACAGTCTCACACTCGCAGTCTCACACTCTGTCTCACACAGTCTCACAGTCTCTCACAGTCTCTCTCACAGTCTCACACAGTCCCTCACACTCTCACCGTCTCTCTCGCAGTCTCACACAGTCCCTCACACTCTCACAGTCTCACAGTCTCTTACACTCTCACAGTCTCTTACACTCTCAGTCTCACAGTCTCTCACAGTCTCACACTTTCACACAGTCTCACACTTTCCCACAGTCTCACACTCTCTCTCTAGCAGTCTCACACAGTCTCACACTATCTCTCTCTCGCAGTCTCACACAGTCTCACACTCGCAGTCTCACACTCTGTCTCACACTCTCAGTCTCACACTCTCACAGTCTCTCACAGTCCCTCACACTCTCGCAGTCTCTCTCGCAGTCTCACACAGTCCCTCACAGTCTCACAGTCTCACAGTCTCTTACACTCTCACAGTCTCTTACACTCTCAGTCTCACAGTCTCACACAGTCTCTCACACTCTCACACTCTCACACTTTCACACAGTCTCACACTCTCAGTCTCGCAGTCTCACACAATCTCTCTTGCAGTCTCACACAGTCTCTCTCGCAGTCTCAAACAGTCCCTCACACTCTCACAGTCTTTTACACTCACAGTCTCACACAGTCTCTCACACTCTCACAGTCTCACACTTTCACACAGTCTCACATTCTCAGTCTCACACTCTCACAGTCTCTCACAGTCTCTCTCGCAGTCTCACACAGTCCCTCACACTCTCACAGTCTCACAGTCTCTTACACTCTCACAGTCTCTTACACTCTCAGTCTCACAGTCTCTCACAGTCTCACACTCTCAGTCTCCCAGTCTCCCACAGTCTCTCTCGCAGTCTCACACAGTCCCTCACACTCTCACAGTCCCTCACACTCTCACAGTCTCTTACACTCTCACACTCTCTCACACTCTCTCACACACCGTCTCACAGTCTCTCACACAGTCTCTCACACAGTCACAGTCTCACACTCTCATTCTCACACTCTCTCACAGTCTCTCTCAGTCTCACACAGTCCCTCACACTGACACAGTCTCTCACAGTCTCTCACACTCTCTCTCACACACAGTCTCACACACACACACACACACACACACACAGTCTCACACACACACACAGTCTCACACTCACACACAGTCTCACACAGAGTCTCACAGTCTCTCTCACACTCTCAGTCACACAGTCTCACACAGTCTCTCACAGTCTCACACACAGTCTCACACACAGTCTCACACTCTCACACACAGTCTCACACTCTCACAGTCTCACACTCTCTCACACTCTCTCACAGTCTCACACTCTCTCACAGTCTCACACTCACTCTCACACACAGTCTCACACACAGTCTCACACACAGTCTCACACTCACACAGTCTCTCTCTCACTCTCACACAGTCTCACGTTCACACAGTTTCACACAGTCTCACATTCACACTCTCACACACAGTCTCACACTCTCTCTCACACTCTCTCAGTCTCACTCTCACACAGTCTCACACTCTCACACAGTCTCACACAGTCTCACTCTTAGTCTCTCTCTCTCACACACACAGTCTCACACACAGTCTCACAGTCTCTCTCACACAGTCTCACACACAGTCTCACACTCTCACACTCTCTCTCACACTCTCTCACAGTCTCACACTCTCTCACAGTGTCACACTCTCTCACTCTCAGTCTCACACACAGTCTCACACACAGTCACACAGTCTCACACTCACACAGTCTCTCTCTCTCACTCTCACACAGTCTCACTCTCACACAGTCTCATACTCACAGTCTCACACAGTCTCACACTCACACAGTCTCACACTCACACAGTCTCACGCTCTCACACACAGTCTCACACAGTCTCAATCACAGTCTCACACACTCTCACTCACAGTCTCACACACTCACAGTCTCACACACACACAGTCTCACACACACACAGTCTCACACACACACAGTCTCACTCTCACACACAGTCTCTCACAGTCTCACACTTTCACACAGTCTCACACTTTCCCACAGTCTCACACTCTCTCTCTAGCAGTCTCACACAGTCTCACACTCTCTCTCTCTCTCTCTCTCTCGCAGTCTCACACAGTCTCACACTCGCAGTCTCACACTCTGTCTCACACAGTCTCACAGTCTCTCACAGTCTCTCTCACAGTCTCACACAGTCCCTCACACTCTCACCGTCTCTCTCGCAGTCTCACACAGTCCCTCACACTCTCACAGTCTCACAGTCTCTTACACTCTCACAGTCTCTTACACTCTCAGTCTCACAGTCTCTCACAGTCTCACACTTTCACACAGTCTCACACTTTCCCACAGTCTCACACTCTCTCTCTAGCAGTCTCACACAGTCTCACACTCTCTCTTTCTCGCAGTCTCACACAGTCTCACACTCGCAGTCTCACACTCTGTCTCACACTCACAGTCTCACACACACACAGTCTCACACACACACAGTCTCACACACACACAGTCTCACTCTCACACACAGTCTCTCACAGTCTCACACTTTCACACAGTCTCACACTTTCCCACAGTCTCACACTCTCTCTCTAGCAGTCTCACACAGTCTCACACACAGTCTCACACACAGTCACACAGTCTCACACTCACACAGTCTCTCTCTCTCACTCTCACACAGTCTCACTCTCACACAGTCTCATACTCACAGTCTCACACAGTCTCACACTCACACAGTCTCACACTCACACAGTCTCACGCTCTCACACACAGTCTCACACAGTCTCAATCACAGTCTCACACACTCTCACTCACAGTCTCACACACTCACAGTCTCACACACACACAGTCTCACACACACACAGTCTCACACACACACAGTCTCACTCTCACACACAGTCTCTCACAGTCTCACACTTTCACACAGTCTCACACTTTCCCACAGTCTCACACTCTCTCTCTAGCAGTCTCACACAGTCTCACACTCTCTCTCTCTCTCTCTCTCTCGCAGTCTCACACAGTCTCACACTCGCAGTCTCACACTCTGTCTCACACAGTCTCACAGTCTCTCACAGTCTCTCTCACAGTCTCACACAGTCCCTCACACTCTCACCGTCTCTCTCGCAGTCTCACACAGTCCCTCACACTCTCACAGTCTCACAGTCTCTTACACTCTCACAGTCTCTTACACTCTCAGTCTCACAGTCTCTCACAGTCTCACACTTTCACACAGTCTCACACTTTCCCACAGTCTCACACTCTCTCTCTAGCAGTCTCACACAGTCTCACACTCTCTCTCTCTCTCGCAGTCTCACACAGTCTCACACTCGCAGTCTCACACTCTGTCTCACACTCTCAGTCTCACACTCTCACAGTCTCTCACAGTCCCTCACACTCTCGCAGTCTCTCTCGCAGTCTCACACAGTCCCTCACACTCTCACAGTCTCACAGTCTCTTACACTCTCACAGTCTCTTACACTCTCAGTCTCACAGTCTCACACAGTCTCTCACACTCTCACAGTCTCACACTTTCACACAGTCTCACACTCTCAGTCTCGCAGTCTCACACAATCTCTCTTGCAGTCTCACACAGTCTCTCTCGCAGTCTCACACAGTCCCTCACACTCTCACAGTCTTTTACACTCACAGTCTCACACAGTCTCTCACACTCTCACAGTCTCACACTTTCACACAGTCTCACACTCAGTCTCACACTCTCACAGTCTCTCACAGTCTCTCTCGCAGTCTCTCTCGCAGTCTCTCTCACAGTCCCTCACACTCTCAGTCCCTCACACTCTCAGTCCCTCACACTCTCAGTCTCACACACTCTCAGTCTCACACTCTCACAGTCTCACACAGTCTCTCTCGCAGTCTCACACAGTCTCTCTCTCAGTCTCACACAGTCTCAGTCTCACACAGTCTCAGTCTCACACTCTCACAGTCTCTCACAGTCTCTCTTGTAGTCTCACACAGTCTCAGTCTCACACAGTCTCAGTCTCACACAGTCTCAGTCTCACACTCTCACAGTCTCTCTCGCAGTCTCACACAGTCTCTCTCGCAGTCTCACACAGTCTCAGTCTCACACAGTCTCAGTCTCACACTCTCACAGTCTCTCACAGTCTCTCTCGCAGTCTCACACAGTCTCTCTCGCAGTCTCACACAGTCTCTCTTGCAGTCTCACACAGTCCCTCACAGTCTCTCACACTCTCAGTCTCACACTCTGTCTCACACACTCTCGCAGTCTCACACAGTCTCACAGTCTCTCACACTCACACACTCTCACACACTCTCACACACTCACAGTCTCACACTCTCACACACAGTCTCACACTCTCACACTCTCACACAGTCTCACTCTCACAGTCTCACACACTCACATACTCTCTGTCTCGCACTCTCTGTCTCGCACTCACACAGTCT
Organism: Rhinophrynus dorsalis; assembly: GCA_037306005.1. NCBI lineage: Eukaryota > Metazoa > Chordata > Amphibia > Anura > Rhinophrynidae > Rhinophrynus > Rhinophrynus dorsalis. Next base: position 85,396,381 of record CM074727.1, on the reverse strand, counting down.
CGCACTCACACACTCTCACACACACACTCTCACACACACTCTCTCACACACACTCTCTCACACACACTCTCTCACACAGTCTCTCACATTCACACTCTCAGTCTCACACACTCGCACGCTCTCAGTCTCGCACGCTCTCAGTTTCGCACGCTCTCAGTCTCACACAGTCTCACACTCTCAGTCTCTTTCTCTCACTCATTCACACTCTCAGTCTCACACACTCGCACTCTCTCAGTCTCGCGCGCTCTCAGTCTCGCACGCTCTCAGTCTCACGCGCTCTCACAGTCTCACAGTCTCTCTCTCTCACAGTCTCTCTCTCACTCTCAGTCTTGCACTCTCAGTCTTGCACTCTCAGTCTCGCACTCACAGTCTCGCACACACAATCTCACACACACAGTCTCGCACACAGTCTCTCTCACACTCTCTCTCACACTCTCACAGTCTCTCTCACACTCTCACACTCTCTCACAGTCTCACACTCTCTCACACTCTAACAGTCTCTCTCACAGTCTCTCTCACTCTCTCACACTCTCAGTCTCACAGTCTCACACACTCTCAGTCTCACAGTCTCTCACACTCTCAGTCTCTCACACTCTCAGTCTCACAGTCTCACACTCTCTCTCACACTCTCAAAGTCTCTCTCACACTCTCACAGTCTCTCACACTCTCACAGTCTCACACACTCTCTCACACTCACATTCTCACACTCTCAGTCTCACACAGTCTCTTGCACTCTCTCAGTCTCACACCCAATCACTCACACACTCAATCACACTCTCACAGTCTCACTTAATCACACTTACACACTCTCACTCTCAATCACACTCTCACTCAATCACACTCACACTCTCACACAGTCTCACTCTCACACTCAATCACACTCTCACAGTCTCACGCTCTCACAGTCTCACACTCAATCACACTCTCACACTTACAGTCTCGCAGTCACACTCAATCACAATCACACTCTCACCCTCAATCACACTCACACCCTCAATCACACTCTCACCCTCAATCACTCACACCCTCAATCACTCACACCCTCTCACTCACACCCTCTCACTATCAAACACACTCTCACTCACACATTCTCACTCAATCACACACACTCACTAACACACTCACTCAATCACTCACACGCAATCACTCAATCTCGCACTCAAACGTAATCACTCACACATAATAACACCCCAGGAGCCAGCACGATCCACCTTCCACCACAGTCTCACTGTCACTCACACCCCGGAGCCAGCACAATCCACCTTCCACCATAGTATGTGCAATTACCACAAGCATTTCAATTACATGAATGAATGCCAGTCACTCACATCCCGGGAGCCAGCACGATCCACCTTCCACCATAGTATGTGCAATTACCACATGCATTTCAACTATATGAATGAATGCCTCAGTGGAGGCATAAGTACAAACACAAACTCATTACAATAACACATAAGTCACCCCCTTATGACTCACTTCTGTGTGTGTGTGTCTCTGTGTGTGCCTGTGTGTTTCTCACTGTGTGTGTTGCATGTCTGTATCACACTCTATGTGTCTGCATGTATGTGTGTATGACTGTCGCTCTTTAAGCATCTCAGTGCATGCGTGTGTGTCTCTGTGTTTGTCTCGCATCCGTGTGTGTGCATTAATTCCCTATATATCCTGACGGGCAACGCCGTCCCACATTGCTAGTATATATATATATTTATATATATATATATCGTATCAGTTCATGGCTTTGGGTAAATTAATTTGGCGCAAAGGTTTCACAATAACAGCTGTGTTAAAAACAATGTAGTTGTGAAGAAACTGCAAACTCACAACTATGTGCTTTCTACAAAATGACGTCCTCGACCATGTGGCTTGAGAATAAAGACAGGCTAGGGGCCTAGCAAGATGGAGTCAGACCATGTATTTGCTCTAAGATGGAAATCTATGAACAAAGACACATGCTGCTGCCTACACAAGCAGAGGGGCCTGCAGTTTGCTCACACTAATACACTAGCCCAATTATTGGAAACCATATGAATTTGACCCCACCCAAGAAGCCCACCCTTTAATTATAGCATATACCCAGATAAGTTTGTTCTAATGACCAAAACCACAACTAACACAATAACACCCCAGTACTAGCAATAAGCAATAATATTTAATAATAAACAATAATATTAACAATACACTGTATATTATCAAATATCTTCTAGCTAAACACCTAATGTAACAGACCGCAGGCCGTTACTATAAAATTATATCAACCTGCTCCAACACTTTTCTCATAAAAAGGGACTGATATTCACGGAGTACAAAGCAGGGAAAGCAGTCCCTTGGACATCTATTGTCGGCAAGACTCTCATTGGCTCACAAGGTTTAAAGGGCTGCCACTGGGATAACATGGCAGAAAGTAGGCCTCCTTCCTATTGGCTGATCAGGTCCCATTGGGATACTGCTGGGATGTCGGACGTTCCCTGATTGGTCACCAGCACCAGGACAGGTTTAAAGGGACCCCATTCATGTAACATGGGGAAATGTCAGTGGTTACGGGATTGGCTACCAGGAGCCAGGAGCTCTGCAGCCCATTGGCTGAAAAGAAGAAGCGGCCAATTCAAAGGAGCCGCTAAGTCTGAGGCTTTATAGTTCCCTGGACACCCGGACCCATTGTGTGTGAATGTCAGCCCTTTGTTCCCTTTATGTTCCCTTAATATAATCATGGTTGCCCATTGTACTCATATTTACATGCTTTGTATTTTTAGTTGATGGAGTTACTGTAATGTTGTTAACCCTGCATAAAAGAGCTGAGTTCAGCCAGGAATAAAGTGTTAGTCTTGAAACTTCATCCGTGTCCTGTGCGTTACTTTGGGGAAGGTACCAAGGGTCTTGCCTTGACCCCCTTTCTAAGGAAGCCTTGGAACGTGTGAGAGGGTGCCGGCTACCAAATCGTAACTGTCAAGCAGCCTGACAAACCCAGCAGAATGAGCTACGTCCATCAGCGGACTTAGGATCTCGTTACACCTAATAATACTAACTAAACAATTACTTACTGCAGTGCAAATTAACACAATAAAACAATTATAGTAGAAACACTATACGTCGGTTACTAGGGTGTTTTTCCCAAAAATATTGTATAAAAGAAAACAAGAAAGAGATACTTAGCTAAAATAAAATTCTGGGACAGGAGGCAGGAAAAGCAGGCCAGGGGAACTGGATAAATTCATGCTGGAGGTCTGGGTCATCTCTGCTCTGGAACAGTCCTTGGGTCCTAGGCAAAGCATGGCACCCTTGCTGGATTCTGGGCCATATTCCCCACATCCTGCTCCATTCCAACACTCCTCTCCTACAAGACTGCTTCCCTCCAAGACTGCTCCCCAAGGACTCACTGCACACCTCTTTTATTGTTTGCAAGCCACGCCCATCACCAGCCCACTTTACCTGACTGACACACCCCTCTCCCTCCACCTCTAACAGCAAAGGGGACAAAGGGAGCTAGTCATCTCTTTGCCCTTTTCCTGCCCAAACAGACCAGGGAGGAAGAGGCAAGGGAAAATGGTGAAGGCCTGTAAAAACAAAAAATGGTTCATAAAACCTAGTGTGACTAGAACAGGGGAACATAAACATGTAATGGACACAGTTTTGCGCAAATTTTGCTGCAACTTACCTGTGTCCATAACATTCCACCTCTTGGTCCCATGCCATAAACCACACTAAAGTCACTGACTTCCCAAATCACCCAAATAGTCCGATGTCTGGTGTTTCCTAGAGTTTGCCTATTATGGCTGTCTGTTTTAATAGATCATAATTTTCGCCTTCATTGTTCACAATGTAACTGCAGCATTTTTTCCCTACCAGTCCACAAATTCCTACTTTGGCAGAAAGAACAGTCCAGGGCTAGACTATTTTGGAGGGCTATCGCCCTGATTTGTAGCTGGTCATAAGACAATTTGGTAGTAGAGTCCAGTGTTGTGTCCAGAGAGTCACTCCTAGACAGAGATGCACTCCACATTCGTCCATCCACACTCACACTCCATGTTGTTCTCCAACCCTCTTTGGTCAGTTTATCTGTGAGCATTAAGGTTACCTCTGTTCCTGGAGGCATATTGCCTCCTGTTGGAAGGATTAACTTCTGCCAATCCTCCGTGTACATTCAAAATGGTTTGTTAGTTTGATTTAAATTATTTCCACTTGATTTGGGGAGACTACCTGTAAATGTCAACCTTAAACTAACAAATGGATCATCATTACATGTAAGCATGGCATATAGAGATGTGTTCTGTTTGTCAGTCATGTAAAATAATTAGAGCCTGTGTTAAATGTCCTATCCCACCCCCTCTATGCATTATGCCACTTCTGTGTCTGTTTGGCTGTCATAAATGACATGGACAATATTGAGGACTGCAGCGCTCAATGGCGGTGCCACTCTATTGAGTCTAGCTTCTTAACAGGAAACAGAGGAGCATAAAAAGGGCTAAATTGCAGGATGAACTACACCTGACTATAATCTGATTTCTTTCAACCCTCCTGGCAGCCCTTGTTGGACTATAGAGAAAGAGAATGACAAGTGGTGTTCAGTTTGTATTTTCCTCTCACCACCTCCCCTGCCGCATGAACATAAGAGGGTTTGTGAGGAAAACCAAAAATGTGAACACCTCCCACCTGCATCTGTATTATGCATCCTAACAATATATCTACCCCCAAGATATTGTCAGGAAATTGGAAACCCAAAATATTAGCCATAAACTCAGGGGCCCTTTGTTTATGGCATATGTGACTCTGGTATGTACTGCCTTAGTTACTCTTCCCCCTAGGCCCTCTCTGTGAAATGATGGGGCCTACAAGTTTGGAAGGTTTATCCTGCAACACTGTTACCTCGGTCCCAGCGTCTACTAAGACTAAAACCTAGGTGTGGTTGGTTTCCTTTCCCCATCCTACAGTCAAAGGAACATGGGGCTGTCGATCCCCAGCAGTAATGGGTAACAAACTTCGTGCTAGGGAATTGGCTGTCCCATGGGTCCATTCTGTCTTTGTCCACTATAGCACAGTATTCAGCTGATGGGTACATGGATTTCTATTTCCTAGGATAGGGAACAGGAGGACAAGGATTAGTATCAGGATATTTGACCTCAGATTGCATATATTTGAGATTCACCTCAACAGTCCTAGCTTTAGCATTGGGAATTTCATCAAAATCAATTAACTTTTCATCTGATGGAAAACCCTTTGCTGCAGTATGTATTTGTACACTACGCTTTAAAGCTTTCCACCCTTTACTTGATTTGGACTGTGTTTGAGGGAATCTTCAATTATACCTACTTTGATAAAGTCTGCAATCATACCTGGCCTAAATACCCTAGTGCATTGAGAAACATCCTGTTTAATAAATTTGGGTTTACCTTTGGGTGTTTTTATATTATCATGCATTTCCACCTTAATGGTTGTGGAGACACCTCTTATCTGGTTAAACCTATCCTCCTACTCATATTCCCCCCATTTCTGCTAACTTTTGGGAAATCACCAAAATTTACCCATTCTCATATTGACTCATATTCCCCCCATTCTCAACATTGACAGTAAGGATCTCACTAGGAGCAGACCTTAGGAACCTGGACTGCATGCTAGGGGTAAATTCCTCTGCATCCAGTCCAGTCTACTAGTCTTTGTCTGATCCTTTCATCCCACCAATAAAGCACTCAGTCTTTTACTCAGGGAACTCATGCTCTCAGGGAATTCATGCTCTCAGTTACATATACTTTAAAGTTAGTATTGTAAACAATACACAATCGTTTCTAATTAAAACAATTTAACAGCAGAGCAGATATGCGTGTTTGTAGTGAGCCTTACTAGTATGTGTTGTACAACTAACACACACACACAGGCCACACTTATGTGTTTTTATTTTCACTTGTGGGAAAACACTCAAACTAACAGTGAAAGTTACAGAACATACAAACTGTTGAATGTTTTTTCCTGCCCTTCTAGAAAACAAACAAACTCATACATAACACATACATACATCCTGGGAATTTTTTATTTTTTTATCTATTTGTTTAGAGTACAAGTATTGAAATCATCTGTTTAGGTACAAGTGCTAGTTAGCCACCCGCCTAGGGAACAAGCACTCAAAGTCACATGTATAGGGTAAAATATGTCCCCTTACATACAGTATGATGTTATGCATGTAATAATCCAATTTAACCAGACATACTACTTTGGGCAGTGTAGAATTAATACCCCATCAAAGCACTCAGTAATTCATGTTCTCGGAATTCATTCTCTCAGTTAAATATACTTTAAAGTTAGTATTGTAAACAATACACAAGTGTTTCTAATTAAAGCAATTTAACAGCAGAGCAGATATGCGTGTTTAACCAAGGACCTGAACACAGGTTAGCAGGCACACATATGTTTTTACTTTCACACTGGGAGAAAACGTGCAAACCACTATGAAAGTTACAGAACACAAACTGTTGAATGTTTTTTTGCCTTTCAAGAAAACAAACAAACTCATATACACACACCTGCACGTCAGGTGACTTCCTATTAGGCTTCAAAGTTAGTTACACTCTATAGAGGCACACAAGGGTTAATTAAAGCACCACTTTAAAGTTTGTAACTTCTCCTCAAAGGCACACAAGGATTAACTGAAGCAAGGTGTCAGAGTTGGTTACATTTACAGAGAGCACACAAGGGTTAATTAAAGCATTGCTTTAAAGTTAGTTACACTCTATAGAGGCACACAAGTTTATAACTGAAGCGCGACTTTAAACTTAGTTACATCTACACAAAGGCACACAAGGATTAACTGAAGCAAGACTTCAGAGTTAGTTACACTCTATGGAGAGCACACAAGGTTTAATTAAAGTCACTTAATAGGAAGTCTTGACAGTACAGAGATATGCATATGCGCAATAAAATCTAGCCGCACTAGAAATATTACACCTGGTATTTGCAGAACCTTGACTTAACGGTTACAATTAAAATGCTTCAAAGTTAGTACTCCTCTATGAGGTACACAAGGCTTAATTGAAACAGTGTAATTGCAAATGCTCCCTCTTGCCTCTGTATATATCTATACCCACACAGATGTAAAATAACAAACAAAATAAGTATCTTGTAAAACCTTTTTTATTGGACTAACAGAATTTTGGATTGACAAGCTTTCGGGAGAACCTCCCTTTCTCAAGTCTAAAGCATTTCTGACTAAAAGGACACAGAATTCACAGTGATACATAAAGAAAGTATATGCCACTGTTGAGCTGTATTTCTTTTCTGGTCATCTTGTAGATTTGCTTTATTAAGCGGCTGTATGCGGTATCTTCCATAGTATTAGAGTGGAGATTGTAGCCGTATTAGTCCAGTGATGCAGATGTAAAATAACAAACAAAATAAGTATCTTGTAATACCTTTTTTATTGGACTAACAGAATTTTGGATTGACAAGCTTTCGGGAGAACCTCCCTTTCTCAAGTCTAAAGAATTTCTGACTAAAAGGACACAGAATTCACAGTGATACATAAAGAAAGTATATGTCACTGTTGAGCTGTATTTCTTTTCTGGTCATCTTGTAGATTTGCTTTATTAAGCGGCTGTATGCGGTATCTTCCATAGTATTAGAGTGGAGATTGTAGCCGTATTAGTCCAGTGATGCAGATGTGTATATATATACACATATATATGTATATATACAATAAAGACAACACAGATAACTGTAGTATGAACACTTATCTATACACTTCAAAGTTTGTAACTCCTCTATGAGGGCACACGAGTCTATAATTAAAGCATGCAAAGTACACTTATTACAATTCAAGAGTATTCCAGCACAAAAATCCTCATTTAGTGAATAAGCCCCTTGCAATGTAACAATACTAAAACACACCACTCTGGTAGCAGTGTTGCACTGGCACACAAAAAATAACTTGGGAGGCTTACTGACTAAATTGCCCAGGAAAAAATATTAATTAAAAAAAATAATAAAACAATTAAATTTTTAACAAAATATTAATTTCTAGGAAATATGTCATTAATGGTTATTAATCATTAATATTAAAAACTTCTGTGGATATCCCATCCTCGTCACCATTTGATTCAGTTCGTGGCTTTGGATGAATTAATTTGGTGCAAAAAGTTTCACAATAACAGCTGTGTTAAAATCAATGTAGTTGTGAAGAAACTGCAAACTCACAACCATGTGCTTTCTACAAAATGGCATCCTCAACCATGTGGCTTGAGAACAAGGACCGGCTGGGGGCCTAGTAAGATGGAGTCAGACCATGTGTTTGCTCTAAGATGGAAATCTATGAACAAATACACATGCTGTTGTCTACACAAGCAGAGGGGCCTGCAGTTTGCTCACACTAATACACTAGCCCAATTATTGGAAACCATATGAATCTGCCCACACCCAAGAAGCCAACCCTTTAATTATAGCATATACCTAGAGAAGTTTGTTCTAATGACCAATACCACAATTGTAACCGGTACCCAAGTCCTTGGGTTGGACTCAGGCCGTCATTCCAGGTTTCTCCCTCCTGAGGTCAGCTACAAGCAGGCAGCTCCACCGGTTACTCAAGCAGCATTTCCTCCTAGGATGGGGGTCAACAGAAGACCCTTGAAACCATCCAGCAACAGAGAGACAGGAGCCAGTTCAAGTTCAAACTGTAACACACTTTATTGCAAACTTCTACTCTTTTATACATGCTGAACCACATCAAGATACAATACTAGACAAAGGACAGTGACAGATGGTGTAAACATAACACAAAGGGCCAGACATGATTACATTATTTATACAAAGGGACTGAGTAAGGGTAAACACTGTGACAAAATGCTGAGGGACTCAAATACACATCTTCACACAATGGCCAGGGGGTTGAAGCATCTTTGAATATTCCGCTTCAACCCCTGGCCAATCAGGAGCCTTGAATCCGATGGCCAATCCTGGCTAAGATCATCATTGCTGTCTCAGCCAATTGGAACCAGTGGGCGGGCAGCTAACCGACGAATCCCTGGGACGCCTACTTTCCCCCATGTTAACTCAATGGGGGACCTTTAAACTCGTCACTCAGGGCTTTGGCCAATCAGGAAGCCGCCTACCCTTCCATGTTAAGTCTATGGGGCTTTTGAATAGTTTGCCCCGCACGGCAGCCAGCCTGCGGCCGGGTTATAGTCTGCGGATTTCAGTCTTTTGGAAAGAGTTTATTCTCCATAACTCCACCAAGTTCTATGTACCGGCCTATGGCCGTGAATCCAGTCTTTTGGAGGAGCTGTTCTTCATGTAACCCCCTAACCAAACTGCCAGACACTGATCCAAGGGCCGCCACAATGACCGTTAGGTGGCGGCTGACATAGTTTTTCCAGTCGCTGCCAAGTAATGGCCTAGGGTCCATTACAACAATTAACACAATAACACCCCAGTGTAATGGAAGCTGAGAAGGGACTGCGTCGCCTTCCGCCGTCATTCCCGAGTCTCTCCTTCTCGACGCTGGACTGGCGCCATCGGATTTACCGGTCAAGCAGATCAACGTCCCGGTAGTTGACTCAAAGTGACGTTGAATCCTGGGATAACCGACTCTACCTCAAAGGATGCGGATACTGGAGGGGTCATGGGCTCTCAAACCATCAACGTTCGCAGAACCGGAACAGGGAAAGTATCTCAGGAACCAAGGTAGCGGTTGCCAAGACGTTCGAGCTAGTCTCGAAGGTTGTAGCTGGAGCAGGAAAACGCAAGGCAGAGTCCACGTTGCCGCCTGACAGGATCCGAAGGTCGGTAGAGGGATACTGGCAGCAGACGGACGAACGATACAAGAACCTGGGCTCAGATGGGTGGCAGAGTGGCCACTTTAAAACCATAGGAACACAAAACTCCAGGACTCTGGTTCACTCCAAACATAACTCACTTGTACATGAATGTAACCCAGGGCAGCTCTATGTATCAAGCTGCCCATTCACCCAGTGTCTATTTTAGTGTATGACTCTGGTTTGAAGAGTCATACAATCAGTCTCAGAATAGGGTCCCAATAGGGCAAAATGTCCCTAGTTTGTAGGATGGTTTGGGTACCCAGTCTCTAGCCCAGACAAGGGCTCAAGTAACGGGTAGGATCTGTTACACCCAGTACTAGCAATAAGCAATAATATTTAATAACAAGCAATAATATTAACAATACACTGTATATTATCAAATATCTTCTAGCTAAACACCTAATAATACTAACCAGACAATTACTTACTGCAGTGCAATTAACACAATACAACAATTATAGTAGAAACACTATACTTTGGTAACTAGGGTGTTTTTCCCAGAAATATTGTATAAAATAAAACAAGAAAGAGATACTTAGCTAAAATAAAATTCTGGGACAGGAGGCAGGAAAAGCAGGCCAGGGGAACTGGATAAATTCATGCTGGAGGTCTGGGTCATCTCTGCTCTGGAACAGTCCTTGGGTCCTAGGCAAAGCATGGCAGCCTTGCTGGATTCTGGCACATCTACCCCTCATCCTGCTCTATTCCAAGACGCCTCTCGTACAAGACTGCTTCCCTCCAAGACTGCTCCCCAAGGACTCACTGCACACCTCTTTTATTATTTGCAAGCCCCACCCATCACAGCCCACTTTACCTGACTGACACACCCCTCTCCCTCCACCTCTAACAGCAAAGGGGACAAAGGGAGCTAGTCATCTCTTTGTCCTTTTCCCGCCCAAACAGACCAGGGAGAAAGAGGCAAGGGAAAATGACAATAGCCTGTAAAATCAAAAAATGGTTCTAAAAACTAAGTGTGATTAGGACAGGGGAACATAAACATGTAATGGACATATTTTTGCCGCAAATTTTGCTGCAACTTACCTCTGCCCATAAAAAAAAAATATATATATAATATATATATTCAACCCCCATTGCAAATCAGGTTTATTGTCAAAATTTACAAATCTTCAGCTGCTTGCAATGAACAAATCAAACAAAAGCAATTGAAATAGCTTAACATTATGAATGCTTCAAGTGGTTTTTCCAAATTCAACTGAAAATGCAACTTCTAGTGGCTCCTTCAGTCTCAAAATTATTCAACCCCCTGGACAGAATCCATCACAACAGCACAAATATGCAAAACAGATGTTGTCTCAAGCACACCTGATGCAACTAATCAAGGGCTTCATTAGTTGCACCAGGTGTGCTTGAAAAACCTGAACTGGCTAGGGTTTTGTTGAGTGTCATGTTTGACTTCATGTTAGACATATGGTCAAAAGAATGGTCCAAAAAGTTAAGAGAAGAGATCATCACCCATCACAAACAAGGAACAGGATACAAAAAGATTGCTAAGGCACTGAATGTTCCTAGAGACACTGTTGGAAATATAGTTCGCAAGTTCAAAGTCAAAGTAACAGTGGTTACACTACCTTGATGGGACAGAAAAAGAAGTCTATCAACAGCTGTAACCAGATTTCTGAGAAGGCAGGTTGAGAGAAACACTTGAGTGACTGCAAAAGACATGCAGCAAGACTTGGTGGTAACAGGCACTGAGGTTTCAGTAAGAACAGTAAGGCGCATACTAAATGCAGAAGGTTTCTATGCAAGAACTCCAACCTAACTGGGATATCGGTGTCAAGACAATTAGCGATGAATATTATTGTTACATTTTTTTCTCTTTCTCTTATTTTTTCATTTTTTGTTTACTTATGTGTTTTTTGGGATATAATTCTCACATTTCTGCTTACATGTATGGTCTCACAAGGAGAGTGTGATCTATATTCTGTAGTTTTTTCTAAATTCTTATCTTTTAACTTTCACTCTGTGTAACACTTTAGGGATAATTAGGGATGGGAGTGTTAAGTACCAATTGTTTAAGTACTTTTTACCTAATTATTACACAGTTGGCTAGATGTTCTTAAGACCAAGTTAATTGATATAGACAGGTGCGCTAATTGTCTTGACACCGATATCCCAATTAGGTTGTAGTATTTAAGTCAGATATTGTTCACCTGTTAGGTTGTCTTAAGAAAGGCTCTTGTTTGAGCCGAAACGTTGAACAATAAACACCTCATTCTTTCTTCATTCGAAAAGTCCTGTGAGTGCATATATTTGGTGGGCCTAATTTGTCCTGCTAATGGTATCCAACTTCTCCTCTCCTTCTGTGCAGGTGTTCCTTCTGTTCATACTATATCTGAGCTGCGGCACACTCCCACGCTTATAGGAGTACCACAGTTACACTGAGCTTGAAAAATGGATACCGCAGGCTTAGTTGAAGCCCTGTAGTCTTTGGGTAACCAGATATAATCTATGGCGGCTTCTGTCCATGACTTGCAGACCAACAAAGCCGCTGTACAGCAATGTTTGCTTGACCTTCAGGCTGGCCGCACCCCAAGCATGTGCCCTCTGCCCCCGGTCTTGATCCTGAACCCAGGATCCCATTGTTGGAGAAGTTCCATGGGGACCGCGAACGCTGCAAGGGCTTTGTCATGGCATGTGACCTCCTGTTTTCTCTACAACCTTGCACCTATTCAACTGATTTCATCACGACGCGCACGATGATCACCCTACTCACTGGGGAACCGCAGGCCTGGGCGCACGACCTTTAACAGACCCACAGGCCTCTGCTGGCATCCTGGTCAGCTTTTCGCCAGGCATTGGCCTATTTGCCTTCGCTTTACCACAAATTCAAAGACATCTTTGATGACAAGGGGGCTGATTCATTACATCCTCACTGCCTTTATGACTGCCCCATTGATCGCCTTCTGGGTGCCCCCATTCATTACGGGCGTATTTATCCATTGTCTGTGCCTGAACTGGTGCATCTCCAGATATATCTCTCTAACAGCCTGAAGAAAGGATTCATACATCCATCTACCTCTCTGGCTGCAGCAGGCATCTTTTTTATCACTAAGAAGGACAGAGGTTTATGGCCATGCGTAGACTAAAGAGACCTGAACAAGGTCACGATCAAGAATTGCAACCCTTTGCCGCTCATACCGGAGACAATGGAACATCTGGCCTCTTCCAGGATATTCTCCAAGACTGACCTAAGAGGGGCCTACAAACTGATGCAGATCAGACAAGTCGATGAGTGGAAAACCTCCTTCCACACCAGGTATGGCCACTTTCAGTATCTAGTCATGCCCTTTTTGCTCTGTAATGCCCCTGCTACATTCCAGTATTCTATCAATGTTGTATTTCGGGATCTGGACCTCTTTGTCATCATCTATTTGGATGACATCTTAGTGTTCTCCTTCTCACCCTCAGAGCATTGGTTCCATGTGAGCCAAATCATTCAGCTCCTCCATTGCCATTCATTGTACGCCAAACTGTAGAGCTGCACAAGCCATAGCTCTGCACAAGATCTCCGCAGTTCTGGAATGGCCAACCCCTACTTGTGTCAAGGAGGTGCAGCGTTTCGTGGGTTTTGCAAATTTTTACTGGCGGTTTAACTGCGGTTTCTCATAAGTGGTTACTCCTCTCACAAGCACCAAGAGATGGCTCCAGTGGGCTCCTTCAGCCCAAAACCGCCTTCGAGCATCTGAAGACACTCTTTGGGGTAGATTTAAAGGTTTGCATTAAAACAGCTGTTAAATAAAAAAGAAACACATTGCCCGCAAATGATTTGCATTGGATTCGACAGGTAGTCTACAATAATAGCTAACGAGTGTAGGCACAACAAAAACACATAACACAAAAACCTGTGTTGCACCTTTTTTCGCATCACCACGCATCATAATCACCCGATAAAACACGACTTAAGTCATCTTATAGCACAACGACCGGTGTTGTCTGGCAACCCTGATTGATGCACAAACAAATTCAAACCTACAGCCAATCAAAAGACCCCAAAGTATCAAAACTGTTCAAATACACCTATATATACCCAAAAATAATGTTCACACCTTGTCTGTGTTTTGAGTTTTGGTGAGCTAGCGTACAGGACTCAAGAGGGGAGGATAGCGATTTGAGCAAGGAAGAGAGGAGCTGACATTGGGGGTAGAAGGAGTTTTTGAAGTTTGGAGAGAGGAGAGCATTGCACTTCATTTGACACCTATCACACCTTTGCACATATTACATACACCCATACAAACACAAACACATACACACACATAGTCTTTTTTTATAACACATTACACATATTTATGCTTTATTTTTTTCAGTGTGAATCAGTGAGTGACAGAGTGTGACAGAGAGTGAGTGGGATCGAGTGTGTCTGTGAGGACCTGTGTGAGTGTCTGGGTGTGAGTGGGTGAATGATGGTGAGTAGAGGAGAACAGGAGAGAGGGATGGGAAGAGTAGTGGAGCAGGAGGAGGAAGGTCAGGAGGGCATCCTTGCTGAGAGTAGGAGTTGGAGAGGGAGATCTGCAGGGCAGAGGGGGACCGGCCCAGAAGAGCAGGCACACTGAGGGCCGGGACAGATGTGTCAGTGGGATGAGGGGTACTTGTTGGGGAGCACCCTACACATTCAGGGGCAGAGTAGGCAGGACACTCTGGTTCTGACACTTCGCAGGCCGGAGCTGAGGAGGAGAGGCTCAGGGATCCTCGCTACATGGAAGAGGAGAACAGGGCTCTCATGGAGGCTGTCTTTGAGAGGAAGAGCATCATCTTTCCAAGGGAGAGGGTCCCTGGAATGGCTGCAAGGAGGAAGGCAGCCTGGAATCAGATCTGCAGCAGGGTGAATGCAGTGGCCAGCTGTAGATGGGACATGGATGCCGTCAAGAAGAGATGAGGCTACAGTAAGAGGGTGTTGAAGAAAAAGATGGGGGATGCCGCCCTGTACGCCCAAGGCATTGGAGGTGGTCCACCTGTACACATCATCTTCAGCAGATTGGAGGAGAGGCTGCAGCATACTATGTCGTCCACTGTTGTTGAGAGGGTCCCTGGAGGATCGGACACTGGGGAGGAGCCTCCTCATTACCGGTAAGTGCATATCACATAACCACATCTACCGACATAACCATCACACACAAACACAGTCACACATCAACACATGCACATTATTCATCCACACAACTGCACCAACACAGCACCCTGAGGGTTAAAAACAGGACACAACACAAGCACAAATGGGAAGGTTTGACCAGGCCCAAACCTGTCCAAGTCCCAGTTCAACCCTCTTGTTGCTGTGCTGATCACAAACAATCCACACAAACCATGCTTCACCAAATGTTGTCTGTTAAACATCATTGCTGTGCCTCCACAATGTCACCCATGTACCCTCAGGGAAGTCAGCACATAACCCCTTGAGTGCTAGAGGAATTATCAATGCATTGCACAAAGATGCTTTGGCAACCCCTCTGGTACTCAATGGGTTAACCGACAACAAACACAAGTCAACAGGGGACATTCACTAAGTGTTGCAAAAGAGATGATGGAGTGAAGTTAACTCTTCCATACCATCACTTCATCAATTCCCATGTTAGTCTATAGAGACAGTTCAATAAAATTGATCAAGTTATTGAGGTGTCATTGGATAGACTCCATAGAAAAACATTGGATATGGAGAAATTAAATGACTGGAGAAGTCATCCTTTCCACTTTACCTCCACTTCATAAGGTCTTACTCACCGCTCACTGAATCTCAATAAAGATGGATGAGGAAGAACATCACAGTGCCACTGAGACTAAATGGCTGTATGTGCAACACACAGGCCTTGAGATAACCAACATTGTGAAATTAAAGGAGAACCAAGTAGGCCTTGGTGTTGTGTATGCAATCATTTACCCTCACTTGAATTGTCATATCATACATTTGGTTTTCAAATGGATCCTCAGCAGTGGTGATGCCATGGATGGATGTTAAACCATCCACTATTTGCAGGATACACATGGGAACCAAATGTCAACCACTGTAGGTGGCACATCAACAGGTCATGATTGATGGATATCTCTGATTAAGCAAGGCTGGGTTACTCAGAAAGATGGAGCGACTGATCCAAACAGCAACAGGCCTTACTCAGAGAAATCCTTCAATACTTACCTGATTTGTGCCTTGGAGGAATGAACTTGGAAAAACCTCATGTACAGGGTCCTGTCAAGTTCATCAGTCTGCGATTGCCAGGGTGGTATCTCATGCATCTCAATGCAATGCATAGGATACCATCATGACACTCAGAGATTTACATGTCAATTACATCATCTGGCATTCATTCTGTCACTGCCTACATTACTAATCACACTATATCATTTCCCCACAAAGCGTACAGGCCGGCAACACAGCAGGATGACTTGGAGGAGGAGGCAGACACATCCACTGGTGAAGAGATTCCTTTTAGGGAACAAGAGGAGGGGACCAGCAGCTGTTCACCTTACCCATCATCTCCACCAGCTTAACAACCTTCTGCATCACCCACTGCACCACCACCTTCTGCAACTGCTGCACCACCTGCTCCCCCCACTATTAGGACAGGATGTACCAGGGGAAGTCGATGCAGCCATCCACCACTGGAGGGTACTACCCTGCTGCAGCACCACCACCACCAGGAAAGTCCAAGACTCTGGCCACCGCTCAAAATTGGGCGATATGCCCATCAGTTGGACATACCCTCCTGCACAGCTCCCCAGTATGGGCCCAGGTACAATCTGAGGTGGGCACCAAGCAGCTACCAGTGGCCAAGGTATGACCCCTGACAACTGGAATATGAACATCTGGGCCTGATTGGGGATCCCCAGCACACTCAACCGAGGGAAGACTTCATCCCACCACCACCGCCACAGAGATCAGTGGGCAACTAGGAGTCCGTGGATTTGCTGGGCATATGGCCGTCATCTGCAACTTCCTCTCCACTAGCACCAGCCTCACCAGCAGCCTCACCAGCAGCCCTACCAGCATCACTACCAGCAGCCTCACCAGCATCACCACCAGCACCGCCACCAGCAGCCTCACCAGACACATCCTCCTCCAGCAGTGTACGCAGCAGTGGGGTGGAGGTGGAGTGTAACGGATACCGCTGCCACCCAGCCTTGGGTGACTCCGTTAGTCGCTGCTTCCCTCGCTCTGGAACAGGAAAACTCCACCAGCTTCTCCCAAGGTATCCCAATCGCCAGGCAGGACTAGTGTCAGTATAACAAGAACTCTCCCAGCATACCAGCAGCTTAACCTCACCAGACAACACTTGTGTAGGTTAAAACAAGAACTGCTTTATTTGGACACAAACAAGGTTTATATACAGGTTTGTGATCACAGTCAACCAATAGCAAATAAGATTCACAACACCACCAGTCTTGCTGAGACTTAAATACATTAACACACAATAGAATACAAAACACACAGCCCTCTATCAGGTCTGCTCAGGTAATTACATCAGTAACTGACATAATACAATCAGTTTCACAAACCAACAAATGGAACCACATAACCCCAGGAAACCTACTTTGCATTTAAACAATAACACAGCACACAATGGGTGAGGCAATAGGACATTTGACTCCCAGTCTCCAGATACTGTCCCAGGTAGTCACTGCCCCACCCCCAATACATAATAGGGTCTCAGGCCTAGTGCCACCCTAGAGTCTGGCTGACACCCTTCTCCATTCTGCAGTTTGGCCCATGATTCTGTATGGCCAAATGGCCGCTTCCAGTCCAGGCCCAGTGGTTCCTGTGACATTTCTCCCCCTTGTCCACCTCCGACAGCCACAGCATGATCCACACGGGTCATCTCGCTGCTGTCTGGAGTGGACACATAGTCTGCTAGTGCAATGTCCGCACAGTACTTGTCCCCAGCCAGCCCCTATAGTCCTGGGGTCTGTCCAGCTTTGCACCCTGCACCTCCAGGTACAGGGTGACTTAGACATAAGATGCCTTGAGCCGGAGAGGCCATCCAGCCCCGGATCCGGTACACAGGAGTCTATGACCCAGTAAAAACCCCCGCCCAAACAACAGTGCGCTCCCAGTCAGCACATTACCGGAATCTCCTCTGCTGGCTAAGGATGATGAGAGTGGGTGGTAGAGTTGCTCTGGATACTGGGGTGAGAGTATACAACACTCCATCTCCTCCTGGATCTCGCTCTGCTGTAGGGTAGTGGTGCAGCCAGCACCCGCTCCCTGGGGCAATTGCTCAGATGGACAGAGGCCAGCGGCGCTCTGCCCTGTTGTCAGCTCTTCCGCTGGGTATCTTTCTCCTGGTGGCACCTTGGGTGCTTTAACCTGCCGCTGGGAAGAGAGGTTAACTACCTCCCCTCTGAAAACACAAATCTCCCGCTGGGGAGGGAGGACTGCAACCTCCACTCCCAAGACCAGACACAGCTGCTGCTGTGAGGGACTGACTGCACCATCCCTTGGAACACTGCACCTTGATGCTGGGACATCCTTAAAGGAAGGGGTAGCAGCAGCCATAGCTTCACCTGCTACCTGCTGACCTGACTGTAACAGCTCACTGGAGTCAGTCTCAATGAAAGGGGTAGCGGTGGCCGTAGCTTCACCTGCTACCGGATGACCAGACTGTAACAGGTTGCTGGGGTCAGCCGTAGGAAGAGTCCACTCTTCTGCTTGCAGGGTGCCCGTGGCGGCCGCAGTCTCCTCCATGGCACCCTCAGTGCCCATACAAATCTGCCGCTGGGGAGAGAGATCAACTACCTCCGCTCCCTGTACCTCCGTCAGCCGCTGAGGAGTGACGTCAACTGCATCCCCTCCTAGAACCCAGCTCCTTACTGCTGAAACAGTCTTAAGTGAAGGGGTAGCGGCGGCCGTAGTCTCACCTGCTACCCGCTGACCAGACCATAACAGGTCGCTGGGGTCAGCCTCAGGAAGGGTCCACTCTTCCACTGGTAGGGTGCTTGTGGCGACCGCAATCCCATCCACGCCCCCACCAGTTACACAAGCCATCTGCCGCTGGGGAGAGAGGTCAGCTACCTCCTCTCCCTGTAACACAAACAGCCGCTGGGGAGTGATGCCCACCGCATCCACCCCCAAAATACAGCCCCTCAATGCAGTGGGGACATCCATAACAAACAGGTTAGCGGTGGCCGTAGCTTCACCTGCTACCCGCTGACTAGACCATAACAAGTCTCTGGAGTCAGCCTCAGGAAGAGCCCACTCTTCCACTGGTAAGGTGCTTATGGCGACTGCAGTCTCATTCACGGCACCTTCAATGTCCATGCAAATTTGCTGTTGGGGACAGGTGTAAATAACCCCTTCCTGGAGGTCCTGACACTCAATCTCAAGTCCCCACTCCTGGGTTACGAGATCCTCCAGCTCTCTCCATACTTCAGGTATTTCTGACACACCCAGCTGCACGGCTTGCCTGTCACGGATCTCCCAGAACCGGCTTTCACTGCGACTGCCAAAGTCCGACTCCTCTGCCCTGGCATGCCACAACGAGCTAGGACCCCTGTAGGCGAAGCCGCGGCACGGGAGAGGAGTTTTGGGGAACCCGAACCATTCAAATCCTGTCCTGTCGCAGAAAGCGCCATACTGGAGATCCAGGAAAATAACATCTTCAATCCAGGATGCCAGTACCTCGCTTGCCCTGCGGTCCAGACTCGGCCCGAGGATGCAGGAGCTCCACTGCTGTCTCTCCCTCTCATGCCTCTCTGCATAAGGGATGAAGCCCTTGGGGGAGAAGGAGTATCCCTCTGTATCTAGTGTGGCCCGCCGTTGTTCATTGCTGGATAGGGCTTGGCAAAACATAGCCTCTGTCTCAGTCTCTGACATGCTGGAGCCTGCCGGTGGAGAGCTGCTGCTTCGGTCTGGTGAGTCAGCCGTTGCTTCCACTGCTCCCCTACACTGTTGCTGAGCTGTGGAGACCGGGGTCAAACCAGGTGGCTATATCTCCCCCTGGATGCTGGTCTCCCTGCGCTGCTGAGTCCGGGGTCAAGCCAGGCGGCTATATCTCCCCCTGGATACTGGTCTCAGTTTCATTCCTTGGCTTTATCAGTTTCAGGCAAAACGATCCTGGTGGTGCTGACTTGTATGTTCCAAAAACCAACTGGGAAGCATCCCACCGCTGCCACCAATGTAACGGATACCGCTGCCACCCAGCCTTGGGTGACTCCGTTAGTCGCTGCTTCCCTCGCTCTGGAACAGGAAAACTCCACCAGCTTCTCCCAAGGTATCCCAATCGCCAGGCAGGACTAGTGTCAGGATAACAAGAACTCTCCCAGCATACCAGCAGCTTAACCTCACCAGACAACACTTGTGTAGGTTAAAACAAGAACTGCTTTATTTGGACACAAACAAGGTTTATATACAGGTTTGTGATCACAGTCAACCAATAGCAAATAAGATTCACAACACCACCAGTCTTGCTGAGACTTAATTACATTAACACACAATAGAATACAAAACACACAGCCCTCTATCAGGTCTGCTCAGGTAATTACATCAGTGACTGACATAATACAATCAGTTTCACAAACCAACAAATGGAACCACATAACCCCAGGAAACCTACTTTGCATTTAAACAATAACACAGCACACAATGGGTGAGGCAATAGGACATTTGACTCCCAGTCTCCAGATACTGTCCCAGGTAGTCACTGCCCCACCTCCAATACATAATAGGGTCTCAGGCCTAGTGCCACCCTGGAGTCTGGCTGACACCCTTCTCCATTCTGTAGTTTGGCCCATGATTCTGTATGGCCAAATGGCCGCTTCCAGTCCAGGCCCAGTGGTTCCTGTGACATGGAGTGCCTGGTGCTACAGAGTCAGGGAATCCCAGAGCACCAACAGGTACATCAGAAGGCTCCAAAGGTATTCCCTGAGGAACGCTGCCAGAGTACAAGCCAGCATACATGCCCTGGAGGTACAGCACACAGTGCTGACTGTAGAGCTGCGTCAGTACCGTACAGGGATGATGGACATGATGGGGCAGCTACTGGTGGAGTTCAGAGGCCACAACTGCAAGGAGAACCTGCATCTGGAGAGGGAGCAGTGGTTGACAGAGGGTTACACTGCACCCACCTCTCCTCAAGTGTGACCCCTGAAACAACACCAAGGGTGCAAAGGGTGACCAGGCAGTCAGCCAAGGGCATCCATGTCTGGCACCCAGTCCAAGGTCCCCCACAAAAAGAAAAAATAAACAGCTCAACTTGTTATTTTCCCCCTAAATAAAACAAGCACTTCTGCATTTTAATCCTGTCTGATATAGTTTGCCAAGCAATGCAGTGAACACGACTTCTGCCCAGGTTACATGTTTGTAGAATGTTTCAACATGGGTTCTCACACACAACGTTGTCCAAAATCAACTTGCAATCCACCACTCGAGCCAAATAACATGACAGTATTGTATGACCATGGTGTGGGTTGGATTTGAACAACAGAGATGTGATCGTCAAATTTCTAAGCTACAAAGACAAAGACACCATCTTCCAAGCGACTAAAAACAAATTTCCTGTGCTCTATAAGGCTAACCAAATTGCTGTGTTCAGTGATCTCTCTCCTACAACTTTACGCTGACAAAGGGACCTGAGACCCATCACCTCGGCTCTGAGGAATCAACAACTTAAATACCGGTGGGGATTTCCCTTGACCCTGATCGTGCACAAAGATGGACATACCCACTTCCTGCGGTATTTTGAGGATTGTAGAGCATTCCTGTCTGCTCTGAACGTCAAGATCCCTGATGCGGACTGGCCTGCTTCTCACCCACAAAGTCAACTTTCTTGGGGGGAACAAATGGAGATATCATCCCCCTGGCTCTCAATTCCAAAGAAACGAAGGGTTCTGGGCTCTCCATCTACATCGTCCAGTGTTGGCAAGCAAGCCCGCCAAGCCCCAGACTAACTGATTCATAGACATATTTGCCTTTTCTGATCCTACAGTCATTTGTATAATGTTATATTATTTTCTTTGATTGAAAAATTTGAGTGGCTTAGTACATCTCAACGGAGTGCTTTGTCCCACTCCTAGGGCCATATGGTTTAACTATATTTGGCTCAGATCTTACATAATACTGACCTAACACCTGCTGAGATGCTACTAGAGGCCGCTGGCTTCTCCCGTACTTTCCTTGGCCTGTTAGAATCTGTATCTCTTCATCAGTATTTCTTACTTACATTTACCTTAGTATAGTATACAGTGATGGGGACAACACCCTAATTTATATTGATTTCTGATCGTTATTACCATATTTTAGTCCCGTACTTAATCTGTATAGACTAGTGGTCTGGAATGACTATTAACAATTGGGTTAATTATACATACAGTCTTATTTCTATTTCGACATACCTTCCCAGTTACTCACAAGTGGGTTTCCATCTCCCACTTTGATAGATTGCACGAGTTTGTTTATCCCAGCGTTTGAGAAGTGTATAGTTGGGTCGAATGCATTCTCTGGGACTATACTGGTGCTATTCTCTAGGCTACCTCTAATCTCCATCTCTCACCTTCCATTTTTGACGTTAGTAGCAATTAGAGGTATGATCCAACATGAGACTGGAATTTGCCACCTATACACATGTATATGTAAATGAAAAAAAGGGGAAAAAATAATATATTGTCAAAAATAATAAAATTCCATTCTATCTGTATTCTGATATATATAGGTGTTCACTTCGCTTTTCTTTCTAACTTGGTATGACGATGTGGGTGTGAAGAAACAGGAGGTTAAACTTTCATGTCCCTGTGATATATGAGGACTGTGGGATTACATGGACATTCCAGCAATACATATGTTATGGACTTTTCCTATCTCAAGTCCTTTGAACTCAACCTCGCCATCTATTGGATGAACCTTGCATTGCAGCATTGTGCTATGCACTGCCATCTATTGGTTGAACCTTGCATTGCAGCATTGTGCTATGCACTGCCATCTATTGGTTGAACCTTGCATTGCAGCATTGTGTTATGCACTGTCATCTATTGGTTGAACCTTGCATTGCAGCATTGTATTATGCACTGCCATCTATTGGTTGAACCTTGCATTGCAGCACTGTGCTATGCACTGCCATCTATTGGTTGAACCTTGCTTTGAAGCATTGTGCTATGCACTACCATCTATTGGTTGGTGACCTACATTGCAGCATTGCTGTGTTCCGTGCGAGTATGCAAATATGTCAGTGTTGCATTCTGGGACCTTCAGTTTCTCTCCAATGTTTTCATTATACTCCCCCATCCTACACCCTAAAACTGTTATACCATGTTATGTTTGTTGTATGTCTTGTCTCCTATGTATTAATATATTTGTTATATTCATGTCACCACAAGTTAAATGAAGGCTGTGAAAGGCCTGGTATTCCATTTCAATAAATTTAGGTATGTTTTCCCTACCTCTGAAGTAGATGTTTAGGCTCTGTTATTGGGAGGTTGGGGATTGATGACACCAGGCCTGTGTAGCCAAAAGCGCCTTCTTAAAGGCGGTGTCGTCTTACCAGTGGAGAGTTCCTGCCAGGAGGAGGCAGCAGCGTCACAGTGGGGTCTGAACCCTGCTCCGCAGTGACCTGTTCCAGTGGGTAGAAGTGCGAGTCCCTAACCAGGTCACTGCTGTCCATTGGGCTGGCTGCACCTGGAGATCTTTCAATCCGGTTGACCGCTCCTCCTCTGGGTAGTGCAGCTAGATCCAGTGGCAAATGGCCTAGGTCTGTCCGGTGGTCCTCTGAGGCCGGTTCTGTGTAAATCACCTGGTAGACGCCCCCCTAATGCTACAGGGGCGGGTGCCTGCCATGGGGGGCCATCACAGTGGGTGCAGACAAATCGTACTGAACCATTAATTTGGTGGTGAGAGCACTGGCTATAACCAGGGTGTTGGGACATTCCTTTATTGGGCTCTCTGTTCCTTTAATCACTAGTCAAATAATAGTAATATGCTATGTTAATGTAACCTTGGTTAATTATACAATGTTAAGCCATAATTGGCTTGAATATGTTAGGACTCATACTCCCTCCTCTCCTGTTGGGAGAATGCCTCCTACTTTTATAATAGGCATTGGCTGTTTTTTCTTTAACTACAAATTTGTTGGTTGGTTTTTGATCTACTGTTTTTCCTATTCCTGAATCGCATTGATCCTTGGGTGCAGGGGTACTCTCTCTAGCCTACATTTCTCTTTAATGACACCATTTTTTCCAGTGTTGGTGGAAGAGATCGGGGGGTTAGAGTCTCTATCTCTCTCAAGTGTACATGTATGTTTCGGGAAAGGGCTGATGCCCTATATTCTCCCGGACTCTAGATTTCCTTTTCTATTCTTTTTTTTCTTCTGTCTCCTCCCCATTTTCTCTTCTCCCTTTCTTCCCCTCTCTCCTCTGGATGTCATTCCTCTAACCTATATGCTATTGATACAGACCTGGGCTTCATCAGAGACCTCTCCTGGGGCTCTAGGACGGTCTACACATGTTGTTCTGCCCACAGCATTAGGGTTTTATGACAAGTCTATTTCTTCCTACTCCTGATGGCTTCCACTGATAACCAAACTTTACGCATTATTACACAAAATGTGAAGGGTCTCAATTCACCGCTAAGGCAGTCGTTAGTGTTGAAGGAATTGAATAGGATGAAATGAGATATAGCCTTGCTGCAGGAGACACATCTTAAGAGGTCTCTTCCTCATACACTGTGTAACAGGCATTACACCACATCATTCATGAGTTCCAACTCGGTTAAAAAGAACGGCATAGCGATTTTATTCCATAAAGATGTTGTCTTTCAACACAAAGCCACCTTTACTGATAGGGAGGGTCGACTGCTGTATGTTAAAGGCTTTATTGATGGATGTCTACATACTTTTGCATCTATATATGCCCCTAATACACAACAAATTTATTTTATCCTTAACGCGCTTGATTCTCTATCACTATTTCAAGAAGGCACCTTGGTATTTGGGGGTGACTTCAATCTCCCCATGGTTTCTGCTTTGGACTGTTCTTCTGACTCGTCCTCATGAAAACAATCCCTCCTTTGATATTTTGCAAAGACTATTCACTCTTTTAGAGTCCTAGACACATGGCGTCTTCTCAATCCTACTGCGAGGGATTACTCGTTCTTTTCACACCCTCATTCCCACGATACCAGAATAGACTATATTTTCATTAACCACTCTTCTATGCAGTCTCTAGTAGAAGCTCACATGGGCAGTATTACGTGGTCAGACCATGCTCCGGTTATAATGAACCAGTCGGATTGCAGCGGTCCTTTGTCTCTCCAACTCCTATTGGATGGGATTGGAGCCTCCTATGCTAAGTTAATTTAATCACTGGTGCCTTTTGTTCTAATGTTTATTGTTCTATTGTTTTATTGTTCTTGGCTGTGTATAAAAGAGCGTGAGGTTTTGCAATAAGGTGTGTTACTGCTTGGAACTCCGAAAGAGTGTGTCTCGTTATTAGGGTGGTGTAAAGAGTCCTCTCTGACTCCCATCTAAGGGCTAGATACTTTGGGCTGAATTCACTAGACTCCACAGCGGGAACCGAGATCGAGAACCTCGATTTTGACTACTAGCCTAGTCGACCACGCTGGGAATGCTGTATTCAACCCCCGTCGGGTTTTGGCAACGGAGTTCAACTCTTCGACTCCTCGTTGAACCTGGAAGGTTCGACTCAACGCTGCTCGTCCTCGACAATCCCATGTTCGACATCTGGCTTGCACCCTCCGGCGAGGTCGAATTGCACTTCTTTCCCTGTTCACCGGAATGTACAGCGCTAACTGAACGAGGGCGAAGAGGAGGAAATTGGCACGATGGAGCAGGACAACCCAGTGTCCTTTAACCTCCATTATACTGGTGGCGAGCGGTGGGATTTCTCTCCTTCTTATGACCAGCAGGTAGCACAGTCGGAGGAACATGGCTGACTACTATAAGCAGCTACCACTGGCTACCCTACAGGAGTTGATTGCCCGACAAGGAAGCAGCACCACGGGACTAAAGAAGCAGGAATTGGTGTTGATCCTTCAAGCTTTTGATGACGAAACAGCACGTTTGGCGCATATCACTGATTTACCCACAGAAGACAGTCCTAGTCCTCGCATCTGGAATCGATGCAGCGGCCGGAGTGGTATGAGGACCCAGTCACTAGGAAGGTTATATGCCGTGTGCAGTTTTATGGACCAAATCGATCTCAAGGAAGTCGTGGATTGTATCATGGGCATAGCAGAGGCGGAGTTTATGTCGGAACTGACCCAAGCACAGGCACCTGCTCCCAGCCCTGCTAGTGAAACTCGGTCTGGATGGCAGTTTTCACAGCATACCTTTGTACCCTTTTATGATAAAAAAGGAGATATTGATGGCTTTCTACAATTGTTTGAGAAGCAGTGTACCTTACTACACATTGATCCCCAGGACTGGGTTGCTATCCTGTTGGGTAAATTATCAGGGAGAGCCGTGGAAGCCTATCAAGGCATCCCAGAGGCAGACAATGATAAGTATCCGTAGATGAAAAAGTGGTTATTGCAATGATATGCAATCACACCAGACACATACCGGAGGAAGTTCAGAGACAGCAAGAGTCAGGAGCATGATACCAATGTGGAATGGGCTTATGTTTTCGAAAGGGCTTTGAGTAACTGGATGCAGGGCTGCCAAGTGCAAACCTTGGAGGAGTGCGGCCAACAGATTCTGCTAGAACATTTTTATCTGAACCTGAAGGATCCTATAAGGGACTGGGTGCAGGATCAGGAATCTTCCACCCTCACCATGGCCACCCAGTTTGCAGATATATACGAGGATGCCCGTAGGATGGTTACCCCACAGTTTCCCAGCACGGCGGTGTCCTCTCGCTCTACCGGGGGGCTTCCCAGACGGATTCAAATGGACCCCTTTGCTCCTTCCCGTCCGGGCCCTGGAAACCCCCCATGGCCACGCTCACCTTCACAACGATTTGGGAACTCTGGGCCAGAATGTCACTTGTGTCATCAGAGAGGGCATATATAATGTTATTGCCCCAATACTCGCACCAGACCCCCCAGACACCCAGGGGCTCCATTTCAAGCCCTTCACAACGACCTCAAGTGCGACAAGTCCATTATCTAGCAGACAAAGGGTCCAGTGATTATTGATCAACCAGGGGATCTGATGAGGATGGCTGGCCCGCTCCTATGGAAATAGCAGTTTTGACCAAAGAACCCAGCAACTGGGGCAAGTATTAAGAGGTGTCTCTAGCGCAAGGAGCAGGAACAGATAACCAGCAGCACCCCATCCAGACCGTTCACCTGAACGGGGTGTCCAGCCAAAGAACTAAGAGACGACTATTACCCTTGTCCAGCCACATTGCATGGCCCCTTGCTCCCGCATTGACCAAGTGGTGGAAGTGTGTGTTGCGGGGGGCTGGATTTACCAGATCCCTATAGCTAAAGTACACTTGGATTGGGGAGCGGGCCAGGAATCCCAGATTGTTGGAGTCATGCTTGCTTGGATTGCCGGCAGAAGTACTATTGGTCAACGATCTGGGATACTTACAAAGTCGGTTCGCCCCAGAGGAAGGTCCAGAGGATTGCCAGGTTCTCACCAAGGCTCGGACCAGACAGACGATGGTAAGACACCCCATTGACTCACCCACACCCCCTAGTGATGATCCTCCGATTACGTGGTTACCTCCCGATGTTTTCCGAACTGCCTTAAGGTCTGACACCACCCTGCGGGGGTATAGGAACCTAACTGACACAGCAAAAACGGGCCCCCGGGGAGAGCAGTTTACTTGGGTTAACGACCTCCTGTATAGAAAGACTCTAACCCATTGTCAGGGTACCACTCAGGTCACCCACACACAACTGTTAGTTCCTTCCCAACATCGGGCTTCCCTTCTACATCTGGCCCATAAGACTCCCTTAGCCGGCCACCTGGGCGCACAGCGCACAGAATACCAGCTGACCAGGGCCTTCTTCTAGCCTGATCTGTGCCACACCTGCAACATTTGGGGAAGCGAGGGGATAGACCACTAGTGCAGTTACAACCCTTACCCATAATCGGGGAGCCATTTCAGAGGGTCGCGGTCAACATTATAATTCCCTTGGCCCGGCCCAGTCGCACGGGAAAGAAATACATCCTCACCATAGTAGATTTTGCCACGCGGTATCCAGAGGCAGTAGCTCTAGCCAACATTACCGCTGAAACAATAGCAGATGTCCTAGTAAAGGTGTTCACCCATGCTGGTTTCCCACAGGAAATCTTATCTGATCAGGGCTCCCAATTCGCATGCTGTTACACCAGCTCTGGAAGACTTGTGGTGTTAAGCTCTACACACCACGACGTACCACCCCCAGACCAATGGCCTCTGCAAAAGGTTCAATGGAACCCTGAAGCAGATGCTCCTGGCTTTCACCGACTCAAAGCGAGATTGGGAAAAATATTTGCCCCATCTCTTGTTCGTGTACCAGGAGGTGTCTCAGGAATCCACAGGCTTCTCCCCCTTTGAGCTTTTGTTCGGGCGGAGAGTGCAGGGACCTCTAAACCTCCTCTGGGAATATTGGGAGGGCAAATGTGAGTTGGAGGAAACCCTGGTGGTCACGTACGTCATGGACCTCAGGGACAAGCTAGAGATACTTATGGTGTTAGCCCACCAGCACCTTCAGGCTGCCCAGACGCATCAGAAGAGCCAGTATGATAAACACACCCGCAGCAAAGAATTCAGTCCCAGCCATCAGGTTGTTGCCCTACGACCAGTCAAACATAATAAGCTGCAGACAGCTTCGGAAGGTCCCTACACGGTCATAGATAGACAAGGGGAAACCACTTATATCATTGCTCAAGGGGCAACAGGATCAAACATAATAAGCTGCAGACGGGAAACCACTTATGTCAATGCCCTGAAAGCCTATCACCCCAGGGTGGAGGAGGCTTTGGCCATCTGCCTGCTGGAAGGGGACGACCCAGAAGAGCAGGACATCCCAGATCTTCTGGATCAAGTGCATAATGACAAGCCCTTAAACCCTCTCCCGTTAGGCTCCCACATGAGCCTCAACCAACAGCAGCAGGTTCAGGAGATAATTCAGAAATGGTCCGAACTGTTCTCGCCCCTACCTGGCCTTACATCCATCACACACCAGAAGATAGAAACCCCAGGGCAGGCCCTACTCCAGTTACCTGCCTACTGGGTTCCGGAAGCAGTAAAGAAAGACATGCAGAAGAAGATCCAGGACATGCTGAACCTAGGGGTCAATGACCCCTCCGGGAGTCCCTGGACCACTCCAAGTGGTGCTGGTTCCCAAAAAGAATGGCACCACCCGGTTCTGCATCGACTACCTGAGGTTCAATGACCGGACAGTCACCGGCGCATATCCCATGCCCAGGGTGGATGAGCTCCTGGACAGGCTCGCTGGCGCTGGCATTGACACAACCCTTGGGGGTACTGACAGATACCACTGGACTCTGGGGCGGTGGAAAAATTGGCCTTCATCACCTCCTATGGCACGTACCAGTTTAAGGTCATGCCATTCAGGATGAAGAATGCCCCGGCCACCTTTCAGAGGCTAGTGGACCATCTGTTGGCAGAGGTGCAAGAATTTGCCTGCGCCTACCTGGATGACATAGCCATCATCAGTGACACCTGGGAGGATCACTTGCTACACATAAAGGCTATCCTCGTTAGAATTCACCATGCAGGGCTCACTATTAGACCAGACAAATGCCAAGTAGGGATGGGGGAGATGCAGTACCTGGGCCACTGGGTAAGTAGCGGCCGCCAGTGGCCCAAACCCACCAAGGCAGCTGTCATGGTAGACTGGACCACACCGAAAACCAAAAAGCAGGTGCAAGCCTTCTTAGGTACCGCCGGTTACTACCGGAAGTTTGTACCCCAATATAGCTCCCCGGCCAAGCCCCTCAGTGACTTGACCAAGAAAGCCCTACCCTGGCAAGTTACCTCGGGACTGGAATGTGAACATGCCTTTGTAGCCCTGAAGGAAGCCCTGGGATGAGAACTTGTGCTCGCTGCACCGGATTTTAACTTCTCTTTTCTCATCCATACAGATGCCTCCAACTATGGACTCGGAGTGGTGCTAAGTCAGACCAACACAGCTGGAGAGGAACATCCGGTGGCATACCTCAGCAGGAAACTATTGCCCAGGGTTTCTGGAGACAATGGGCGGTTGCTCAGATGGAGCTTGGCACTACAGCCCTTTAATTTTACCATCCGCTGCCAGCCAGGGAAGGACAACCGGAATGTGGATGGTCTATCCTTACAAGAGGATGCATGACTTCCATCCCAGCACCCTCCTCCTTCAGCCAAGCCACGGATATACCTTGGCTTACGGACTAAAAAGGGGGAGAAATGTAATGGGCCTTAGGCCATTACTAAGAGGAGACAGTCCGTACCCCACACATTTAAGACATACTTGGCCACCGGGCACCCTGTGAAGGGGTTATTTCAGCACTGGGACTCACATTTGCTGACAGGTAGTCGACAAAAGACTGTATTTTCAACTCTAAGTCGTAGGCTTTTGGGTTCGCCAACTTTTAGTCAACCACGGGCGTTAGGATAGACCCTGAGTCGTAAGACTTCCATTTCGTTGAATGGACTCGGTAAGCAGTTATGGGATTGGTTGTCCACATGAGTGACGTCAGGAATGTTTACTCGAGGAATAGAACTGTGTCGACACCCAAGAACTTTCCGCCCATTGGTCGTTCTAATGGACCAGTCAGATTGCAGCAGACTTTTGTTGTCCCAACTCCCATTGGATGGGATTGGAGCCTCCTATGCTAAGTTAATTTAAACACTGGTGCCTTTTGTTCTAGGGTTTACCATTCTATTGTTTTATTGTTCTTGGTTGTGTATAAAAGAGCGTGAGGTTTTGCAATAAGGTGTGTTACTGCTTGGAACTCCGAAAGAGTGTGTCTCGTTATTTGAGTGGTTTTAAAGAGTCCTCTCTGACTCCCATCTAAGGGCGAGATACCTTGGACTGAATTTACTAGACTCCACAGAGGGAACCGAGATTGGGAACCTCGACTTCGACTACTAGCCTAGTTGATCACGTGCTGTGCTGTATTCGACCTCCGATGGGTTTTGGCAATGCAGTTCAACTCTTCGACTCCTCGTCGAATCTGGAAGGTTTGATTTGACGCTGCTCGCCCTCGACAATCCCGAGTTCAACATCTGGCTTGCACCCTCCGGCGAGGTCGAATTGCACTTCTTTCTGACTGGAAGACGTCAAAGAGGAGGAGAGTGGCACAATGGAGTAGGACAACCCGTTGACCTTTAACCTTCGTTATACACATTTCTAAGGAAAAGCTTCACAATAAATGTTTGTGTACGCTGTCTTGGTGGTTATGAAAGATACATGGCATCAGGCCTGGTCCTTGTTAGGAAAATGTAATTTTGCCTGCAGAATCATTCAGATAGGAAGTGTTCTTCCTAGGCCTTTTCCTCTTTTCATGGTGGGTTTTTGGAAACCCCATCACTTTACCTGGCTAGTGGCTAATAGAAGGTGTTAAGGCTGATTTGAGGGTATGGGACCACTTTCTGGTGGATTACAAAGGGAAATCCTTGTGGCAGTCCTCACCAGGGTCTAACTGGGAGATTCAGCACCACAAGAATATGGCAGAATCCTTTGGCTTTGAAGTATATTGGGCACGTGTTGGTATACAGCTGAATAATAGCTGGTGGTGGGGTTGTGGTCTCACAGCTAATTTAGTATTTCTTAAGCTGTTCCCTATCATTGTAGATCAGCAAATGTTGGAAGCCACCCCAATATGTTTTTCATTGGGACAACATGGGTGTGGTGGAGGTGATCAACAATTTGACAGCCTCTTGCATACCAGTCAAACTTGCTACAGTATCTGGTTTTGCAGAGTTTATAATTTAATTATGTTCCAATAGTTGTGAACACTGCAGCTGATGCACTCTCCCTCATTTCCAGAGGGGACCTTTCAGGAGCTGCAGCCTATGGCAGATGAAGAGGGTGTGGCATGCTTGGATTGCTGTGGGATCTTGGCTGGAAACAATAGCTTCTTGGGTACAGAAATAAGTGTCACTGGCCACATGAGTGAGGCCCAACAGACAATGATAGTTGCCTGCAAGGGGTATTGTTGCTGATCTGGTCTTGGACAGACCAGGGTCTGTCTTCTTCACCCATTTTGTTGTGAATAGCTGGGCTGGTTTTTGGATTTAAGTTATTTTAGTGGAAAGTTGTCACAAAGGACTTCTTCATTAGGATGGTGCTCTGAGGAATCAGGAATGTTCTCATTCTAGAGACAGGCTGGTCTCTTTTTCACTATTGCACCATTTGATGTCTTGTTACCAAGCATTTGTTCCTTGGCCTAAGAGGCAAGTTTATTCAGTTTGGCTTTCAGTCTGGCTTTCTTTCATGCAATGTGAACTGGAGTGCCACCAGGTCATATCGTTTTGGCCAGTGTCCTGATGTAGATGTGGAATTTGCTACTGCTGTTTTGACTACTGCTGAGTTGTTTAAGCAGCAGGATGATTATGCAGCTCAAAGGCAATTAAATCAACAACAGCAGTAACATGGGTTTTGGATGATGAATATTCCACTTACCATGACAGGCTGCAGTGATGTACCTGGGTCAGTTGCAGCACCATAACTAGCCCCTACCTCTTTAGGTATATGTGGAGAAAAGAAGACATTGGCCAATAATTCTTCTCCACCTGCCCCTTCTCCAAAATCAGGGGTGTGTTGTTGCTAGAATATACATTTTTCTGTTCAGAGCAGGAGCTGTATCTCTCATCAGCAACTGCAATGTTCACAGTGTGTGTGCGTGTGGTAAATAACACCTGGCACAACTCTATTCAAATACATGACACCAGAAACCATGTACTGCTGCTGTCTCTATGCCCCTTGTCCATACCCCGCTAAGGACACATGACAACTTGCTGACAGTTTAATAGTAATGATGAACCCTCCCTGCAACCAGCTTAGCATATTCTGCGGGATTGAATCTCCTCAGGTGCCGCTTGATGCCCTGCTTGTGATTTTCCTCCAGTACACTGCCATGTGCGGTCAGTGCACCACATAGTGTGCAATGGGTGGACACGAACTGCTACATCCTACCATCTACAGAGTGGATATCATTTGGCTGGGAAGGAAATAATGAATGATGTGGGTTGGCAGAAGACATAGTTACCTAGAGGAAGAAGGTGATGGTGAATTAGTTGTTTTGCTCGTTATTAAACTTCCAGCCTCTGCCTGGGTTTCTCTATTCTTCCTCCTCTTTGATCTCCGCCTCACCTCTTGTTGCCTTTTGGGAGGGTTAGGGGGTACAGCAACAGTGGTGCTTGATTAATGTGGTGGGTGTTTGGCTTTAACATGTTTGACATAAATGTCATGGTGTCTGTGTTTCATGTGTGTTATCAGGGAGCTTGTGCCAAGGCTTGTTCCCTCCTTTCCCCTTCTCACTGACTTGTCACAAATTGTGCACAGTGCCATTGTTGATGACTGCACTGTTCCTGTCCCAAGAGAAACATAGACTCACATCCATGACTTCAGGGGTGAGGGAAAATGTGGAGAAGAATGATCTCTTTCTTCTTGTCCTTCACATTCCTGTTCACTGTCTGGGGAAGAGGATGATGTTGTTGCTACTGCCTCAGAATTAGCACTGTAATTAGGACCAGGAGTATTGCTGCTGCTGTCAAGTTGACTCTATTCCCACTGTGTCCACAGTGGTCTGTGACACACTAGCCTGCTGCCCTTGCAACTCAGCAACAGGAGGAATTAGAGCAGTTGCAAATTCTGTAATTCCAACAGCTCGCTGCTGGTGGTGATGCCCACCCCCACCCCAATCTCCCATTCTTTCTCACTTTGGGCTAAAAAGGCCATCAATGTCTCTTCCACTCCAGCTTCTCCACCATCATCATCACCACACCACTATTCCCTCAGTGATGCTGCTGCTACTCTTTTACAGACATCTCACTGCTGTTTGGAAGAGGTGACAAGAAATGTGACAGAGAGTCCCCTAATGTCACACTTGCCATTCCTTGGTGACCTGAAGAAGGCAGACTGGCAGCACTAGCAGCAGTGCTCCTTATGGTGGTGGTAGTATTATTACTGTGCCTGATAGCCATTAATTCTGGCTTCTGCAGAATCATGTTCCACCTGGACATTTTTTTGGGGGAAGGGAACTCCCGGGATCTGAGGAATTGTGTGGGCTCCCTTGATCGCTGGTGAGGACGCTCTCAATTGTTTCCCCTACCACTTCCCTGATGCTATTCCCATCAGCTGCTTCACCATTATTGTTACTATTACTAACACGAACCACATCAATTTTAGCCCCTGAGTCTTCTTCCTCACTGTCACTAGTAATATGATGATTACCCCCTCCTTCACACCTAACATTAACAAGCTACTGGACCTTCTTAACCCTTTGAGTGCCAGAGGGGTACGCAACGTATTGCTTTCCAATGCTTTGCATACCCCTCTGCCACTCAAAGGGTTAATAGTAGTACTACTACTGCTTGGGGATGGCAAGTGTGACTTAAGGTCCCCTGCTGTCACACGTGGCATCATCTTCTCCTTCCCCCTCTCCTCAGTATTACAAGATACACTAGCAGCAGGTTCAGCACTGGTTGCAGCAGGTTCAGCACTGGCATCAGGCATAGTACTGGTTGCAGCAGGAGCAGCACGTCTGACAGCAGGCACAGCAATAGTGGTAGCAGTAGCATTGGCAGCTTGGTTGGCAGCAGGAGCAGCATGTCTGTCAGCAGGCACAGGCAACTAACCTGTCCTTCTCTCACTACTACCCCTTCTTCATTCCTTGACATTATTTTCCCCAAGATCCCTAGGGTTGATTTAGGGGGACTGGCCAGCATTGGTTCTGTAGTGCTCACTTCCTCCTCAGACTCAGAATCAGTGAACACATAAGGGTCCTTTCAGTTCCTCCTTTTATTAGTTTTAAACTTTCTCATAGTGATAGCAGTCACTATGAGCTTCTCCTGCCACAATTTTCCAAAAAAATCACAGCAGAACAACACAGCACGTCTGCCTCACTCTGTAGCTGCTTCTATTGTGTTTCACTTCCTGGAATATTTATAGCAAAAAGATGAAAAACACCTAAATCAATGGATGGAAACTTTCTAGCCACAGGAAAAATGTCAAAGAATTTTTGCCAATGGGTGAAAAATATGAAGATTTTAATCACTGGTTTCAAAGCGGATTTTCCAGCAAAACAGTGGACAACAACATGTCTTTTTCCCATATTTTTTCACGTGAACACAACGGGACCTTTCACCCACCCCTAATCAGGATGCCCAAACCAGGAAGACTTTAAAGGCTATCCTCCAATCATGCAGAAGATGAGAAGAGAAAAAAGCAGACAGAGTGACAACAGGCCATAGTTTTCTTTTAACGGAAGATTCTGCTGATTAGGGGCAAGCAGTTAATCCCAAGGCAGTTTGTCCTTGGATGTTGTACTTTTTCAGAAGCTAAGATGGCAGGTGTATTTATTACTTTGGGAGACAGCACTATGGATGGATGTCCTCTGACTTAAGTCATAGCTAGTTACTTTATCCATTTGGACATAGATTTGGGTCCAATGGAGCAACTGATGTTTAACTCTGTTTAAGGAGATAATTGTATGATAATATAAGTATGTGCCTAGGTAATTTTGGCCATGTGTGTGTAATTTAATAAGCAGTATCATTCTACAGTGATTTCATATTTATTTGTGTATGAAACATAAAAAGCTATGGCCTATTTTCATCCAAATTTCCTGTGTTGAGTATTTTATATGTATACCCTGTACCTGTGAGAAGTATTCCCTGCATGGGTAGGGTACCTGACAGGGAAGGGAAGCGTGTCTGGGTCATGGGTTTAGGGGTTGTTAGAATCTGTGAGTTGAGCTAGGGAAGGAAATCCAGAACACAGAGGAATATAATTTGTGGGCAGCCAGGCAGAGTGTGAACATCCACACACTCACCCTTTTTATTATGCTTCTAATGGGTTATTTAGTTATGGCAGGGCAGTTTGCCTTTGCTTGTATAAAGAGATGGTATAATTGTTTAGAAGCTAAAGCGGGAGGTATATTTATTGCTTAGGGAGATAACCCTAAGGCAGTATGCCTCCTGACTTTGGTCATGGGTACTTACGGTACCCATTTGGACCCAGGTTAGGATCCAGTGGGGTATCTGATATTTATCTTGGTTTAAAGAGAAAATTGTATGTTAATCTGGTTACACAAGTAAGCAGTATTAGGCAAGGACTGTTTTTAAGCATTTCATATTTATTTGTTTTATTTTATTCCTATACCTAAGACATGTTTTAACCACTTTTCAGGAAGGATTTTTTACCCACTTGTGATATAATAGGAAATGGCTTCAAAGTTTTATGCCTTCACCCGGATCAACAAAAAACAAGGGTGATATGGCAAAGGTTGAACGTGATGGAAGTATGTCTTTTTTCAGCTCCATCAACTATTTTACTATCTTTTAGTAAATAGTGTTTTAAATACTACACTGTTGGTTCCTCCCCACCATTTTTTTATACTAGTATTCATTACAGTTACAGTTTTAATATAATACTTTTAAAATAGTGCATGTTTAAATACTTATAAGGCTGTATATGTTATTTTATAATAAAATGAATTAATATACAACTATTTAAACAAGACAAACCCAATGCCACATTTAACATGAAGCAGATGGCATGCATTGCAATAATTATATTGTTTAATACACAGTGGTAACAAAATTAAAAAAGCCCATACTAAAAAGTAAGAATGACAGTTTTGCTTTGCTAACGTTGCTGAAATCCTGAATGTCAGCCAGTTCCTCCAAAAAACATGACACATGTTATGTTTTCTTAAAAATGCCTGTGTAAGAGTTGTTTACCTCTTGCAGCCAAGGGTAGAAATGACAGATCATTAATGAACTGATGTCAGGCTTCAGGCATTCCTCTTTCAAGAGACTGAAAAACAGCCTTTGTCCCTCCCAAAGACAAAAACAACTCGTATTGATTTTCTTGGTTACATTAAAACCCTGGACACTATGTTTTTTGCACAATCCTGTTCAAACTGGAATTTTTCATTTTAGGGAGGAGAACATTATACAGTCCAGATGTGAAAAAGAAAACAGATCAGAGATCTCACATAATATTTCTGGCATAGATGTATTTCTTTTTTGTTTTTTAAATATGCCATCAAATAAGATACATAATCATTGTGAAACTCTTTGGTTCAAAGACATAATAGGTAGATTTAATGGATATTATGGAATGGATTCTATTGCAGGTGATATGTTTATCCCTGGTTTTATCTTCACATTTCCCCATAGGCTTTAAAATATTGTTTCATAGATAAAATTCAAAGATTTTTCGTATGTTACATTTCCATAAATGTCAGTAATTGTGCAAGCTTTAATATGTATATAAAAAAAGAAATATTCATTTTAAAAATGATAAATTATATAATATATAAAACATGCAGCCCACTACATGTCAAAATCTTGCCCCTAATAAATTATACAGTAACTAGTGTAAAAGCCCATGTACATGAGCCAAGGTCCAGGTAATGTTAACCCTTTGAGTGCCAGATGCGTTGCCTACCGCTTGGGCACTCAAAGGGTTAAGAGGCCGCTACCTCACTGCTCCATGCAATGCAGTCTTGCGTCGTCTCAATCATGAGATGCAATCATGCGCAGTAAAGACCGCCCGAATTCGGGCAGTCTCTAGTGCATACCTCCCAACATTTCAAATTGCCAAAGAGGGACACTTGCGTTTTAGGGGGTATTGGTGGCAGTGTGGCTGGTGGGCAGGGCATAATCAAGAATTTTTAGGCTATTTCATGACCTGCTGAGACCTCCTTGTGTAACTTAATACTTAACTTATACCAAGACCAAAGTATTTTATTTACACAGCCTCATTTATAAACACATATACTGACATTTAAACAAACATTAATGTGAGTCTTATTGCTGTGGAGCAATGTGATACACTTATATGCACACCACACAATCTGATCTCCTAAAAAGAGGGACATCAGGGTGAGAAAGAGGGACAGAGGGATTTGGGTCTAAAAGAGGGACTGTCCCTCCTAAAGAGGGACACTTGGGAGGTATGCTACTGTGCATGACTGCATCGTGACAAACATTCTAACAAATTATTATATAGGATATGGTTAACGAGCAATGAGAGAAATTACTGGATGCAGTAAGTAAAAAAAAAATACTCTCAAAGCTGACCTTTCATTCAATGAAAAATAGCACCCATTCCCTTCTATGAGCACAAACCACATGTGAGCAGTTTGAAAAGCAAACATGATGTGTTTCAGCTGATCTCAGAAATGTACTAGGCCCACTGCCCACACTGGCTTAGAGCCTGCATTGGACTCACTACCCACTTTGGACTCATCACCCTCATTGATTTCCAGGTGAGTTTTAATTCCCACAGCAAAAGCATTCTTTGAATGCGCAATGTTCTCTTATGAATCAAGAGAGGAGTATACACGCACGGAGTTAATAGATATGTTTTACAACAGATACATATTTTTATTAACGAAACAGACCCTTTAGTAATCAACAATCAGCTGTATTTTTTATTAATTATTATTACTACTAAAAACATACACAGGGCTGGATTCATATCCCATGCACCCCTAACCAAGGCACATGGCCCTGCCCACAGAACATGCAAGGACAAATAAAAAAAAAGCTTTAAATGCTTGTTTGCATTACATTGCAATATATTACTTCTATCTAGCATCCAAGGAGTTAAATAATAGCCTATCCTATATTATAATTTGCGAAGGATGTTTGTCAGAAGCGTTCATGTGCAGTAGAGACGGCTGTGTGTGCTGCAGTCATGAAGTACAGAGTGCCCGTGCCGCAGCTTGAAGGTGCACAGAGGGGACTCCGGTCTGAATTCGGATCGCCCCGCTCCTTATCAGACGTGGCGCGGGTAGTCAGTACTGCACATGACTGCAGTGCTGCCAGTGTTGGCCCGTGTACAAGGGCTTTAAAACTAGTAACTGGATATAACACTGGTGCAGGGACACAGAGATTGCTTTGGCCACATCCACAAAAAGAATGTGGGTGTGGCCAGCACAGCTGAGGTGTCCAACAAAATTGTGAGCTTTATGTAGTTGCCTATTGGGAAATCTGGCCATGTATACAAACTTACATACTGTATGTCTATTAGTGCAAAAGTTAACCCTTTGAATGCCAGAAGAGTACCCCTCTGGCACTCAAAGGGCTAAAAAACAAATGTCTGCATACATCCAGTACTACAATAGTAATTTTGTAAACAAAGCTGTACACTGGGTAATTGAAAGACAGGCCTTCTTTATGCACATTTTTAATGACTTTATACAGTGATATTGTCCATTGCTTGTGGGCCACATTACTGTGTAACTGAGAATTACTGAGAAACATGGTAGTTGGATAAGTCTCTAGTGGTAAAACTATTCTAGTACAATCAGAGCAATGCATATTTCACAGCTTACAAAACTGAAGGGTCTTCATAGCTCCAAAAGCTTAACAGCATTTCATAAATAATATCAACTGCATTTTTCATGACAGAGTCATGTAAAATCATTGAGAAATTCTAATTTTCAGACCTGAAGGCATATTAACATGTAAATAATTTTCATATCAATGTAAATCCTTTTTACTCAAATTTTCAAATACTGTAGTAGTGGTAGTCACATAGTAGCAATGTTGCTGAGGACATGTGTCAATTAACATAAGCTTTGTAAGCACAAAACATGGAGGAGACAACTTTGCACAAAGCTAGTTAGTATAATACAACATATTTGACAAAAACGTATTTTTATTTATTACAATTTGCATTCATATCCTACAATTTCAAGAACCACTACTAACAAATTTCACCTTTCTTGTAACAGTATGCATTTACTAAGGGAGGTTTCTCTGGTTTACTGTTTATTACATAGTTACAAAACAACATAGTAAATTAGGTTGAAAAACACACAAGTCCATTGTAACAGATACCTAGGTCCTCGGGTTGACTTAGGCCATTGTGCCAGGTCTCTCTCTCCTGAGGTCAGCCACGAACCATCAAATGCACCGGTACTCTGCTCCAGTATTCCCAGGATGGGGGTCAAAAGAAGACACTTGATACCATCCCAAATAAACGAAACAGGACACCAATCAAGTTCCAAAGTAACACACACCTTATTCAACAACTTCAGCTCTTTTATACATAATGAGCCACATCAAGATATATAGTACCAGTCAAAGGACAGTGACATATGTAAATATAGAGGGCTATTCCCTGTTTAGAAGAGACAGAATTAATAGAAAAGGTGGAGGTGTGTGTTTATATTTGAAAACAGAGCTAAATCCAGTTTTGCGAGGTGATATTAGTGAGGAAACTGGCCAAATTGTGGAGTCCATGTGGGTAGAAATCGAGACTAAATGTGGTGTGAAAGGTAAAAAAAAGTTGATGGTGGGCATATGCTACAAACCACCAAATATCGATGACAATGATGAGACCCAACTGCTATTGCAAATGGCGAAAGCTGCCCAGTTTGGGCATACTATAATTATGGGAGATTTTAATTATCCAGATATCAACTGGAAAAATGAGACCTGTCAGAGTGCTAAGGGTAGCAGGTTTTTGAACACACTTCGTGAAAGCTACATGTCACAAATGGTGGAAGCTCCGACAAGAAATAACAATGTATTGGACATAGTGATCACTAATAACACAGAAATGGTATCCAATATTAAGGTAAGAGAACATTTGGGAAACAGTGATCACAACATGGTTACATTTGAGATCAGTCTGGCAAAGCAAAAATGTATAGGTTCAACCAAAACTCTTAATTTTAAAAAAGCGAACTTCAAATTGTTAAGGGCCTCAATGCAACACATAGACTGGGATATTTTATTTAAAGGCAAAAATACTGAGGAAAAATGGTCAGAATTCAAATTTAGGTTGCAGAAATGTACCCAACAGTATATACAAAAGGGGAACAAATGCAAAAGAAGTAAGTCACAGCCAATGTGGTTAACTGCACATGTAAAGAAGGAAATGGCAAGGAAAAAACACGGATTCAAATTATTTAAGTCTGAAGGAACTGAACAATCTTTCTTAAAATACAGGGAGTGCAACAAAGCTTGCAAAAAGGCTATTAGGGTAGCAAAAATAGATAATGAAACTCGAATTGCAAGGGAAAGCAAGACTAATCCAAAAAAGTTCTTCAAATATATAAATAGCAAAAAACTTAAGAGGGAGTGCATTGTACCATTCAAAAATGAGATGGGTGAGTTGGTTAGTGAGGATAAGGAAAAGGCCGATGTTTTAAACACTTTCTTTGCATCAGTATATACAAGGGAGCAAGGAATGGTAGAAGAGCCTCCGCAAGTAACAAATAAAACAATACAATTAATAGATATTGGGTTAACTCAAGGAGCTGTCATAGGAAGACTGAACAAAATTAAGACCGACAAAGCACCGGGTCCTGATGGTATACATCCAAGGGTTCTTCAGGAACTTAGTGCAGTGTTAGCAAAACCCCTATATTTACTCTTTAAAGATTCTATTACCACAGGCTCAGTGCCACAGGATTGGCGAAGAGCTAACATAGTGCCTCTATTTAAGAAGGGAACTAAAACAGAACATGGGAATTATAGACCAGTGAGTTTGACCTCTGTAGTGGGAAAACTATTAGAAGGCATAATAAGGGACTATATTCAGGATTACAACACAAAAATTAAGATCATTAGCACAAATCAACATGGTTTTATGAAGAATAGATCATGCCAAACTAATCTTTTCAGCTTCTATGAGGAGGTAAGCAGCAACCTTGACAATGGCAAGGCAGTAGATGTAGTATATGTAGACTTTGCAAAGGGATTTGATACAGTACCACACAGAAGGCTGGTGTATAAAATAAGGAAATTGGGGCTAGGAGATAACCTTTGCAATTGGATACAAAACTGGCTGAAGGATAGGGAACAGTGTGTGGTTGTAAATGGAAAATTCTCCAGTACAGTTAAAGTGGAGAGTGTAGTACCTCAGGGTTCAGTATTGGGTCCGCTGCTTTTTAACATGTTTATAAATGACCTGGAAATAGATATAGAAAGCAAAATATCAATATTTGCAGATGATACTAAATTATGCAAAGTCATTAATTCAGAACAGGATATTTTCTCTCTACAGAGGGACTTACATACAATGTCAGATTGGGCAAACATGTGGAATATGAAGTTTAATGTGGGGAAGTGTAAAGTCATACATTTGGGAGGAAACAATCCCAAGGCTACTTATAAACTTAATGGAATAATTTTAGGTGACTCGTTGCTAGAAAAAGACCTGGGTATCCTTGTCAACTGCAAACTTGGAAACAGTGACCAGTGTCAAACAGCAGTAGCAAAGGCAAAGTCCTGTCTTGCATAAAAAGAGGTATTGAAGCAAGAGTGGATAACATTATTTTGCCATTAAACAAATCATTGGTAAGACCTCACCTTGAGTATGCAGTGCAATTTTGGGCACCGGTTCTGAAAAAGGATATACTAGAACTAGAGAGGGTACAGCGGAGAGCAACAAAATTAATTAAGGGAATGGAGGACTTGACATATGAGGAACGACTAAACAAACTTGGTTTATTTACTCTAGAGAAAAGACGACTAAGAGGAGACCTTATCACATTGTACAAGTATATGAGAGGTCAATACAAGGATCTCTGCGGTGAGCTATTTATTCCAAGGCCTGATCAGGTGATCAGGGGACACCCCTTGAGATTAGAGGAAAGGAGGTTTAAACTTCAGCAGAGGAAGGGTTTTTTTACGGTAAGGTCTGTCAAATTGTGGAATTCATTGCCCAGGGAGGTAGTTACGGCAGATACAATGGATACATTTAAGAGAAGACTAGATACATTTCTTTCAAAAGGGAACATACAGAGTTATACTGTTTATCAGTAGGCTGATCAGGAAGGTCTGATAAAGACTAATTTAATTGGTGGAAGGAAAGCTATAAAATTCTCAGTTACTGAGGTATGAGGCGAAGGTTGAACTTGATGGACTTGTGTCTTTTTTCAACCTAATTTACTATGTTACTATGTTACTATATGGTGCAAACATAATACAAAGAGCCAGACATGATTACATCATCTATACAAAGGGAGTGAGAAAGAGTAAACACTGAGAGAAAAGGCTGAGGGACTCGAATACACATTTCACAAAATGGCCAGGGGTTGAAGCATCTTTGAATATTCCGCTTCAACCCCTAGCCAATCAGAAGCCTGGGATCCGATCGCCAATCCTGGCCAAGATCATCATGGCTATCTCAGCCAATCAAAACCGGTAGGTGGGCAGCTAACCGACCAATCCATGGGCCTCCTTCTTTGCCCCATGTTAACTCTATGAGGGACCTGTAAACTCCTTACCCAGGGCTTTGGCCAATCAGGAAGCTGCCTACTCTCTCATGGAAAGTCTATGGGGCTTCTTTGAATATGTTATCAGGCACGGCAGCCAGCCTGCCGCCCGTTATACACGTGAATCCAGTCTTTTGGAGTAGCTGTATTTCATATATCCCCCAGACACTGATCCACGGCCCGCCACAATTCCCCTTACTTGGCGGGCTGCCATAGAACTGCCAAGTAACGGCCTAGGGTCCATTACACATCCCCCTTCCGAGACCCAAGCCAGAGGCAGCTTGGACGAACACTGGCTTGGGAAATCCAACACGTTCTTGCGTGGAGGGGGGTAGCCCCTTGTCCGGGTTCAGGAATACGGTATTAGCCCCAGGTCCTGGGCTGAGAAATAAAACTTGAGCTCCTTGTCCTGGGCCAAGAGAAAACTTTAGCCCCTTGTCTGAGCTGGGAAACAATAGGTGAGCCCCTTGTCCTGGGCCAGGAAAAAACATTAGCCCCTTGTCCGGGCCAGGACACAACAGATGTACCCCTTGTTCTGGGCTGCGAAGTAAAACTGGAGCCCCTTGTCCTGGACCAGAAGAAAACATTATCCCCTTGTCCGGGCCGGGAAATAATGGAGAAGCCCCTTGTCCTGGGCCAGGAGAAAACGCTAGCCCCTTGTCCGGGCCAGGAAACAATGGGGAAGCCCCTTGTCCTGGGCCAGGAGAAAACATTAGCCCCTTGTCCTGGCCTGGAAACAATAAGCGAGCCCCTTGTCCTGGGCCGGGAGTAAAACTGGGGTCCTTGGTTCTAGGCCAAGGAAACTTGTACCTCTGGGTCCTGGCTAGCACCAAGTTGGAAGGCTTCTCCTGGGCCATGCTCCAGGCAGAGCTGGGGTCAGACCCTCCTGGGTCTGGGGCCCGTGACTCAGGGTCCATATCCAGTCTATAAGGTGGATCTCCCTGTGGCAACCGTGTCTCTGGGTTCTCAATGGCCAGGGGGTCAACTTGTGGGAAGCTAGGGACATCTCCCCCTTTTGGTTGGGCAAGTGCCCCACGGGGACAGGAGAGGATGCTTCTCCCACTCTCCTGGGCAGAGGCAACATCCAAAGGCCTGCTGGCAATGCTGGGGACTTGTTTGGCCAGGGTAGGGGCATCCAGAGGACTGGTGAGAAGCACACTCCTACTCATCAATCCAGGGCAAACAGACTTTGGG
This sequence comes from Rhinophrynus dorsalis, assembly GCA_037306005.1. NCBI lineage: Eukaryota > Metazoa > Chordata > Amphibia > Anura > Rhinophrynidae > Rhinophrynus > Rhinophrynus dorsalis. Next base: position 85,352,097 of record CM074727.1, on the reverse strand, counting down.
CTGCTGGCAAAACTGGTGCAAATCCCAACTTCCATAGGGAGGACGGTGGTCCCACTCCCTCTGGCTGGATCAACAGTTGGCCCGGTGGGGGATGACTTCCCACCCACCAGGCTGGGGTCAGTAGGGGCAACAAGGCCAACAAAGTGTCCTTGGTGAGGAGCGGGGTCTCACTCACCAAGGTGGGGGCATCAGACAAAGGGGCAACAGGCTTTGGACTACTGATGAGGACTGTTGTCCCACTCATCACAGCCGGGGTTTCATAGGGCCTGGTGGGCTCGCTCCCACCCACCAGGCCAGGAGTCACATAGGGGCTGGTGGGCTCACTCCCACCCACCAGTTCACAGTCCATAGGGATAGCGCAAGGGGCAGCAGCACTGCATTGGGGCAGTCTGCTGGGTTCCTTTCCTTCCTGGCCCCCCACGTCAGGGCCATTTCTCTTCTTGAGGAGGAAGGCACTCCTAATCCTCCTGGCAATCTTGTCCATGCACCTGGAGAGCACATTTTTCTCCTTCTCCAGGGCAACAGCAATAGGGAACGGACTGGGGCTGCTGGTGGGAACCTGCATCTCATCTGCCGCAGCAGGGGTTTCCCCAGGCCATGGAGAGCTCGCTCCAACTCACCAGATCACAGTTCACATGAGAGTCAGCAGCACTGTTCACCTTTAGTCCGCTGAGGTCCTCTTCTTCCAGGCCACCAACTTCAGGGCCATTCTCTGCCATGAGGAAGACCTCAGTCCCATTCCTCAGGGCAGTAACATCCGTGCCCCTGGAGAGCATACATTTCTCTTTCTCCAGGGCAACATCCAATAACAAAGGGGCAATACTCTTGGGGCTGCTGGTGAGCTCACTCCCACTCACCAGCGCCAAGATAGGACAGGGATTGGTGAGCCCTCTTCCACTCACCACAGCAGGGGTTTCAGAGAAAGGTGCAACAGCTCCGCTGGGGAGAATATAGGTCCCATTTCCCAGGGCAGTAGCAACAAAGCCCCTGAAGAGGATGCATTTCCCACTCTCCAGGGCAGGAGCAGTTGAGCCGTTAAGGAGGACTGTGTTTCCACTCCCCAGGGCAGGGTCATCACTGGAGCACCGGAGTTCTTGACAGTAATGCTGCTCTACTGCCATTGTAAGTTGGGCCACCGTCTCTTCCAACAGATTGGGTCCCAGGTGAGGCAGCAGTTTCTGCACCCTCCACAACACCAGATCACAGGACTCATTGAATGGGTGTTCAACTGCTGGAACGGGCGGGTTGGTCAACAGGGTCGTCTGTTCCGGTGGTGCAGGATACAGGTGAGCTTTCCATGGGCCCTCTCCTGTACCATGCCTTTTGATTTTCCGGAAAAGACCCTGGTATGCTCTCTCAAGATGCCATTCCCGCACCGCAAGGTCACAAAGTTCCCCCTCCAGCTCTGGGGTGTCACGGAGGCCCAGCATCCCCTCCCAGATATCCCAAAAGCAGGCATCCTCCTTTCTGCCAAAGTTGTGGTCACTCCACAAGACCTCCCATACTATTCCGCAGCCATAGCCATCAAGGACACCATAGCGTGGTGCAGAGCTATAGCACTTCTGCTTCGCTTTCTGGTGAAAGGCTGCATACCGGTCTTGTAGGCAGCCTTCCTCTTCAACGTAGCAGGCCAGACTTTCTTCCCACTGCAGTAGAAGATTGTCTCCCAACAGAGACCAGCTCAGCGCTAGTAGCTCCTCCGTCCGTCTCCAGTTAGGCGCAACATAGCCCCGGGGTTCTAGAGCTCCCATGTGTAACCGGCTGGATCCCAGGTGGTGGTTTGGATCCCCTCAGTGTAGTGAGAGAGAAGATCCCACCGCTTGCTACCAGTGTAACAGATACCTAGGTCCTCGGGTTGACTTAGGCCGTTGTGCAAGGTCTCTGTCTCCTGAGGTCAGCCACGAACCATCAAATGCACCGGTACTCTGCTCCAGTATTCCCAGGATGGGGGTCAAAAGAAGACCCTTGATACCATCCAAAATAAAAGAGACAGGACACCAGTCAAGTTCCAAAGTAACACACACTTCAACAACTTCAGCTCTTTTATACATAGTGAGCCACATCAAGACATAATAACAGACAAAGGACAGTGATATATGGTGCAAACATAATACAAAGGGCCAGACATGATTACATCATCTATACAAAGGGAGTGAGAAAGCTGTGACAAAAGGCTGAGGGACTCAAATACACATTTCACACAATGGCCAGGGGGTTGAAGCATCTTTGAGTATTCCACTTCAACCCCTGGCCAATCAGAAGCCTGGGATCTGATCGCCAATCCTGGCCAAGATCATCATGGCCGTCTCAGCCAATCAGAACCTGTAGGCTGGCAGCTAACCAACCAATCCCTAGGCCGCCTACTTTCCCCCATGTTAACTCTATGAGGGACCTGTAAACTCGTCACCCAGGGCTTTGGCCAATCAGGAAGCTGCCTACTCTCTCATGGAAAGTCTATGGGGCTTCTTTGAATATGTTGCCCCGCAGGGCAGCCAGCCTGCAGCCTGTTATACCCCTGAATCCAGTCTTCTGGAGGAGCAGTTCTTCATGTATCCCCCAGACACTGATCCACGGCCCGCCACAATTCCCCTTAGGTGGCGGGCTGCCATAGTCCTGTCAATCGCCGCCAAGTAACAACCTAGGGTCCGTTACATCCATCAAGTCCAAACTTCTCATAATCCAGAAAAATGAGAATTATATAAACCACCCTGCCCCCAAAATGAGTATTACTCCATTTACATGAGTTTTCTGTTTTACCTACTAATACAAAGTATAACTCTTTCTGTTCTTTCTTGAAAGATGTGCATCTAATTTTCTCTTAAATATATTCATTGTATCTGCCATTACCAAATCCTTGGGCAAAGAATTCCACAGTTTAACAAGCCTTACTGCAAAAAAAAAACAAAAAAAAAAAACACCTTCCTCTGCTGAAGTTGGAGTTGAAACCACCTTTCCTCTAATTGTAAGTGGTGACCCCTGGTTATTGTACCCATGGAAACTGTATATTATAATTTTGGCACAGTGGAAGGTCTTTTGGTATCAAATGTAAATATGTCTCATGATTTCATGTAGATAATATATAAAGTTGTGAAGAAGCAAAACAATAAATAATAACTGTAATTCTATGCATATATTTAAAATTATTTTACATTTAATTTCTGTGATGGCGCAGGATGTCAGCAGGCCATACACTGAATCATGTTCCTATTGCTTTAAATGTAAGCCCATGTTTGCTACTCACAGGGTTCATATTCAGGTCAGGCCACTGAATATGTTACTACTCAAAATCCTTCATTTGTTCCTAGTAGTAATAATGGAAGTCATTTTGTCTTGGAGTTGGAGCTCACTGTCAATACAGACATAACTACACAACAAAAGTGTGGAAAGCCAACTGGATCAGCTCCCTACAATAATAGAAGTCTTTGGTAGTCATAGATAGATATCTTCAGTCTCTTGAACATGAACTACAAACTCTGTCGGATGCTGACAGCACTTTCAGTCTGTTTAAATGTGCAGTACCTTCTGAGAAAAAAAAGAGATATTTACTGTAATATGTTAAGGGGAGAAAATAAGGCAGACTTGTGTTTTTATTTTTTCCCTAATGCCACTTATTCACATAATAATATTGAACAACAGTTTATCAAGCTTCTTGTGCTTCTATGGCAACATACAGAGTCTTTGCTCTCAATTGATCATACTCTGGTTATGTCAGCTGCTCGAATCCTATCCAAGAATATTGCTTTCTGCTGCACCTTCACGTTTTTATCAGTGGATTTTTGTTTTGTTCATATTACTTTTATTCATCCTATGTGTTTTGATTATATAGTTGAACTATAAAATTAGTTTTGATGTGAGAAATTTTACACATTGTCAACTGAAGAGATATAATGAATTTACGATATATTATCTATATATGCTATTCTATACTATATGTAATATACCTAAAATATATTGTTTACAATCTATTTTTAAATTATACCATTCAGTTTGAAATTGAGACATTTCATATTTATTCTATTGACATTTATCTGTATTTAAACAGATCAGTTTGTATTTAACTGAGGTTTTGAGAATGGAAAGATCTTTCCAGCTAATCTATATAATACGAATTGGAATCCTATTTATATTCCATTCTATAGAATTTTGGTTGCTTCTATCCATAAAATTTCTTTTCATCCGACTATTGATCATTATCTGTGGGTAAAATGCAATTTGTTTATACTTTAGATATTCAAGAATTTTTGCAGATAAAAATATTGACTACTACAGATATCAGCACTGTTGTAGTATACTTGAGACTGCAGACAATTTTTATGCTATATTTATGATTTTTTTTTGCAGTTTTTGATTTAAACTCAATATGTGTATGTATATATATATATATATATATATATATATATATATATATATATATATATATATTTATTCAGTACTGTGCAAAAGTCTTAACCCCTTAATGACAGGGGTTTTTTTTCCCATTAGCGAATGACTTCCTGGACTTACCAGGTAAGTCGTCTGTCACGAAGGGGTTAAAGGGATAGTAATACTTAAAATGTAAAAAAAAATATGTTGTAGGGTTTATCCCCCTGAGTAAAACAAGAGTACTCCCACTGCTGAAAGGTGCTTCATTCAAAAGTTGAATTTTTTAGGTGCAATATCACAGTGGCCTGAAATTGTACAGTGGCGATGTTGCTACACCATCCTATGGAGATTTATGGTCCCGGGACCAGAGCTGTCCATAGAATCAAACAGACCACTGTGATATTGCACCTAAAAAATTCAACTTTGAAAATTAATAACTTTTGAATGAAACACCTTTCAGCAGTGGGAGTACTCTTGTTTTACTCAGGGGGATAAACCCTACAGCATATTTTTTTTTTACATTTTAAGTATTACTATCCCTTTAAGCAGTTATGAAAAATGCTGTAAAGTAAGAATGTTTTCACAAATAGACATGTTAATAGTTTTATAAATTAACAAATGCGTAGTGAGTGATCAGAAGAAAAAGCTAAATCAAATTAATATTTAGTGTGACAACCCTTTGCCTTCAAAACAGCATCAGTTCTTTTAGGTACACTTGCACACAGTTTGTTAAGGAACTGGGCAGGTAGGTTGTTCCAAACATCTTGGAGAACTAACCACAGTTCTGTGGATTTAGGCAGCCTCTGTTGCTTCTCTCTCTTCATGTAATCCCAGACAGACTCGATTATGTTGAGCTCAGTGCTCTGTAGGGGCCATACCATCATTTCCAGAAATCCTTGTTCTTCTTTAAGCTGAATATAGTTCTTAATGACTTTGGCTGTATGTTTAGGGTCATTGTCATGCTGCAGAATACATTTGGTGCCAATCGGATGCCTCCGTGATGGTATTGCATGATGGATATGTATCTGCCTGTACTTCTCAGCATTGAAAAAAACATTGATTCTGACCAAATCAGCATCTCCATTTGCAGAAATGCAGCCCCAAACTTGCAAGGAACCTCACCATGCTTCACTGTTGCCTGCAGATACTCATTCTTGTACCACTCTCCAGCCCTTCGGCAAACAAACTGTCTTCTGTTTCAGCCAAATATTTTAAATTTTGACTCATCAGTCCAGAGCACCTGCTGCCATTTTTCTGCAACCCAGTTCCTGTGTTTCTGTGCATAGTTGAGTCGCTTGGCCTTGTTTCCATATTGGAGGTATGGCTTTGTTGGCCGCAAGTTTTCCACGCAGACCACTCCTGACCAGACTTCTCCAGACAGTAGATGGGCATACCAAGATCCCACTGTTTTCTGCCAATTCTGATCTCATGGCACTGCTGGATATCTTCCGATTTCGAAGGGAAGTAAGCATGATGTGGCTTTCATCTGCTGCACTAAGTTTCCTTGGCCGACCAGTGCGTCTATGGTCCTCAACCTTGCCTGTTTCTATGTGCTTCTTACAAAGAGCTTGGACAGCACATCTGGAAACCCCTGTCTGCCTTAATATTTCTGGCCTGGGAGAGTCCTTGCTGATGCAGTATAACTACCTTGTGTTTTATTACTGGTGCTCAGTCTGGTGCTCAGTCTTGCCATGGTGTATGGCTTTTGAAATTAAACTGCGTTCAGCAACCTCACATTGTTAGCTGAGTTTGGCTGTGCCTCACCTAGTTTTATTCCTCCTATACAGCTGTTTCTGTTTCAGTTAATTATTATATTTCAACCCACTCAGTAAATTAGCACCTGTTTGGTATAATTGTTTAATCATACACCTGCCTATATGCCTACAAGATCCTTGACTTTGTTCAAGAGTACCTAGAATAATTGATGCTATTTTGAAGGTAAAGGGTGGTCACACCAAATATTGATTTGATTTTGACTTTTCTTCTTTTCTCTTACTTTCCTTTTGTTAATTGATAAAAATAAACTATTAACATGTGTATTCGTGAAAGAAAGCATTCTTACATTTTTTCACACCTAAGATTTTTCATAGTACTGTGTATATATATATATATATATATATATATATGTGTGTGTGTGTGTCTCTTTTAAATAAAATGTAAGATTTTAGATATTACAAAAATAAACTAACTGATCCAAATACTGCCTCTCAAACCTTTATAGTTTTAGAGATATACGATGCCAAATTTCCCCCTCCCTCCCCTTTCACAGAGATAAGAGTCATGCGACTTGACGTGGCTCTTCAGGAGAGCCAAAATACCTCTATCTAAAAACAAATACTTCATTGGAAAGGTCTACCAAAGTGTGCCTGATTTGCAACCACACTTTGTAGACCGTTACAATTAAGTATTTCTTTTTAGATAGCAGTATTTAGGCTCTGCTGAAGAGCCGTCAGCCGGTCCCAGACCCAGGATCTCATGATGTCATCTAGAGGGGAGGGAGGGGGGAAGTTTAGCATTGTATATCTCTCAAACTATAAAGGTTTGAAAGATGGGACTTGGATCAGTTAGTTTATTTTTGTACTATCTACAATATTACATTTTATTTAAAAGAGACATTACTAACCCTTTAACTCTGTGCCTTAACTTTGCAAATAACATCTAATTTTTAACATTACTAATTATGTTAATTGTGTGCTATGTATGACCTTATCATCAAAGCACAAGGGCATCTAATAAATGATGATAAAAATGTAATCCTTTATTTTCCAGCTTTTGATCATTTGAGTGAAACTGCAACCTTGAATTTCCTAGCTTCTCTTCCTGTATGTGAGAACATTAAAGGTGTAGTGCCTCCAAAATTGTAATAAGTACTATGTCAGATATGTACTGTTAGCATTTTAATGTGACAACATATCAAATATGTAGTTTTCTTTTTGTCCTAACATTTCTTATCATTCTGTTCCTTCAAGTTTCACTCAGTAGAGATTTATTTTTATTAACAATGGAATGTTAAAAGGAAAAAATACGGAAATGGGAGAGCAGGCAAGCTGAATTTGCAGTCCATGGCCAAATCTGGATAATGGTGAAAATTTAAATAACTATGGTTTTAAGATTTTCTGGCCAATTAACAGTATAGAGGAGTATCCCCAATATTGTATTTATTAAAGGATATTTATTTTCAAATAATAGGTAATACCCTTACAATGTTTGCTTAACTTTATTTGCCTTTTAATGAAAATAAATATGATGTTCTTTAATACTATGCATATATATATATATATATATATATATATATATATATATAATAGAAAAGTATTTTATATTAAAAAAAGCCTAAGCTAGTGACTTCAGAATGAGAAAGCAACCACCAGGGGCAAACCTATAGTGCTAGGGGAGCAATATGGTAGATGAAGGAAGGCTCTAGTGTTCTTGCTCCATGTAATGGTGCTTATTTTACTGCTAGTAATGCCTCAACTGAGCTGCATGATGCACTTATAATGGATTTTCCAAGCCCTGTGTCTTTTGATAACCTAGAAACTCCATGGATGTGAAGTGAATGCATGTGTAAACATTTGTGTTTACAAATGAATAATATAAGTCCAGCTTTCAGAAAGTTTACTATGCATTTCACTTACTAATATATGTTATATGCAAGTTCTTTCTTAAATAACAGTATTTACGTATATATATATATATATATATATATATATATATATATATATATAATGTGTGTATATATTTTATAGCTTTAATTTTTATTTATATTTAGATTGTTTTTTTAGTTTTAATTTCAGGACTCACCAAAAAAAAAAAAAAACAGCGGCATTAAAAAAAATTAAGGACTGCATCTTTGATTAATTCAATATTAGTATCTTCTACCATTAATGTATCATTTTTATCATCCTTGTAGTAATATTGAGTACATGAACATTTAATTAAAAAAACAAACACACAAGAACCGGTGTATCATTCAGATGGCTTAGCTCAGCAATTTCTGTTTAAGACAAAAGCCTGTATTCTGATGTCCACATGTAGCCACTCATACAAGTAGACTCTGCCCTATGCATTGTCAATAAGTCTGTTTTCACTGTTTCTCTGTAATTTCACAGTAATATGACACTGCTCAGCACTTTTTTTCCCTCAGCCCCTACCTGCGTAATGCTAGCAATGTTGTCAACAATGTGTTGCTACAGGGATGTTCAGAGGTCAAAGTTCACTGTTGCTTGAACTCCAGACCATATAATAGGCAGCTGCAGACACCCAGAAGCCAGATCAAGAGAGCCTGAAACAAGTAAACAACTCTCAAGTGCAGAAGAAATTAGGAAAGCCAGAGAACAGGATGGATGCTCTTCATGCATCGGGAATAGAGATGGTCCAGTATCTTCAGATGAACTACAAGACTTCCCAAGACTGGTTCATATTTGTCTCATTTGCTGCTGACCTCAGAAATACTTTCTTCATCTTCTTCCCAATCTGGTTCCATCTGTGTGAGTCGGTGGGCATCAAACTGATATGGGTAGCTGTGATTGGAGACTGGCTTAACCTTGTATTCAAATGGTGAGTATGTCTTATAACACTTTACAAATACTAGTTTCTATTTGCCCTCTCTATCTCATATAACAAACATTAGATACTTAGTTAACTATGGGGGGAATTATGTAGTTTGTTATAACTTTCCATTATCATCTGATAATCTGGTGTCTCTGTTGATACAAAATCCATTTATTACTATCTTAAATATAAAACTATAAAACAATTGGTATCAAATCAATTAGCTGAAAATACCAAGTGGTATCTACTTCTAAAGTATGATAACAGCAGGTGATAATGTAATTTATATGAACAAAAACAATCTATCCATAATCTCACCCTGTCTACGAAACTGTGCTTGTGACTAAGTAACCACATAATTTGCATGCCATGAGACTTGGTCTACTGTCTTTTCTCTACGTAAAACTGGGTAATCAGCTTTTCTACTCAGCTACTGAATGAGAAGCATGCATACATTTTCTATTACTACTGTAAGCAAAAAACACATTCAAGTATCAATGGTAAAAAGCTTTAGAACCAAGAACTATAAATATTTAAATGGTAAAAGGAGAAAGAAAAAATATATACAGGAAAACAACAGAGAACAAAAATGATTACATTTTTGAATAAAATGTCTATTACAGTTTTTTTTTTCTTTTTAAAACATATATTTTTTATGATCAGTTGGATTAATTTCTGATTAATTTTTGATTGATAATTTATCTGTACATACATAAAAATAGACTAATAAGTTGAAATGTATTTGATGTAAAAATTACATTGCAAGAAATATTTTGCTGTCAATTCATTCCAATTGTTTGCCTGTTTGAATCTGATACTTAAAATTATTTAGGATTTTACGCTATTAAGTCTGGAGATCCCAGTAACAACATAATAAAACAAACTAATGAGATGAATGAGAATGCTAAGTGTCTCAGTGATATTTCTTTCAATGTACATTTAAAATATTCAATAGGATAAACCCTGTTATCATTAAATTCAATGCTAAATTACATATGTGGTTATGAAGTAAATGTAAAAAAGGAGCAGCACAGTATTAAGACCTGAGGATTTGACTTGCAACCTTTCACTTCCTATTAAGAGCTGTGACTTTATCTCTAAAAACTGGATGTAAGTGGGTAGTTGTTTACACAAGCTGTTTTCCAGGATCCTCTTTGGCCAGAGGCCATACTGGTGGGTGCATGACACAGACTATTACAACAACACTTCTGCTCCAGTCATACATCAGTTTCCTGTCACCTGTGAGACTGGTCCAGGTGAGCAATAATTTATAAACCTTATATTTAATATTGAAGCAATGTCATTTCTTAAGATTTCAGCTAGCAGAAAGTTAAATAGACTTAGTATATAGCCAATTGTACCAGAGTGTATGGTCACTTTAGTGGATACTAGCACAGACAGGTTACCATCATAAAGACTTTAATGTGTGCAAGCACCAAATCCCACTCCAAAGTCATGTGCAGGAAAATTGAGTAAGTTAATGCCAGTTTCCTCTACATTTTGTTAGTAAACCTCATAGGAATAACACACCCTTATATGCCCATGCAATTCTCCACTACTGTCCCCTTGGAGCATGTGGCATTAATGGAAGCATTTTCAGCATAGATAGCTTAGATATAATCAATAAGCAGGAGCAGCATGAAAACATGGTCCCATTATACTCTGCCCAATAACATGCCCAGACAAGAAGTTTTATCTGACTTTCATTTTTGTTTTTCTTCAAGTTCCCTGTGTTTAGAACCCTGAATTGATTGTGTTATGCTCCAAAACAGACTTATCGATATGTACAGATATCCTTGTTCGTATCGCTGCTATTTTTTTCTTTGAGTAAACCAACATGATATATATTTTACATTGTTCAAGTCTTAATTTCTATTTCCAATACTGAGAACAATATGTATTGGCAGCAGACCTATGCTATACAGAATTATTCAATGTTTTCAGTTTGGTGACAACCCAAAAAAATGTTTAAGGCCCAGACACATAAATTAGTACTTTAAATGATAATACATTTATGTTATTGTTCTCATAAATATGTAACTTACAGAGCTGGAAGGAAAATACAATCACCTCTTAATCATAAATTCCCAATTAACTTAATGTGGGGCACAAAATCCTAATGGTCAGTATGACAACATTCTTTGTGGACTGGTTCCAGAAACTTAATTTTTAATTTACTACATGTCCATGGGTGTTAGACATGATCCTTTGTTGATGGACTCATAGACCCAAAACTCCTCCCAAAGAAGAGGAGGAGGTGTAGCAAGAAACCTTCAGAAATTAAACTGTTATTACTTTAAATCTCCCACCATCCTCAGGTAGTCATTGGCTGACTGATTATTATGGAAGTTGTAGTCCATCAACAGTTATTGAGCCTTTGCTTATCCACCCTAACGTTGACATTGCATTAGGAAATTAGCTGATAGGAATTTTGATTCTGTCTTCTGACACCATGGTTTGTAGGTAGGTGTTTTTTGTATCATTATCTGACCTGTTTAACTTTTTGTTTTTTCGCAGGTAGTCCTTCAGGACATGCAATGGGATCTGCAGGAGTCTACTATGTCATGGTGACCTCATTAATCACCATCTTCCTAAAGAAGAAGCATTCCCAAAACAGGTTGGTCCTATGATCAAACTGTATGATTTCAATGACATATTAAAGGGATCAGTCATTCCTAGGACAAAAATATACTAATGACAACGACATTTTAAGAATTCAATAATTCATAGTACTAGAATATATCAATAGCAGTGACACCTTATGAGTAAATAATGTCTAAAACCTAATAGAATTAATAATGCACAAGTTTAATGGGTCAGTCCTTACTAGGGCTGAAAAGTATGAGTTACAGTCATAAGTTCTAAATGTCAGTCCCTTTTTGGACCAAAATGTGCAAGAGCATTGTAAATCAGTTTGTCCTCCGATTACTTACAGTATGGTAGCGATAACTTTGAAGGGAAAACAAAATAGGCACTGTACATAGAAATATAACTTAAATCCTTGATGCTAGATGCATACACTATATAACTTATCAAATGTGCTATTTCATTAATCCTTTGAGTGCAATACATTGTACACACCTTTGGCTTACAAAGGAGATACATATCTCTGCTTACCCCCTATATGTGCATATTATGGTTAACCATTAACCCTTTACATATATTAAAGGCAAAATATAAAAAAATATATATTATCAATAGATATAGACAGTGGCACACATATATCCTATTACTGTATAATCCCATAGATCAAATCATTGCATTTGTGCATCTCATAAATATATACAAATATTCTCAGCCTGGAGTTATCAAAAAAAAAGTACATTTGATGAAAAGAAGTTTATTTAATCCATGCCAAATGTTTTTGGTCCTAAGTGGACCTTCCTCAGGGCAGAGGGATAGATAGATAGATAGATAGATAGATAGATAGATAGATAGATAGATAGATAGATAGATAGATAGATAGATATAGATATATATATAGATATAGATATATAATTCAATACACCTCAAATCCAGTCATTACATTGCACATGTCACTTGCACTAAAAGAGTTAATGGTAAATCGCAATCTGCACATGTAGAGTGTAGACAGAACCAGTTATGAATGAATTAATAACACTGAGTGACATTGTTTATCCTTTCCAGTCTTTTCTGCTGAAAAGATATTGTTTTGTTGTATCACTATCCCTGCTTCACTGTCCCCAACAGTGAGGTCTCTGGAAAATGAGATCCAGGAACTTTATTTTATTGGGAAAAAAAGTGTAACAAAGCAGATTATGATGATGATAATAATAAATTCTAGGCCAAGGCTGTCTAAGTTCAGTCCTCAACGGCCGCCAACAGGCCAGGATTTAAGGATTTTCCCTGATTAAACACCGGTGAGTCAGCAAAATGAATGTGCCACTGATTAACTCACCTGTGCTTAATCAGGAAAATCCTTACATCCTGGTCTGTTGATGACCCTCGAGGACTGAACTTGTCAGCCCTGATCTATGCACATGCATAGTAAGTAAATTCAAAAAGTAAGTAAACTCTCACTTTTAGGCTTGAACATATTTATATCTCAGAATATTAACCTGATTGTCTATGTTTTTGTTCAGGTGTCTACAAGCTCTTCTGTGGTCAGGATTCTGGGCAATTCAGGCCTGTGTGTGTTTGTCACGAGTCTTCCTTGCAGCTCATTTTCCTCATCAAGTAATTGCTGGAGTAATTTCAGGTCAGTAACACGGTGTGAAAACGTATAAGTCTATGAAATCAACTGCCTAGGATGAAAATTATTTAAAGTCAGGGCTATGATTGCATTGTATATGGGGGTTTATCTAAAAATGATCCAAAGACTTCAATGGGAGAGTTAGATAAAAACAATAATAACAATTATCAACTGCAGTGTAATCTAGGCCCATGTTTGAAGCAACAGACATGCAGTTTGCCTTTATAACAAAATTCCGCAGGCAAAACAAAAATACAAAAATTTACTTTTTTTTGGATAACCCCAGGCTAAGTATATTTTTCCACCAGATAGCTTAAAAACTGGAATAGGAAAATAATTGTTGTAGAATGCAAAATATTTTATTAAAACACAACAATTATTATTTCACTTATAAGAGGCTGTATAAGGTCAATAAAAGATCATTTTAAATGCTAGTTATTGTCATCAGAGCCATGTCAAGTGAGTTCCCATAGCACATAACTCCTCCTTTTTCAGTTTTTCTTGACAATCATGGAGATTTGCAAGGCTGATGTCAACTTCTCACTTGATGCACATGGAATATTACTATTCTCTCTATAGAAGACCTGAGTTTATTACACTGTCATTAATGGACTTTTATAGAGAGGAAAGCATTCTTCCAGGAGGGCAGAGTAAGGTGGTGACATCACTCAGCCTCTTAGATCTTAGTGATCTCTAAGACAAACTGAAAGAAACTTGAGAAGTCAAAAGCTATGGATGCCTTCCTAGCTCAAAATATATTGAGAATTTTGACAATTGGTTTCAAAGCAAATATGATGGTGTAGTGAAGGATTTATTTATTTATTTTAATACTTTATTAGAGATAAGTACAAAACACAAAGAAAAATAAAGCACAATCAGAGAAGCAATATTGGCAGTAAAATAGCATCAGAGAGACTGTAGAACAGTAAATACATTTCAGTGTAAGTGAAAAATCCGTTCACAGGAAATTTAAAGGAAAGACTCAGCTATAATCTCTAGGAATCATAGAGATAAAGAAACAAAAAGAAAAGAAAAAAAAACATACGCAAGATAAACGTACATATCAGTCAGGTATAGTGATCGGAAAGTTAAGACGTGAGTAAAGAGAAGAGGGCGAAAAGAAAAGAAGAGGATGAAAAGAAAAAACGGAAAAAAGAGAAAAAGAAAAAAAAAAAGGGAGGGAGGAGGGAATAACAGGGAGTGGAGGATGAGGGATGAGAAGAAGTGTACCCGAGTATCACAGCAGAGTGTAATAATCTCCCAATACAACTCAAAAGGAGCATGTAGAGAAGAAATTGTCTACAATATCTGGATCACTGCCTAGTCTCCCAAGGTGTATTCTAATCAAAAACATTTGAGACCTAACCTTAGTGGACCACTCCTGAATAGAAGGGGGTGCTTCACTTTTCCAGTGGCAAGAAATAAGGGTCTTAGCCGTTAGTAACATAGTGCATAATAAACATTTTTGAAGGAGTTGTGTTCGAGGAAGACCCAAAAGAAATAACGTCTGCCAGATGGTCCCAGATAGTCGAATGTGTAAACAGGTCATAATGGCGTCAACGCATTGAGTCCAGTATGGACGTAATTTGGAACAGGTCCACCAAATGTGGGAGGGGGTACCAATGTCCAAATGGCACCGCCAACACAGTGCACTAACAGTGGGAGCTATGGCATGCAACCTAGAGGGTGTCATATACCATCTCGAAATGAATTTATAGTGAGACTCAAGTACAGATGCGGAGATGGAAGCTGAAGCAGCCTCTCTCCAAATGGCTTTCCATTCATCAGAATTAAGTGAAACACCAAGTTCATGTTCCCGTGCCTCTACATAATGAGGCTTAACAGCGAGGGAAGTAGAAGTTAATATAGCATAAATTTTCCCCAGGGTATTGGAAGGTTTCCTAGAAGATAACAGAATTGATTCAAATTTAGTAGGCAGAGAAGACCAAACAGATCACAACTTTGGTTGTTCAAGAAAGTGGTTTATGCGAATAAACGTCCACATTTCCCGAAGCAGGCAAAAATTACTTGGTTTTAAGTCATCAAATAACATGATGCGATCGTTAGAAATCAAATCAGCTATGCGCAATGGATCAATCACTGACCAGTAGCGGAAAGCAGCCGATGGGAGAGAGAAGGGGGAGTCATGAGCATAAAAAATGGGAGAAGCTAGAGATGGAGAGTTCGACAGAGTGTTGCCAAAATTGCAAGAGGACCAGATCCCAAAGATATTGGGATGAGAGTTGAAAGATTTGGTCCTAGATTTAGAGGGAAGAAATATTTCAACCAGAGGATTCCCAGAGGTTACTTCACGTCTCTCGATGTTGACCCAGGATTTCCCAGAACTGGAATGAGCCTAGTCCACGATGGAAGCAAGAATCGTTGCATGATAATATTTAAGTAAGTTTGGGAGTCCTAAACCCCCTTTAGATTTAGGTAGATAAAGACATTTAAGGGCTACCCTTGGAGGTCTGGAACACCAAAGAAAACGGCGAATGGAGCTGTGAACAAGAGAGAAAAAGGAAGAAGGAATAGGTATGGGAAGAGTCTGAAACAAGTATAAAAGGCGGGGGAGGACATTCATCTTGATCGTGTTGATACGACCATACCAAGATATATAGAAAGGATTCTATTTGTCAACGTCCCGATTGAAGGATTTCTTTTTACTCACTTGGGGCATAATTGGAAATTACTTCAATAGGGTTTTTTATTTTTCTTTCTCTGGATCAGCAAGGGTGATGTGGCATCAGCTAAAGTTGATGGAGGCATGCCATTTTTTCAGTCTCATCAACTATGCTATGTTGCTATGAAAAACTGATTGTAGATGAACAAACTGAGCAGGAAGGTGTTTGCAGCAGAGGACAGTTCAGATGAGCTTACAATGACAGGGATATTATTACTTTGTACCCTGCTTTTTCGCAGTCTCTGACAGAAAGGTTCTTAGGAAAAACTGATCTGCAAAAGAATGTGAAAATTATAAAACATAATAAAAAGAACAGACGATTCACTTTACATTTATGCTCAAGTGCAGCATATTGTCAGTTTAAATGCCAATGAAGTCTACACAAAATCTATACAACTCAGTAAAGGAAGTTGCATATGTTCCACAAGACCTTATGCAGGTTTAAGTCCTGTGATACAGTGTACCTCTATCCTTTACCTACGTGATATGTAAACAATGTAGGCTTCTCACATATTGTCTTGCTTATATTAGAACACAAACAGTCCAAAGAAAGTTGTAAATTATCAGGCAATGTTAGTTTATTTATTTATTTATTTATTTATTTATTTTGTCTCTTAATATTGTAGGTATGGTAGTGGCTGAAATCTTTGAGCACATCCCATTCATCTACAAGGCCAACCTGAAAAAATACATCTGTACTACTATCTTTCTATTCTCCTTTGCTCTTGGCTTTTATCTTCTCCTGAAAACTGTGGGTGTGGACCTCCTGTGGACACTGGGAAAGGCCAAGAAATGGTGCTCTAAACCTGAATGGATCCACATTGACACCACTCCCTTTGCTGGACTCCTGAGAAACCTTGGCATTTTCTTTGGCCTGGGGCTGGCCCTGAACTCACAGATGTACAAAGAGAGCTGTCAAGGGAAACAAGGAAGACAGTTCCACTTCCGCCTTTACTGCATTGTGGCCTCTCTGTTTGTTCTCCATCTTTTTGACAGCTTTAAACCACCCACTAAAGTGGAAGTGCTCTATTATCTATTATCATTTTGCAAAAGTACAGCTGTTCCATTAGCATGTGTAGGAATTGTTCCTTATTGTGTGTCCCACTTTGTAAACAGGAAAGAGAAGGTTTTATAAGAGCTAGAGGTGTCCATAATTTATTATAATTTCTTATGAACATGTGTCAACATTCAGAGATTTTAATCACCCTTCTGTGTATATTGTCCTGAAGTTTTCATAACTAGTTAGACGTAAGTGCAAAAATAACAGTTTATGCTAGTTTCAGAAAAGGATGTGTGTTTTGACTGGGAATGCCTAAGAATAGGTAGTTAACAAGGAATTAATACTGTTCAGACCTTATGTAATCATGCTTATAATAACAACAGGACTATACACATCAATCCTATATCCTAACAACCCCAGATACTCAAAGCTGGATGTTAGGTGAATATATTGTTCTGGTCGTGGACCAGCAGAATTTTGGGAGATTTAGTAAGCGGCAGCTGGTTCCTATTTGAAATTTATTTTGCAGTCATAGGGAGTAACTGCCACCTTTGTTAAGAGATACAGCCCAGGCATTTACTGTTACATCCAAAAGAGAGTGTAGATGTTAAAACGCCAGACTCTGGTACATAGGGTCATGTCTGTGTTCTCCTTTCTTTTAAGTTACATATCTAAGTTTCTATGTGAGCAATGGAGCAACAGCATTAAATGACTGTCACACATTTATGCCATCCCTGATTGTGATTGATAAAATGAAGTCACACTAGTAATGGCTACATATCACTATTTAAAAAAAGGTGCTAAGAAAACAATTCATTCCTACAAAATGTCTGTTCACACAATATTTTTATTAATATCTAGTTGAAAGTTGCCGACCTATCAGATTTTTCTCTGCCCACATTATTGATGGTAACAGCCTTTTTTTGCCAAAGCTAGATATAAAATGAGGGTGAGAAATTATTTGATTTGGATCAAACTACTATGTCAATTTTTTGTTAGATGTTGTTATATTGTTATATGTCTTGTAATTTTTTTTAAAAACAGTAAGAATAAAAATATCATGACTTTTTTATATTGATGGACAATGTTATTGTTTCAAAGTCATAGTGACCTGTGAGTGGGTGAGCGAGTGAATGTCAGTATAATCTTCCTTTTAGATGTGTTATATACTCCAGGGAATAAATACTGAAATAATTTGTCAGTGCACACTTTAGAATGGAATAGTGTACTTCTATAAATGAATGAATAAATGTGTGCATCGGTTTATAAGAAGTGAATGAAAGAATTACATGTGGACCACAATATAAAATAGCAATTTAATAAAAATAAAAAAGTTGAGCTATCACAGCTTTTGAAAATAAAAATATACCTCCCAGTAGCTGGATTACAAATGGTTTACTCAGCAGAAAATCCCTATCACATGTATTTCTTAATTTAAAATTTTACTGCTCCTTTAAGCATATTAAGCCTCATCATCTAATCCCTGGCTTTGAATCCACCATGGAGCCCGCCAAATGTGGCTAAAATATGCAAGGGCATGTATAAATGATACCTGAAGTTTAAAACTGGCAACATATGTATAATGCAATTGTCACTCTGCCTTGACAAGACAGGAGGCGGATCCATGGTGCAGAGAGGGAAATTGTGTTATTTATGTGTTGGTAGTGGTGCTGGACTACTGGGAAGCCATGAGCTGGCACACAGAATAAACACCAAAAACTGCTGCTAAAGAGCAAGGCTAGGGTACTGAACTTTGGAGCTATGTCAAAAGTAAGTCTGACCTTGCTGCATCTAAAAGCCATGCTTAAAGTTGTGGAACCAAGACTGAATAGCCAGGACCAGGTGAGCTTGGCATAGCTTGTTGTGTTTGCTTATTGTAACGAGATCCTAAGTCCGTGGAGGGACGTAGCTCATTCTGCCGGGTTTGTCAGGCTGATTGCCGGTCACAATTTGGTAGCTGGCTCCCTCTCACACGATCCAGGAATCCCTCAGAAAGGGGGTCAAGACAAGACCCTTGATACCTTCCACAAAGTAACGCACAGGACACGGTTGAAGTGCCAACAGTAACTCTTTATTTCTGGCTGAACTCAGCTCTTTTATGCAGGGTTAACAGTATTATCGTAACTTCCTCAAAATAACCATACAAAGTACTGAACATGAATACAATGGGCAACCCTGATGAAATTAAGGGAACATAAAAGGGAACAAAGGGCTGACATTCACATACAATGAGTTCGGGTGTCCAGATAACAATAGAGCCCAGACTTGGAGGCACCTTTGAATTGGCCTCTTCATCTTTTCAGCCAATGGGCTGCCGAGCAACTGGCTTCAGGCAGCCAATCCCGTGGCCGCCAACATTTCCCCATGTTACACTAAGGAAGTTCCTTTAAATATGTCCTGGTGTCGGCGACCAATCAGGAGACGGCCGACATCCCCATTATATCTCAATGGGACCTGCTCAGCCAATAGGAAGGGTGCCTACTTTCTGCCATGTTATCCCAATGGCAGCCCTTTAAACCCCATGAGCCAATAGGAATCCTGCCGACAATAGAATAGACAATGTTCCCTCCGTGTATTCCCCGTGAATATCAGTCCTTCTTAGGAGAACAGTATTAGGGCTAGTGGAGTATAATGTTACAGTAACGGCCTGCGGTCCGTTACACTTATCAGTAAAGGCAGCAGGGAAACCAGTGGCACAAGCAAGAATGAATGCAGCAGAGTAAAAGTACAGGAGCTGAAAAATCTACAAGCACTCAAGAAAGCTCACAGTATACTAGAATGCAGGGTACAAATCAACAGGCAAAATCTTGGTTGGTATGTATGAGAGATTATTATTATTTATTTATGTAGTGGCAACTTTTTTCTCAGCTCTGTACAATAGGTAATAGACATACAGAGATATTAAATAGCACAAACTGAATATTGAAAACAAAAGGATCAGAGAGCCCTGCATGTGAGAGCTTACAGTCTAGAGGAAGGTAGGTAGGACACAGAAGGAGTAAGTTCTATGGGGTGTAAGTGCTTCCTGCCACATGAATTGCCAGTTATTGGGTGGGAGAAAGAAGTGCTATTGAGTGCAATGGTCCAGGGAAGCGGTGGTTCTGTTTGGGAAAGAAAGACTATGTGAACAATGAGGTCATGATGGGGACGTAGGTGGGAGAGTGATTTTAGAAGGGAATGAAAGTGAGCAGAAGTTGGACAGGTTGTTGGTCTGACCTTGGTCATAACAGTTATGGAGGTAGTTGATAGGCTTCATTGAAGAGGTGAGTTTTCAGGGATAGTCTGAAGATCTGAAGGCTGTGGGAGAGTCTGATGGGATGGGGAGGGAATTCCAGAGCTTAAGTGCAGCACTGGAGATGTCCTGTAGGTAGGAGTGGGAGTATGTAATAAAAGCTGCAAGGAGGAGAAGGTCATGTGCAGAGCAAAGATGGCAAGTGGGAGTATATTTGGAAATGAGATATGAAATATAGGGGGTGCAATATTAGTAAGGGCTATGTAAGTTAGCACAAAAATTTTGAGTTTAATTCTATATGCTAATGGGAACTAGTGTAGCGATTAGCAAAGGGAAGGGGTGTTAGAGAAGCAGTGAGTGAGGTAGATTAGTCCTGCAACAGAGTTCATTATGGACTTTAGTGGGGTCAGTCGGGTGAGAGGAAGGCCAATTAAGAGTAATTTATAGTAGTCAAGATGGGACATGAGTTTTTGGATTAGAATTTTAGTAGTGTCCTGGGAAAAGGTCAGATTCTAGAGATATTATGGAGGTGGCATGAGTTGGAGATTGACTGAATGTGGGGAATGAAGGATAGGGCGGAGTCACATTTAACCCCCAGGTAATGGGATGTAGGGGTTGGTATGATGGTTGTGCTGTTATCAGTGAGAGCAATATTTGGGGATAATACTGGTTAGAGAGGGAGGGGAAAGTATGAGTTTGGTTTTGCTAAGGTTAAGTTTGACAGGAGGACCTCCATGAAGACAACACAGAGAGACAATTAGATACCTGGGACAGGAGGGAAGGGAGAGGTTTGGGGTGGAAAGATAGATTTGAGTGCCATCAGCAAAGAGATGATGATGAAACCCAAAGGAGTTTATTAGTTTGCCAAGGGATGAGGTATAGATTGAAAAGAGCAAGGGGCCCAGGACTGAACCTTGTGGTACTCTAACAGACAGTGGGAGGGGTGAAGAAGTGGAGCCAGAGTAGGAGACACTGAAGGAGTGGTTGAAAAGATATGATTAAAACCAAGAGAGGGTGGTGTCACAGAGACCTAGGGAATAGAGGGCTTGGAGGATGAGTGGGTGATCCACTGTGTCAAAGGCAGCTGACAAGTGCAGGAAAATGAGTAGGGAGTAGTGGCCTTTTGACTTAGTGGAGAGCAAGTCATTGGCCACTTTAGTGAGGGCATTCTTAGTGGAGTAATGAGGGTGGAATCTAGAATACAAGGGATCTAACAGGGAATAGCAGCAGAGGAATTTAGTAAGCCAATTATATACAAAATGTTTGAGGAGCTTGGAGGCAAACGGGAGAAGAAAAATGGGCTCCTATTTTGAGAGTGAGTTTAGGTCCATTGAGGGTTTCATTAAGATGAGTGTGTTAAGTGCATATTTGAAAGAGGATGGGAAGGTGCCAGTTGTCAGTGAGAGGTTGAATAAGTGAGTAAGGGTTGGAGTAAGTAGAGGAGAAAGTTCTTGAGTGAGCTGAAAAGGGATTGGGTCAAGAGGGCACGTGTGTAAGTTTGAGCATGTGAGGAGAAGGGAAACTTCATCCTCGGTCATGGGTGAAAAGGAACTAAGTGCGTATGTGGGAGAGATAACAAGGATAAGTTGGCCGGGTGGAGGTGGAGGTGGAAGAGATGAGATTTCATGTTTGATAGAGTTGATCTTGTCCTTTAAGTGGGTTGCGAGTGTGACGGTACCAGCAGACACCCAGCATTGGTGTCACCATCAAGGATTACTTCTTCCCAAAATCAGCCAGAAAGGACTCCCGCAGCATACCACAATTTACCACAAATCACCAGGCAGAACTAGTGTCAGGGTGACCAGAACTGTTTATTGCACAAACCAGCAGACTTATATACAGAACAGTGGGGTCAGGGAACAATGGGGACAGACATGAGTGCATTAACTGACAATAGTGAGGGGCGGTGGGTAAACAAAGGGCTGGGGCTGGATACAATGGGCCAGAACACACATTCACAACAGTGTCCTTTGTGCTAAAGCATCTTTTACATAATTTGATTCAGCCGCCTTCAAACCCCAGCCAATCCAGGGCTGAGTATAATGTGGCCAATCCTGGCCCCTGGTGTCACACCTGCCTTTAGCCTATCAGATGCTATGGGCAGGTGGCTGACCGACCAATCCCTGGGACGCCTACTTTTTTCCATGTTAAGTCAATGCAGGCCCTTTAACTCCAACCAACCAATCAGCAGCCGGCCGACATTTAAAACCCTGGTGTTCATTTTCTTAGGGAATGTTCAGCTCTCTTTTGGGGATAACTTAGGCTTTTTCGGTCCACACAAAGATCCTGGGTAGAAGGGTGGATTGGGAAGCGTGTGGCCCATCCGGGCAACGGTCCAGAGATGGCTTAGCAGGGGAAATCGTGCTTGTTCCCGTGACAGCGAGATCTTGGTCAAAGAAGTTATTGGAAGGTATTTGTATTGGTGGGTGTAGTAGAGATTTAAAGGTTGAGAAAAGGTGTTTTGGGTTAGATGAAAGATTACACATTAGGGATGAAAAGTAGTGTTGAGCGAGCATGCTCGGCCGATGCTCGGATCGGCTCGAGCATCGCTCTGCTCGGCACATGGCGGTACTCGTACGAGTACCGCATGTGCTCGCCCGCCATGTTCGGGTCTCCTCCCCACACGTTTTGCGGCTTCTGCGCAGCCAATAAACGTGCAGGGAGGCTCTGACATCGGTGTAATGCCAGCAGCCATGTTGGCTGCTGGCATTACACTGATTGGCTGGCCAGAACCCGTGGTCGGGTGCTGTATAGCACCTGACCATCGAGTTCGGCTCAGTCTTAGCCAGGGAGAGTTGAGGATAGGAAGGGAAAGGCAGTGTAGGGAGGAAAAAAACCAAAATTGTGAAAAAAAAAACCAAAAGTCCTTTTTAGGACTACTGTGTGTGGGGGCAGCAGTTTATTTTGTGTGGGGGGGAAAAAAAAAAAAAAAAAAAAAAAAAAAATATTCTGTTTAGTGTGCAAAGTTGCAGATTAGAGCACATTCTGTTTAGTGTGCACAGTTGCAGATTAGAGCACATTCTGTTTAGTGTGCAAAGTTGCAGATTAGAGCACATTCTGTTTAGTGTGCAAAGTTGCTGCAGATTAGAGCACATTCTGTTTAGTGTGCAAAGTTGCAGATTAGAGCACATTCTGTTAAGTCTTCAAACTAAAATATCAAAGTCACATATTCCATTCAGTGTGCGTCGCCGCAGTTTAGCAGCACATTCTGTGTACTGTGCAGAGTTGCAGAATAGGAAGAAATACTGTTAAGTCTTCAAACTAAAATATCAAAGTCACATATTCCATTCAGTGTGCTTCGCCGCAGTTTAGCAGCACATTCTGTGTACTGTGCAGAGTTGCAGAATAGGAAGAAATACTGTTAAGTCTTCAAACTAAAATATCAAAGTCACATATTCCATTCAGTGTGCTTCGCCGCAGTGTAGCAGCACATTCTGTGTACTGTGCAGAGTTGCAGAATAGGAAGAAATACTGTTAAGTCTTCAAACTAAAATATCAAAGTCACATATTCCATTCAGTGTGCTTCGCCGCAGTGTAGCAGCACATTCTGTGTACTGTGCAGAGTTGCAGAATAGGAAGAAATACTGTTAAGTCTTCAAACTAAAATATCAAAGTCACATATTCCATTCAGTGTGCTTCGCCGCAGTGTAGCAGCACATTCTGTGTACTGTGCAGAGTTGCAGAATAGGAAGAAATACTGTTAAGTCTTCAAACTAAAATATCAAAGTCACATATTCCATTCAGTGTGCTTCGCCGCAGTGTAGCAGCACATTCTGTGTACTGTGCAGAGTTGCAGAATAGGAAGAAATACTGTTAAGTCTTCAAACTAAAATATCAAAGTCACATATTCCATTCAGTGTGCTTCGCCGCAGTGTAGCAGCACATTTTGTGTACTGTGCAGAGTTGCAGAATAGGAAGAAATACTGTTAAGTCTTCAAACTAAAATATCAAAGTCACATATTCCATTCAGTGTGTGTCACCGCAGTTTAGCAGCCTATTCTGTGTACTCTGCACAGTTACAGAATAGGAAGAAATACTGTTAAGTTTTCAAACTCAAATATTAAAGTCACATTTTCCATTCAGTGTGTGTCACCGCCGTTTAGCAGCCTATTCTGTGTACTCTGCACCGTTGCAGACTAGGAAGAAATACTGTTAAGTTTTCAAACTCAAATATTAAAGTCACATATTCCATTCAGTGTGCTTCGCCGCAGTGTAGCAGCACATTCTGTGTACTGTGCAGAGTTGCAGAATAGGAAGAAATACTGTTAAGTCTTCAAACTAAAATATCAAAGTCACATATTCCATTCAGTGTGCTTCGCCGCAGTGTAGCAGCACATTCTGTGTACTGTGCAGAGTTGCAGAATAGGAAGAAATACTGTTAAGTCTTCAAACTAAAATATCAAAGTCACATATTCCATTCAGTGTGCTTCGCCGCAGTGTAGCAGCACATTCTGTGTACTGTGCAGAGTTGCAGAATAGGAAGAAATACTGTTAAGTCTTCAAACTAAAATATCAAAGTCACATATTCCATTCAGTGTGCTTCGCCGCAGTTTAGCAGCACATTCTGTGTACTGTGCAGAGTTGCAGAATAGGAAGAAATACTGTTAAGTCTTCAAACTAAAATATCAAAGTCACATATTCCATTCAGTGTGCTTCGCCGCAGTGTAGCAGCACATTCTGTGTACTGTGCAGAGTTGCAGAATAGGAAGAAATACTGTTAAGTCTTCAAACTAAAATATCAAAGTCACATATTCCATTCAGTGTGCTTCGCCGCAGTGTAGCAGCACATTCTGTGTACTGTGCAGAGTTGCAGAATAGGAAGAAATACTGTTAAGTCTTCAAACTAAAATATCAAAGTCACATATTCCATTCAGTGTGCTTCGCCGCAGTGTAGCAGCACATTCTGTGTACTGTGCAGAGTTGCAGAATAGGAAGAAATACTGTTAAGTCTTCAAACTAAAATATCAAAGTCACATATTCCATTCAGTGTGCTTCGCCGCAGTGTAGCAGCACATTCTGTGTACTGTGCAGAGTTGCAGAATAGGAAGAAATACTGTTAAGTCTTCAAACTAAAATATCAAAGTCACATATTCCATTCAGTGTGCTTCGCCGCAGTGTAGCAGCACATTTTGTGTACTGTGCAGAGTTGCAGAATAGGAAGAAATACTGTTAAGTCTTCAAACTAAAATATCAAAGTCACATATTCCATTCAGTGTGTGTCACCGCAGTTTAGCAGCCTATTCTGTGTACTCTGCACAGTTGCAGAATAGGAAGAAATACTGTTAAGTTTTCAAACTCAAATATTAAAGTCACATTTTCCATTCAGTGTGTGTCACCGCCGTTTAGCAGCCTATTCTGTGTACTCTGCACCGTTGCAGACTAGGAAGAAATACTGTTAAGTTTTCAAACTCAAATATTAAAGTCACATATTCCATTCAGTGTGTGTCACCGCCGTTTAGCAGCCTATTCTGTGTACTCTGCACAGTTGCAGAATAGGAAGAAATACTGTTAAGTTTTCAAACTCAAATATTAAAGTCACATTTTCCATTCAGTGTGTGTCACCGCCGTTTAGCAGCCTATTCTGTGTACTCTGCACCGTTGCAGACTAGGAAGAAATACTGTTAAGTTTTCAAACTCAAATATTAAAGTCACATATTCCATTCAGTGTGTGTCACCGCCGTTTAGCAGCCTATTCTGTGTACTCTGCACAGTTGCAGAATAGGAAGAAATACTGTTAAGTTTTCAAACTCAAATATTAAAGTCACATTTTCCATTCAGTGTGTGTCACCGCAGTTTAGCAGCCTATTCTGTGTACTCTGCACAGTTGCAGAATAGTAAGAAATACTGTTAAGTTTTCAAACTCAAATATTAAAGTCACATTTTCCATTCAGTGTGTGTCACCGCAGTTTAGCAGCCTATTCTGTGTACTCTGCACAGTTGCAGAATAGTAAGAAATACTGTTAAGTTTTCAAACTCAAATATTAAAGTCACATTTTCCATTCAGTGTGTGTCACCGCCGTTTAGCAGCCTATTCTGTGTACTCTGCACCGTTGCAGACTAGGAAGAAATACTGTTAAGTTTTCAAACTCAAATATTAAAGTCACATTTTCCATTCAGTGTGTGTCACCGCAGTTTAGCAGCCTATTCTGTGTACTCTGCACAGTTGCAGAATAGTAAGAAATACTGTTAAGCTTTCAAACTCAAATATTAAAGTCACATTTTCCATTCAGTGTGTGTCACCGCAGTGTAGCAGCCTATTCTGTGTACTCTGCACAGTTGCAGAATAGGAAGAAATACTGTTAAGTTTTCAAACTCAAATATTAAAGTCACATTTTCCATTCAGTGTGTGTCACCGCCGTTTAGCAGCCTATTCTGTGTACTCTGCACCGTTGCAGAATAGGAAGAAATACTGTTAAGTTTTCAAACTCAAATATTAAAGTCACATATTCCATTCAGTGTGTGTCACCGCCGTTTAGCAGCCTATTCTGTGTACTCTGCACAGTTGCAGAATAGGAAGAAATACTGTTAAGTTTTCAAACTCAAATATTAAAGTCACATTTTCCATTCAGTGTGTGTCACCGCAGTTTAGCAGCCTATTCTGTGTACTCTGCACAGTTGCAGAATAGTAAGAAATACTGTTAAGTTTTCAAACTCAAATATTAAAGTCACATTTTCCATTCAGTGTGTGTCACCGCAGTTTAGCAGCCTATTCTGTGTACTCTGCACAGTTGCAGAATAGTAAGAAATACTGTTAAGTTTTCAAACTCAAATATTAAAGTCACATATTCCATTCAGTGTGTGTCACCGCAGTTTAGCAGCCTATTCTGTGTACTCTGCACAGTTGCAGAATAGTAAGAAATACTGTTAAGTTTTCAAACTCAAATATTAAAGTCACATTTTCCATTCAGTGTGTGTCACCGCCGTTTAGCAGCCTATTCTGTGTACTCTGCACCGTTGCAGACTAGGAAGAAATACTGTTAAGTTTTCAAACTCAAATATTAAAGTCACATTTTCCATTCAGTGTGTGTCACCGCAGTTTAGCAGCCTATTCTGTGTACTCTGCACCGTTGCAGAATAGTAAGAAATACTGTTAAGTTTTCAAACTCAAATATTAAAGTCACATTTTCCATTCAGTGTGTGTCACCGCAGTTTAGCAGCCTATTCTGTGTACTCTGCACAGTTGCAGAATAGTAAGAAATACTGTTAAGTTTTCAAACTCAAATATTAAAGTCACATTTTCCATTCAGTGTGTGTCACCGCCGTTTAGCAGCCTATTCTGTGTACTCTGCACCGTTGCAGACTAGGAAGAAATACTGTTAAGTTTTCAAACTCAAATATTAAAGTCACATATTCCGTGTAAGATGAAGAAGGCGGGTAAAAAGGGACGGGGAAGTGGACGTGATCCTGATAGTTCAGGGCGCGGGTCAGGACGCGGAGAAACTGTGCCTGGTGCCAGAGCACAAGAAAGAAAGACATCCACCATACCTAGCTTCATGTGTAATTTTACAGGGCGTCGCAGGACATCACTCTCGAGGTCCGACCACTGCGAACAGGTGGTCGGTTGGATGACAGCTGATACTGCTTCCAGTCGGTTAAGCACCACCCTGTCTTCCACCAAGTCCACTCTCAGTAGCCAAGAGTCTGGTCAACATAATCCTCACTCTGATCATCCTTCCTCCCACCATACACGGTCTGGTCAAAGAAGTGATCCCACACTGGGATATAGTGAGGAGCTCGTCTCATCACCAATCCTTCATTTGACCCTCTCTCCAAGCACGCTTGCAGAGGAACATGACATCTTGTGCCCTGATTCACAACCTCTAGAGGCTACCCAATCACAAGAAGATGACAGATGTGAACGGCATTTAATGTCAAAGGAAGTAGTGGATGATGATGATGATGATGAGACACAGTTGCCATTAAATCAACCACTATTTCCGTCTCAAGACCTTGTTGAGGAGAATGTTATACAGTTGTCAATGACTGAGTATGTGGTGGGATCAAGACTTGAGGAGGATGATCAGAGTGAGGAAGTGGAGGAGGACTTGGTGGACGATGAGGTGACTGACCCCACCTGGGAAGGTGTAGAGCCGAGCGATGACAGCAGTCCTGAGGGTGAGCCATCTGCAGCACCGCAACAGGCTGGAAGAGGCAGTGGTGTGGCTACAGAAAGAAGGCGGACCGCACCAAACCGGCCCGCAAATGTTCCACGGAGCACCCCCTTGCGTAAATCTACCTTGCCAAAGGGTAGGTGTTCCGCGGTATGGCGTTTTTTTAAGGAAAGTGCGGACGACAAAAGAATTGTAGTTTGCAACCTGTGCCACACCAGAATGAGCCGAGGCATGAACACTAGAAACCTCACCACCACCAGCATTATCCGACACATGGCATCCAAGCACCGTAGTAAGTGGGAGGAACGCCTGGATCGCCCATCTGTGTCTGCAGGCCACACCACTGCCTCCTCTTCCCCTGTTTTCGGTGCCGGCCAATCGCCTGTCGAAGGCGCAGGCCCGCATACCTCCCGCCCTGCACCTGTACCATCTGAAGCACCATCAGCGACCACATCCACTTCCCTGTCCCAGCACAGCGTCCAAATGTCGTTACCCCAGGCATTTGAGCGCAAGAGAAAGTACCCAGCCACCCACCCACAGGCCATAGCACTAACCTCACACCTTTCAAAATTACTGGCCATCGAAATGCTGCCATTTAGGCTTGTGGACACTGAGTCCTTCCGCAGCCTGATGGCAGCAGCTGTCCCTCGGTACGCGGTCCCCAGCCGCCACTACTTTTCCCGGTGTGCCATCCCCGCATTACACCACCATGTGTCCCGTAACATCACCCGTGCCCTGACCAACGCAGTTACTGGGAAGGTCCACTTAACGACTGACACATGGACAAGTGCTTGTGGCCAGGGACGCTACATTTCCCTGACGGCACACTGGGTGAATGTCGTGGAGGCTGGGAGCGACTCGGACCCTGGGATGGCACGGGTGCTACCCACGCAGAGGATTGCGGGCCCTACCTCCATCAGGGTTTCCGCCAGCACCTACGTTATTGGCTCCTCCTCCTCCGTTTCCACCTCCGAATTCTCTACACGCAGCGCCACTCCCCCATCAGCCAGTAGCTGGAAGCAGTGTAGCACTGCAGTGGGGAAGCGTCAACAGGCCGTGCTGAAGCTGATCTGCCTTGGGGACAAACAGCACACGGCCTCAGAGCTGTTGCAGGGGATTAGTCACCAGACCGAGCAGTGGCTCTCGCCACTCAACCTGCAACCAGGCATGGTTGTGTGTGATAATGGGCGTAACTTGGTGGCGGCTTTGGAGCTCGGCAAGCTCACACACGTACCATGCCTAGCGCATGTATTTAATTTAGTGGTTCAGCGATTTCTAAAAACCTACCCCAATGTGCATGATCTCTTGACCAAGGTGCGCCGCGTGTGTGCACATTTCCGTAAGTCATCTACAGCTTCGGCCGGCCTGTTGAAGCTGCAGCAGCGCTTACAATTGCCAGCTCACCGGCTGCTGTGTGACGTGAGCACGCGCTGGAACTCCACCTTCCATATGTTGGCCCGGCTTTGTGAGCAGCAGAGGGCAGTAGTGGAGTACCAGCTGTTACACGGTCGTCGCCTCTCCGTTCAACTTCCTGTAATCAGAAGTGAGGAGTGGGAATGGATGTCAGACCTCTGCGAGGTTTTACGCAATTTTGAGGAATCGACACAGATGGTGAGCGGCGATAACGCTATTATCAGTGTAACCATCCCACTTCTGTGTCTACTGAAACGCTCGCTGCTCACAATTAAAACCGACGCTTTGCATGTGGAAGAGGTGGAAATGCGGGAGGAAGAGCTTACACAAGGTGATAGCCAGAGCACCCTCACTTCGTCTTCTCAGCGACAATTGGAGGAGGCAGAGGAGGAGGAGGAGGAGGAGGAAGACACGGTTGCCTCCGCTACAGAGGGTAGCCATGGAACTTTAGTTCCATCTCTTCAGCGTGGGTGGGCAGAAGAGGAGGAAGAGGATGAGGATATTGAGAGTCATCCTCCTGGTGAGGACAGCGAAATCTTGACTGTTGGTACTCTGGCACACATGGCTGACTTTATGTTAGGCTGCCTTTCCCGTGACCCACGCGTTATACGCATTTTAAACAACACGGATTACTGGGTGTTCACCCTTCTGGACCCCCGCTACAAAGAGAATTTCTCATCTCTCATTCCTCCGGTGGAGAGGACAAGCAAAATGGTGCAATACCAGAAGGTTCTTGTTGAAAAATTGCTCCAAAATTTTCCATCTGACAACGCTGGCGGCAGAGTACGTGCTACCTTGGCCAACAGAGAAGGGGAGAAAAGGGGAGCACACAGCAGTTCCGACAAAGGCAGGGCAACACTCTCCAAGGCGTGGGACACCTTCATGACACCCCGCCAGCACCCTCACCCTGATGCGCAGCCTAGTGTCACAAGGAGGGAAAAGTTTTGGAAGATGGTGAAGGAGTACGTAGCAGACCGTGTCAGCGTCCTCAATGATCCCTCTGTGCCTTACAACTACTGGGTGTCCAAGCT
This sequence comes from Rhinophrynus dorsalis, assembly GCA_037306005.1. NCBI lineage: Eukaryota > Metazoa > Chordata > Amphibia > Anura > Rhinophrynidae > Rhinophrynus > Rhinophrynus dorsalis. The sequence continues at coordinate 85,321,501 of CM074727.1, read as the reverse complement.
GGACACGTGGTATGAACTGGCACTCTACGCCTTGGAGGTGCTGGCCTGCCCTGCCGCCAGCGTTCTGTCTGAGCGGGTATTTAGTGCTGCTGGTGGCATCATAACAGATAAGCGTATCCGCCTTTCCACCGACAATGCTGATAGGTTGACACTTATAAAAATGAACAAGGCCTGGATTTCCCCTGACTTCTCCACACCACTGGAGGAAAGCCCCGGGGGAACATAAACTCACTTTATATATGTTATTTACAATGATGTGAATACTCTGTATTCCCATTCACCCCTTCCACCCAAAAAACGGGTATATGGTTGACTCTTAATCTTCTCATCCTCCTCCTCCTCTTCCATATGCCCTGGGATATAATTTTTATATAGGGCCAGCTCACCAGCGGGCCCTGTGCTATAATTTTTATATAGGGCCAGCTCACCAGCGGGCCCTGTGATATAATTTTTATATAGGGCCAGCTCACCAGCGGGCCCTGTTTGACAATTTTTATATAGGTCAGCTCACCAGCGGGCCTTCTCATATAATGTTTTATTGGGTCAGCTCTCTAGCGGGCCCTCTCATATAATGTTTTTAGTGATGAGCGAGCGTGCTCGGCCGATGCTCGGATCGGCTCGAGCATCGCTCTGCTCGGCACATGGCGGTACTCGTCGAGTACCGCCATGTGCTCGCCCGACATGTTCGGGTGAAGGGGATCTGTGCCGGAAGAGGCACAGATCCGAAGACGCTCCGCTGGACCACCAGGGACTGGAGGTACGGGGGCATTGCGGAGATGAAGGGGGCATTGCGGAGATGAAGGGGGACATTGTGGAAGAGGGGCATAGACTCTATGCCCCTCTTCCACAATGTCCCCCTTCATCTCCGCTATGCCCCTCTTCCACAATGTCCCCCTTCATCTCCGCTATGCCCCTCTTCCACAATGTCCCCCTTCATCTCCTATGCCATAGAGGAGATGAAGGGGGACATTGTGGAAGAGGGGCATAGCGGAGATGAAGGGGGACATTGTGGAAGAGGGGCATAGACTCTATGCCCCTCTTCCACAATGTCCCCCTTCATCTCCGCTATGCCCCTCTTCCACAATGTCCCCCTTCATCTCCTCTATGGCATAGGAGATGAAGGGGGACATTGTGGAAGAGGGGCATAGCGGAGATGAAGGGGGACATTGACCAGGCACCCTCCGCTCATCAGAGCAGGGGGTGCCTGGTTTAATGCTCGAGTGCTCCCATGCTTTTCAATGGGGCTCGGGTGCTCGGCCGAGCACTCGAGCCTCAGGGGGTGCTCGGTCAGAGCACCCGAGCACCCGAGCATCGGGGTGCTCGCTCATCACTAAATGTTTTATAGCGTCAGCTCACTAGCGGGCCTTCGCATATAATGTTTAGGATGGTCAGCTCTGCAGCAGACCCTTACCCATAATGTTTTAGATGGTCAGCTCAGCGCACGTTTCCCTCTTAATCATGGCCTCAGTTCAATAAAATCAAGGAAATTTTTGGGAGAATTTGCCTCTGCGCACGTTTCCCTCTTAATCATGGCCTCAGTTCTGAAAATCAAGGAAATTTTTGGGAGAATTTGCCTCTGTGCACGTTTCCCTCTTAATCATGGCCTCAGTTCTGAAAATCAAGGAAATTTTTGGGAGAATTTGCCTCTGCGCACGTTTCCCTCTTAATCATGGCCTCAGTTCAGAAAAATCAAGGAAATTTTTGGGAGAATTTGCAGATGATATACAAGTAAATATACAGCAAATATTGTTTGGTAACAATTTTTCACCTAAAGTCGTTTTTATTTTCCTTTTTGTGTGTTTTATGGTCAGTCTGTAAAAATGGCGTACTACGGGCGAAAGATCGTTCCCAGCAGCGATGTTGGAGTCCAAGATGCATCCAGACATCCTCCCTATGCTGTCCCTGAACCATTTCTGTGGTGTTTCCATCCTTTTCTGCCCTTTTCCTATGGACCAGGCACCCTCCCCTCATCAGAGCAGGGGGTGCCTGGTGTAATGCTCGAGTCCTCCCATTGACTTCAATGGGGCTCGGGTGCTCGGCCGAGCACTCGAGCCTCAGGGGGTGCTCGGTCAGAGCACCCGAATACCCGAGCATTGGGGTGCTCGCTCATCACTAATGAAAAGTAATACTATTTGGCCAGGGAGTGGGCAGAGCTATAAGAATGGAGAATTAATTTGCAGTGTAGGAAGTCAGCTGTGGAATGTGATTTCCTCCAGTTCCTTTCCACGGTGTATGAGCACAATTAGAAGTATTGTGTTTGTCTTGTGTGCCAAGGCTATAATGGGGTTATGCAGAGGATTGGGGTAGAGTTACAGGTGCAGCTATGTCAAGGGCTGTTTTGTGAGTACTTTTGTAGAGATCAGTAGTTCGTTCGGGGAAAGTAAGTGTAAAGATGGGGTTGAGAAAAGGTTGCAAGGATGTGGAAAATTGTCCGGATGCTCTTGATCAGGGTTTCAGAGATGGATTTGCACAGTATGATGAGGTTGATGGTTAGGACATGGGGGTCAGAGCGGGAAAAGGGAACATTAGAGAAGTTGGAGACAGAGCAGAGGTTTGTGAAGACCAAGTAAAGGGAGTGACTGTAACTGTATGTGGGAGAGCTGGTCTACTGTGATAGACCAAAGGAGGTTGTTAAGGAGAGGCGTTTAACCTTTTGAGTGCCAGAGGGGTTCACAACGCATTGCAAATCAATACGTTGTGTACTTCTCTGGCACACAAAGGGTTAGGGGTAGAGGGGGTGTTATGGTTGTCTCAGGGATGTTGAAGTCTCCCAGTATGAGAGTGGGGACATCAGAGGACATAAAATGAGGGAGCCAGAAAGAAATGTGATCAAGGACCAGGTGGTCTGCATATACCATAAAACATGGTATAAACGGGTCTGAGGAGGGTGCCTGTGTTGGTGAACGAATTAATCATTTGAACATGGAATTTGTTTTTTGGGGGGGGTTCTTGACTGCTATTGGGGGGACAGTTAATAAAAAAATAAATCAATAATATAAAATAAAACATTTGTATGTAAAGTGATAGAGACAGGAACCCCCTGACATAAGCTGCCACTGGGGTGGACTGATACTTGACTTGATAGAGTATTTTGTACAGGATGATTTGTTTGATTTGTTGTTAGAGGCCTTTGTAGGACTTAGACTTATTTGAGGCCCAAGCCCTGAAGAAACATTGATTTGTAGGACTTAAGCTCGTTTGGCACAAGCCCTAAGGAAACATTGATTTGTAGGACTTAGGCTTGTTAGTAACAAACCCCCCAAAAATTGCTTATTTTTTTGTAGGACTGTTTTTTTTTTTAAACACAAGTCCTGAGAAACAAATATAAGTGCCCTACTGACCTAATGCCAGCAGGTCATGTTGGCCAGTAGCCACTGTCAAATGTCCTCCTGAGTTGCAACTGCTGTTCGTACTGCTGCTGCTGAGTTGTTTAAGCAGCAGAATGATTAGGCAGCTGAAATAGAATGTGATCAACAACAGCAGTAACATGGAAGATGGATGATGAAGGTTCCACTTGCCACGACTATCTACAGTGATGCGCCTGAGGTGGAGCAGCACAATAAGTAGCACCTAGAATATGTGGAGAAAAGAAGAAGTTGGCCAATAATTCTTCTCCACCTGCCCCTCCTCCAAAATCATAGTTGTGTTCTTATCAGAATATAAATTTTCCCTTGAGAGCAGGAACTGTGACTCTCATCAGCAACTGCAATGTGCACAGTGTGTGTGGTAAATAACACCTGGGGGCACAAATGTATCCAAACACCATGATACCAGAACCCAAGTACTGCTGCTGTCACTACACCCCTTGTCCAGACCCCGCTAAGGACACACGACAACCTGCTGACAGTTTAATAGTAATGATGAACCCTCCCTGTCAGCATCCTAGCATATTCTGCAGGATGGAATCTCCTCAGATGCCACCTGATGACCTGGTATCGATTCTCCTCTACCACACTGGCATATGTGATCAGTGCTCTACACAGTGTGCAATGGGTAGAGATGAACTGCCATATCCTAACATCAACTGAGTGGTTATCATTTGGCAGGGAGGTAACAATGAAAGAAGTGGATTGGTAGGAGATGTACTTGTTACCCTATAGGAAGAAGGTGATGTTGACAGCGAGTTAGTTGCTTCGCTCGTCATGAAACTTCCAGTGTCTGTCTGGGTTTCTTTATTCTTCCTCCTTTTTGATCTCCACCTTGCCTCTTGGTGCCTTTCTGGAGAGTCAGGGGGTACAGTAAAGGTGGTGCTAGATTTCTGTAATGGGTGTTAAGCTTTAACATGTTTGATATAAATGTCATGGTGTCTGTGTTTCATGTGTGTTATAAGAGAGGTTGTGCCAAGGTGTGTTCCCTCCTTTCCCCTTTTTACTAACTTGTCACAAATTTTGCACTGTACAGTTGTTGATGATGACTGCACTGTACCTGCCAGAAGAGAATAATAGTCCCACAACCATGACTTCTGGGGGGGAGGGATAGGGAACAGGTGGAGAAGAATTACCTCTTTCTTCTTGTCCTTCACATTCCCCTTCACTTTTTGTGGCAGTGGATAATGTTGCTGCTACTGCCTCAGATTTAGCACAGCAACTAGGACCAGGAGTATTGCTGCTGCTGGCAAGTGGAAACTGTCCTAGACCTGCATCACTTGTTGACCCCATTCTCACTGTGTCCACGGTGGTCTGTGGCACACTAGCTTGCTCCTCAGCATCCTGCTGCTTTTGCATCTCAGCAACAGCAGGAATTAGAACAGTTGCAAATTCCGCAAATTCCAAAAGATGATTGTTAGTGGTGGTGGTGGTGGTGATGCCCATCCTAATCCCTGTCTCCCATTCCTTCTCACTTTCTGATAAAAAGGCCATCAAAGTCTCTTCCACCCCAGCTTCTCAAACACCACCACAACCACTAGTCCCTACGTGCTGCTGCTCTATTACAGGCATCTCACTGATGCTTGGAGGAGGTGATGAGCAATGTGACAGAGGGTCCCCTATTGTCACACTTGGCATCATTTTCATCTTCCCTTCCCCCCGAGTACTACAATAAACACTAGCAGCAGGCAAAGTATTTGTGGCAGCAGGTTCAGCACTGGCAGCAGGTACAACACACTGGCAGCACATCTGGCAGCAGGTACAACACTAGTGGCTGCAGGTACAGCAATGATGGCACTGGCAGCAGGGGCAGCACTTCTTGTAGCAGGCATAGGCAGCTGACCTGTCCTGCTCTCACTAGGACTACCATTTTCTCCCTCCCTTCCAAATTCCTTTTCTTCCTCCCTTCCCATTAAATTCCCCAATATCCCTTGGGGTGATTTAGGGGGACTGGACCACATTGGTTCAGTACTGCTAGTCACTTCCTCCTCCTCAGACTCAGACTCAATGGACACGTAATAAGGGCCTTCTAGTTCCTCCTTTTGCTGCTCATAGTGATGGCAGTCACTATGAGCCTCCCCTGCCTCAATTTTGCCAAAATGTCACAGCAGAAAAGCACAACATGTCCATCTCGCTCTGTATCTGCTTCTATTGTGTCTGCCTTCAGAGAAAATGTAATGTTTTTATAGCAGATGTGCGAAAACAACATAAACCAATGGGAAGAAACTTTATAGCTATTGAAAAAATGGCGAAAGATTTTGGCCAATGGGCAAAAGATGCAAAAAATTTAATCGCTAGTTTTAAAGCGGATTTTCCAGCGAAAAAGCAGATAATGACATGGTTTTTATGAAATTTCTTGCGGGAACATGGCGACAACTTTCGCCCATCCCTAGGGGGCCTAGGGGGATGGGTGAACTGTAGGCTGCCATGTGAAAGTGCAGCAGTGGATGTAGTGTCTGATTATGTGAGCCAGGTTTCAGTGATGGCTTGGAGGTTTAGAGAGTGTGAAATGAACAAATCATGAACAGCAGTTAGTTTGTTGCACTCAGAGCAGCCATTCCAGAGACCAAAAAAAAGGAAGGGGGTAAGGAGGTTAGGTGACGTGGTACTTGTAATGGGCCATAGGCCATTACTGGGAAAGTTGCAGGAACCTTTTTATACACGGACTCACTTGACCACCAGGCACCCTATGGAGGGGTTACTTTATGCATGGGAACCTGCGAACCTGCTGTGTCGAACCTTTTGTACATTGACTCACTTGGCTACTGGGCACCCTAAGGAAGGGTTGATTTACGTAGGGAGCCTACACCAGTCGACTACTAGGGACTGGTCGACTGGTATTCGAAGACGAACGGTTCGATGGGTTCCCTAGTCTACTGGTAGTCGATGTCGGACTAGTTTGCTCGATTTGGAACTATAGGAGCAGGCCGGCATCATAGAGGCCACCGGGTTGTACAAACACTTATTCCATCGAAGGGTCTGGGTAGGCGGCCATGAAATTGGCCGGAGAGTCGAGTGACGTCACTAGCGGTCATTCGCGAGATGGAACTGTGCCAACACCCAAGGGCTTAGCCTCCATTGGTCAAATTAGTTGACCAGACGGGTTTAGGGGGTTTTGGTCACTCCACTGTTTATTGGTTGAAAGTGAAGCCAGGTTATGTTAAGTGGGTTTTCGCCACTAAGTGCCGTGTGCAATGTTTACTGTTCTATTGTTTTATTGTTAGAAGTTGTGTATAAAAGACCAGCGTTTTGGCAATAAAGTGTGTTACTGCTTGGAACTCCGAAGTGTGCGTCTCGTCATTGGGATGGTCTAACGAGTCCACTTTGACTCCCATCATAGGCGGGCCACGGGAAGCTGAATTCACTTTTTTCCCTGTGGGTATCCAGCATGTTCGACGGTTCCAGTGCTCCTGATGCGGCCTGAGGATCCAGGACAACGTACAAAGCCCCGGAGCAGCGATCTTCGATAGTCTCCCATTCAACGGCTGTCCAGCGCCCTTTGCAGGTCTGAACAGGGCTCCGGTGATTCCCTCTGGTCCGAGACACTCTGACTGGCTGAGTTCGAGAGAGGGGAGAGCGGCACACTGGAGGAGGACAACCTGGCGTCCTTAACCTCCGTTACACTGGTGGCAGAGGTGGGATTTGCTCCTCTTTTCAAAGCCAAGTGGATACAGCGTGAGCGAAAGATAGCGGATCACTACAAGCAGTTGTCCCTGGCCTCACTGCAGGATTTGGTAGATCGACAGGGACGCAACATTACGGGGCTTGAAAAACAGGATCTGGTTGCAATTTTGCAGGACTTGGATGAGGAGACGGAGTGATTGACTCGGAGCACAGACCTTCCCATGGAGAATAGTCCTCATTCTGTCTGTTCTGAGCAAATGGAATCGGTGCGGCGGCCAGAGTGGGATGAAGATCCAGTCACACGGAAAGCAAGGAGTAGGTTACAGCTCTATAGACCTCACCCGCCACGGGACGTAGTGGATCGAATCCTGGGGGTGTCGGAAGCAGAGTATATGGCGGAACTAACATAGGCTCAAACACCAGCTCCTAGCCCTGTGATTGAGACCCGGTCAGACAAGGAAGGACCTGGATGGCGGTTTGCACAACAAACTTTTGCACAGTTTGATGAGCAAAAAGGAGACATTGACAATTTTCTACAACTATTTGAGAAACAATGTACTCTACTTCGTCTGGAGCCTCAGGATTGGGTTGCCATTTTGACAGGGAAAGCGGCTGAGGCTTTTCAGGCCATCCCTGAACCGGACAACTCTAATTACGCTGAGGTAAAGAAGAGACTTTTGCAGTGGTATGCTATCACGCCAGACACTTACCGTAGGAAGTTCAGGGCCAGCAATCGGGAGGATCATGTCACTCATGTGGAGTGGGCCTATGTGTTTGGACGTCCTTTTCACAACTGGATGCAGGGCTGCAAGGTGCAAATGGTTGAGGACTATTGTCAACAGATCCTCTTGGAACATTTTTATCTGAACCTCAAGGGGCCCATACTGGATTGGGTAAGAGACCAGGAACCAGCTACTCTTTCCTCAGTGGCTCAATTGGCCGATAAATACGAGGATACAAGAAAAATGGGGCCCCAACTGGCGCTCTTTTGAATTCTCGTGATACCGGAGGCCCAATGGACCGGATTACAACTGGACCCTCCAGCGGTCCCAGGCCTGGAGGGGGATACCCGCCCCAACCACGGTTTCCGCCTAGGTGAGGCATCAACTTATTACCAGAATGCCATCAGTGCCATCAACGGGGACATATTCAGCGGTACTGCCCCAACGGTCAGCCTGGGTCCAACCAGCAGAATAGGATCCCTCGCTTTGGCCCCGCTGCTCCACCTCAGCGGCCGCCGCCTCAACCAACACACTGTGCAGTGGAGGAGGGGTACCGGGACTACATTCCCAGACAGACTCAAGATAGTCACGATTGGCCCGTTCTCCGGGAAGTTGCAGCTATCTCTGAGGAACGTTGTCTAAACTCACCACAACAGAGAATGATTACTTACATTGGACTTTAACCCTTGTGCCACTACTGTTTCTTATTTTGTGCCAATATTGTTTCTACTTTATAGTGTGCCTGCGAGGGCATCCATCATCTATATCCATTTACCTATCATTGCCTATTTTAGCCCATAGTGGGCAGTGTTCCTTGTTTTTTTCAGTAAAACTGTGTTTTATTCTAACCTCTGGTCTGAGTGTCTTACAAAACCATTACTGTTCATTATTCTCTTGAGTGTGTTCAGGAGGAGTGGGAGGCGTGAGTGGGAAATTTTAACTTGTTTGTCACAGATTTCTGACCCGCATCTTACGGTCTTTGGCCGCGATACGTTCACGAATACGGGAATTGATAGGATAGACAAATCAATGAACTCATCTAGTTCATTAGGCAAATCTCTAGCTGCCGTTTCGTCTTTGATACGATCATTGAGTCCCTGAGCAAATGCTGCCACCAGCGTCTTGTTGTTTCAACCTACCTCTGCTGCCAATGTACAAAATTCAATTGCATAATCCTCCACCGTGCATGAACCTTGCTGTATTTCCAACAATCTTTTGGCAGCAGAGGCGGCTCTACCAGGAACTTCAAATACTCTACGGAAGGCACGTACAAATTCTCTGAAGTTTAGTATGCGTGGTTTGGCAGATTCCCACAAGGGGTTGGTCCATGCCAGGGCTCTGCCCGTTAGTAACTAAATCATGAAGCCCACCTTCGCACGGTCATTTGGAAAGGCTTGAGGGGTTAATTCAAGGTATATCTCTAATTGGTTGATAAACCCTCTGCACAGGGTAGGTTCGCCATCGTATCTTAACGGTAACGGGGCTGTAGCGGTTAGTCCTTTGTTCAAGGCCACTTGCGTCAGGAATTGAGCTCCCGATGTCGAAACGGAGGGGACCACCGAGGCTTGAACCGGTTTATCTAGATGAGTGGTGCGTTCAAAGATGGTCTGCACTGCCAGTGCCAACTGGTCCAAACGCTGCTCATGTAAATCCATCCGCCAAAGGAAACTTTGTGCATTACTCTCACCTGTACCATCTGAGGTCATGGCCCTTTCGTACTGTTACAGTTTAAATGACACTCAGACTCAGGAGATGGAATAAAACACAGTTTTATTGAACAAGTTTTAGCAACATTAACCCTCACGGGTCCAGCAGTATAGGTGACACAATACAATGCTGACACAGGACAGGTTATGGCAAATTTACAATGAATACCCACACTGGTCCAGTGTATATACAAACAGACCATACAGTATACTGACACAGGTCAGATAAAGATCGTGTGAACTCAGACCGAGACACCCAGGGACAGATTACTATTAGGCCAATACAACGAGCCGGCCCTAATAGTGTGAGGCCCTTGGAACTCCCACTCAGTACAGGGAGTGATAAATAGTGAGGAACGCCCAAGAGAAAACGGAGGCCCAGGATAACTAGATCTGCCTCTGCAGTAACTGAGGACTGAGACAGTATGCCCGGATGGATGCCCAACGGAGACTGCACAGTGATTGACCAGAGACAAATGGCACCTTCCCCGAAGGGGTTAATGAACGCCACAACCAACCTAGACTGCCTGATGGTAACACAGCTTGAGGTGCCCAACGAAACACCAACCTCAGCCACAGGCAGAAAGGAGGGTCAAGAGTACCGTGGTGCACTGAAGGAATAATATCGGAATGTCGCTACACTGACTAGACACACAAGAGACTCTGAGGCTCAACAGGGTAGTCCGGAGACTGAGGTAGACAGCGGAACCCCAAACCAAGGGCCGGAATGGGACTGCAAGTCGCTCCCAGATCAGAAGCAGTAGCGCTACCGGGCCGGTATGCAAAGCAGGAATGAGCCAAACAGTCGGTACACCAAACAGGGACGTCAGCCGGGCCAGGTCAGTACACGGAGCAGGAATGCCAGCCAATCCAGGTCGATACACAGAGCAGGAATGTCAGCCAATCCGAGTCGGTATACAGAGCAGGAACGTCAGCCGGGCTGGGTCGGTACACAGGCAGGAACAGATACAGCAGAGTAGTCAGGCAATCTGGGTCAGTACACAGGCAGGAACAGATACAGCAGAGTAGTCAGGCAATCCGGGTTGGTACACAGGCAGGAACAGATACTGCAGAGTAGTCAGGCAATCCGGGTCGGCACACAGAGTTTCACACGGAGAACTGGAACAAGCGCTGGCAATGGAAACACCACGAAAGGGCAACAGCGAAGTGACAGGACCCAGTATTTAACAGAAAATACTGGGCGGGACAAGATACTGCAACCAATGAGTATAGCAGTGAGTGAGACTGACAGAATGTCAACAGGAAGCACGGGAACCGTGATAGATGGATTCTTAGGATCAGAGAATAGATCACTTGTCGTTTGCAACGCAGACACTGTTAAATCGCATGGCATTCTGCTCCCTTAATCCAAAGATATGATGGGGAACCTACACTGTGTCGGGGGTTCCTCAAACAACTGGGAATTGTTTGGAAATTGTACCACATGCATTCCCTATTGAGCAAAGTAAAGTGGGATTCCTGATGTCCCTCCTGTCATGACAGGCACTGGCCTGGACCAACCTACTACGGGAGACAGAGAATCCTGTAATTCATAACTTCTTGGAATTTGTGGCCTCTTTCCAGAGAGTGTTTGATGTTACTGGGTGAGCAACCTTCTCTGCCAAAGACTTATGACAGTACTGCAGGGCACAAGTACAATAGCTGAGTACATGTTCAAGTTCCGTACTTTATCAGCGGAGGTAGGATGGAACAATGAAGCCCTAGTAGCTGCATTCTCCCAAGGCCTGTGTGACGCTGTCAAAGACGAGACAGCAGCCTGAGAACTGACTGGTGATCTGAAGCCCCGATATTGTCCCACCCTACCATCCACCTTGGAGGTGGATGTTTCAGAGTTGGGAGTAGGTGCTTTGCTGTCCCAGCGTGCGGGCCCTGGGAAACCAGTACTCCCATGTACATTCTTCTTTAAGATATTGTCTAAGACTGAGAGTTTATATGATGTGGGTGATTGTGAATTACTCTCCATCATCCATGCGCTGAAAGAATGGTGATATCTGTTGGAGGGGACGACTGTTCCGATCTGTATACTGACAGATCACAAGAACCTCAGATATCTGTCAGAGCCCAAGAGGTTTTCTCCATGTCAGGCCAGATGGGCCTTATTCCTCTCTAGGTTTAACTTTGTGGTTTCCTACCTCCCTGTTACAAACAATATTAGAGCAGATGCTCTTTCTCAACAATTTGGGGCTGAGTCCCAGGAAGAGTGTCACCTGGTACCTATCATTCTGGCAACGGAGATAGTCAATCTGTTGATGGCAGAGGCCAGGGAAGATTGGGCGAAAACCCTACAGGAGGCCCCTCGACATACTGCAGCGGCACCGGTAGGCTCCAATTTGGGAAGAGTGACTCTGCCTGTCAATTATCAGACTTTCCCTACCTTCGATGATCAGAAGGGAGATATTGACGGGTTCTTGCTTGACTTTGAGCGGTTGTGCCAGTTGTTATGAGTGGATCAAACCCAATGGACTGCCATTCTCTCTGGGAAGCTCATGGGACGAGCTATGGAAGCCTACCGGGCTGTACCAGAGGTCGACATACTGAATTATGAGGAGGTCAAGAGGAGGCTGCTGGCTTGGTACGCCATGATCCCGGACACGTACTGCCGGCAGTTCAGGGAAACTCAGTAGAGGAGCCAGGAGTCTCATGCGGAATGGGCCTATAGACTGGAACGGGCTGCCCGCAATTGGATCCAGGGGTGCGGGCCCAAACTTTTGAGGACCGCTGCCAGCAGATGATGATGGAACAGTTTTTTTGAATATCACAGACTCCATTAGGGACTGGGTGCAGGACCGCAACCCGTGCACTATCACAGTGGCCGCCCAGCTGGCAGACCAATATGAGGACACTAGGAAGATGGGCAACCGGTTCCAGCGACCTACCGGGGGGCGAAAGCTTTTCCGTCAGTGAACTCTTCCACTCGCCCGGGAACCAACCAGGGACGGGCTCCTTCCCCACGACAAAGGATACCCCCCACATAGATCACCTGCTTCCTGTACAATCAGAAGGGGCACATGCAGTACAATTGTCCCATGAGACTGAAGAATCTGCCCCAAAACCCCGAACCATGGGACCAGCCCCCCATGTATCAAGCACCCGGCCGCTTTAGCACCATGCCCCAGATCACCAAAATGCCACCCAGGAAAACTCATTGTGTTGGGGACCCTGGACACTATGGGGGTCCCTCAGTATCATACAACCCAGAATAGCCTGAACCACTGGAAGTTCCATCCCTGCCTGGGGGACACTGTGAATGGGGACTGTCTCAGGAAATTGCCCTTTCCCAACACATCGGTGAGGACAACTGGCAGCAACACCGGCAGACCGTGTACCTTAATGGGGACCCAGTCATTGGATTACGGGATACCGGGGCCACCCTGACCCTGGTCCACCCCACCTGCTTATCCCCTCAGTACAAAACCAATTGGGTCGTAGAAGTATGTGTGGCAGGGGGCAAGGTCTATCAACTGCCCATGGCCAGCGTCCATCTCAACTGGGGTTCTGGTCAAGGTGATCGTTGATTGTGGGAGTGATGCCAGGACTGCCAGCCGAAGTATTGCTGGGGAAAGACTTGGGACATCTTAAAAGTTGGTTCACCCCACCAGGGACACAGGAGGATTGTCAGGTGACCACCCCGAGAGGCTGCCCAGCACCAGATGGTAAGCCCCCCGACATCCCCTCCTTCACCCCCTGACACAGACGACTCCGTTCACTGGCTTCCCCCTGCGGAGTTTCCACCGCGTTGCTAGACAACCCCACTTTGGCAGCATACAGGAGACTGGCGGACTCCGGGGAGACAGGTCCAGGGGGGGAACGGTTTCTTTGGGAGAATGGCCTATTATACGGCTGTACCCCATCCCGATGCCAGGGCGCTACCCAGTTAATGCGCACGCAACTTATAGTTCCCTATCAGCATAGGGCTGTCCTGCTGTCCCTGGCCCATGAGATTCCCTTAGCGGGCCATCTGGCAGTTCGACGCACCGAACAAAGGGTGAGTCGAGCTTTCTTCTGTCCAAAACTATCCCGGGATGTCCGTACCGTTTTGCCACACCTGCGACATTTGTCAGCGGGTTAGGAAAAGGGGCGATCATCCCACCTCCCCTTTGCAATCCCTGCCCTTGATAGGCCAACCCTTCCAGAGTGTAGCCATAGGTATCATAGGTCCCTTAGCACGCCCCAGCTGCACTGGTAAGAGGTTTATCCTCACCATTGTGGACTTTGCTACACAATATCCCGAAGCTGTGGCACTCTCCAGCATCACTGCAGAGAGTGTTGCAGATGCCCTTATCAAAGTATTCTCACGAGTAGGGTTTCCCGACGAGGTCGTTTCTGACCAGGGTTCCCAACTTACCTCAGAGGTCATGCAGCAAGTGTGGGAACTGTGTGGAGTGAAGCCTATTCACACCACCACATACCATCCACAGACCAATGGTCTCTGTGAAAGGTTCAATGGAACCTTCAAACAAATGCTGAGGGCTTTCACAGAGACGCACCGGGACTGGGAGCACTATTTGCCCCACCTGTTGTTTGCCTACTGGGAGGTACCCCAGGAGTCCATGGGCTTCTCCCTCTTTTAACTGCTGTTTGGGAGAAAGGTCCGGGGACCCCTGAATCTCCTCCGGGAATATTGGGAAGGCAAGTGCGACTCTGAAGAAACCCCAGTCGTGACCTATGTGCTTGAACTACGACAAAAGTTAGCTGCCCTCACAGGTCTAGTGCAGAAACATCTTCAGAAGGCACAGCACCAGCAGAAGTAGCAGTACGTCAAACACACCCAACCCTGGGAATTTTACGCTGGGCAGCAGGTCCTTGCCCTGCGCCCAGTGAAAGGGAACAAGCTGCAGACCGCTTGGGTGGGCCCCTACCGGGTGCTAGATAGACAAGGGGAAACGACCTATGTGATTGTCAAAGGGCCTCTCTTGCAGGACCGTCGGACCTGCCATGTGAATTCCCTGAAAGCCTATCACCAGAGGGAGGAAGCGGTTCTAGCCATATGCACGCAGGCTGGGGACAACCCGGAGGAACAGGACATCCCTGACCTCCTGGCCGCAACCCGGGAACCAAGCTCCTTGGTTATTCCCAGTTTAGGTCCCCAGCTCAACCCTACCCAGCGACAGCAGATACAGGCCATGACGCAGACGTGGCCCCAATTGTTCTCCCCACTGCCTGGCCTCCCTACCCTGGCCGAGCATCAGGTTCTCACCACTGGCCAGGAGGCTCTCCGCCAGCTGCCTATCAGGTACCGCAGTCTGTTAGGAAGGGCAGGAGATGTTAGAGCTGGGTGTCATTGAGCCATCAACCAGTCCTCGGGCCTCCCCGGTAGTCCTAGTCCACAAGAAGGATGGAGCCACCCGGTTCTGTGTGGACTACCAGAGGCTCCACGACCGGACCATCACTGACTCCTACCCCATGCCCTGGGTGGACGACCTATTAGACAGGCTCGCTGGAGCTGGAGTGGTCTCTACCCTCAACCTCAGTCGAGGGTACTGGCAGATGCCCCTTGACCCTGAGGCGGTAGCCAAGTCCGCCGTCATCACCACGTTTGGCCTATACCAGTTCAAGGTAATGCCATTCGGTATGAAGAACGCGCCGGCTACTTTCCAGAGGTTGGTGGACCATCTGCTAGCAGGGGCACAGGATTTTGCCTGTGCCTACCTGGATGATATTGCCATTTTCAGTGACTCCTAGGAGGAGCATCTTCTGCACTTGGAAGCTATTCTAGGTCGCATTGCTAGGGCTGGACTAGCCCTGAGACCAGACAAGTGTCAGATAGGGATGGGGGAGGTGCAGTACCTGGGCCACCGGGTGGGGGGCGGACACCAACGTCCTGAACCCACTAAGATCGCTGCCATCTAAGACTGGCCCACCCCACGGACTAAAAAAACAGGTATTGGTGTTCCTGGGTACCGCCGGATACTACAGGAAATTTGTCCCTCAGTACAATACACTGGCCAGACCCCTCACTGACTTAACTAAAAAAGCAATACCCTGTAATGTGGACTTGACTCAGGACTGTGAACAGGCCTTTCAGGCCCTTAAGGAGGCCTTGGGTAAGGGACCTGTGTTGGCCTCCTGGGATTTTAACAAAACTTTTCTGGTTCACACAGACGCCTCCAATTGGGAATTAGGAGCCGTGCTGAGCCAGGTCAACGACACCGGGGAAGAACATCTAGTTATCTACCTGAGTCGCAAACTTCTACCCAGAGAAACCACGTACGCTGCTGTAGAAAAAGAATGCTTGGCCTTATTCTGGGCCATCAAGAAGTTGCAGCCATATCTGTTTGGCAGGGAGTTCACAGTATTCACAGATCACAACCCCTTGGTGTGGCTTAACCGTGTGGCTGGGGACAATGGACGCTTGTTGCGGTGGAGCCTGGCTCTCCAAGCTTTTAATTTCTCCATTAAGTACAGGTCTGGGAGGGTATCACGGCACCCGTGATCAGGCGACATTCTGACCATCTTGCTATTGCTGCCTTCCCATTGGCTGCGCTGTACTGCTCCTCCCAGTGACAGCCTTTTTATACCCTGGGCTGTCACTCTGCAGTTGCCCTTTCGTGGTGTACCTGATGCCTAGCGCTAGTTTTGATTTCCTGATACCAGTGTATGACCCCAGACTGCCTGACCACGCCATTGTTTCTGTTCCTGATTCTGTGTACTGATTCGGATTGGCTGACGATCCTACTTCCTTTTCTGACCCGGCCTGGCTGACGTTCCTGCTACGTGTACTGATTCGGAGAGACCGACGACCCTTCTCCGTGTACCGACCCGGTGAGACTGAAGTTCCTGCTCCGTCTACCGACCCGGCTTGGCTGACGTTCCTGTGCTGTGTACCGAATCGGCTTGGCGGTGGTTCCTGCTTTCTCAGTGCTCAGCTGGGTGACTACCGTACAGTTCCTGCTGTTGACTACCTTGCACAGTTTTCGTGTTACTGTGTCTCTCTGTGTCACGGTACTCCGGTACTTTGCTCTAGCCGGTCCGTGTGTTTCAGAGTCTCAGTGTGCCAGTGCTCCTCCACACCGTGCTAGTGATCGCTTGGTCTTACACTTGGGTTCAGTTGGTTGCATCCGGTTTACTGCCATTACCCAGACCATAGCGTTCATTAACCCCTTCGGGGGTGGTGCCTCGTTCTACTACTTGCTACACCAGTGTTGTTTGGCTCCATTATCTGTGCGGTTGAGTTTCCATATAGGTATCGTTGGGCGCTTCCGGTTGCCATCCATTTTATACTATACGCACATTAACCCTTCGTGGGTAGCAAGAGCACACGGTGGTGGATAGTCTCGTTAGGGCCTCCGTTCCTGGCACGAGCTCGGACCTGCCTTGTGTAGCCTACGGTGGGTATCCACCGTTCTATCCTCCGTACAAGTGATCCTTGCCTGTTTGCTACTGCAGTCCTGTCACTGTCGCTTCCTGCTGCCTATAGGCGACATTGGGCCTCCGCTATCCTGACTACGTAGTCAGTGGCTCCAGAGTTCACATTGGACTTTTATATACTGTATCAATCTAGTTACCTGACCTGTGTCAGTATTGTGATTGTATATCCGTACTGGACCCGTGTGGGTTAACCTGCTTGTAACCTGTCTTGTGTCAGTTATTGCTGCTATTCACTGGATCCATGAGGGTTACATTATTCCTTGTGTGTTTTAATAAAATTGTGTTTTTACCAACATCTACCGTGTCTGAGTGTACTGAACCGTAACAGTACGAAAGGGCCATGACCTCAGACGGTAACGGTAATGCACAGAGTATCCATTGGAGGATGGATCTCCATGAACAGCGGTTAGACCAGTTGGCTTTGGCTGTTCAAACAATTCTTGAGCGCATGGCACACTTGGACAAACCAGTACCTGCTCCGGTGGTCCCCTCTGTTCCGACACCGGGAGCGCAGTCTGGTACGTTAACTAACGCTAACAGAGGGCTGACGGCTACCGCTCCACTACCTCTCAGGTACGATGGCGAACCTACCCTGTGCAGAGGGTTCATTAATCAGTTGGAAATATTCCTAGAATTAACCCCTCATGCATTTCCCAGTGATCGCAGTAAAGTGGGTTTCATGATTTCCCTGCTGACGGGGAGAGCCCTGGCATGGGCAAACCCTTTGTGGGAGACTGTTAAACCATGTACTCGGAACTTCTCTGAGTTTGTAAGGGCGTTTCGTAGAGCCTTTGAGGTTCCTGGGAGAGCCACCTTTGCTGCACAAAAACTGATAGAAATCCAACAAGGGTCTTGCACAGTTGCTGATTATGCTATAGAATTCCGCACTCTAGCAGCAGAGGTGGGCTGGAACAATGAAGCGCTGGTGGCAGCCTTCGCACAGAGCCTCTGTGAATGATTGAAGGACGAAACGGCAGCACGAGAGCTGCCAACGGATTTTGATAAATTTATTGAGTTTTCAATTTTGATGGATTCCTGTATTAGGGAGCGTATGGCAACCAAAGACCGGAAGCAGAGGGCTAGAGAAATGGGTTCTGTAAGATCAAGTTTCCCACCCATACCTCCCTCACCTACCATACCTCCGGCACCAGCTGGTGAGAGTAGTGAACCAATGCAACTGGGATTCACTAGATTGTCTAAGGAGGAGAGGGCGCATCGCCGCAGACAAGGTCTCTGTTTATATTGTGGCCAGGCTGGCCATTTGTTACGTTCTTGCCTGACCCGGCCGGGAAACGAACGCACCTAGGGTACCTTGGTGGACAGGCCCTAGGTGGTGTTCAGCAGTCCCTGGACCCAACTAGTCAAAAGCCCACCATACAGGTTGTAGTTGCCTGGGCCGACCTAGCTGTGGAAACCCTGGCACTTGTCAATTCCGGTGCAGCCGGATATTTTATGGACAATTCATTTGCTGCCTCTCATAACATTCCCCTTGTGGTGAAAGATTCTCCTTTAACTTTTGAGGTCATTGATGGGAGGCCTTTGGTAAGGGCCCAAATTACTATGGAGACAATCCCCTTAAGTTTGCATATTGGGGCATTGCATTCTGAGGTTCAACGTTTTCAGGTTATCCGTTCCCCACATCATGCTCTCATATTGGGGTTTCCTTGGTTGCATATGCACAACCCCAGGTTTAACTGGCAAACTTGTGAAATTACGGCCTGGTCTGAGTTTTGCGATGAACACTGTATTTCCCACCCTACGAGGATCATGTGTACCTCTCCCTCATTGCCAGCTGAATATAGCCAATTCAGTGACGTGTTCTGTAAGGGAGAGGCCAGTGCATTGCTGCCACACAGGCCTTGTGACTGTGTTATTGATCTGCCTCCTGGTGCCTTTCCTCCTCTGGGTCATGCTTACCCGTTGTCTTGCGAGGAGAATCAGGCTATGGAGGAGTACATTGCTGATGCCCTGGAGAGGGGTATTATCAGAAAGTCATCCTCGCCCGCGGGGGCAGGATTCTTTTTCATAAAAAAGAAAAGTGGCGAACTACGCCCTTGTATTGATTATAGGGGCTTGAATAAACTTATGCCTAAGAATGCTTATCCGATACCATTCATCACTGAGCTGTTTGATCATTTGAAGGGTTCCTCTATCTTTACTAAACTTGATTTACGGGCCACCTATAATTTGGTAAGGATAAGGGCCGGTGATGAGTGGAAAATGGCATTCAATACCAGGTCAGGACACTATGAATATTTGGTAATTCCGTTTGGGCTATGTAATGCACCTGCAGTATTTCAAGAGTTTATTAATGAAATCCTACACGACATGTTACAGTCCTGTGTAGTTTTATACCTTGACGATATTCTCATTCATTCGTCTAGCCTGTCGCAACTCATTAAGGATGTCACTGCAGTTTTGCTTAAGCTCTGTGAGAATAAACTGTTCTGCAAAATCAAGAAATGGGAATTCCACAAGCCCATGGTACCATTCCTGGGTTTTGTCATTTCTAGGGATGGCATTATTGCAATGGATAGGGACAAGTTGGCAGCAGTTCTTCAGTGGCCATGTCTCAAGGGGCTCAAGGCTATCTAGCGCTTTCTCGGTTTTGCTAATTATTATAGGAAATTTATTACAAACCTTTCTACTATTGTCTGACTTAACACACAAGGGTGCTGATCCCTCTCAGTGGTCCCAAGAAGTTGAAAAAGCCTTCATGACACTAAAGTCTGCATTTGCCTCTGCTCCTGTGCTGTCCCACCCTAAACCCTCCCTGCCGTTTACCTTGGAGGTAGATGCCTCAGAATCTGGGGTAGAGGCCGTACTGTCGCAACGCCTGGACCCTGGGAGTATGCTAAGGCCCTGTGGTTTCTTTTCTAAAAAATTGACTAGCGCACAAAGTCACTATGGGATTGGTGACAGGGAATTTTTGGCAATCATTTTGGCCCTCAAGGAATGGCGGCATTTGCTTGAGGGTACCCGAACTCCAGTGCTAATCCTGACTGATCACAAGAATCTAACGTACCTTTCTGAGGCTAACAGATTGTCCTCACGTCAGGCTAGGTGGGCCTTATTTCTGTCACATTTTAACTTTATTGTGTCCTATCTGCCTGGGTCCAAGAATGTCAGGGCAGATGCTCTGTACAGGCAATTTAACCCTGACACCGAGAAAGAGGAGGTTCCGGTACCGATTATCCAGCCGGATCGCATTCTTGCTACAGTGCGAACCAGTATTACTTCTCCCCTGGGGGCGGAGATTCTTGCTAATCAATCTAATGCTCCTCCTGAGACTCCAGTGGGTAAATTTTTCGTAGCCGAGCCTCTCTGTAACTGTCTCCATGAAACGTATCATGCTTCTAAGGCTGCTTGGCATGTCGACAGGAATCAATTAATCTGGTCACTCTCGTTGTTGTTCTGGTGGCCTTCCTTGCGTGCTGACTGCACAGCATTTATCGCAGGTTGTTCTACCTCTGCCCGTGCTAAGTCCCCTAGACACCTTCCGGTGGGTTTGCTACAACCAGTACCCAGTACCCCGGTTCATTGGTCCGTTCAAAGTTATCCATAAAATTAACCCTGTGTCTTATGCTCTGGACCTTCCTGCATCCATGCTTATTCATAATGTGTTCCACGTATCATTGTTAAAACCTCTGATCTGTAATCGTTATACTACTACTCCTGTGGTGCTAGGGCCTGTTCAAGTACAAGGCCAAGAGAAATATGAGGTGCAAAATATTATTGACTCACGCAGATTCAGAGGGAAATTGCAGTATTTAGTACACTGGAAAGGCTATGGTCCAGAGGAGCGTTCATGGGTAGATGCTAAGGACCTTCATGCTCCCAGATTACAGCACAATTTCCATGCCAAGTACCCCCGTAAGCCAGGTCCCTCTTCTCGGAGGGGGGTCTTTGAGAGGAGGGTACTATCACGGCGCCCGTGATTATGCGACATTCTGACCATCTTGCTATTGCTGCCTTCCCATTGGCTGCGCTGTACTGCTCCACCCAGTGACAGCCTTTTTACACCCTGGGCTGTCACTCTGCAGTTGCCCTTTCGTGGTGTACCTGATGCCTAGCGCTAGTTTTGATTTCCTGATATCAGTGTATGACCCCGGACTGCCTGACCACGCCATTGTTTCTGTTCCTGATTCTGTGTACCGATTCGGATTGGCTGACGTTCCTGCTTCCTGTTCTGACCCGGCCTGGCTGACGTTCCTGCTACGTGCACCGACCCGGAGAGACTGACGTTCCTGCTACATGTACCGACCCGGCTTGGCTGACGTTCCTGTGCTGTGTACCGAATCGGCTTGGCGGTGGTTCCTGCTTTCTAAGTGCCCTGCTGGGTGAATACCGTACAGTTCCTGCTGCTACCTTGCACAGTTCTCGTGTTACTGTGTCTCTCTGTGTCACAGTACTCCGGTACCTTGCTCTATCCAGTCCGTGGGTTTCAGAGTCTCAGGGCTAGATTTAAAGGCTCACGTTAAACCAGCCGCTAAGTGAAAAAGGCACATCGCTCGCAAATAATACATGAGTTACGGCAGATTCAATAGGTACTCTACAAGAATAGCTATCGAGCGTAGGCACAAACAAAACATTTAACACAAAAGCCGTTGTCGCTCATGTTAATGCACAACGGGCGGCCAAATCACACAATAACATAGCTCAAAGCAACATGTAACATAATGGCTGCCGTTGCCTAGCAACCCTGATTGATGCAAAAACAAATTCAAACACACAGCCAATCCCAAAGCCCCAAAGTATCAAAAAACTTCAAATACACCTATATATACCCAAAAATAACCGTCACACACTGTCTGTATCGAGTTCTTGAGAGCTAGATATCAGGACCCAGAAGAGGAGGATAGTGATCAGAGAGAGGGAGACATGAGCGTTCATTGGAGGTAGAAGGAGATTTTTGAGCTTGGAGTTTGGAGAGAGGTGCACTAACTATACACATATTACACTTTTGCACATATTACATACACCCATACAAACACATACACATACATAGTCCTTTTATTTTATAACACCTTACACATTTTACATTTTATTTTTACAGTGTGAACCTGTGAGTGAAAGTGTGTGACAGAGAGTGAGTGGATCGAGTGTGTCTGTGAGGGTCTGTGGGAGTGCCTGGGTGTGAGTGGGTGAGTGATGGCGAGGAGAGGAGGATAGAAGAGAGGGATGGGGAGAGTAGTGGAGTAGGAGGAAGGTCAGGAGGGCATCCCTGAGCAGAGCAGGGGTAGGAGAGGGAGATCCGCAGGGCGGAGGGGGACCCGGCCCACAACAGCAGGCACACGGAGGACAGGGACAGAACCTGCAGTGGGACAAGGGGTAGTTTCTGGGGAGCATGCCGGAGGTGACGAGGGCAGGATCAGGGATCCAAAATACACAGAGGAGAACACGGCTCTCATGGAAGCTGTCCTGGAGAGGCAGAGTGTTCTTCACCCGACGGCGAAGGACCCTGGCCTGTCAGCGAGGTTGAAGGCAGCCTGGAACCAGATATGCAGCCGGATCAATGAGATAGCTCCATGCAGGCGGGACGTGGAGTCCATCAAAAAGAGTTGGGGCGACTGCCGGAGGGTGGTCAAGAATAAAATGACTGAGTTCGCCAAGCGCGCCCGAGGCACTGGAGGTGGCCCACCCGTCCCTATCACCTTCTGCAGCTGGGATGAGATGGTGCGGCAGACCATGTCCCCAACCCTGATCGAGGGGGTCGTTGGAGGAGCTGACACTGGGGATGAAAGGAGCCTCCACACTAACGGTAAGTGCAACACTACATAACACACACTACATCAACCAACACCAGCTGCACACACAGACACACCTCAACACATTCCCATCATTCATCCATACAACTGCAGCAACACAGCATCCTGAGGGTTAAAAACAGGACACAACACCAGGACAAATATCAAGGTCCAACTTGGGACAAACCTGTCAAAGTCGTACTTCAACCTTCCTGTTGCTGTGCTCATCACACACAATACACAAACAGTGATGTTAAAAATGTTGTCTGTTTAATATCATCACTGTTCACACACAGTGTCACCCATGTCCCCACAGGGAAGTCAGCACCTAACCCCTTGAGTGCTAGAGGGATCATCAATGCATCGATCAACAATGCTTTGGAAACCCCTCTGCGACTCAAAGGATTAACCAGACAACAAACAAGTCAATAGGCCAACGATCACATGCTACACAGGGGACATTCATTAAGCGGTGACAAAGAGATGGTGGAGACAAAGTAACCCTCACACACCCTCACTTCACCAGTACCAGTGTTAGTCTATGGAGAATATGCAAAAACAAGAATCAAGTTGATAGGGTCCCATTGTACAGTCTCCATGGAAAACACTGGAAATGGGGAAAGGAGATCACTGGAGAAGTCATCATCATGTTCACTTCATCAGTTCAACATCACCGCTTACTGAATCACAAAAAGGGTGGATCAGGTCACACATCACAGTGTTCCAGAGAATAACTGCTTGTATGTGCACCACACAGGCCGAATACTATTCCACAGAATTAAAGGTGGATGAAGTAGGCCTTGGTGTTGTGGCTGCAATCATTTACTCTAACTTGAAATTACATATCCCACATCTGATTCCTACATGGATCCACAGGCTTGCTGATGCCATGAATGGATGGTACACCAGCCACTGTTTGCAGGATACACATGGGAACTAAATATCAACCATTGTACCTTGGTCACCAACAGGCCATGACTGATGGATATCTCGGATTGAGTACGGTTGCCTCACACAGAAGGATGGATGGGCTCATACACAAAAAAAAATAGGCCTCAATCAAAGATATCCCTTACTACTGGCTTGATTGTTGCCCTTAGGATTCAACTGCAACATACTACATGGACGGGATGTTGTCAAATTCATCAATCTGTGATTGCCATGGTGGTATCCCATGCATCACAATGTAATGCATAGGATATCATCATGACAACCAGAGAGTCACCTGTCAAGTAATCCAAAATTGTGCATTTTACGGGATCAAATAAAGAGATAGGGTTGAATAACACCTGAATCCCACTACAGATCTATTCACAAAAGATATGGACACTAATAAAAACGTTCAGATGTGTACCTTTCAAATGTTTCTAAATATGTCCCAACACGATGTGAACACAGAGATCAGTTCACTGGATGTGATTGCCTTACTGGCCAGATATGTGCAGCCATCACAAATCAACCTACATTGCTACCATCCAAATACACATACATAGTATATCACACTCTACGTAGATGGGATATACAAGGTATGTTCATATCCATCATATCAATCCAATGTATTGTTGGATGGGTGCACATATATAGCCAGTAAGGCAGGCAATCACACCTATTGAAATACTCTCTGACTTCACATCTTGGAAGGATATTACAGTATCCATATGAAGGGTACATATCCACATACATATATGACCATTTCTACTTGTGTGTGACCGTAATGGGATAGCAATGGGTTATGTCATCATGATGTAATATCATTGGCATCGTAAAAAGATGTGTCTCGATGTAAGTCCTATCCCTCCAACCCTCATGGCTATACAGATATTGCTTTATGTGACAGGTGGAGATATCTGTCATTTGACCACACAGAGGCTCTTCAGCAGAGCCAAATTTGCAGCATTTTGAGATAAATACCTCTTTGGAATGGTCCACAGAGTGTGCTTGCAAACCATGTACACTCTGTACACCATTCCAATTAAGTATTGTTCTCTAAATGGGGCGATTTTGGCTCTACTGAAGAGCCCTCGTGCGGACAAATGAATGGAATCTCCATCTGTCACATAGAGCATTATCTGAACAGCCATGACGGTAGGAGGGATAGGACTAACAGCGAACATCTGTTTTCACAATGTCTACAATATGACATCAAGGTGCACTTAACCTTTGCTATCCCCCTGGAGGGATAGCTATCCCTAAAAGTTGTAAAGACAAATAAATGTTGTTGGATTCACCCCCCAAGATAAACAATGGTATTCCTACTGCTGAAAGGTGTGTTGATTCAAACGGTATCACAGCTCAGACATGGATATGTCAGGGGCAATTGTTACGGTTTTTCAGACACTCAGACAGTGGATTAGCATAAAACAAAGTTTTATTAAAGAAAAAATAAGAACAAGATCGCCCTCTCTAGGCAACACAGGAAATAGCAGTATATAGGCTACATATGCCTTCACAGGACCAGTATACAGAAGCAAGGATAATACATATACTGTCACAGGACAGGCTAAGAATAACGAATGGCAAGCAGTAGTTAAATACAAGGAATCGTCAGTCTCATTTGTGGTGTTTGGCACACCCAAGGTGAATAAGAGGCAGCTAGAGGTGCTAGATAACACCACACCTTAAGTCCTTAAATGTAGAGAGCTGCTTAGGTACTGCAGAGACTGAGGCAGAAAGCTGCAGGGTAGTTGGAAGATAGCCCCACGGGCGTATAATGGAGACCAACTGGATTGTGATAACTTGAGCCAATAGCCCCCACAGGCGTAAAACAGAGAATACTGTACTGCAAGAGCGTGAGCCAATAGCCCCCACGGGCGTATAACGGAGACCAACTGTACAGTGTTAGCTTGAGCCAATAACCCCCACGGGTGTATAAGGAGACAACCTGCACTGCTAGAGCGTGAGCCAGGAGCCCTCCAAGCGTAATATCGGACACTGCGTACTGCAAGAGCTTAGTCGATAGCCCCCACGGGCGTATTAACGGAAACCACCAGTTGCTGCAAGTGCTTAAACCAATTGCCTCACCGGGTCGTATGGGAGACAACTCTGAAGGAGCGAGAGCCAATAGCGCCTCCCACGGGCACGTTAACGGAGACCGACTACTCTGTTTAGCTGACAATATGAGCCGTCGTCTAACCAAGGCCCACAACGCGGCCGGCTCAACAGGAGCAGCGGATAACTGCAACGGCTCTGCAAGAGTTAACAACAGCAGCAGTGGTAGAAGATGTAGCTCTGCAAGTACAATCGGAGGCTCAGTGAGTAAAGGAATTGCTCTGCAAGTGCCAAGGAGACTCAGCTTAAAGCGGTACAGCTCTGCAAGTGTAACGGAAGACTCAGCTCAGGAGACACGGCTCAGCAGGAGTTAATGATAGCAGTCTTGATCAGCACAGACACCCAAGCGGCAGCGATCAGAATGTCGCCGGGCAACAACAGCAGCAGTAAACTGGAACAGTAGCAAGTCGGTGCAGGTCACAGAGCAGGAAGTCAGCCAGGCCAGGTCAGATCACGGAGGAGTTATGCAGACAAGCCAGATCAGCAAAGAGCAGGAACGTCAGCCAGGCCGGGTCAGATCACGGAGGAGATTCGCAGACAAGCCAGCTCAGCAATGAGCAGGAACGTCAGCCAGGCCGGGTCAGATCACGGAGCAGGAACACAGGAGCGTAGTCAGAACAGGCCAATTCGGTACACAGGAAGTCAGGAACGCAGGAACACAGCAACAGCAACACTGGCTCTGGAACACCACGAAAGGGCACCTGACAGATGCCAAAGGACAGGTATAAAAAGGTCACCAGGGGCGGGCCAAACAAGGCTCAACCAATAGGGGAGCAGCACAAGCGAGAATGACAGAGAGAGATCTCGGGGACCATGATAGCAATATCCCAGTGGCCTGAAATTGTACAGTGGTGCTGTTACTACACTATCATATGGACAGCTCTGGTACAGGGACCAGAAATCTACATGGGAGGGTGTTGCAACAGCCCCACTGTACTATTTTGGGCCACTGTGATATTGCACCTCAAAATGAAACCTTCACCCATAATAACTCAAACAACACCTTTCAGCAGTGGGAGTACCCTTGTTTACCCAGAGAGATTAACCCAAACACATATATTTTTCTTCACCATTTTTCTTCAAAGTATAACTGTCTCCACAAACATATGGCTAAGGTCACTAATCACAAAATCTTATTTCTCCACACAGCTTACGGCCCTCAAGCCCAGCGGGAGCTAGTGGAGGAGGCTACGTCACCCCCCAGTGAGGAGTACACAGAGGAGGGGACCAGCCGGTGGTCATCATACCCACCATCCCCATCCCCTCCAACACAGGCTGCACCACCACCTTCTGCACCACCACAGGCTGCACCAGTCTAAGCTGGACCACCACAGGCTGCACCCCTCCAAGCTGCACCACCACAAGCTGCACCCCTCCAAGGTGGACCACAACAGACTGCACCCCTCCAAGCTGCACCACCACAGGCTGCACCCCTCCAAGCTGTACCACCACAGGCTGCACCCCTCCAAGCTGCACCCCCACAGGCTGCACCCCTCCAACCTGCACCTCCCCAGTACAGTGGCTGGATGCAACAGGAGGAAAGGTGGATGTATCCAGCCACCTCCACCAGCTACTACCCTCCAGCAGCACCACCACCACCGCCAGGGAGGCAATGGCTGCCAGGGACAGTGGCCACCACCCAATATGGGCCATATGCCTCACACAACACACCCTCCTGGATGGCTCCACAGCATGCCCCAAGGTATGATCCCAGGTGGGGACCAAGCACCTATTAGTGGCCACCATATGACCCTTGGCCACTTGACTACCCACACCTGGGCCTGATTGGTGAGCCCCAGCGCCCCCTACCCAGGGACATATTCACACCTCCACCAGCACACACATCACTGGGCAGCTCGGAGTCACTTGATGTGGTGGGCATATGCCCATCATCTGCACCAACCACTCCAACAGCTGTCACAGCAGCCACAGCACCTCCAGTAGCAGCAGAGGAAACAGCACCTTCAGCAGCAGCAGAGGAAACAGCACCTCCAGCAGCAGAGGAAACAGCACCCTCAGCAGCAGAGGAAACAGCAGCACCAGGGTCACTGGGCACATCCACCTCCAGCACTGCACCTCACAGGGATGGAGGCGGAGTGTATGGCCCTTCAGAGGAAACTACTCCGGAGTACAGATAGCAACATCACCAAGAGCAGGAGGCAATCCAGGAGGAACATAGCCTGATTGGAGACCAGAATACAAGCCCTGGAGTCAGAGGTGGCCAGGGGGAACACACAACTCCACCAGCTCAAGACTGGTATCATGGACATGTTGAGACAGGTACTTGTGGAGTTGAGGGAGATCAACTGCAGGGAGAACCTGAGGATGGAGAGGGAGAACTTGTGTTCCACGGAGGGGTCTACTGCAACCACCACCCCCTCCAGTGTTACCCCTGAAGCCACACCTAGGGGGCTGAGGGTGACCAGACAATCAACAAGGGCATCCACCTCTGGTACCCAGGCTAAGGCCCCCCCAAAAGAAAAAATGTAAGGCCCAACCTGTTAACTGCCCCCTCAATAAAAAATTTTTTGGATTCCTGTCTGATCTGCTGTGTCTTCAGTTATGGATTGGGTGGCAGGGTTGTCTCCAATGCAGTGAACACAACCTCTGCCTGAGTCAAATGTTTGTGGGATGCTACTGTGACGGAACTGTGGCGACTATGGGAGATATTGATGTGTTAGAGATATGGGATCTCATGTCTTCAGACTATTTCTACCCAAAAGACTAACAACCATAGACTGAGCTTAGCCATAGTTGCTTCCAATACATTGCTAGAGTGCAGAGATAGTGGGGGTTGGGCTTTGCTTCCACTCTACTCCAGGTCTGTGCTAAGGAATGTTAATTGATTCCTGCTGTGCTTCCTTGACCAATCAGAGGAGGTTATTGATGAGCCAGTTAAGAATGTATAATATCAAGTCTTAATCTGCATTCTTACCTTGATAAGGGTGCTGGTGACTGATTGGTCAAGCATAGAACCATTGTCCCAAGTATTCGTTTGCATGCTGATCTTGATAAGAGTCTCTGTAGTGTATATAAGCTGTGTGTTTGAGTCAATAAAAGAGAGAGTTCTTCCCTTCATCAAGTCTTGGCTGATGTTTGGGAACAGGAGGTTCTGTATACTATTGGAGTGTTATTCTGAGGGAGAAAGGAACTATAACAGAGATATCCAGCTTATGATATAAGGCGCCACGTTACAAATGGTAGCAAGTGGCGGGATTCGGCTTATCCCAAGGAACTGAAACTGAGACCAGCATCCAGGGGGAGATATAGCTGCTGGCTTGATCCTGGTCTCAGCAATGCAGCAAGTAGTGGATGGAGCAACAGCAAAACTGAGAACAGAATCCAGGGGTAGATATAGCCACTGGCTTGACCCCGGTCTCAGCAACGCAGCGATCAGTGGATAGAGCGTTGGTTCACCTGAACCAGAGGAAGCAGAATTGTGGTGGGCTTAGCGAAGCCCTGGAGGATATGCTGGAGTCCAGAGTGCAAGGGGGCCCCAACCTGTGGATGGCCAAAGCAACTTGGATATCCTGGAACTTGGAGTACTAGTATCCACTGCATTAGGAGGTACCTGGGATCCTGCCTGTGGAACATGGCAAATCTAGGACCAATGAGCGCTGTTAAGCCCAACTGGAGATGGTTGAGAAGCTGGTGGCATTGCGATGGCCACTTCTGGGAGACAATCCTCTGCTGGATTGGGAGGACAACATGGACTGCTTTGTGAAGGTGTAAACTAAGCTATAGGATCAGTATATCGCCCTGTACCAGAAAGCGGAGCAGAAGTATTACAACATGATCCGCCCCTGTTGTTCTGCTACGGGCAATGGATACAACGGCCCAGGAGTAGGATGGGAGGCCATCTGTGTCGACCCCAACTTTGGCAGCAAGGAGGAGAGTAGGTTTTGGGAAATCAGGGATGCCCGGGAGGAGATGATGGGCTTCCAGAATATCCCTGAGCTAGCAGCGGAGCTGGAGGACCTGGTGGAGCAAGAATGGCATCTGGAGTGAGCTTACCAAGGCCTTATCCGGAAAGTTGCAAGGCATACGGGGGAGGGACCACGGGCGGCCCCCCATATACTATACCACAGGAAGACGTGGTCTGGCTGACCAACCCACCCTGGGATGGAGGCTCGGACCTTGGAATCGAACAGCCCTTTGAGTCCTGTGACCCAGTGGGGTGGAGAATGCGGAATCTACTGCCCCACCTAGGACCCAATCCGTCGGAAGAGACAGTTGCCCAACTTAAACTGTCGGTCGAGCAACAGTACTTTCGAGACATCCAGAGCCCCAGGGATGCCCCATGCTGGGGGAGTGAGATGGTGATACGCACCAGCCCCTTTGTTACCCCGGACCTGAGGAGTGGGAATTCGCTGCTCCTCAGCCCCAAGAATGCCCCTGTACCAGGGGGCGGGACAACCGTCCCCCCTGGTGGGCATTTGGCCCCTTCCCCTGTTTTTCCTACTGTTGTGAGTGAGAGAGACCTCACCAGCAGCCCCAAGAAGATGCTCCCTTTGTTAATGGACACTGCCCTGGAGAAGGAGCAATGTGTGCTCTCCAGGGGCACGGATAATACGGCCCTGAGGAATGGGACTGCGGTCTTCCTCAAGGCAGAGAATGGCCAAGCGGTTTGTGGCCTGAAAGAAGAGGACCCCAGCAGACTGAAGGAGAACAGTGCTGCTGGCCCTCCTGTTGACACTATGGACTGTGAACTGGTGGGTGGGAATGCGTTCACCACCCGCCCCCTGTGAACCCTGGCCTGGTGAGTAGGCGTGAGCTCCCCAGGGCCTGGGAAACCCCTGTTGCTGTCGATGAGACGCAGGTCCCCACCAGCAACCCCTGTCCTTCCCCTTTGTTATCGGATACTGCCCTGGAGAAAGAGAAATTTGTGCTCTCCAGGGGTGCGGATGTTATGGCCCTGAGGAATGGGACTGCGGTCTTCCTCAAGGCAAAGAATGGCCTTGGTGTTTGTGGCATGAAAGAAGAGGGCACCAGCAGACTGAAGGAGAACAGTGCTGCTGACCCTCTTGTTGACCCTATGAACTGTGAACTGGTGGGTGGGAATACGTTCCCCACCAGCCCCCCTGTGAACCCTGGCCTGGTGAGTAGGAGCGAGCTCCCCAGGGCCAGGGAAACCCCTGTTGCTGTGGATGAGACGCAGGTCCTCACCAGCAGCCCCTGTACTTCCCCTTTGTTATTGGATACTGCCCTGAAGAAAGAGAAATGTGTGCTCTCCAGGGGAGCGGATTTTATGGCCCTGAGGAATGGGACTGAGGTCTTCCTCAAGGCAGAGAATGGCCTTGGAGTTTGTTGCCTGGAAGAAGAGGACCCCAGCAGACTGAAGGAGAACAGTGCTGCTGACCCTCTTGCTGTACATGTGAACTGTGAACCGGTGGGTGGGAGCGAGCCCACCAGCCCCTATGTGACCCCTGGCCTGGTGGATGGGAGCGAGCCCACCAAGCCCTGTGAAACCTTGGCTGTGATGAGTGGGACAACAGTCCTCATCAGCAGTCCAAAGCCTGTTGCCCCTTTTCCTGATACCCCAGCCTTGGTGAGTGGGACCACAGTCCTCACCAGGGATGACCTTGTTGCCCCTGGATCTTTTGACCCCAGCCTGGTGGGTGGGAAGTCATTCCCCACCAGGCCAACTGTTGATCCAGCCAGAGGGAGGGGGACCACCGTCCTCCCTAAGGAAGTTGGGAGTTTCCCCAGTTTTGCCAGCAGCCTACAGTCTGCTTGTCCTGGATTGGTGAGTGGGAGTGCGCTCCTCACCGGTCATCTGTATGCCCCTACCCTGAGCAAAAGAGTTCCCAGTGTTTCCAGTAGCCCTTTGGATGTTGCCTCAGCCCAAGAGAGTGGGAGCAGCATCCTCTCCTGTTCCCGTGGGGTACTTGCCCAACCAAAAGGGGGAGATGTCCCCAGTGTCCACCAAGTGGGCCCCCAGGCCATTGGGAACCCAGAGACACTGTTGCCACAAGGAGGTACACCTTATAGACAGGCTATGGATCCTGAGCCACTGGATCCAGACCCAGGAGGGTCTGACCCCAGCTCTGCCTGGACCCTGGCCCAGGAGAGGACTCCCAACTTGGTGATAGCCAGGACCAAGAGGTACACGTTTGCCTGGCCCAGGACCAAGGACCCCAGTTTTACTTCTGGCCCTGGACAAGGGGCTCACTTATTCTTTCCAGATCCCAGGACTGTAGGGGCTGGCTGGGGACAAGACTTTTGGGACAAGTACCGTTGCGGACATGGCACTACCAGATTATGTGTCCACTCCGGACAGCAGCGAGCTGACCCATGTGGATCAGGCAGTGGCTGTCAGAGGTGGACAAGAGGGAGATATGTGACGGAACGGTGGCGACTATGGGAGATATTGATGTGTTAGAGATATGGGATCTCATGTCTTCAGACTATTTCTACCCAAAAGACTAACAACCTTAGCCATAGTTGCTTCCAATACATTGCTAGAGTGCAGAGATAGTGGGGGTTGGGCTTTGCTTCCACTCTACTCCAGGTCTGTGCTAAGGAATGTTTGGGAACAGGAGGTTCTGTATACTACTGGAGTGTTATTCTGAGGGAGAAAGGAACTATAACAGAGATATCCAGCTTATGATATAAGGCGTCACGTTACAGCTACAACATGGGTTCACACACACACACACACACCGTTGTACAAATTCAACTGGAAATACATCCCTGGAGCCATATTACTCAACTGTGTTATATGGCGATGCTGTGTGTTGAATTTGAACAACAAAACATACACCTTAGCACAACAAATGGTACAACATTGAACATTCATCTACATTGTAAGAAATTCTATCTAGCCCCTCTTACCAAGGATACAATTGTTCTTTGGGGATTGGTTGTAACTTAAGAATCACACACACATAAGGGATAATAATAAAAGAAATGCCAAGAAATGCGTTGGGTACCACTCTGGCACTCAGAGGGTTAAGGGGATAACCAAACAAACAGCTATGTGACTTAGCGGTGACATAACAAGCAGGACAGATAAATGGGACATGCATCAATATTGTCTTGGATTCAAACACTCATTGTGCAACTGACTTACTGGGGAAGCCAATGTTATTAACCTAGGATTTCAATGAGTAGCACACACATTGGGGTCTCCAGTAAGTTGAGTTGTTGTTTCCCTAAGGGTGTAACAGACTTCACCAGTGATAACACATGTCCACTTAGTCTGGTTGTTCGTTGATGTAGCCCATGTACTGAGATATGTCAAAGTGGAGCAATATCTCAGAAACTTGATTATACTGAGCAACACAGAAACTGTGGACAGAAATTCACTGTGGAAGTATGTCCCCTGTATCACCTCTTTATTACTCCCACAACACATTAGTGTATCACTGCCACCATCATCTGTTTGCATGAATACATCACAGAGTCCACTCACTGGCAAACAAGTGATGGACTCCTGTGATGTGGGTGATGCCTTTCCATGTATGGGGGATACTCTGTCCTGGGTGTGGTTACGCATTGACAAATGTGTAATCCAATATATCCTCATACACACACAGATTGAATAGTGATGGTTCATCTTTATTGTGTCTCAAAGTACATTAGAAAGTACATGTGTTTTCTGTGTGTATTGCATATATGCATTGAACACTTTTATGAGAACACTAAATGTACTTTGAAACTAAATCGTACTACTTTAGTAACACTACTGTCCTGCTCATGTATTGTCCACAAGGTTTGACAACTCTGTAGACGAGCATCCTAACTGTACAGGTTATTACACACTAGTGAATTTGTGTTTTCTGTGTCTATATGAGAATGTTCCAGTAGAGGTTGCTGTGAACCTCAGATCAAACATTGCATCACCAACAACATCACCAGAAACAGCAAGGGGTGATCTTCATGAAGGTGTTGTCAAGACATCAATCCAGTCACATGGAAGATCTTCAGTTCAAGGATGGATCATGTTACAGATGCCTGTGGGACAAGAGGACAGGATTTGGAGCAGTAGACCTGAACTGATCATCAAGCAACAGCAATTTCGTCTTTATGATCCCTCAATTTTCTTAATTACCGGTGAGTACACAAACCATTGCTTGATAATGTGTTGTGTACTCATCTGTAACCAATTATGTGGAGAACTAAGTACAAGTGCACCAGCCCTATGGATATGTGCCCCTGACATGTATACACACATCAACAAGTGTTCTGAGAGCACCATGGAGGTAATGAATTTGGGCTGCCACTGTGAAAGTGACAGTGGCAGCCCAATATCATTTGTTCCATGGAACTATTAGGACATATTTGTTGATGTGTGTATTCATGTCGGGGGCACATATGTCTGTACACTCACAGGTCAGCATGGAGTCCCTGGTAATCTGATCTACGTTTCATGACCTCTACGTTGTGTGACAATACCACTGTACATCCACCCCTCTGCTGCTCTTCTCAGCTCTAGCACAGTACAGGTCCCATATTGAGTCCAATGGCCCTTTAACCCCTGATGTGCCAGAGTTTTATCCAATGCATAGCATTGGATAATACTCTTTCGCTACTGGGCTAGCATGGTTGCTCAGGCTATGATCATGGCAAATCAAGTTAGTTGCTGTCAATCAAGCCCTGTAAGTTGATGAACATGGGTTATGTGTTGTACCTTGTTTCTCCTGGGGGTGTGCGTGATATCTTTGGGGTCTGTATGTCAACGTGGAGAGGGGAATGGAGGATGGTTTTTGAATCCCCACACACAATCTGCCACGTCCATGGTATGGTTGATGTTTGGGGCCATGCTGCTGCCAGTGCAATGCTGTGTCAATGTTCTTGTGGGGTGAGACAGAACATCATGTGCAGTGTGCTTAGTGTGTTGGCACCAATTCACAGGACTGATGGGGGACTTGCTTGGATTGTTTGCATGCCTGTGTTATACTCACAGGTAAATTGTTCCATGATGCGCGTGTCTCTGATCTGAGCCCCTCTCAAGGTCTCCTCAACATGGCCGATGTCCATGGGCACTTCAGGTATGGGGGGGGTCCTGGATGTGACCCAGCAGCCTGGTGTCCACTGCGATGTTGTGCAATATTGCACACGCCACAATTATGTCGCACACCTTTCCAGGTGCATACTGCAGTGTTCCCCCGTGAGTGGTCCAGATATCGAAATCTTGACTTGAGGAGGCCAAAAGACCGCTCAATGGCATTCCTTGTTCTGCCATGAGCCTGGTTGTACCTTTCCTGGGCATGTGTTTGAGGACTGGCCACAGGGGTCAGTAGCCAGGACTTGCAGCCATAGCCAGCATCACCTGTGTAATGTGAGTGACATGGTAAGACAGGGAGCACATGTTATGTGAATGATGTTTTGTGTGGTGGATGTACTAGCTGTGGGTCAGGAGCATGTTGAGCAGCGTTGTGTGTACGCCTGTGGATGTGGTGTGATTTTGTATTGTGAACTCACCCAAAAGCCATCCCCCTGTAAAAGTTCCATTCTCGAAATCTCTGTGGACTGAGGAGTTTTGTAGAATGTATGAATCATGTGAGCTGCCAGGATACTTTGCACAGACATTCATAATCCTCATATGGCTGTCATACACCATCTGCACGTTGATGGAGTGGAAGTTCTTCCTGTTGATGAATAGATGTGCGTCATGTGCTGGGGCTTTAATACGGACATGGGTGCAATCCATAGCACCCATGACCCTGGGCATGCCTCCCCTTGCGTAAAAGGCCTGCTTGACGGGTATCCAGTCCATGTCGGTGGTGGGGAAATGTATATAAGTACTGGCCTTGCTTTTGAGGGCTGGCAGGACCTGGGCCAGCACCCTGGAGAATGTGACCTGTGACATGCCAGATGCGTAACCCTCAGTGGACTGGAAGGCCCCACTTGCCATGAAGTGTATGGCACACAGTAGTTTTTGCAGGCCAGATAAGGCATGGTTGTGGATGTAGATGGGATCCACCTGATCCTTGATGACCTCATACAAGGCAATGATGCTGTCAGGCCTCAACCTGTAGCGATCAATGACCTCATCATCGGTCATTCCAAAGAGGGTGACCCTTGGGTGGTATACCCTGGGCCTTGGTGGTCGTCTATACATCCTCTGCTGCTGTGGAGCATCCTGTTGCTGTGGAGCATCCTGTTGCTGCAGCTGTGCATCTGCAGGCAGGTGCTGTCCTCCAGGTGGGGATGGACTCCTGTGTGGCTGCTGAGCCAGAGCCTCCTCACTTGCAACAGGTGAAGGCTGTTGATCAGGCATGCCTGGGGGTTGCTGGTGTTCCCTAGCTCTCTCCCTTGCACGCTTTCTCCACAGTCTTCGCCACAATATGTAACCCAACATACTGATTGCGCTCTCTGTCTCTCTCTATCTCTCTATCTCTCTCTATCTCTCCCTCCCTGAGTGGAAAACAAGCCACAAGTGAGTGTGGTGAGTTGTCCCTTTAAGTACTTGATAGGGTGTTGTGTAGGTGTGGTGATGAGGTGAGTGCTGACCAATGGTAAGTTGTTTTTGTCCAGGTAAGTGTTTGCAGGTTTGTGTGTGTTATAAGATGTGGCGTGTTGTGCTTGATATGTGTCTGCCATTTGCGGGTGTGTAGTTGTGGGGTGCAGTTCGCGTGTTGATGTTGCACAGGTGAGCTTGTATTTGCAGTGTCCGTTTTGTGTGATAACCCCCATTATTCCGTGCCATGTTGTGTTGGTGTTTTTTGGGGGGTCCTTGTCCCTGTGGTGTTGCTTGTTGTTGTGTGTGGCTTGATTTGTGTTGTCTGTCCATGTTTTTGTTTTGTTTTGGCATTGCACTGGTTAATTTTTCCATTTACATGCTTGTGCGGTAAGTATTTTGTGTATTTTCCTATGTAACGGGTGTTTTGTTTTGCCCGTTAAGTGTCTAACGGCTAAGAAAAGTGGGTCTTAACTTTTTGCCGTTAGGTGTCTCTTTTTTTTCAGCCGTTAACAGTACCGCAAGTCTTTGAATGTCTCTGGGGAATGTTGTTCCATTCCTCTCAATGCACGTAAGTGTATCGGCCATAAGGATTCTGAAACTGCTGTTAGCTGTTCTTTAGACGGATCTTTGAATTGCTACATGACACTTAACGCACCCGTTAGTGATTTTTTTTACTAACGGCTGCCTTTAAATCTAGCCCTCAGTGTGCCAGTGCTCCTCCACACTGTAATAGTGATCGCTTGGTCTTACACTTGGGTTCAGTTCGGCGCATCCGGTTTACTGCCGTTACCCAGACCATAGTGTTCATTAACCCCTTCGGGGGTGGTGCCTCGTTCTACTACTTGCTACACCAGTGTTGTTTGGCTCCGTTATCTGTGCGGCTGAGTTTCCATATAGGTACCGTTTGGCACTTCCAGTTACCATCCATTTTATACTATACGCACATGAACCCTTCATGGGTAGCAAGAGAACACGGTGGTGGATAGTCTCAGTAGGGCCTCTGTTCCTTGCACAAGCTCTGACCTGCGTTGTGTAGCCTACGGTGGGCGTCCACCGTTGTATCCTCCGTACAGGTGATCCTTGCCTGTTTGCTGTTGCAGTCCTGTCACTGTCGTTTCCTGCTGTCTATAGGTGACATTGGGCCTCCGCTATCCCGGCTACGTAGTCAGTGGCTCCAGAGTTCACATTGGACTTTTATACACTGTATCAATCTAGTTACCTGACCTGTGTCAGTATTGTGATTGTATATCTGTACTGGATCCGTGTGGGTTAACCTCCTTGTAACCCCTCTTATGTCAGTTATTGCTGCTATTGACTGGACCCGTGAGGGTTACATTATTCCTTGTGTGTTTCAATATAATTGTGTTTTTACCAACATCTACCGTATCTGAGTATACTGAACCATAACAGTGGGAGAACCAAAATGCAGATGGCCTGTCTCGACAGGAGGTGGACTAACAGACTTACAAACTCCCCCTGTGTGTGTGGACTAAAAAGGGGCAGTAATGTAATAGGCCGTTACTGGGACTGTGGGTTCGAAACATAGACACGGGGGTGGTTGTTCAATACTAATCGATATACTGACGGGGTAGGGGTAGTACGAACCCCACTCGTAGCTTCGAAGCTCGGGCTGTTCGGTATGGATCCCGGGATGGCGGGATCCGTCGATATGGGATCGTACGAGCTTGACACCCATTGGGCCACTGGACATTCGAGGACTTATCATTGGTTGAATAAAGGCGGGATATTTCAAATGGGTACTAACAGCTCTCTGAGCCTCAGCCTTTGTTCACCAAAGTGTGTATTGAAACCCATTGAGAACTGTGACCCCTGCTGGGAGATAATGTCATCAAGTCATGTCATCAAGTCTGGCCCTTTGTGTCACATGTCCCGCTCTACTCCCCATAGTCCTGGGAACCGACCAGTCGGGTTTTACTTGGTTTGGTCGCTCCCCCAGTCGTTGGCCATCAGAGTAAACCCCACCCTTAGTGTACCTGGCCCTTCCCCAGTTTATTGTTCTTTTGTTGAACCGTGTATAAAAGTGTGTGTGTTCTGGTAATAAAGCAGTCATTTGGAGTTAACTGTCTCCGAGTTTACTTTCTTGCTGGGGTGGTTTAAAGAGTCCCATCCCTTATAGGCAACTGAGCTATTCACTCTTCGCGGACTGTAGGCTACAACTTTGGCCCGCGCCTCGCATCCCATTCGCTCTCCACCGTTCCTGCTCTGCTCTCTGGATCAAGATCGAACAGTTCCCGTAGCCTCGAACTTCAAAGGAAGGATCACTTCGAAGGAGACCGATCCCGGGATTCAAGTTTCAGATTCGGTGGAATGGCCGGACCAAGGCGTCCAATGTGATTCAGCCGACCTCAAAGTGCGAGATCCCGGATACGATGGCCCAGGACCTTCTGGTGTCCAGAGTTTCCGTTATAATATTGCTTCACCCAGTGGTAGCCTTTAAGTACTGAGCCCTGTCATTTCTACAGGGCCCTTTTGTTGGTTTCTCGTTGCTAAGAGCTTGTTGTCATTATCGTGTGAAACCCTGTGTATGACCCGGACTGCCTGACTACTTTCTCTGATTCTATTCCTGCTCTGTGTACCAACCCAGCCCGGATGACGTTCCTGCTCCGTGTACTGACTTGGATTGGCTGACGTTCCTGCACTGTGTACCGACCCGGTCTGGCTGATGTTCCAGTTCTGAGAATCGACCCGGATTGGCTTCCGTTCCTGCTCCTTGTGCCTCCAGCCCGGTGCACTACCGCGTCCGGTAGAGAGTATCGCCTGTGCTCTGTCTTGAACGTGCTAGCCCAGTTGGTTGCCTCGTGTACTGCTTTACCGTTCCGTGACTATAACCCATTTGTGCCTTGCTGCCTCCTTCCTCCATACCCAGGGCTGACACAGATTTTGTTTGCTCACAATACGCTTGGCTTGTTATTGCATTGCCACTGAGGTTGGTCTCCATTCCTGTCAGTCGCCATCAAGCCTGAGCGTCTATTACCAGGGCTGTCCGGTGCTCACCCGGGTAGGAGCTATTCTATTGGCACACTATACGCTGACTTGTCACTGTTCCTTAACTGAGGTTGGTCTCCTGGGCACCTCAGTCAGCTCTGTCACCCGGAAGTTGCCATCAAACCTAGCGTTGTTACATTTGTTGTCCAGTACGGTTACCTTGGGTCGCAGTCTGTGTTGATTCCTGGGCGTTACGTTGTTCCTCGGGTTGCAGTACTGCCAGTAGTCCGTGATCCATCCAGGGCCCCATAAGGGTGGCCCATATGGTGAAATGTCCATATCTTGTATGTTTAGGGCTGAACAGTCTTATGCCCAGACAAGGGCTTCAGTAACGGACTAAGCTCCATTACATTTCTCCCCCTTTTTGTGTACCAAGCCAGCGGTTGCTGGAGTAAATGCCGGTTTGGGACTCTGGGAGAGCCATGCTGTGTTGAGCCCCTTGAGCTGAGACCCCAACTTGAACCCCTTGTCTTGGGCCAGGAAAAGACTTGAGCCCCTTGTCTGGGCCAGGAGAAAACAAAAGCCCTTTGTCCGGGCCTGGAAACAATAAGTTAGCCCCTTGTCTTGGAACAGGAGAAAAACTGGGTGTGATGTGAGTCCTGGTACTAGAGGTCAGTACCGCCGTCACTTCTCTGCTTCTGCTGCACCGACATCCCAATATCTATCATTCTTTCAGCATAACCCCTCCAAGAACCAGACAGGACCAGTTTGGAGAGTAAAACTTAGAACTCTTTATTGCACAAACCAGCAGACTTATATACAGAACAGTGAGGTCAGGGAACAATGTGTGGGACACCAGAGCTACAAAAGGGCCAATGGTAAGGTGCGCACATAGGGCAATGGGGCCAGACATGAGTACATTAACTGACAATAGTGGGGGCAGTAGGTAAACATTAGAACAAATGGCTGGGGCTAGATATAATGGGCCAGAATACACATTCACAACAGTGTCCTTTGTGCCAAAGCATCTTTTACATAATTTGATTCAGCCGCCTTCAAACCCCAGCCAATCCAGGGCCGAGGATAATGTGGCCAATCCTGGCCTCTGGTGTCTCACGCGCCTTTTAGCCTATCAGACGCTATGGGAGGGTGGCTGACCAACCAATCCCTGAGACACCTACTTTCCCCCATGTTAAGTCTATGGGGGACCTTTAAACATGGCACCCAGGGCTTTGGCCAGTCAGGAGCCGGCCTATGTTCCAGAGCCGGATGGCTTTCGTGATAGTCCTGCCAGCCGTCTCGGGCAATGTGAATTTAGTCCTTTGGAGGAGCTGTTTGTTCATGTAACCCCAACCAAGCTGCCAGGCACTGATCCATGGCTCATTACATGCCCCCAACCCTCCAGGCTGATTAGTCTGTTGGGTCTGGCCTGGGCAGACCAGACGGGGTGTTCCCAGTCACCCTGTGCCCCAATAAGCACAGGGTGACTTAGACCCGAGAGGGGACTGGCAAGATGAAAAAGGCGCTTCCCAGTGCGTGGAATCCCTGATCCGTAGGGAGGGGGCTGGCCCCCAGGCCCCTCTAGGACCCAAGGGCCATGGGCCTCGCTCACCCTTCCTGGGCCTAGTCACTATTGTGACACTCTTCCGCAGAGAGTGCTTCTTGGGCCTCGCTATTAGGGCCTCCCAGCCTAATAGCACCTACATATTAGTGTCTCACTGTTTTCACACGAACTGTTCCTGACCTGTGTCAGTATATGTACTGCTCTCTGATATATATACTGGACCCGTGAGGGTTAATGTTATATTGTAACCTGTCCTGTGTCAGCATTGATTGTTAACTATTGCTGGACCCACGAGGGTTTCTTAATTGTGTCTAATTTCAATAAAACTGTGTTTTACCAAACTGTCTGCGTCTGAGTGTACTGAAAACCGTTACACCACTAGAGCAGGTGCTGTTACATGCATTTGTTTATGGGTCACTACTGATTTGCCTAATTGGTTCCTGCCTTTGTCTGCTCCTATATGAACTTCCCTGGGCCTAGGAGTCATTACCCTTACGCGGTGTTTCTGTTAGTAGCTCTTGCGTTCTCATTGTGACCCGTGTCTGACCTCCTAATCCGCTCTGTGTATGATCCCAGCTTGTCTGACTACCCACATCAGTTCTGACCTGTGGCTCTGGCTGACTAACTCACTTTCTTGGTTTTCAAGCAAAGAAGGACAGACACAAATATAAAATATAAATCCACCTTTATTTAATACAGTAATAATGGTATTAGCCCACACAACCCTAGGCCACAGGATAATCGGCCCCAGACTCCTACCCGGAGCTGCACTCTGTGGTGTGCACTGCACTACTGTGAGATACCGGAGGCTAAGACAGAGGTACGAGGGGAGCACCGGTGAGAACAGACGAGGATGCCCCATTCTCCACCTCAGGTCATGCGGCCCAAGGCAACAGGGAGCGAGAGCCGGCCTGAGCCACGGATAACCGAGACTAGTGGTCAGGCATGCCAGGAGTGTACTGAGCAAGTAGTCAGCCAGAGCCACAGGTCAGACATGCCGGGGACTCTATGGAGCGGGAAGCCAGACAGAGCCACAGGTCAGACAAGCCGGGGACTATATGGAGCGAGTAGTTAGAAAGGAACCAGCGGTTAGGGAAACCAGAACCTACACAGAGCTAGAAGTCAGCCAGAGCCACAGGTAGAACCGATGTGTTTAATCAGACAAGCTGTGGTCATACACGGAGCAAGTTCGTCAGCCGGAGCCACAGGTCAGAGCCGATGTGGGTAATCAGACAAGCCGGGTGTAACGGAAGCTAGAAGGGACCGCGTTGCCTTCCATTGTCGTTCCCAGGTCTCTCCCTCTTGACGCCGGACTGGCACCATCGGATGCACTGGTCGAACAGATGGACGGTCTGGTTGTCAACTCGTAGAGGCATCGAACCCCGATGTAGCCGACTCCGCAATGAAGTATGAGGAGGGGTCGACAAGGCTCCAGAGCAGTCGACGACTTGCAGGCTGGAACTCTGGGCAGCAGAGAGTGAGGCCTCTACTTCCGGTCAAACAGATAATAGGGAAAGTGTCACAGGCACCAAAGGAAGGTCGAAGACGGAGTCCACGTCACTGCCTGACAGCATATGTAGTTGAGTCGCAGGAAGCTGGCAGCAGGCGGTTGACGATGCAGGATACTCAGCTCAGATGGGCGTCAAAGTGACTGCTTTAACCATACGAACATAAGAGACCAGGACTCATTGTTCACTCAGAATACAAACTATTTATTGTCAGAAAACCACATATACTTATACAAGAATCTTACATTGAAATACATGGGCCAACCAGATACAATAGGGACATAATCCAATCACAATACAGGAGACAAAAGACCAACAGCAGATGGTCTAACAAATATAAAGACTCAGACATGATGACATTTCAAATACAACATGGTTGGTTAACTCAAGACAAAAGACACAAAGACTTGAAGGGCAGGAATACACATTCAAGGGACAATGGCCAGGGGTTGAAGCCCATACTCAACTAGTTTTAATATGCGGCTTCAACCCTGGCCAATCAAGGTGTACTGTGAGTCTGCTGGTTGATCAATCCCCAAGCCACCTACTTTTACCCATTTTAGGTCCATGGGAGACCTTTAAACCTCCTGCTCAGGGATTCGACCAATCCGACATCGAATCACTGCCCTCGACTCCTCGTGTTCGACTCAATGTGAATGTGTAAACCCTCGAATACACCATATACATTAAATCTAGACTGTTCGACATTACCCCCAGTCTATGAATCCAGGTTTTTAACCAATCTCTTATGTACAAATGCGAGCATTCGACTCGCCTAGCACAGGGCAGTTCTGTGCACAAAGTTCTGTTTGACTTTCCTGCCTGTTCACCTAAGGGCTATCCCCAGTCTTTGAGTTCATGATCAGGGCTTGAGGGGTCATACAACTGGTCCCATAAGGGTGGCCCATATGGTGAAATGTCCATATCTTGTATGTCTAGGGCTGAACAGTCTTATGCCCAGACAAGGGCTCCAGTAACGGACTAAGCTCAATTACATTTCTCCCCCTTTTTGTGTACCAAGCCAGTGGTTGCTAGAGTAAATGCCGGCTTGGGACTCTGGGAGAGCCATGCTGTGTTGAGCCCCTTGAGCTGAGACCCCAACTTGAACCCCTTGTCTTGGGCCAGGAAAAGACTTGAGCCCCTTGTCTGGGCCAGGAGAAAACAAAAGCCTTTTGTCCGGGCCTGGAAACAATAAGTTAGCCCCTTGTCTTCGACCAGGAGAAAAACTGGGTGGGACGTGAGTCCTGGTACTAGAGGTCAGTACCGCCGTCACTTCTCTGCTTCTGCTGCACCGACATCCCAATATCTATCATTCTTTCAGCATAACCCCTCCAAGAACCAGACAGGACCAGTTTGGAGAGTAAAACTTAGAACTCTTTATTGCACAAACCAGCAGACTTATATACAGAACAGTGAGGTCAGGGAACAATGTGTGGAACACTAGAGCTACAAAAGGGCCAATGGGAAGGTGCACACATAGGGCAATGGGGCCAGACATGAGTACATTAACTGACAATAGTGGGGGCAGTAGGTAAACATTAGAACAAAGGGCTGGGGCTGGATATAATGGGCCAGAATACACATTCACAACAGTGTCCTTTGTGCCAATGCATCTTTTACATAATTTGATTCAGCCGCCTTCAAACCCCAGCCAATCCAGGGCCGAGGATAATGTGGCCAATCCTGGCCTCTGGTGTCTCACCCACCTTTAGCCTATCAGAAGCTATGGGAGGGTGGCTGACCAACCAATCCCTGGGATGCCTACTTTCCCCCATGTTAAGTTTATGGGGGACCTTTAAACATGGCACCCAGGGCTTTGGCCAGTCAGGAGCCAGCCTATGTTCCACAGCCGGACGGCTTTCGCGATAGTCCTGCCGGCTGTCTCTGGCAACGTGTATTTAGTCCTTTGGAGGAGCTGTTTTTTCATGTAACCCCAACCAAGCTGCCAGGCACTGATCCATGGCTCATTACATGCCCCCAGCCCTCCAGGCTGATTAGTCTGTTAGGTCTGGCCTGGGCAGACCAGACAGGGTGTTCCCAGTCACCCTGTGCCCCCAATAAGCACAGGGTGACTTAGACCCGAGAGGGGACTGGCAAGATGAAAAAGGCGCTTCCCAGTACGTGGAATCCCTGATCCGTAGGGAGGGGGCTGGCCCCCAGGCCCCTCCAGGAGCCAAGCGCCATGGGGTTCCTGTGACACTGGGGTCCTTGGTCCTGGGCCAGGGAAACTGGTACCTCTTGGTCCTGGCTATCACCAGGTTGGGGGGCCTCTGTTTGTCCATGCTCCATGCAGAGCTGAGGTCAGGCCATCCTGGGTCTGGGGCCAGTGTCTCAGGTTCCATAGCCAGTCTATAAGGCGGATCTCCCTGTGGCAACCGGGACTCTGGCTCTCAATGGCCTGGGGTTCAACTTGAGGGGAGCTGGGGTCATCTCCCCCTTTTTGTTGGGCAAGTACCCCACAGGGACAGGAGAGGATGCTGCTCCCACTCTCCTGGGCTGAGGCAACAACCAAAGGGCCGTTGACAAAACTGAGAACTCTTTTGCCCAGGGTAGGGGCATCCAGAGGACTGGTGAATAGCGCACTCCCACTCACCAATCCAGGGAAAACAGACTTTGGGCTGATGATGATTTCAGGTGTCCCACCCATCACAGCTGGGGTGCATCACAGTGCCTGTGATTATCCTGCCACTCTCATCTGTGGCAGACTGTGATTTGTTCAGTTGGTTTGTCCCGCCCCTTGGTGACCTTTTTATACCTGACCCTTACATCTGTCAGATGCCCTTTCGTGGTGTTTCTGAGCCAGACTTGCTGTAGC
Organism: Rhinophrynus dorsalis; assembly: GCA_037306005.1. NCBI lineage: Eukaryota > Metazoa > Chordata > Amphibia > Anura > Rhinophrynidae > Rhinophrynus > Rhinophrynus dorsalis. The sequence goes on along the minus strand of CM074727.1, from coordinate 85,276,659 downwards.
TGTGTTCCTGTATCCGGATTCCTGTGTACAGACTTTGGCCTGTCCTGACTACGCTCCAGTGTTCCTGATCGTGTATGACCCGGCTTGTCTGAGAATCTTCTACGTGCTACAACCCGGCTTGTCTGAGAACCCTCTACATGCTACGACCCGGCTTGTCTGAGAGACTTCTACATGCTACGACCCGGTTGGCTGACTTCCTGCTTCGAGATCACCGCGGCCTGTTCCAGCGACCTGCTTGGCCTGTTGTCGCCGCAGCGACATTCTGAATCCTGCGTTGCTGTGCCGACCTATTGTGACCATTACACTCCTGTGTAACCCATCCCTCAGTGCAGAGTTCCTTGCTGACTTGGATAAGCTGTGCTCCTTGTACCGAGCCTCTATACGCTGCAGAGCTAAGTTACCATACCGAGCCTGGGAGATTCAAACGTACCTTTTAACCCTTGCAGTGCCGCTTCTCTCTTGCCAGACCTCCTTTCTGATTACCGAGCCGTTACCTTGTAAGTCTACTGCTGCTGAGTTGGCCGCTACTTGGACGGCGACTCCCAGTTACGTTTGCAGAGTAGTCTATCCTGTTGGTCCGGCTGGCCGTCTTTGGCTCTCGGTCTCACGGTTATTACCGGAGGTATCCGGTGCGGCTATTGGTAGCAAGGTTAGGCTCCAAGCTCTTGCAAGATCCGAAGGTGTATGCCCGTGGGGGCTATTGGCTCGTGTTGTGCTCACGTTGGTCTCCGGTTATACGCCCATGGGGGCTAAAACGCCAGCTTTGCATCTCAGGCTAGTCTCGATCACGCCCGTGGGGGCTACATACTCTTGCACTTGCAGTCTCAGTGGTCTCCTGGTGAACGCCCGCGGGGGCTATTTTGGGTCAGTGTTCTGCTATAGCTCACGTTGGTCACTGAACATCTACTACCCATCACTGCATGAACTCTGTGCTGTGCACATTTGCTCAGTTTATCACTACACCATACGGGCGTGCCAAACCCCACAGCTGAGACTGACAAATTGTTCTCATTTACCCTTTAGGGGCCAGTTCCCTATTTTCTGTACCTATGTTGTGTGCCTTCTATCCATTATAGTGAATCTATGTGTACTGTGTATTCACTTGCAATTGTTGCTGTCAACAGTAGAGGACGATCATTTGTATTTATTTTCTTTCAGTAAAAGATTGTTTTATTTTACCTACTGGTCTGAGTGTCAAAACAAACCGTTACAGGGTGTCACAGAGCCTGGGACACTTTCTCCCACTCACCGGGCCAGGGGTCACAGGGGAACTGGGGAGCTTTCTCCTATTCTCCAGTATGGGGTTTTCAGGGAAATTCGCAGGGTTTCTGGTGAGGCCTGCCCTCTCCCTCACTAGTTCAAGGTCCACAGGGCCACTGGGAAGGACCTGAGTCCCACTTCCCAGGGCAGACTTATCTGTGCCCCTGGAGAGCGCACATCCTTCCTTCTCCAGGGCAACATCCTCAGGAAAAGGGCAGGGGCTGCTGGTGGGGATCTGTGTCTCCTCCACCACAGCAGGGGTTTCCCAGGCCTTGGTGAGCTTGCTCCCACAGGAGCGAATTCCCACTCCTGTGGTCAGGGTTAACACACTCCAGGGCAGAAGGGTCATCAGGGAAGACAGTTGTCCCTCTCCCTGATGTAGGGGCAAAACAAGGGTCACTGGTGAGGAACGAATTCCCACTCACCAGTGCAGAGTGAAAAGGGGTAACACAATCACGGACCTCCTAGTCACTGAAGTCCTTCTCAGCTGAGTAGTCCGCCTCAGATGTGTTACCCCCCCAGTCTTCTTCTTCTTCTTTTTGGATCTCCTGGTCTTCTTGTAACTAGCCCACGTACATCTGCTCTAAGTTCCATTCCTCCTCTACTAGAATGTCCATGTTTCCCTCCAGATCCGGAAGAAAGTATTTCCCAAACATGGCCTCTCGTTTCTCATGGATCTCCCAGTAGCGACTGTAATCCGTATGGCCGAAATTGGCATCCTCATGAAAGGCCACTCACACAAGTCCTTGGAAGTCCAGTCAGAAGTCGAATGGAAAAAAGTCAACCATAACCTCCACATACTCCTGGTTAAGGTACTTGGTCATTTGCCAGTATCCATCCTGGACTCGGAGCTCCTCTTTGATGCACACTGTTATTTCTCTGTAGAACTCGAGGACCAGATCGCCTAGCTCAGTCTCCCACTGGTACCCGATATATTCATACTGCATGTTGTATACGCCCAGGACCACTGGAAGTCGTGTTTTGGCCGCCATGTTTCAATTGCTGCACCCGATAAAAGAAGGAGAAATCCCACCACTCGCCACCAGTGTAACAGAAGCTAAAAGGGATCGATTCATCTTCCACCTTCATTCCCGGGTCTCTCCCTCTCGATGCTGGACTGGCGCCGACGGATGCACTGGTTGAACAGGTGGACGGTCTGGTTGTCGACTCGCAGAGGTGTTCAACCCCGACGTAGTCGACTCCGCTTCGAAGGAAGCAGGTCGAGGAGGGGTCGACAAGGCTCCAGAGCAGTCAAAGAGTTGCAGGCTGGAACTCCAGGCAGCAGAGAGTGAGGCCTCTACTCCCAGTTGAATGGATAACCTAGGCCGTTACTAAAAAGAGACCGTTTGAACATCTCTGTACAGACTTACTTGGCCACCGGGCACCCTATGGAAGGGTTAGTATAGACATGGGAATCTGCACTGGTCGACTGATAGTCAACGGCGGACTATACGATCGACTACACTGGACGACTGGTAGTCGACAGCGGACTATACGATCGACATACTGGTTGACTGGTAGTCGATGGCAGACTATACGATAGATTCGGAGTCGTACCCTTTGGGGTCACCAACTTTCAGTCGACGGCGGGCATTAGGGTCGACTCTGCATTGTACGACTCTCATTCCATTGAGTGGACTAGGTAGGTGGTCATGGGATTGGACGCCGGCTCAAGTGACGTCAGGAATTGTCACTTGTGAGATAGGACTGTGTCGATGCCCAACTTTACGCCCATTGGTCGTACTAGTGGACCAGTCGGATTGTAGTGAACCTTTGTCGCTCCAACTCTCACTGGACGGGAGTGGAGCCCTGTATGCTAAGTTAATCCAATCACTGGTGCCCATTGTCCTAATGTTTATTGTTTTATTGTTTTAAGTTGTGTGTAAAAGAGTGTGAGGTTTGGCAATAAAGTGTATTACTGCTTGGAACTCTGAAGCGTGTGTCTCATCATTTGGATGGTCTAACGAGTCCTCTTTGACTCCCATCGCAAGGCGGGACACTGGGAGCTGAATTCACTCTCTCCTCCAGCGGGTACCAAGTGACCGGAATGCTGGAAGTGGGGGGTTCAACGTGATTTGGCGGCATCCTCCGACTCCTCTACTCCGGGTCAACCTGTGGAGCTTCGACCCAGCTCGCCTTCGACATTTCCGCACTCAATGTCCGACCAGCCCCCTCTGGCAATGTCGAGCTGTACTGCATTTGCTGAACACCGGTACGAGCCACACTGACTGGCCAAGGTCGAGAGAGAGTTGAGTGGCACAACGGATTAGGACAACCCGGCATCCTTTAACCTCTGTTACACGGGTGGCGAGCGGTGGGATTTGCTCCTCTTATTCTAACGCCAGTAGGATACAGCGTGGGTGAAAGATGGCTGAGCATTACAAGCAGTTGTCCCTTGCCGCGCTGCAGGATTTAATGGCTTGACAGGGACACAGCATTACAGAACATAAAAAGCAGGAACTAGTCGCAATTTTGCAATCCATGGATAAGGAGACCGAGCGATTGGCGAGGAGCACTGACCTTCCAATGGAAGCTAGTCCCCACTCCGGCTGTTCTGCGCACTTGGAATCGGTGCATCAGCCAGAATGGGATGAGGACCTGGTCACTTGAAAGGCAAAGAGTCGACTACAGCTCTATGGGCCTGACCCATCACAGGAAGTGGTGGATCGGACCCTGGGCGTAGCAGAGGCAAAGAATATGGCAGAGTTAACCCAGTCTCAGACACCCGCTCCCAGCCCGGTGAGTGAGACCCAGTCAGACAAGGAGGGGCCCGGATGGCGGTTTGCACTACAGACTTTTGCACAGTTTGATGACCAGAAAGGGGACATTGATAACTTTCTACAATTGTTCGAGAAGCAGTGTACTTTACTCCGCCTGGACTCCCAGGACTGGGTTGCCATTCTGATTGGAAAACTAACAGGGAAAGCAGCAGAGGCTTTCCAGGCGATTCCCGAACCGAACAATGCTAACTACGCTGAAGTGAAGAAGAGGCTGCCGCAACGGTATGCAATTACACCGGACACTGAGTGCAGGAAGTTTCGGGCCAGCAAGCGCGAGGATCATGCTACCCAAGTGGAATGGGCCTATGTGTTTGGCTGCGCTTTTCACAGCTGGATGCAGGGTTGCCAAGCTCAAATGGTCGAGGATTACTGCCAACAGATATTACTGGAGCATTTTTATCTTAACCTCAAGGGGCCCATACGGGACTGGGTAAGGGACCAGGAGCCAGTTACCATTTCCGCAGCTGCCCAATTGGCTGATAAATATGAGGACACAAGGAAGATGGGACAAGCTGCCCCAACCAGCCTAGGGATGAACTCTCGTCCTACCGGAGGCCCCGTGGACTGGTTTGCAGCAGGGCTGTCACGGTTTGTTAAGACTCTCAGGCGCAAAGTTAGGTAAAAACACAACTTTATTGAAAAGTTTAAGACAACCAAATAGGGTATCATACACATACATACATATAAATTGAAATGACAGGAAAAGCAGTAATAATAGCGAATAGGCTCTACTGGCCTTGCCAATATACCGGGCAAGGCAGCCAGGACTAATGCTCGGAGAATTTAGTAGGCTCTACTGGCCTTGCCAATATACCGGGCAAGGCAGCCTGGACTGGCACACACAGGAAAGTTGGCTCTACCGACCCTGCCAATACACCGGGTAAGGCAGCCTAGCGGAATACCACAAGTATACAGGCTCTACCAGCCCTGCCAATATACCGGGCAAGGCAGCCTAACGGAATACCACAAGTATACAGGCTCTACTGGCCCTGCCAATATACCGGACAAGGCAGCCTAACGGAATGCAGCTGGATACAGGCTCTACCGGCCCTGCCAATACCGGGTAAGGCAACCCAAGATGGTAACTAAAGAAAGGTTCCATCGGCCTTACCAATATACCGGGCAAGGCAGCCTTATACGGAGGAGGTGGCAACCACTGAGGCCTCAGTGACCATCTAAATGACAATAACAGTCACTTGGATGACATGCAGAGGCTAATGGGCTCAAGTGGCAAGCCAAGGAATAGCAGGGAACCACCAGTACCCGCGTACTGGGGAGTCAACTTAGGACTTGTAACCAGCATGGAGCAAACCAGTACACGCGTACTGGAGAAACCGTCTTTCTTCCGGTGCACCGCAACCGGTAACCTCTGTAAGCAAACCAGTACAATGTCCTGGAAGCATAGAATGCAAGTAGCAACAAGAGCCGGATGGCTAAGGAGCAAACCAGTACCCGCATACTGGGAGTTCAACACAATGTTGCAACATCAGCCGGATGGCTGTGGAGCGAACCAGTACCCACGTACTGGGAATCAAATCAAATAGACATGACAACAGCCGGGTGGCCGTGGAATTAATCAGTACCTGTGTACTGGGAATCAATCGAATCGAGGCAACAGTAGCCGTGAGGCTTTAGGAGTGAACCAGTACCCGCGAACTGGGAACCCAATACAGTATCGAGGCAACAGTAGCTGTGAGGCTGGGGAGCGAACCAGTACCCGTGCACTGGGAACCCAAAACAGTAACGAAGCAACAGTAGCCGTGGAGTTGTGGAGCAAACCAGTACCCACGTACTGGGAACCTAATCAGTATCGAGGCAGCATAGCCATGAGGCTGTGGAGCAAACCAGTACCCGCGTACTGGATAAACCAGCAAGAGTGGAAATGTCACCTAGGTGACCAGGGAGCAATAGTAGACCCAAGGAAATGGAAACTGAGCACAGCAGGTGAAACAGGAACCAGCTATCTCCGATGGTAACCAGATCAGGAATGGCAGCGGGGACTGGCAGCAGGAAGCAGTGACACAGGGCAACTCCAACTGGATCACGAACGGAAACAGCAACTGCTGAACTGGAAACTCAGGAACTAGACGATCTCAGGTTAGCAGGAACACAGCAAGGGCCCAGGAAGCTCAGGAACATGTAGAAAATGCGAGCAGCATAGAGACAACACGAAAGGGCAACCAAAGGGTGCCCAGGCTCAGTCTAAATAGGCAATGCAGGGTGGGCTGAAGGCAGACAGCTAATGGGGATCCCCCTACATGTAACTGACACAAAAAGGCAGCACTCATGGGCACCGTGATAGGGGCCTTCCAGCGTTCCCAGACCTGGAGCAGGATTCCCATCACGACCCTGTTCCCCGCCTAGGTGAGGTGCCAACTTAGGACCTGAATGTCATCAGTGTCGTCAACAGAGACACATCCAACGGTACTGCCCCAACGGCCAGTCTGGGTCCAATCAGTACAATAGGACCCCTCGTTTTGGCCCCGCTGCTCCACCCCAGTGGCCGCCGGCTCGACCAACTCACTGCGTAGCGAAGGAAGGGTATCAGGACTACCCACTCAGATGACAGCAGGACAACCACGACTGGCCTGTCGCCCTGGAAGTTTCTGTCACCTCTGAGGAACCCGTTGAGTGGGGCTTATATCAAGAGATTTCCCTGGCACAGGGGTCCAGCACCAGTAACCGGGGGCAACACTTCCAAATGGTACACCTGAATGGCCATCCTGCCAAGGGACTGCGAGATAAAGGAGCCACCCTCACCTTGGTTCAGCCCCGCTGTCTGGCTCCCTGTGGCCAAATCAACCAAGTCGTGGAGGTGCGCGTCACCGGTGGCTGGATCTATCAGCTGCCCATGGCCAAAGTGCATCTGGAGTGGGGAGCCAATCAAGGTTCCCGAGTCGTGGGAGTGATGCCAGGATTACCAGCGGATGTATTGTTGGGCAACGACCTGGGAAACCTACAGAGCTGGTTTGCACCCGAGGAAAAGTCTGAGGAATGTCAGGTTCTCACCAGGGCCGCAGCTCTACAGACGACAGTAAGCCCCACCAATGACAGAACCCCCACTCATACTAACACCCTTTCCATTATGTGGTTACCCCCCAACGCATTCCGCACTGCTTTATGGTCCAACCCCACCATAGCGGGATATAGGAAACTGACAGACACAGGGAAGACAGGCCCCGGGCGAGCAGTTCATCTGGGTCAATAACCTGCTATATAGGAAGACACTCACCCGATGTCAGGGACCGACCCAGGTTATACGCACCCAGTTGTTAGTCCCCGCCCAGCACCGCACAGCGCTACTGCACCTAGCTCATGAAATTCCCCTAGATGGTCATCTAGGCACCAAGTGCCCTGAGTACCGCGTAACCACAAGTTTTTTCTGGCCCGGGTTATCCTGGGATGTTTGTCAGTTTTGCCGCACCTGCAACACTTGTCAACGGGTGGGAAAAAGAGGGGACGGCGCCCCGGTACCTTTTCAGTCCCTACCCATAATCGGGGAAACTTTCCAGAGGGTCGCATTGGACATTATAGGTCCCCTAGCTAAGCCCAGCCACACGGGGAAAAAGTATATACTTACCATAGTAGGCTTTGTCACCCGGTATCCCGAGGCCATACCGTTGTCCACTATTACCACAGAAACCGTGGCCGACACCCTAGTCAAAGTGTTCACTCGCATAGGCTTTCCCCAGGAGATATTATCTTACCAAGGCTCCCAATTTACCTCTGAACTGCTGGAGTGTGGGGTCAAATCCCTACACACCACGACATATGACCCCCAGACCAATGGCCTCTGCGAATGGTTCAACGGAACCTTGAAGCAGTTGCTTCGGGCTTCCACCAACTCACAGCAAGATTGGGAAAAGTCTTTACCCCATCTCTTGTTCGCCTACCGGAAGGTGCCCCAGGAGTCCACAGGATACTCCCCCTTTGAACTGCTATTCGAGTGGAGGGTCTGTGGGCCCCTGAGTCTCCTCTAGGAGCACTGGGAGGGCAAATGTGAGTCGGAAGAAACCCCAGTGGTCTCATATGTCATGGAACTCAGGGACAAGCTAGAAAATCTGATGGGCCTGGATCATCAGCATCTACAGGCGGCCCCGACCCATCAGAACAAGTGTTACGATAAGCAGGCCAAACACAAAGAATTTATGCCAGGTCAGCAAGTAGTAGCCCTAGCCGCGTGAAACACAACAAGTTACAGACAGCTTGAGAAGGCCCCTATCAAGTTATAGACAGGCAGGGGGAAACCATTTACGTCATTGCTAGAGGGGCTAGACTGAAGGACCAGCGGACCTGTCACGTCAATGCACTGAAGGCTTATTAACCCATGGCGGAGGAGGCCTTGGCCATCTTTACGCTGGTGGGGGATGACCCAGAGGAACAGGACATCCCTGATCTCCTGGATCAAGTGCACCCCGACAAGCCCTTAAGCCCCCTGCAGCTAGAGCCACACCTCAGCCACACCCAACAGCAGCAGGTACAGGAGGTTATCCGGAAATGGCCCAACCTGTTCTCGCCCCTACCAGGCCTCACCTCTGCCACACACCATAGAGTAGAAACCCCAGGACAGACCCCGCTCTGGTTGCCCACCTACCAGGTCCCGTAAGTTGTAAAAAAGGATATGCAAAAAGAGATTCAGGACATGCTAAACTTATGGGTCATTGAACCCTCCGGTAGTCCCTGGGCAGCCCCGATAGTGCTAGTACCCAAAAAAGACGTCACCACCCGGTTCTGCGTCGACTACCGGAGGCTCAATGATCGGACTGTCACCGACACCTACCCCATGCCCAGGGTGGATGAGCTCCTGGACAGGCTCGCTGGGACTGGTGTTGTCATGACCCTTGTCCTCAGTCGAGAGTACTGGTAGATAACCCTGGATCTTGAGGTGGTGGAAAAATCGGCCTTCATCACCCCCTATGGCCTGTACCAGTTTAAGGTCATGCCATTCGGGATGAAGAATGCCCCAGCCACCTTTCAGAGACTAGTGGATCATCTGTTAGCAGGGGCACAGCAATTTGCCTGTGCCTATCTAGATGACATAGCCATCTTCAGTGGCAACTGGGGGCTATCCTGGGTAGGATCCACTGGGCAAGGCTTACCATTAGGCCAAATAGGGATGGGGGAGGTGCAGTATCTGGGTCACTGGGTAGGCAGTGGCTGCCAGAGACCTGAACCCGCCAAAATAGCTGCCATCCTAGACTGGCCCGCTCCCAAAACCAAAAAGCAGGTTTTAGCTTTCCTAGGGACCGCCGGTTACTACCGGAAGTTTGTACCGCAGTATAGCTCCCTGGCCAAGCCTCTCACAGACCTGACCAAGAAAGCCCTACCCAGACAAGTTATCTGGACTAGTGTTGAGCGAGCATGCTCGGCCGATGCTCGGATCGGCTCGAGCATCGCTCTGCTCGGCACATGGCGGTACTCGTACGAGTACCGCATGTGCTCGCCCGCCATGTTCGGGTCTCCTCCCCGCACGTTTTGCGGCTTCTGCGCAGCCAATAAACGTGCAGGGAGGCTCTGACATCGGTGTAATGCCAGCAGCCATGTTGGCTGCTGGCATTACACTGATTGGCTGGCCAGAACCCGTGGTCGGGTGCTGTATAGCACCTGACCATCGAGTTCGGCTCAGTCTGAGCCAGGGAGAGTTGAGGATAGGAAGGGAAAGGCAGTGTAGGGAGGAAAAAAACAAAAATTGGTAAAAAAAAAGAACCAAAAGTCCTTTTTAGGACTACTGTGTGTGGGGGCAGCAGGTTATTTTGTGTGGGGGAAAAAAAAAAAAAAAAAAAAAAAATATTCTGTTTAGTGTGCAAAGTTGCAGATTAGAGCACATTCTGTTTAGTGTGCACAGTTGCAGATTAGAGCACATTCTGTTTAGTGTGCAAAGTTGCAGATTAGAGCACATTCTGTTTAGTGTGCAAAGTTGCAGATTAGAGCACATTCTGTTTAGTGTGCAAAGTTGCAGATTAGAGCACATTCTGTTAAGTCTTCAAACTAAAATATCAAAGTCACATATTCCATGCAGTGTGCTTCGCCGCAGTTTAGCAGCACATTCTGTGTACTGTGCAGAGTTGCAGAATAGGAAGAAATACTGTTAAGTCTTCAAACTAAAATATCAAAGTCACATATTCCATTCAGTGTGCTTCGCCGCAGTTTAGCAGCACATTCTGTGTACTGTGCAGAGTTGCAGAATAGGAAGAAATACTGTTAAGTCTTCAAACTAAAATATCAAAGTCACATATTCCATTCAGTGTGCTTCGCCGCAGTTTAGCAGCACATTCTGTGTACTGTGCAGAGTTGCAGAATAGGAAGAAATACTGTTAAGTCTTCAAACTAAAATATCAAAGTCACATATTCCATTCAGTGTGCTTCGCCGCAGTTTAGCAGCACATTCTGTGTACTGTGCAGAGTTGCAGAATAGGAAGAAATACTGTTAAGTCTTCAAACTAAAATATCAAAGTCACATATTCCATTCAGTGTGCTTCGCCGCAGTTTAGCAGCACATTCTGTGTAGTGTGCAGAGTTGCAGAATAGTAAGAAATACTGTTAAGTTTTCAAACTCAAATATTAAAGTCACATATTCCATTCAGTGTGTTTCACCGCCGTTTAGCAGCCTATTCTGTGTACTCTGCAGAGTTGCAGAATAGTAAGAAATAGTGTTAAGTTTTCAAACTCAAATATCAAAGTCACATATTCCATTCAGTGTGTATCACCGCCGTTTAGCAGCCTATTCTGTGTACTCTGCACAGTTGCAGAATAGTAAGAAATACTGTTAAGTTTTCAAACTCAAATATCAAAGTCACATATTCCATTCAGTGTGTTTCACCGCCGTTTAGCAGCCTATTCTGTGTACTCTGCACAGTTGCAGAATAGTAAGAAATACTGTTAAGTTTTCAAACTCAAATATTAAAGTCACATATTCCATTCAGTGTGTTTCACCGCCGTTTAGCAGCCTATTCTGTGTACTCTGCACAGTTGCAGAATAGTAAGAAATACTGTTAAGTTTTCAAACTCAAATATTAAAGTCACATATTCCATTCAGTGTGTTTCACCGCCGTTTAGCAGCCTATTCTGTGTACTCTGCAGAGTTGCAGAATAGTAAGAAATAGTGTTAAGTTTTCAAACTCAAATATCAAAGTCACATATTCCATTCAGTGTGTTTCACCGCCGTTTAGCAGCCTATTCTGTGTACTCTGCACAGTTGCAGATTAGTAAGAAATACTGTTAAGTTTTCAAACTCAAATATCAAAGTCACATATTCCATTCAGTGTGTATCACCACCGTTTAGCAGCCTATTCTGTGTACTCTGCACAGTTGCAGAATAGTAAGAAATAGTGTTAAGTTTTCAAACTCAAATATTAAAGTCACATATTCCATTCAGTGTGTTTCACCGCCGTTTAGCAGCCTATTCTGTGTACTCTGCACAGTTGCAGAATAGTAAGAAATACTGTTAAGTTTTCAAACTCAAATATTAAAGTCACATATTCCATTCAGTGTGTATCACCGCCGTTTAGCAGCCTATTCTGTGTACTCTGCAGAGTTGCAGAATAGTAAGAAATACTGTTAAGTTTTCAAACTCAAATATTAAAGTCACATATTCTGTGTAAGATGAAGAAGGCGGGTAAAAAGGGACGGGGAAGTGGACGTGATCCTGAAAGTTCAGGGCGCGGGTCAGGACGCGGAGAAACTGTGCCTGGTGCCAGAGCACAAGAAAGAAAGACATCCACCATACCTAGCTTCATGTGTAATTTTACAGGGCGTCGCAGGACATCACTCTCGAGGTCCGACCACTGCGAACAGGTGGTCGGTTGGATGACAGCTGATACTGCTTCCAGTCGGTTAAGCACCACCCTGTCTTCCACCAAGTCCACTCTCAGTAGCCAAGAGTCTGGTCAAAATAATCCTCACTCTGATCATCCTTCCTCCCACCATACACGGTCTGGTCAAAGAAGTGATCCCATACTGGGATATAGTGAGGAGCTCGTCTCATCACCAATCCTTCATTTGACCCTCTCTCCAAGCACGCTTGCAGAGGAACATGACATCTTGTGCCCTGATTCACAACCTCTAGAGGCTACCCAATCACAAGAAGATGACAGATGTGAATGGCATTTAAGGTCAAAGGAAGTAGTGGATGATGATGATGATGATGAGACACAGTTGCCATTAAATCAACCACTATTTCCGTCTCAAGACCTTGTTGAGGAGAATGTTATACAGTTGTCAATGACTGAGTATGTGGTGGGATCAAGACTTGAGGAGGATGATCAGAGTGAGGAAGTGGAGGAGGACTTGGTGGACGATGAGGTGACTGACCCCACCTGGGAAGGTGTAGAGCCGAGCGATGACAGCAGTCCTGAGGGTGAGCCATCTGCAGCACCGCAACAGGCTGGAAGAGGCAGTGGTGTGGCTACAGAAAGAAGGCGGACCGCACCAAACCGGCCCGCAAATGTTCCACGGAGCACCCCCTTGCGTAAATCTACCTTGCCAAAGGGTAGGTGTTCCGCGGTATGGCGTTTTTTTAAGGAAAGTGCGGACGACAAAAGAATTGTACTTTGCAACCTGTGCCACACCAGAATGAGCCGAGGCATGAACACTAGAAACCTCACCACCACCAGCATGATCCGACACATGGCATCCAAGCACCGTAGTAAGTGGGAGGAACGCCTGGATCGCCCATCTGTGTCTGCAGGCCACACCACTGCCTCCTCTTCCCCTGTTTTCGGTGCCGGCCAATCGCCTGTCGAAGGCGCAGGCCCGCATACCTCCCGCCCTGCACCTGTACCATCTGAAGCACCATCAGCGACCACATCCACTTCCCTGTCCCAGCACAGCGTCCAAATGTCGTTACCCCAGGCATTTGAGCGCAAGAGAAAGTACCCAGCCACCCACCCACAGGCCATAGCACTAACCTCACACCTTTCAAAATTACTGGCCATCGAAATGCTGCCATTTAGGCTTGTGGACACTGAGTCCTTCCGCAGCCTGATGGCAGCAGCTGTCCCTCGGTACGCGGTCCCCAGCCGCCACTACTTTTCCCGGTGTGCCATCCCCGCATTACACCACCATGTGTCCCGTAACATCACCCGTGCCCTGACCAACGCAGTTACTGGGAAGGTCCACTTAACGACTGACACATGGACAAGTGCTTGTGGCCAGGGACGCTACATTTCCCTGACGGCACACTGGGTGAATGTCGTGGAGGGTGGGAGCGACTCGGACCCTGGGATGGCACGGGTGCTACCCACGCCGAGGATTGCGGGCCCTACCTCCATCAGGGTTTCCACCAGCACCTACGTTATTGGCTCCTCCTCCTCCGTTTCCACCTCCGAATTCTCTACACGCAGCGCCACTCCCCCATCAGCCAGTAGCTGGAAGCAGTGTAGCACTGCAGTGGGGAAGCGTCAACAGGCCGTGCCGAAGCTGATCTGCCTTGGGGACAAACAGCACACGGCCTCAGAGCTGTTGCAGGGGATTAGTCACCAGACCGAGCAGTGGCTCTCGCCACTCAACCTGCAACCAGGCATGGTTGTGTGTGATAATGGGCGTAACTTGGTGGCGGCTTTGGAGCTCGGCAAGCTCACACACGTACCATGCCTAGCGCATGTATTTAATTTAGTGGTGCAGCGATTTCTAAAAACCTACCCCAATGTGCATGATCTCTTGACCAAGGTGCGCCGCGTGTGTGCACATTTCCGTAAGTCATCTACAGCTTCGGCCGGCCTGTTGAAGCTGCAGCAGCGCTTACAATTGCCAGCTCACCGGCTGCTGTGTGACGTGAGCACGCGCTGGAACTCCACCTTCCACATGTTGGCCCGGCTTTGTGAGCAGCAGAGGGCAGTAGTGGAGTACCAGCTGTTACACGGTCGTCGCCTCTCCGTTCAACTTCCTGTAATCAGAAGTGAGGAGTGGGAATGGATGTCAGACCTCTGCGAGGTTTTACGCAATTTTGAGGAATCGACACAGATGGTGAGCGGCGATAACGCTATTATCAGTGTAACCATCCCACTTCTGTGTCTACTGAAACGCTCGCTGCTCACAATTAAAACCGACGCTTTGCATGTGGAAGAGGTGGAAATGGGGGAGGAAGAGCTTACACAAGGTGATAGCCAGAGCACCCTCACTTCGTCTTCTCAGCGACAATTGGAGGAGGCGGAGGAGGAGGAGGAGGAGGAAGACACGGTTGCCTCCGCTACAGAGGGTAGCCATGGAACTTTAGTTCCATCTCTTCAGCGTGGGTGGGCAGAAGAGGAGGAAGAGGATGAGGAGATTGAGAGTCATCCTCCTGGTGAGGACAGCGAAATCTTGCCTGTTGGTACTCTGGCACACATGGCTGACTTTATGTTAGGCTGCCTTTCCCGTGACCCACGCGTTATACGCATTTTAAACAACACGGATTACTGGGTGTTCACCCTTCTGGACCCCCGCTACAAAGAGAATTTCTCATCTCTCATTCCTCCGGTGGAGAGGACAAGCAAAATGGTGCAATACCAGAAGGTTCTTGTTGAAAAATTGCTCCAAAATTTTCCATCTGACAACGCTGGCGGCAGAGTACGTGCTACCTTGGCCAACCGAGAAGGGGAGAAAAGGGGAGCACACAGCAGTTCCGAGAAAGGCAGGGCAACACTCTCCAAGGCGTGGGACACCTTCATGACACCCCGCCAGCACCCTCACCCTGATGCGCAGCCTAGTGTCACAAGGAGGGAAAAGTTTTGGAAGATGGTGAAGGAGTACGTAGCAGACCGTGTCAGCGTCCTCAATGATCCCTCTGTGCCTTACAACTACTGGGTGTCCAAGCTGGACACGTGGTATGAACTGGCACTCTACGCCTTGGAGGTGCTGGCCTGCCCTGCCGCCAGCGTTCTGTCTGAGCGGGTATTTAGTGCTGCTGGTGGCATCATAACAGATAAGCGTATCCGCCTTTCCACCGACAATGCTGATAGGTTGACACTTATAAAAATGAACAAGGCCTGGATTTCCCCTGACTTCTCCACTCCACTGGAGGAAAGCCCCGGGGGAACATAAACTCACTTTACATATATTATTTACAATGATGGGAATACTCTGTATTCCCATTCACCCCTTCCACCCAAAAAACAGGTATATGGTTGACTCTTAATCTTCTCATCCTCCTCCTCCTCTTCCATATGCCCTGTGCTATAATTTTTATATAGGGCCAGCTCACCAGCGGGCCCTGTGATATAATTTTTATATAGGGTCAGCTCACCAGCGGGCCCTGTTTGCCAATTTTTATATAGGTCAGCTCACCAGCGGGCCTTCTCATATAATGTTTTATTGGGTCAGCTCTCTAGCGGGCCCTCTCATATAATGTTTTATAGCGTCAGCTCACTAGCGGGCCTTCGCATATAATGTTTAGGATGGTCAGCTCTGCAGCAGACCCTCACCCATAATGTTTTAGATGGTCAGCTCAGCGCACGTTTCCCTCTTAATCATGGCCTCAGTTCTGAAAATCAAGGAAATTTTTGGGAGAATTTGCCTCTGTGCACGTTTCCCTCTTAATCATGGCCTCAGTTCTGAAAATCAAGGAAATTTTTGGGAGAATTTGCCTCTGCGCACGTTTCCCTCTTAATCATGGCCTCAGTTCTGAAAATCAAGGAAATTTTTGGGAGAATTTGCCTCTGCGCACGTTTCCCTCTTAATCATGGCCTCAGTTCTGAAAATCAAGGAAATTTTTGGGAGAATTTGCCTCTGCGCACGTTTCCCTCTTAATCATGGCCTCAGTTCTGAAAATCAAGGAAATTTTTGGGAGAATTTGCAGATGATATACAAGTAAATATACAGCAAATATTGTTTGGTAACAATTTTTCGCCTAAAGTCGTTTTTATTTTCCTTTTTGTGTGTTTTATGGTCAGTCTGTAAAAATGGCGTACTACGGGCGAAAGATCGTTCCCAGCAGCGATGTTGGAGTCCAAGATGCATCCAGACATCCTCCCTATGCTGTCCCTGAACCATTTCTGTAGTGTTTCCATCTTTTTCTGCCCTTTTCCTATGGACCAGGCACCCTCCCCTCATCAGAGCAGGGGGTGCCTGGTGTAATGCTCGAGTCCTCCCATTGACTTCAATGGGGCTCGGGTGCTCGGCCGAGCATTCGAGCCTCAGGGGGTGCTCGGTCAGAGCACCCGAACACCCGAGCATTGGGGTGCTCGCTCATCACTAATCTGGACCCCTGAATGTGAGCATGCCTTTGTAGCCCTGAAAGAGGCCCTGGGACCAGAACCTGTACTAGCTGCACCGGATTTTTTTATATATTTATTTATTTTTTTTAGGTCTTTATTGAGATCAATATGAGTAATGTGATACATAACAATTGGCAAGATTACATAACAAGTAAAGCGTAATAGAAGAGAGATACAAAGTTTCATTACGTATTAATACCATATCAATGCAGCATTATTACACATGGAGGACAGCTGCACCAGATTTTAACAGATATTTTATCATCCATACAGATGCCTCCAAGTATGGACTCGGAGCGGTACTAAGCCAGACCAACGCAGCTGGGGAGGAGCACCCGGTGACCTACCTCAGCAGGACACTGTTGCCGCGGAAAGTGGCCTACGCAGCCATTGAAAAGGAGTGCCTGGCCCTGGTATGGGCACTAAAGAAATTTCACCCTTACCTATATGGATGGGAATTTGTGGTTATTACGGATCATAACCCGCTGGTGTGGTTGAACTGGGTTTCTGGGGACAATGGACGATAGCTCAAATGGAGCTTCGCACTACAACCCTTCAAATTTACTATCCGCTACAGGTCAGGAAAGGATAACCGGCACACGGATGGGCTTTCCCGACAAGAGGATGTATAATGTTTTTTCATGGGCCCTCCTCCTTCAGGAAAGCTACTGGCATACCTTGGCTTACGGACCAAAAAGGGGGAGAAATATAATGGGCCACAGGCCGTTACTAAATAGAGACCATTTGAACTTCTCTGTACAGACTTACTTGGCCATCGGGCACCCTATGGAGGGGTTAACATAGACATGGCAATCTGCACTGGTTGACTGATAGTCGATGGCAGACTATACGATCGACTACACTGATCAACTGGTAGTTGACGGCGGACTATACGATAGACTCACTGGTCGACTGGTAGTCGACAGCGAACTATACAGTCGACTCGGAGTCGTAGGCTTTGGGGTCGCCAACTTTTAGTCGACCGCGGGCATTAGGGTCGACACTGCATCATATGACTCTCATTCCATCGAGTGGACTTGGTAGGTGGTCATGGGATTGGCCGCCGGCTCGAGTGACATCAGGAATGGTCACTCGTGAGGTAGGACTGTGTTGACGCCCAAGAACTTTACGTCCATTGGTCGTACTAGTGGACCAGTCGGATTGTAGTGAACCTTTCTCCCTCCAACTCTCATTGGACGGAAGTGGAGCCCTCTATGCTACGTTAATCCAATCACTGGGTCCATTGTCCTAATGTTTACTGTTTTATTGTTTTATTGTTCTAAGTTGTTTATAAAAGAGTGTGAGGTTTGGCAATAAAGTGTGTTACTGCTTGGAACTCTGAAGCGTGCGTCTCGTCATTTGGATGGTCTAACGAGTACTCTTTGACTCCCATCACAAGGTGGGACACTGGGAGCTGAATTCACTCTCTCTTCCAGTGGGTACTAAGCGACCTGAATGGTGGCTTTGACTACCGGCTTAGTCGACTACGCTGGAAGTGTGGGGTTCAATGGGATTTGGCAGCTTCCTCCTGCAGAGCTTCGCCCCGGTTCCCCTTCGACATTCCAGCACTCAACATCTGACCAGCGCCCTCTGGCAGGGTCGAGCTGTACTGCATTTGCTGAACACCAGTATGAACCACGCTGACTGGCTGAGGTCGAGAGAGGGGTGAGCGGCACAATGGAGTAGGACAACCCGGTGTCCATTAACCTCCATTACAAATGTCGCAGGTGTTTAACGTGAGTCCTGGTACTAGAGGTCAGTACCACCATCACTTCTCTGCTTCTGCTGCACCGACATCCCAATCTCCATCATTCGTTCAGCATAACCCCTCCAAGAACCAGACAAAACCAGTTTGGAGGGTAAAACTTAGAACTCTTTATTGAACAACTCTTTGGGCATATATACACAGTTACTCACAAGAACCAGACAAAGCATACAAAAGACTGAGACATATGGCAAATACACAGCACAAAGGGTCAGACATGATTAGGTTATCTAGACAAAGGATGTAACAATGGATAAACACTGGGACAAAAGGTTGAGGGGCTTGAATACACATTTCTAAAACAATAGCTAGGGGGTTGAAGCATCTTTGAATATTCTGCTTCAACCCCTGGCCAATCTGGTGCCTAGAATTGGCTGACCAATCCTGGTCAAGCTCATCATGGCTGTCTAGGCCAATCAGAACCTTTGGGCAGGCAGGAGTCTGACCAATCCCTGGATGGCCTACTTTCCCCCATGTTAACTCTATGGGGGGAACCTTTAAACCTGTTACCCAGGGCTTCGGCCAATCCAGAAGATGCCTACTTTTCCCATGTTATGTCAATGGCTGCTTGTCATAGTTCTGCCGGCCGTTCTCGGCCCCGTGAATTTCACTCCATAGCGGGGGAAAAGTGTCTGTCCAGGACCACTTCACAATGGAGAGTCCAGAGCTCCGTGACGGTTCCATCACATGGGTCGAGCTGCATTTGCTGAAAACCGGTATGAACCACGCTGACTGGCAGAGGTCGAGAGAGGAATGAGCAGCACAACGGAGTAGGACAACCCAGTGTCCTTTAACCTCCATTACAAGTGTTGCAGGAACCAAAGGAAGGTCGAAGACGAAGTCCGCATCTGTAAGCATTCACACTTACCTTCCAGGGAACCGGCTGCTCTGTGCCCCGTTCCGCAGCCGGCCCAGTGGCGTTCCAGATGCGGCTTCCTGTGCTGTGCATGTGGGTTCCTGCAGGGCAGTGGCTCACTCTACTGGCCAGCTGAGTCAGGCGCGCATCACTGGGGGATTCCTTTAGTGACGCATGCAGCTATTAAAGTGACAGTGCTCCACCTTCCAGGGGTGGAGCTTAGAGTACTTAAACTGCCTGGACACTAACTCATTTGCCCTTTTGTGATGTCCAGTGCAGTTGGCTAGTGTTTGTGCATAATCTTGGTTTGTCTGACTACCCGTTCTGGTGCCAACCTTTGGTTTGTCTGACTACCCGCTCTGTGTATGACCCCGGCTTGGCTGACATTCCTTCTGGTGTGGACCTGCGGCTCTGGTAGACTAACTCCTCTGTGTATGACCTTTGGCCTGGATGACTATCCGTCTCTGGTACTGACCTTTGGCTCTGTCCGACTACCCGCTCTGTGTATGACCCTGGCTAGTCCTATGCCTATCTGGTACGACCTGCGGCTCTGTTTCCATATTGCTCCGTGGGGTTCCTATTTTTCTGACTACCCACCTTGGCGCTACCTGGGGTTGTCCACTGCACACCCAGCATACCAACGCTCCAGTGGATAACTGGTTGGGTACTCCTAGTGGTGCTGGCAGACATCTCCTTGTCCCTGTCCATTTACTGCGGCGTTCAGCTGTGGACCTGTAGAGCAGTAGCCCTTTCTGGATCCTTGGCTGTTCAGTTGCAGACCTGTAGCGCAGTAGCCCTTCTGGATCCTTGGCTGTTCAGTTGCAGACCTGTATGTAGTAGCCTTTCTCTTGAACCTTGTCTGTCCAGGTGCGTACCTGTGGCGCTGTAGCCTTTCTCGTGAACCTTGTCGGTACAGGTGAGGACCTGAGGCAGCTATCTTCACCATGTCTTCTGGAGCTCAGCTCGGTACCTCCATAGCAGCTCTAGCCTTCCTTGCATCTGCTGTATTGTATTGTGTTATTGCTGTTGCCGTTGTTTCTGTACGATCATATCCTAATAAAGAGTGCGTTACCTACAGTACTGGTCCACTTGTCGTTATTGAGTCAGTGACAACATCGCCGCCTGACAGCATACAAAGTTGAGTCACAAGCAGCTGGCAGCAGGCGGTCAACAATGCAGGATACTGAGCTCAGATGGGCATCAGAGTGGCCCCTTTAACCATAAGAATATAAGACACCAGGACTCCTTGTTCACTCAGAATGCGAACTCTTTATTGTCACAAAATCACACATATTTATACACTAATCTTACATTGAAATACATGGGCCACCCAGATACAATAGGGACATAATCCAATCACAATACAGGAGACAAAAGACCAACAGCAGATGGTCTAACAAATACAATGACTCAGACATGATGACATTTCAAATACAACAGGATTGATTAACTCTAGAAAAAAGACACAAAGACTTAAGGGGCAGGAATACACATTCAAGGGACAATGACCAGAGGTTGAAGCACGTACTCATCTAGTTTGAATATGCTGCTTCAACCCTGGCCAATCAAGGTGTACAGTGAGTCTGCTGGTCAACCAATCCTCAAGCCGCCTACTTTTCCCCATGTTAGGTCTAAGGGAGACCTTTAAACCTCCTGCTCAGGGATTCGACCAATCCGATGTTGACTCACTGCCCTCGACTCTTTGTGTTCGACTCAATGACAAACACCAAGCCGGGAACCTCCGACTCATAGTTGGTGAATGTGTAAACCCTCGAATACACCACATACATTAAACCTAGACTTTTCGACATTACCAAATAAAAAGATAAGCGGCTCCAGTGTTTGAAAGGACTTTCTTCTTTCCAGTATTTTTCTTTACATCAACAAGTGCATTTTTTGTAATATATTAATGTGTAGCCAAAAATATGGATAAAGCTTAGAGACAAGTGTGCCGGTTCAATGAATTCTCCAAATTCACTCAAGTCAGGCAAAGCAAAGCAAAAATGTGAACCACACTTCAACTTGAATCACTAGCAACCAGAATAATAATATCATAAATGTACCTTTATTATTCAAAGTATAAAAACATTTCGTTCACGAACCACTTCACAAGCTGGAGGGCAATAAAGTGAGGTTAAATTAGAAAGCCAGAGTCTCTAATGCAATCGACATGTTTCGCCTACACAACTCTTAATCATGATGGCATCCTAATTCCCACAAATCCTAGTATTTTGAAAGGTTAGAAAACCAATGAGGAGCAAGTATCAATAAATGATCCAATATGGATCCCCAGTTAACACTCATGCCTAATGAAGACGCTGGACACTAAATCAAAGTTTCAAGAAAACCCGCCCATCACATAATACCTGTGAGCTATGACGGATGTCAAGTTTCATAAAAATAGCAGAGCCTTTGATACGCTCAAATAGCTCCATGATCAATGGAATCGGATAGGCATTCTTTACCATCAGTTTGTTCAGACCCCTGAAATCAATGCCTGGTCTGAGCTCCCCATCCTTCTTAACAAAGAAGAAACCTGTGCCCGCAGGTGAGGATGACTTCTGGATAATGCCCCTAGATAAAGCGTCAACCACATACTCCTCCATGGCCCTGTTCTCCTCCACCGACAAGGGGTAAACTCTGCCTTTAGGTGGTCTGGCCCCTTGTACCAGATCAACAGTACAATCATAAGGCCTGTGTGGCCGTAACATATTGGCCTCTACCATATTAAATACCTCTTTGTAGGATTGGTACTCAGCAGGTAGCGAAGTAGAGGTACTCAATATCCTGGTAGGCTGCTGGAGGCAAGATCTCGTACATAGAGAAGACCATGACAGAATATTACAGTTCTGCCAATCAATTTTTGGGTTGTGAGTCTGCAACCAGGGAAAACCCAGAATGATGGCATGATGGGGAGAGTGTATGACCTGGAACTGTTGTGTCTCCACAAGGAGTGCCCCTACCCTTAGAGACAAAAGATGAGTCATGTGTGCTGGCTGTAGGGGTCTGCTGTAAATGGCTTCAATTGCCAACAGAGTGGAGCGAGGCAGCAAAGGGACAGAGTGTTTGGGCGCAAAGTCTGCATCAATGAAAAAAACTGTGGCCCCAGAATCCAGTAGTGACTCTGCCCAAGATAATACTACTTCAAAAATAGGCTTGTCTTGAAGGCTTTCTGGGGACTGTGAAATTCCACCCATGGTCTGTCCCCTAACTGACCCTAGGTGTGAGCGTTTCCCGACTGGATAAGGTAAACATGCAACATATGGCCTGGCTTCCCACAGTATAAGCACAGACCCCTCCTCCCTCACCGAGCCCTCTCCTCCACTGACAGGCATGTGAAACCTAGCTGCATCGGTTCTCCCCCGATGGGGTCAGAACTAGGGGGTATGGAAGGTGAGAGAGGACAGGGTGGGCGTAAGAAGTTAGGTGCCACCGAGGTAAATGTTTGCACCCCTGTTCCTTGAATGAAGGCCTCTCACGGATTCTTGTGTCTATCAGGATGGTAACTGAGATTAGCTCCTCTAGATAACCAGGCAGGTCTCGGGCTGCATACTCACCTTTAATTGTGTCAGACAAGTCCTGGGAGAAAGAGGCAACTAGGGCTACATTGTTGCATCCTACCTTACTTCGCTCAGTAGGGAAGGCATGTGGTACCATTTCCAAAAAAATTTCCAATTGATTAAGGAACTCCCGACACAGTGTAGGTTCCCCATCATATCTTTGGGGTAAAGGAGAGGAGCCAGACAAGCCTCTACTCATATTAGCCTCAGAGGAAGTAGCAACAACTGGTGAAGGTACTGGGGAAGCCACCGGTTGCTGAGTGAAGCGATCAAGGTGAACCATGCGATTCAATAGTGTCTGCATAGCAAAAAACAATTGATCGATTCTCTGGTCCTGAGAATCCATCCTGGACAGGATGCTTTGACTAGGTGGACTGTCTGAACCTTTAGTAGACATGGTCCTTACGTACAGTCATGGTTTTCAGGTAAAGAAGGACAGACATGAATATAAAATATAAATCCACCTTTATTTAATAAGTACAGTAATAATGGTATTAGCCCATACAACCCCAGGCCACAGGATAATCGGCCACAGACTCCTACCTGGAGCTGCACTCTGTGCTGTGCATTGCACTACTGTGAGATATCGTAGGTCAAGACAGAGGTACGAGGGGAGCACCAGTGAGAACAGAAGAGGATGCACCAGTCTCCACCTCAGGTCACGCGGCCGAAGACAACAGGGAGCGAGAGCCAGCCTGAGCCACGGATAACTGAGACTAGTGGTCAGGCACGCCAGGAGTGTACTGAGCAATTAGTCAGCCAGAGCCACAGGTCAGACAAGCTAGGGACTATATGGAGAGGGTAGTCAGACAGAGCCACAGGTCAGACAAGCCGGTGACTATATAGAGAGGGTAGTCAGACAAGAACCAACAGTAAGGCAAACCAGAACCTACACGGAGCGAGTTAGTCAGCCAGAGCCACAGGTCAGAACCAATGTGGATAGTGAGACAAGCCGGGGTCATACACAGAGTGAGTTAGTCAGCCAGAGCCACAGGTCAGAACCGATGTGGGTAGTCAGACAAGCCAGGGTCATACACATCGCAGATTCTCAGTAGAGCACGGGTCATAATGGAGAGCAAGAGACAATA
Source organism: Rhinophrynus dorsalis (assembly GCA_037306005.1). Taxonomy (NCBI): domain Eukaryota; kingdom Metazoa; phylum Chordata; class Amphibia; order Anura; family Rhinophrynidae; genus Rhinophrynus; species Rhinophrynus dorsalis. The sequence continues at coordinate 85,253,159 of CM074727.1, read as the reverse complement.
TCAGAAACACCACATAAGGGCAATGACTCCCAGGCCCAGGGAGGTTTATAAAAGAGAAGGAGAAGGCGGGACACAATTAGACAACACAAAATAGGCCGATAAACAGGTGTCCATGCCAGTGCTTGTTTCATGATGTCAGCAACACGGAAGTGGCTGCAACTATGCTGGCCGATACACCACAGAGGAAGGAAGCACAGGATACCAAGGGAGACTGTGATACTCGCTTTGTGTATGACCACGCTTGTCTGACTAACCACATTGGTTCTGACCTGTGGCTCTGGCTAACTAACTCACTCCTTGTAGATCCCGGCTTGTCTGACTACCTGCATCGGTTCTGACCTGTGGCTCTGGCTGACTACTCGCTCCTTGTAGACCCTGGCTTGTCTGACTAACCACATTGGTGCTGACCTGCGGCTCTGGTGGACTAACTCGCTACTTGTAGACCCTGGCTTGTCTTACTACCCACATCATTTGTGACCTGTGGCTCTGGCTGACTACTCACTACGTGCATTACCTGCTTGTTTGACCATTCATATCTGCGTCCCATGGCTCTGGCTTGCTCTCGCTCCTTGTTGCCTCCGGTTAGCTATACACTGGGTGGAGACTTGAGCTATCATTGATTGGGTAATAATAACATCTATTATTTCAGCTGACGATTTGGTTAGTTCCGAGAGCGTGCGCTGAAAGCGCTTTGAGTCCCACTGGGAGAAAGGCGCTATATAAATACTAGTTATTATTATTATTATATTATTATTATCATATACTGGTTCTACCAGTGCTGAACCCTAACACATTATCATGGTGCCTTTTTGTGTCAGTTACCTGTAGGGGGCTCCCCATTGGCTGTCTGCCTTCAGCCCGCCCTGCATTGCCTATTTAGACTGAGCCTGGGCACCCATTGGTTGCCTTTTCATGTTGTCTCTATGCTGCTCGCATTTTCATCATTTTCCTGAGCTTCCTGGGCCCTTGCTGTGTTCCTGCTAACCTGAGATCGTCTAGTTCCTGAGTTTCCAGTTCAGCGGTTCCCGTTTCCGTTCCTGATTCGGTTGGAGTTGCCCTGTGTTGCTGCTTCCTGCTGCCAGTCCTCGCTGCTGTTCCTGATCTGGTTGACTGTCGGAGAGGGCTGGTTCCTGTTTCACCTGCTGTTCTCATTTTCCAGTTCACTTGGGTCAGCTATTGCTCCCTGGTCGCCTAGGCGACATTTCCACTCTTGCTGGTTTATCCAGTACACGGGTACTGGTTCGCTCCACAGCCACACGGCTATGCTGCCTTGATACTGATTAGGTTCCCAGTACGCGGGTACTGGTTCGCTCCACAACTCCACGGCTACTGTTGCCTCATTGATGATTTGGGTTCCCAGTACGCGGGTACTGGTTCGCTCCCCAGCCTCACTGCTACTGTTGCCTCGATACTGTATTCAATCCCAGTACGCGGGTACTGGTTTGCTCCCCAGTCTCATGGCTACTGTTGTCTCGATACTGTATTGGGTTCCCAGTACGCGGGTACTGGTTCGCTCCTAAGCCTTACTGCTACTGTGGCCTCGATTCTATTGATTCCCAGTATGCGGGTACTGGTTCGCTCCACAGCCATCCGGCTGATACTGCACGGTAGTACTGTGTTCCCAGTACGTGGGTACTGGTTAGCTCCTCAGCCACTCGGCTGCTGTTGCAACATTGTGTTTTGTACTTCCAGTACGCGGGTACTGGTTTGCTCCTTAGCCACCCGGCTCTTGTTGCTACTTGCATTTTATGCTTCCAGTACACTGGTACTGGTTTGCTTACATAGGTCACCGGTTGCGGTGCACCGGAAGAGAGACGGTTTCTCCAGTACGTGTGTACTGGTTCGCTCCATGCTGGTTAGAGCTATCAAGTCCTAGGCAGTTACGTTGGCTCCCCAGTACGGGGGTACTGGTAGTTCCCTGCTATTCCTTGGCTTACCACTTGAGCCCATTTAGCCTTTGCATGTCATCCAAGTGACTGTAGTCGTCTAGACGGTCACTGAGGTCTCAGTGGTTGCCACCTTCTCCGTATAAGGCTGCCTTGCCCGGTATATTGGTAAGGCGGTAGAACCTTTCTTTAGTTACCATCTTGGGTTGCCTTACCCGGTATTGGCAGGGCCGGTAGAGCCTGTATCTAGCTGTATTCCGTTAGGCTGCCTTGCCCGGAATATTGGCAGGGCCGGTAGAGCCTGTATACTTGTGGTATTCCGTTAGGCTGCCTTGCCCGGTATATTGGCAGGGCCGGTAGAGCCAACTATCCTGTGTGTGCCAGTCCAGGCTGCCTTGCCCGGTATATTGGCAGGGCCATTAGAGCCTACTAAATTCTCCGTTCATTAGTCCTGGCTGCCTTGCCCGGTATATTGGCAAGGCCGGTAGAGCCTATTCGCTATTATTACTGCTTTTCCTGTCATTTCAATATATATGTATTTACGTGTATGATACCCTATGGGGTTGTCTTAAACTTTTCAATAACGTTGTGTTTTTACCTAACTTTGCGTCTGAGAGTCTTAACAAACCATGACAGTATGAAAGGGCCATGACCTCAGACAATAAGAGTGATGGTAACACACAGAATATCCATTGGAGGATGGATGTTCATGAGCAACGCCTGGATCAGCTAGCGGTAGTGATCCAAACTATTCTTGAACGAACTGTACTCTCTGACAAATCTGTTCCTAGTCCGGTGGTCTCTCCTCTGCGCCGTTGCCACTCAGATATGATGGTGATCCTAATCTGTGCAGAGGGTTTATCAACCAACTTGAAATATTTATGAAATTGACTGCATATGCTTTCCCCAGTAATCGCAGTAAAGTTGATTTCATGATATCCCTGCTGACTGGCAGAGCATTGGCATGGACCAATCCGTTATGGGAGAATGCAAAACCCTGCACAAAGAATTTCAGAGAATTTGTGCAGTCATTTCGGAGAGGGTTCGAGCCTCCTGGTAGAACCACCTCTGCTGCCAAACGCATTATGGAGATACAGCAGGGCAGGCGTACGATGTGCGATTATGCCATTGAATTTCGCACCTTGGCAGCAGAGGTAGGGTGGAACAATGAAGCATTGTTGGCAGCCTTTGCTCAAGGCCTGAGTGATCAGATCAAAGATGAGATTGCAGCAAAAGAACTGCCCACTGATCTAGATGACTATATTGAGTATGTTATACTAATTGACACCCGGATTCGTGAGAGATTAATGGCCAAAGACCGCAGGCTATAGTAAAAAAATAATGGATCTAGCTGTACATTTTGCCCACCCATCCCTTCCTTGGCATCTAAGCCTAATGAACAGTTACGGGAACCAGGTGAACCTATGCAATTAGGCTTCACTAGGCTAACCAAGGAAGAGAGAATATACCGCAGAAAACAAGGGCTGTGCTTATATTGTGGCAAGAATGGTGTCACGGTTTGTTACGACTCTCACACACAAAGTTAGGTAAAAACACAACTTTATTGAAAATAATTTAAAAATGATCCCTTAGGATTCCAACATGACATACAACATACAATAATTGAGAGATACGGATTACAGGCTGTACCGGTCTTGCCAATATACCGGGCAAGACAGCCAGTTAATCTAATACAATAGGCTCTACTGGCCTTGCCAATACCAGGTAAGGCAACCTGCAGATGGAATATGTACCAGGTTCTACCGGCCTTACCAATACCGGGCAAGGCAGCCCAAAGGAGCTTGCGTAGGCTCTACCGGTCTTGCCAATACACCGGGCAAGACAGCCAGATATACTAAACAATAGGCTCTACCGGCCTTGCCAATACCGGGTAAGGCAACCTGCAGATGGAGTATATACCAGGTTCTACCAGTCTTACCAATACCGGGCAAGGCAGCCCAAATGACCTTTGCAAAGGCTCTACCGAACTTGCCAATACCGGGTAAGGCAACCTGCAGATGGAATATGTACCAGGTTCTACCGGCCTTACCAATACCGGGCAAGGCAGCCCTAAGGAACTCACTCTAGGAACGTCCAACAAGAGTACGTTTTTAATGCTCTTGGAGCTAACCAGCGTCCACACGCTGGAACCAACAGTAATTCATATAGCCGCAAGACTTTGGAGCAAACCAGCGTCCGCACGCTGGAACCAACAGTAATGTGTATAGCCGCAAGGCTTTGGAGCAAACTAGCATCCACATGCTGGAACCAACAGTAATGTGTATAGCCGCAAGGCTTGAAGCAAACTAGCGTCCGCACGCTGGAACCAACAGTAATTCATATAGCCGCAAGGCTTTGAAGCAAACCAGCGTCTGCACGCTGGAACCAACAGAAAACGTATAGCCACAAGGCTTTGGAGCAAACCAGCGTCCGCACACTGGAACCAACAGTAATTCGTATAGCCGCAAGGCTTTGGAGCAAACCAGCGTCCGCACGCTGGAACCAACAGTAATTCGTATAGCCGCAAGGCTTTGGACCAAACCAGCGTCCGCACGCTGGAACCAACAGTAATGTGTATAGCCGCAAGGCTTTGGAGCAAACCAGCGTCCGCACGCTGGAACCAACAGTAATGTGTATAGCCACAAGCCTTTGGAGCAAACCAGCGTCCGCACTCTGGAACCAACAGTAATGTGTATAGTCGCAAGGCTTTAGAGCAAACCAGCGTCCGCACGCTGGAGCTAAGAATGTCGCCAAAGCGACCAGGCTTCAGGGATACATCTGGCTGGACAAGAGAAGATGGAACTCGCAGGAAACCAAGCAACCAGGAAGTCTCAGTGAATGCGATCAGCAGGAAACATCGACCTCTCATGACTAGGCCGGAACCACTCTGGAACAACAGCAGACAGGAGATTAAGGAACAGGATGCATTCTGGAACTCTGGAACACAGCTACAGGTACTAACGAATACTGGAACATGGTCAAGGCTAAAGTGGTCAGAGACACCACGAAAGGGCAACCATAGGGTGCCCAGACCAGGTTTAAATAGACAGACTGAGGCGGGATAAAGGCAGACAACCAATAGGAGCCCCCTAATGGTGACTGACAAGGAAGTGCAACAATCACGGGCACCGTGATAGTAGCCCCCTTTCAAAGACCCCCTCTCCTAGAATAGGGTCTAGGCTTCTGCGGATATTTAGTGTGAAAAGCCCTAGATAACCTAGGTGCATGAAGGTCCTTACTGTCCACCCATGATCGATCTTCAGGACCATATCCCTTCAAATGCACCAGGTCCTTTCCCCTTCCTCTCAGCCTTCGGGAATCAATAATGCTCTTTACTTCATACTCCTCCTGACCCTCAACCTCATTAGGCCCTGGTACCACAGGTGTAGTGGTATAACGGTTGCATACGAGAGGCTTAAGAAGGGACACATGAAACACGTTATGGATACGCATAGATGCAGGTATATCTAGTGCATAGGAAACAGGGTTAATTTTGCGAATCACTCTGTATGGACCAATGAACCGGGGAGCCAACTTATTAGATGGAACCTGGAGCTTAAGATTTCTGGAAGAAAGCCACACTCTAGCTCCAACCTGAAAGGAAACCGCTGGAAGCCTTCTGCGATTAGCATAGCGCTGATGACGCTGAAATGACTGACCAAGTGCCCTCTGAACTTGTGCCCATGTGGAATGGAGTTGCTCGATATGCTCATCCACAGCTGGAATCTGTTGCGTCTGAAAGGAATCCGGGAGCAAACAGGGCTGAAACCCATAATTGATAAAAAACGGAGAGCTACCAGATGAAGAATTAACCGCACAGTTCCTGGCGAACTCTGCCCAAGGCAACAAGTCGGTCCAGTTGTCATGATGGTCAGTAATAAAACAGCGCAGAAATTGTTCCAAGCCCTGATTTGCCCGTTCAGCGGCTCCATTGGTCTGGGGATGGTAGGCCAAGGAAAAGGACAGCTGTATGCCCATCTGTTCGCAAAATTCCCTCCAGAACCTAGACACAAACTGGCTCCCCCTATCAGACACCAGTACCCTGGGCACTCCATGCAACCGAAATACTTCTCTGGAAAACACAATTGCCAATTCCTTAGCCGAGGGAAGGCCACGGAGGGGCACGAAATGAGCCATTTTTGAAAACCTGTCCACCACCATTAATATGAAGGAATATCCTCTAGACAAAGGCAATTCTCCCATAAAGTCAATGGAAACATGAGACCAGGGGCGCTCTCCATTAGGCACAGGTTGAAGCAAGCCCACTGGGAGATGTCTAGGGGTCTTAGCACGGGCGCAGGTGACACAGGCATTAGTAAACTCTGCACAATCATTTCTCATAGAAGGCCACCAAAATAACTGAGAAAGGGACCATAATAATTGGTCTCTACCCATATGTCCCGCAGCCTTAGAGGAATGGTACGTTTCAAGTAATCGAGTACGGAATGGTTCAGCGACAAAACATTTGCCCATCGGGGTCTCCTGAGGTGCGGAAGCCTGAGAAGCCAAAATCTCCTCCCCTAATGGAGAAGTGATACTAGTACGTATCGTAGCCAATATTCGATCGGGTTGAATGATAGGTGCTGGTGCTTCCATAATGTCACTCTCAGCCTCAAATTGTCTTGACAAGGCATCAGCCCTAACATTCTTAGATCCCGGTAAATATGATACAATGAAATTGAATCGAGATAAGAATAACGCTCATCTGGCCTGATGAGAAAACAATCTCTTGGCCTCAGAGAGATAAGTCAGGTTTTTATGATCCGTCAAGATTAAGACAGGATTTTTAGTGCCTTCCAGTAAATGTCGCCATTCCTTAAGGGCAAGGATAATGGCCAATAACTCTTTGTCCCCGATCTCATAGTGGCTCTGAGCTCCAGTCAGTTTTTTTTGAGAAAAACCCACAGGGTCTGAGTGTTCCACCTTTATTGTGTCGTTGAGAAAGTACTGCCCCAACCTCACTATCCGAGGCATCAACCTCCAACGTAAACGGAAGCAAAGGATTGGGGTGGGCTAGCACAAGAGCCTCCGCAAAAGCCAGTTTTAATTTTCGAAAGGCCTCCTCAGCACTTGCTGGCCAACAGGATGGATTAGCGCCCTTATGCGTAAGGTCAGACAATGGTTTAACAATGGAAGAAAAGTTCTTAATAAACCTCCTGAAATAATTAGCGAAACCCAAGAATCACTGTATAGCTTTAAGACTCTAAGGTCGTGGCCACTGTAGGACTGCTGTCACCTTTTCTTTGTCCATGGCAATGCCATCATTGCCAATCACAAACCCCAGGAATGGCACACTAGTTCTGTGAAACTCGCATTTCTCTAATTTGCAATAGAGCTTATTCTTTCGTAGCCGTAGCAATACTTCAGACACATCCTTGATGTGTTGTGACAAATTTTGGGAATGAATCAGTATGTCGTCAAGATACACCACAACACATGACTGTAACATATCTCTGAGAACATCATTTATCAGTTCCTGAAAAACTGCAGGTGCGTTACACAAGCCGAATGGCATGACTAGGTATTCATAGTACCCAGATCTGGTGTTAAAGGCAGTTTTCCACTCATCACCGGCTCGAATCCAAACCAAATTGTATGCCGCCTGTAAATCTAATTTGGTAAAGATCGAAGAGCCCTTAAGTCTGTCAAAGAGCTCGGTGATGAGTGGTATCGGATAAGCGTTCTTAGCCATCAGTTTATTCAAGCCACGGTAGTCAATGCACAATCTCAATTCGCCATTTTTCTTTTTCATAAAAAAGGAACCAGCCCCTGCCGGAGAGGTAGATTTCATTATAATCCCTCTAGCAAGGGCATCATAAATATAATCTTCCATAGCTTTATTTTCCTCACAAGATAATGGATATGTGCATCCCCTGGGAGGTACTACTTCAGCAGGCAATTCAATACTACAATCATAAGGTCTGTGCTGAGGTAAAGTGCCAGCCTCTCCTTTGCTAAAGACATCACCAAACTGCTGGTATTCTTCTGGTATTGCAGAGGAGGTGCACAGAACCTTAATAGGATGGGTGACGCACTTATCCATACAAAACGGAGACCAAGCCGAGATTTCACACTTTTGCCAATCAAATTGTGGATTATGTAACTGTAACCAAGGAAATCCCAATATTACTGCATGGTGAGGAGAATTAATAAGTTGGAACTGCTGGTCCTCTCTATGGAGAGCCCCAATAGTCATAGATAAAGGCATAGTTTCAAATGTGACTTGAGCAGGTTCCAAAGGTCTACCATCAATTGCTTCGATAGCCAAGGGTGTTTCCCTTTCAATACGAGGAACCCCGTGCAATTCAGCAAAGGTATTATCCATAAAATACCCTGCTGCGCCAGAATCAACCAGGGCTAAAACCTCCACTGAACGTTGTGCCCAGGATAATACCACCTGTATGGTGGGTTTCAGTGTTCCCAACACTGGGGACGATTGTACACCACCTAGGGCCTGTCCCCCAAGGTACCCTAGGTGTGTTCGTTTCCCGGACGTACTGGGCAAGATTTTAACAAATTCCCATTCTTACCATAGTACAGACACAAGCCTTGTTTCCTGCGATAACTTCTTTCCTCTTTGGTTAACCTAGTGAAACCTAGTTGCATAGGTTCACCTGGTTCCCGTATAAGTTCACTAGGTTTAGATGCCATGGGAAGGTTGGGTGGGCAAAATGTACTGCTAACCCCATTATTTTTAGACCGGAACCTACGGTCTTTGGCGGTAGCTCTTTCCCGTATTCTGACATCAATCAATATAACATATTCAATATAATCATCAAGATCAGTAGGCAACTCTTTAGCTGTAATCTCATCTTTAATCTGGTCATTAAGACCTTGGGCAAAGGCTGCCAACAATGCCTCGTTGTTCCACCCCACCTCTGCTGCCAATGTGCGAAATTCGATGGCATAATCACCCACTGTACGCCTGCCATGTTGTATTTCCATAAGGCGTTTGGCAGCAGTGGAGGTTCTACCAGGAGGCTCAAACACTCTCCGAAAGGATTGCACAAATTCTCTGAAGCTCTTAGTGCAAGGTTTTGCATTTTCCCACAATGGGTTAGCCCAAGCCAACGCTCTGCCAGTCAATAGGGATATCATGAACCCAATCTTACTGCGATCATTGGAAAACACATGTGCCGTCAATTCCATGAATATTTCAAGCTGGTTGATGAACCCTCTGCATAGACCAGGGTCACCATCATATCTGAGCGGCAAGGGTGCGGAAGCCGTTAACCCCTTGACTGCAACCTCTAATTGTCTGGTCTCATTCTCTGATATCTGACTGGGCGAGACCACTGGACTGGCTCCAGACTTGTCCGCAAGTACAGTGCGTTCAAGGATAGTTTGAATTGCGATTGCCAACTGATCCAAACGTTGCTCATGCACATCCATTCTCCAATGGATATTCTGTGCATTACCATCACTCTTGCTGTCTGAGGTCATGGCCCTTTCGTACTGTCACGGTTTGTTACGACTCTCAGACACAAAGTTAGGTAAAAACACAACTTTATTGAAAATAATTTAAAAATGATCCCTTAGGATTCCAACATGACATACAACATACAATAATTGAGAGATACGGATTACAGGCTGTAGCGGTCTTGCCAATATACCGGGCAAGACAGCCAGTTAATCTAATACAATTGGCTCTACCGGCCTTGCCAATACCAGGTAAGGTAACCTGCAGATGGAATATGTACCAGGTTCTACCGGCCTTACCAATACCGGGCAAGGCAGCCCAAAGGAGCTTGTGTAGGCTCTACCGGTCTTGCCAATACACAGAGCAAGACAGCCAGATATACTAAACAATAGGCTCTACCGGCCTTGCCAATACCAGGTAAGGCAACCTACAGATGGAGTATATACCAGGTTCTACCGGCCTTACCAATACCAGGCAAGGCAGCCCAAATGAGCTTTGCAAAGGCTCTACCGACCTTGCCAATACTGGGTAAGGCAACCTGCAGATGGAATATGTACCAGGTTCTACCGGCCTTACCAATACCGGGCAAGGCAGCCCTAAGGAACTCACTCTAGGAACGCCCAACAAGAGTACGTTTTTAATGCTCTTGGAGCAAACCAGCGTCCGCACGCTGGAACCAACAGTAATGTGTATAGCCGCAAGGCTTGAAGCAAACCAGCATCCGCATGCCGGAAGCAACAGTAATTCGTATAGCCGCAAGGCTTTGAAGCAAACCAGCGTCCGCATGCTGGAACCAACAGAAAACGTATAGTCACAAGGCTTTGGAGCAAACTAGCGTCTGCATGCTGGAACCAACAGTAATTCGTATAGCCGCAAGGCTTTGGAGCAAACCAGCGTCCGCACGCTGGAGCCAACAGTAATGTGTATAGCCGCAAGGCTTTGGAGCAAACCAGCGTCCGCACTCTGGAACCAACAGAAATGTATATAGCCGCAAGGCTTTGGAACAAACCAGCGTCCGCACGCTGGAGCTAAGAATGTCGCCAAAGCGACCAGGCGTCAGGGATACATCTGGCTGGACAAGAGACGACAGGAACTCGCAGGAAACCAAGCAACCAGGAAGTCTCAGTGAAGGCGATCAGCAAGAAACATCGACCTCTCAGCACTAGGCCGGAACCACTCTGGAACAACTCTGCAGACAGGAGATTCAGGAACAGGATGCATTCTGGAACTCTGGAACACAGCTACAGGTACTAACGAATACTGGAACATGGTCAAGGCTAAAGTGGTCAGAGACACCACGAAAGGGCAACCATAGGGTGCCAAGACCAGGTTTAAATAGACAGACTGAGGCGGGATAAAGGCAGACAGCCAATAGAAGCCCCCTAATGGTGACTGACAAGGAAGTGCAACAATCACGGGCACTGTGATAAATAGGCACCTGCTAAGATCTTGTCCTGTACGTCCGGGAAACGAACACACCTAGGGTACCTTGGGGGACATGCCCTAGGTGGTGTTCAATCGTCCCCAGGTTTGGGCACATTGAAACTTACCATACAGGTGGTACTTTCTTGGGCAAAACGCTCAGTGGAGATTTTGGCCCTGGTTGATTCTGGCGCAGCTGGGTATTTTATGGATAACACCTTTGCTGAATTGCATGGGGTTCCGCGGATTGAGAGAGAGACCCCTCTCGCTATTGAAGCTATTGATGGCAGACCCTTAGAACCTGCACAAGTTACCTTCGAAACAATGCCATTATCTATGACTATTAGGGCACTTCACAAGGAGGAACAGCAGTTCCAACTTCTCAGTTCTCCTCACCATGCAGTAATATTTGGATTTCCTTGGTTACAGTTGCATAATCCACAGTTCGATTGGCAAAAGTGCAAAGCGCTCGATTTAAAGGCAACCGTTAAACCAGCCGCTAAGTGAAAAAGGCACATCGCTCGCAAATAATACAGGAGTTACGGCAGATTCAATAGCTACTCTACGAGAATAGCTATCGAGCGTAGGCACACAAAAAACACGTAACACAAAAGCCGTTGTCGCTCATGTTAATGCACAACGGGCGGCCAAATCACACGATAACTGAGCTCAAAACAACATCTAACATAACGGCTGCCGTTGTCAAGCAACCATGATTGATGCCAAAACAAATTCAAACACACAGCCAATCACAAGGCCCCAATGTATCAAATAACTTCAAATACACCTATATATACCCAAAAATAACCGGCACACACTGTCTGTTATCGAGTTCTTCAGAGCCAGATATCAGGACCCAGGAGCGGAGGATAGTCATTAGAGAGCGGGAGAGAGGCGCGTTCATTGGAGGTAGAGAAGTTTTGCAGTTTGGAGAGAGGAGAGAGGTGCACTATATATACACATATCACACTTTTGCACATATTACATACACAAACACAAACACATACACATACATACACATAGTCCTTTTATTTTATAACACCTTACACATTTTACTTTTTATTTTGACAGTGTGAATCTGGGAGTGAAAGTGTGTGACAGAGAGTGACTGGATCGAGTGTGTCTGTGAGGGCCTGTGGGAGTGCCTGGGTGTGACTGGGTGAGTGATGGCAAGGAGAGGAGGACAGGAGAGAGGGATGGGGAGAGTAGTGGAGGAGGAGGAAGCTCAGGAGGGGATCCCTCAGCAGAGCAGGGGTGGCAGAGGGAGATCTGCAGGGCGGAGGGGGACCCGGCGCACAAGAGCAGGCACACAAAGAAGAGGGACAGAACCTGCAGTGGGACGACGGGTAGTTCCTGGGGAGCAGCCCACACAGGCAGGGTCAGACCAGGCAGGGCACTCCGGCTCTGAATCCTCCCATGCCGGAGCTGATGAGGGCAGGATCAGGGATCCCAGATATAGTGAGGAGGAGAACACGGCTCTTGTGGAAGCTGTCCTGGAGAGGCAGAGTGTTCTCCACCCGACGGCAAAGGTCCATGGCCTGGCAGTGCGGAGGAAGGCAGCCTGGAATCAGATCTGCAGCCGGGTGAACGCGGTGGCAACATGCAGGCGGGACGTGGAGTCTGTGAAGAAGAGATGGGGCGACTGCCAGAGGGTGGTCAAGAACAAGATGTCTGACATGACCAAGCAAGCCCGAGGCACCGGAGGTGGCCCATCTGTGCCCATCACATTCTGCGGCTGGGAGGAGATGGTGCGGCAGAACATGTCCCCGACCATGATCGAGGGGGTCGTGGGAGGAACTGACACTGGGGATGAGAGGAGCCTCCACACTACCGGTAAGTGCAACACTACAGAACAACACACTACAGCAACCAACACCAGCTGCACACACAGTCACACCTCAACACATGTCCATCACTCAGCCATACAACTGCACCAACACAGCACCATGAGGGTTAAAAAAAGGACACAACACCTGGACAAATGGCAACGTCCAACTTGGGACAAACCTGTCAAAGTCCTACTTCAACCCTCCTGTCGCTGTGCTCATTACACACAATACACAAACCTTCATTTTCAAAATGTCGACTGTCATAGATCATCACTGTTCACACACAATGTCACCCATGTCCCCACCCCCACCCTAACCCCTTGAGTGCTAGAGGGATCATCAATGCATCGATCAACAATGCATTGGCAACCCCTCTGGGACTCAAGGGGTTAACCTGACAACAAACAAGTCAATAGGACAACGATCACATGCTACACAGGGGACATTCACTAAGCGGTGACAAACAGATGGTGGACACAAAGTAACCCTCACACACCCTCACTTCACCAGTACCAGTGTTAGTCCATGGAGAATATGCCAAAACAAGAATCAAGTTCATAGGGTCCCATTGTACAGACTCCATGGAAAACACTGGAAATGGGGAAAGGAGATCACTGGAGAAGTCACCATCATGTTCATTTCATCAGTTCAACATCACCGCTTACAGAATCACAAAAGGGGGCATCAGATCACACATCACAGTGTCACACAGAATAAATGCTTGTAGGTGCAACACACAGGCCGAAAACTATTTTACAGAATTCAAGCTGGAAAAAGTAGGCATTGGTGTTGTGGCTGCAATCATTTACTCTGACTTGAAATGACATATCCCATATCTGATTCCCACATGGATCCACAGGGGTGCTGATGCCATGGATCGATGGTACACCAGCATCTCTATGCAGGATACATATGGGAAACAAATAGCAAACATTGTACCTTGGTCACCAACAGGCCATGACTGATGGATATCTAGGACTGAGTACGGTTGCCTCACACAGAAGGATGGATGGGCTCATACACAGAGAAAGAAACAGGCCTCAATCAAAGATATCCCTCACTACTGGCTGGATTGTTGCCCTTAGGATTCAAATGTTACTAAATATGTTCCAACATGATGTGAACACAGAGATCACTTCACTGGATGTGATTGCCTTACTGGCCAGATATGTGCACCCATCACATATCAACCTACATTGCTACCATTCAAAAACACATACATAGTATATCACACTCTACGTAGATGGGATATACGAGGCATGTACATATCCATCATATCAATACAATGTCTTGTTGGATGGGTGCACATATATAGCCAGTGAGGCAATCACACCTAATGAAATGCTCTCTGGCATCACATCTTGGAAGGATATTACTCTATCCATATGAAGGGTACATATCCACATACATATATGACCATTTCTACTTGTGTGTCACTGTAATGGGATAGCAATGGGTAATGTCATCATGATGTCATATCATTGCCATCGTTAACAGATGTGTCTTGATTTAAGTCCCATCCCTCCAACACTCATGGTTATACAGATATTGCTCCATGTGACAGCTGAAGATATCCATCATTTGACCACACGGAGGCTCTTCAGCAGAGCCAAAGTCACAACATATCGAGAGAAATACCTCTTTGGAATGGTCCACAGAGTGTGCTTGTAAATCATGCACACCCTGTACACCATTCCAATTAAGTATTGTTCTCTAAATGGGTTGATTTTGTCTCTGCTGAAAATCCCTCGTGTGGACAAATGACTGAAATCTACATCCGTCACATAGAGCAATATCTGAACAACCATGAGGGTAGGAGGGATAGGACTAACAGAGAACAACATCTGTTCCCACAATGTCTACAATCTGACATCAAGGTGGACTTAACCTTTGCCACCCCCCTGGAAGGATAGCCATCCCTACAAGTTGTGAAGACAAATATATGTTGTTGGATCCCCCCGAGTTAAACAATGGTATTCCTACTGCTGAAAGGTGTGTTGATGCAAAAGGTATCACAGCTCAGACATGGATATGTCAGGGGCAATATCCCAGTGGCCTGATATTGTACAGTGGTGCTGTTACTACACAATCATATGGACAGCTCTGGTACAGGGACCAGATATCTACATGGGAGGGTGTAGCAACAGCCCCACTGTACTATTTCTGGACACTGTGATATTGCACCTCAAAATGAAACCTTCACCCGTAATAACTCAAACAACACCTTTCAGCAGTGGGAGTACCCTTGTTTACCCAGGGGGATTAACACAAACACATATATTTTTCTTCACCACATATCAAAGTAGAACTGTCTCCACAAACATATGGCTAAGGTCACTAATCACAACATCTTCTTCCTCCACACAGCTTACGGCCGTCAAGCCCAGCAGGAGACAGTGGAGGAGGCTATGTCACCCCCCAGTGAGGAGGACACAGAGGAGGGGACCAGCCGGTGGTCACCTTACCCACCATCACCATCCCCTCCAACACAGGCTGCATCACCACCTACTGCACCACCACAGGCTGCACCACCCCTTCCAGCTGCACCACCACAGGCTGCACCACCCTTTCCAGCTGCACCACCACAGGCTGCACCACCCTTTCCAGCTGCACCACCACAGGCTGCACTACCCTTTCCAGCTGCACCACCACAGGCTGCACCACCCTTTCCAGCTGCACCACCACAGGCTGCACCACCCCTTCCAGCTGCACCTCCCCAGTACAGTGGCTGGATGCCACAGGAGGAGAGGTGGACATATCCATCCACCTCCACCAGCTACTACCCTCCATCAGCAGCACCACCACCGCCAGGGAGGCAATGGCTGCCAGGGACAGTGGCCAACACCCAATATGGGCCATATGCCTCCCAGATCAACCCACCCTCCTGGATGGCTCCACAGCATGCCCCAAGGTATGATCCGAGGTGGGGTCCCACCACCTATCAGTGGCCACCATATGACCCTTGGCCACTGGACTACCCACACCTGGGCCTGATTGGTGAGCCCCAGCGCCCCCTACCCAGGGACATATTCACACCTCCACCAGCACACACATCTCTGGGCAGCTCTGCATCACTTGATGTGGTGGGCATATGCCCATCATCTGCACCAGCCACTCCAACAGCAGCCACAGCACCCTCAACAGCAGCAGAGAAGGAAAGAGCACCCTCAGCAGCAGCAGAGGAGGAAAGAGCACCCTCAGCAGCAGCAGAGGAGGAAAGAGCACCCTCAGCAGCGGAGGAGGAGGAAAGAGCACCCTCAGCAGCGGAGGAGGAGGAAAGAGCACCCTCAACAACGGAGGAGGAGGAAAGAGCACCCTCAACAGCAGAGGAGGAGGAAAGAGCACCCTCAACAGCAGCAGAGGAAACAGCAGCACCAGGGACACCGGGCACATCCACCTCCAGCACTGCACGCCTCACAGGCATGGAGGCGGAGTGTATGGCACTTCAAAGAAGACTACTCCGGTCCAGCAGAAGTACAGACAGCAACATCACCAGGAGCAGGAGGCAATCCAGGAGGAACATTGCCCAATTGGAGACCAGAATCCAAGCTCTGGAGTCGGAGGTGGCCAGGGGGAACACACTACTCCACCAGCTCAGGACTGGTCTCATGGACATGATGACACAGGTCCTTGTGGAGTTAAGGGAGATCAACCGCAGAGAGAACCTGAGGATGGAGAGGGCGAACTTGCGTTCCACCGAGGGGTCTACTGCTACCACCACCCCCTCCAGTGTTACCCCTGAAGCAACACCTAGGGGGCAGAGGGTTACCAGGAGATCCACAAGGGCATCCACCTCTGGCACCCAGGCTAAGGCCCCCCACCCAAAGAAGAAAAAATGAAAGGCCCAACCTGTTAAGTTTCCCCTCAATAAAGAAAACATTTTTTTTTTAATTCCAGTCTGATCTGTTGTGTCTTCAGTTATGGATTGGGTGGCAGGGTTGTCTCCAATGCATTGCCATATAATGCAGTGAACACAACCTCTGCCTGTGTGAAATGTTAGTGGAATGCTACAACATGGGTTCACACACACACCGTTGTACAAATTCAACTTGTAATACATCCCTGGAGCCATATTACACCACTGTGTTATATGGCGGTGTTGTGTGTTGAATTTGAACAACAAAACATACCCCTTAGCACAACAAATTGTACAACACTGAACATTTGTCTACATCATATGTTGTGTTTAACCCTTTGAGTGCCAGAGTGGTAGACAACGCATTGTAAAGAAATGCTTTGGGGACCACTCTTGCACTCAGTGGGTTAATGGGATAACCAGACAAACAGCTCTGTGATTTAGCAGGGACATTATAAGCAGGATAGATAAATGGGACATGTATCCATGTTGTCTTGGATTCACACACTCATTGTGCAACTGACTTACTGGAGAAGCCAATGTTTTTAACCTAGGATTTCAATGTGTAGCACACACATTGATATCCTGGGCTGAGCATTGGGGTCTCCTGTAAGTTGAGTTGCTGTTTCCCTAAGGGTGTAACAGACTTCACCAGTGATAACACATGTCCACTTAGTCTGGTTGTTCGTTAGCCCATGTACTGAGATATGTCAAAGTGGAGCAAAATCTCAGAACATGGATTATACTGAGCAATACAGATACCGTGGACAGGTATTCACTGTGGAAGTATGTCCCCTGTATCACCTCTTCATCACTCCCACAACACATTGGTGCATCACTGCCACCATCATCTGTTTGCATGGATACATCACAGAGTCCAGTCACTGGCAAACAAGTGGTGGACTCCTGTGATGTGGGTGATGCCTTTCCATGTATGGGGCATACTCTACCCTGGGTGTGGTAACACATTGACATATGTGTTCTCAAATATATCCTCCTACAGACACAGATAAAATGGTGATGGTTCATCTTTATTGTGTCTCAAAGTACATTAGAATGTACATGTGTTTTGTGTGTGTATTGCCTATATGCATTGAACACCTGTATGAGAACACTAAATGTACTTTGAAACTAAATCGTAATACTTCAGTAACACTGCTGCCCTGCTCATGTGTTGTCCATGAGGTTTGACAACTCTGTAGCTGAGCATCCTGACTGTACAGGTTAAAACACTCAAGAATTAGTGTTTTCTGTGTCTCTATGAGAATGTTCCAGTAGAGGTTTGTGTGAACCTCAGGTAAAAATTTGCATCACCAACAACATCACCATAAACAGCAAGGGGTGATCTTCATGAAGGTGTTGTCAAGACATCAATCCAGTCACATGGAAGATCTTCAGTTCAAGGATGGATCATGTTACGGATGCCTGCGGGACAAGAGGACAGGATTTGGAGCAGTAGACCTGAACTGATCATCAAGCAACAACAATTTAGTCTTTTTCATCCCCTCAGTTTTCACAGTTACAGGTGAGTGCACAAACCATTGCTTGACAATGTGTTGTGTACTCATCTGTAACCAATTCTGTGGGGAACTAAGGACATGTGCATCAGTCCTAGGGATATGTGCCCCTGACATGTATACACACATTAACAGGTGTTCTGAGAGCTCCATGGAAGTAATGACATTGTGCTGCCACTGTGAAAGTGACAGTGGCAGCCCAATGTCATTTGTTCCATGGAACTGTTAGGACACATTTGTTGATGTGTGTATTCATGTCAGGGGCACATATGTCTGCACACTCACAGGTCTGCATGGAGTCCGTGGTAATCTGATCTACGTCTCATGATCTCTACATTGTGTGCCCATACCACTGTACATCCACCCCTGTGCTGCTCTTCTCAGCTGTAGCACAGTACAGGTCCCATATTGAGTCTGATGTCCCTTCTAATGCATATCATTAGATAATACTCTTTCGCTACTGGGCTAGCATGGTTGTTCAGGCTATAATCATGGCATATCCAGTTAGTTGCTGTCAATCAAGCCGTGTAAGGTGATGAACATGGGTAATATGTTGTACCTTGTTTCTCCTGGGGGTGTGCGTGATATCCTTGGGGTCTGTATGTCAATGTGGAGAGTGGAATGGAGGATGGTTGTTGAGTCCACACACACAATTTTCCACGTCCACTGCCAGTGCAGTGCTGTGTCACTGTTCCTGTGGGGTGAGACAGAACAAAATGTGCAGTGTGGTTAGTGTCACAGGACTGATGGGGGACTTGCATGGATTGTTTGCATGCATGTGTTATACTCACAGGTGAAGTATTCCGTGATGAGCCTGTCTCTGATCTGTGCCCCTCTCATGGTCTCCTCCACATGCCCGATGTCCATGGCCACTTCCTGTATGGGGGGGTCTGGGATGTGCTCCAGCAGCCTGGTGTCCACTGCGATGTTGTGCAGTATTGCGCACGCCACAATGATGTCACACACCTTAGCCGGTGCATACTGCAGTGCTCCCCCAGAGTGGTCCAGACATCGGAATCTTGACTTGAGGAGCCCAAATGTCCGCTCAATAGCATTCCTGGTTCTGGAATGAGCCTGGTTGTAGCTTTCCTGGGCATGTGTTTGGGGATTGGCCAGAGGGGTCAGTAGCCAGGACTTGCATCCATAGCCAGCATCACCTGTGTAATGTGAGTGACATGGTGAAACAGGGAGCACATGTTGTGTGAATGATGTTTTGTGTGGTGGACGTAGTAGCTGTGGGTCAGGTGCATGCTGAGCTGAGTGGTGTGTACGCCTGTGTATGTGGTGTGATTTTGTTTTGTGAACTCACCCACTAGCCATCTCCCTGTAAAGGTTCCATTCTCAAAATCTCTGTGGACTGAGGAGTTTTGTAGAATGTATGCATCATGTGTGCTGCCAGGATATTTTGCACAGACATTCATGATCCTTATGTTGCTGTCACACACCATCTGCACGTTGATGGAGTGGAAGTTCTTCCTGTTGATGAATATCTGTGCGTCACGTGCTGGGGCCTTAATCCGGACATGGGTGCAATCTATAGCACCCATGACCCTGGGCATGCCTCCCTTTGCGTAAAAGGCCTGCTTGACGTGTATCCACTCCATGTCGGTGGTGGGAAAATGTATATAGGTACTGGCCTTGCTTTTGAGGGCTGGCAGGACCTGGGCCAGCACTCTGGAGAATGTGGCCTGTGACATGCCAGATGCATAACCCTCAGTGGACTGGAAGGCCCCGCTTGCCATGAAGTGTATGGCACAGAGTAGTTTCTGCAGGCCAGTTAGGGCATGGTTGTGGATGTAGATGGGATCCACCTGATCCTTGATGACCTCATACCAGGCAATGATGCTGTCAGGCCTCAACCTGTAGCGATCAATGACCTCGTCATCAGCCATTCCAAAGAGTGTGACCCTTGGGCGGTGTCACAGGAACCACTGGGCCTGGACTGGAAGCGGCCATTTGGCCATACAGAATCATGGGCCAAACTACAAAATGGAGAAGGGTGTCAGCCAGACTCCAGGGTGGCACTAGGCCTGAGACCCTATTATGTATTGGGGGTGGGGCAGTGACTACCTGGGACAGTATCTGGAGACTGGGAGTCAAATGTCCTATTGCCTCACCCATTGTGTGCTGTGTTATTGTTTAAATGCAAAGTAGGTTTCCTGGGGTTATGTGGTTCCATTTGTTGGTTTGTGAAACTGATTGTATTATGTCAGTCTCTGATGTAATTACCTGAGCAGACCTGATAGAGGGCTGTGTGTTTTGTATTCTATTGTGTGTTAATGTATTTAAGTCTCAGCAAGACTGGTGGTGTTGTGAATCTTATTTGCTATTGGTTAACTGTGATCACAAACCTGTATATAAACCTTGTTTGTGTCCAAATAAAGCAGTTCTTGTTTTAACCTACACAAGTGTTGTCTGGTGAGGTTAAGCTGCTGGTATGCTGGGAGAGTTCTTGTTATCCTGACACTAGTTCTGCCTGGCGATTGGGATACCTTGGGAGAAGCTGGTGGAGTTTTCCTGTTCCAGAGCGAGGGAAGCGGCGACTAACGGAGTCACCCAAGACTGGGTGGCAGCGGTATCCGTTACATTGGTTGGCAGCGGTGGGATGCTTCCCATTTGGTTTTTGGAACATACAAGTCATCACCACCAGGATCGTTTCGCCTGAAACTGATAAAGCCAAGGAACGAAACTGAGACCAGTATCCAGGGGGAGATATAGCCACCTGGCTTGACCCCGGTCTTAGCAACTCTGAAACCAGCATCCAGGGGGAGATACAGCCGCTGGCTTGACCCCGGTATCAGCAACAGTTCAGGGGAGCAGTGGAAGCAACGGCTGACTCACCATGCCGGGGCAAGCTAAGTCTGATTCAGCGGCAAAGAAAGCAGCGACTCAGACCCAGAGGAAGGGAGACCGAAGCAGTAGCTCTCCACCGGCCGCCTCCAACACGTCAGAAGCTGAGATAGAGACTATGCTTTGCCAAGCCCTATGCAGCTATAAACAACGGCAGGCCACGCTAGAGACAGAGGGATACTCCTTCTCCTCCAAGGGCTTCATCCTTTATGCGGAGAGGCACGAGAGGGAGAGACAGCAGTGGAGCCCCTGCATCCTCGGCCTGAGTCTGGACCGCCAGGCAAGCGAGGTACTGGAATCCTGGATTGGAGATATTATTTTCCTGGATATCCAATACGGGGCTTTCCAAAATGTGACCGGATTCGAATGGTTTGGGTTCCCCAAAACTCCTCTCCCGTGTTGCGGCTTTGCCTACAAGGGTCCCAGCTCGCTGTGGTATGCCATGACTGAGGAGCCGGACTTCGGGAGTCGCAGCGAAAGCCGGTTCTGGGAGATTCGCGACAAGCGAGCCATGCAGCTGGGAGTGTCAGAGATACCAGAGGTATGGGGAGAGCTGGAGGATATCGTAAGCCAAGAGTGGGGACTTGAGATTGAGTGTCGGGACCTCCAGGAAGGGGTTATTTACACCTGTCCCCAACAGCAAATTTGTATGGACATTGAAGGTGCCGTGAATGAGACTGCAGTCGCCATAAGCACCTTACCAGTGGAAGAGCGGGCTCTTCCTGAGGCTGACTCCAGAGACTTGTTATGGTCTAGTCAGTGGGTAGCAGGTGAAGCTACGGCCACCGCTAACCCGTTTGTTATGGATGTCCCCACTGCATTGAGGGGCTGTATTTTGGGAGTGGATGTGGTGGGCATCACTCCCCAGCGGCTGTTTGTGTTACAGGGAGAGGAGGTAGCTGACCTCTCTCCCCAGCGGCAGATGGCTTGTGTAACTGGGGGGGGCATGGATGAGATTGCGGTCGCCACAAGCACCCTACCAGTGGAAGAGTGGACCCTTCCTGAGGCTGACCCCAGCGACCTGTTATGGTCTGGTCAGCGGGTAGCAGGTGAGACTACGGCCGCCGCTACCCCTTCACTTAAGACTGTTTCAGCGGTAAGGAGCTGGGTTCTAGGAGGGGATGCAGTTGACGTCACTCCTCAGCGGCTGACGGAGGTACAGGGAGCGGAGGTAGTTGATCTCTCTCCCCAGCGGCAGATTTGTATGGGCACTGAGGGTGCCATGGATGAGACTGCGGCCGCCACGGGCACCCTGCAAGCAGAAGAGTGGACTCTTCCTATGGCAGACCCCAGCAACCTGTTACAGTCTGGTCATCCGGTAGCAGGTGAAGCTACGGCCACCGCTACCCCTTTCATTGAGACTGACTCCAGTGAGCTGTTACAGTCAGGTCAGCAGGTAGCAGGTGAAGCATCCTTTAAGGATGTCCCAGCATCAAGGTGCAGTGTTCCAAGGGATGGTGCAGTCAGTCCCTCACAGCAGCAGCTGTGCCTGGTCCCGGGAGCAGAGGTGGCTGACCTCACTCCCCAGCGAGAGATTTGTGTTCTCAGAGGTGAGGCAGTCTACCTCCCTCTGCAGCGGCAGTGTGAGGACCCAGGGATGGGAGCTGTTGTACACCCCCTCCAGCTAGAGGTTGTGTCTCCAGGAGTGGAGGCAGTCGGCATCACTCCCCAGCAGCTGTTTGAGCTACCGGGAGAGAAGGTAGTGAACCTCTCTTCCCAGCGACAGATTAAAGCACCCAAGGTGCCACCGGGAGACGAATATCCAGTGGAAGAGCTGGCAACAGGGCAGATCGCCGCTGGCTTCTGCCCGTCTGAGCAATTGCCCCAGGGAGCGGGTGCTGGCTGCACCACTGCACTACAGCAGAACGAGATCCAGGAGGAGATGGAGTGTTGTGTACTCTCACCCCAGTATCCAGAGCAACTCTACCACCCACTCTCATCATCCTCAGCCAGCAGCGGAGATTCCGGTAATGTGCTGACTGGGAGGGCACTGTTGTTTGGGCGGGGGTTTTTACTGGGTCATAGACTCCTGTGTACCGGATCCTGGGCTGGATGGCCTCTCCGGTTCAAGGCATATTATGTCTAAGTCACCCTGTACCTGGAGGTGCAGGGTGCAAAGCTGGACAGACCCCAGGACTATAGGGGCTGGCTGGGGACAAGTACTGTGCGGACATTGCACTAGCAGACTATGTGTCCACTCCAGACAGCACCGAGATGACCCGTGTGGATCATGCTGTGGCTGTCGGAGGTGGACAAGGGGGAGAAATGTCACAGGAACCACTGGGCCTGGACTGGAAGCGGCCATTTGGCCATACAGAATCATGGGCCAAACTACAAAATGGAGAAGGGTGTCAGCCAGACTCCAGGGTGGCACTAGGCCTGAGACCCTATTATGTATTGGGGGTGGGGCAGTGACTACCTGGGACAGTATCTGGAGACTGGGAGTCAAATGTCCTATTGCCTCACCCATTGTGTGCTGTGTTATTGTTTAAATGCAAAGTAGGTTTCCTGGGGTTATGTGGTTCCATTTGTTGGTTTGTGAAACTGATTGTATTATGTCAGTCACTGATGTAATTACCTGAGCAGACCTGATAGAGGGCTGTGTGTTTTGTATTCTATTGTGTGTTAATGTATTTAAGTCTCAGCAAGACTGGTGGTTTTGTGAATCTTATTTGCTATTGGTTAACTGTGATCACAAACCTGTATATAAACCTTGTTTGTGCCAAATAAAGCAGTTCTTGTTTTAACCTACACAAGTGTTGTCTGGTGAGGTTAAGCTGCTGGTATGCTGGGAGAGTTCTTGTTATCCTGACACTAGTCCTGCCTGGCGATTGGGATACCTTGGGAGAAGCTGGTGGAGTTTTCCTGTTCCAGAGCGAGGGAAGCGGCGACTAACGGAGTCACCCAAGACTGGGTGGCAGCGGTATCCGTTACAGGCGGTATACCCTGGGCCTTGGTGGTCGTCTATACATCCTGTGCCCTCCAGGTGGGGATGGACTCCTGTGTGGCTGCTGAGCCAGAGCCTCCTCACTTGCAACAGGTGAAGGCTGTTGATGAGGCGTGCTTGGAGTTTGCTGATGTTCCCTAGCTCTCTCCCTTGCACGCCTTCTCCGCAGTCTTCGCAACAATATGTAACCCAACATACTGTTTGCTCTCTCTATCTGTCTCTACCTCTCTCTCTCTCTACCTCTCTATCTCTCTACCTCTCTCTCTCTCTCTATCTATCTCTCTCTATCTCTCTCTCTCTCTCCCTCCCTGAGTGGAAAACAAGCCACAAGTGAGTGTGTTGAGTTGTCCCTTTAAGTACTTGCTAGGGCGTTGTGTAGGTGTGGTGATGAGGTGAGTGCTGACCAATGGTGAGTTGTTTGTGTCCAGGTAAGTGTTAGCAGGTGTGTGTGTGTTATAAGATGTGGTGTGTTGTGCTTGTTCTGTGTGTGCCATTTGCGGGCGTGCAGTTGTGGGGTGCAGGTCGCGTGTTGATGTTGCCCAGGTGAGCTTGTATTTGCAGGGTCCGCTTTGTGTGATGACCCCCATTGTTCCGTGCCATGTTGTGTTGTTGTTTTTTTGTGTGTCATTGTTCCTGTGGTGTTGGTTGTTGTTGTGTGTGTAGTGATTTGTGTTGTGTGTGCATGTTTTTGTGTTGTTTTGGCATTGCACGGGTTAATTTTCCCATTTACATGGTTGTGCGGTAAGCCTTTTGTGTCTTTTCCTCTGTAACGGGTGTTTAGTTTTGGCCGTTAAGTGTCTAATGTGTGTGAAAAGTGGGTCTTAACTTTTAGCCGTTAGGTGTGTCTTTTTTTCAGCCGTTATCAGTACCGCAAGCCTTTGAATAGCTCTGGGGTATGTTGTTCCATGCGTCTGAATGCACGTAAGTGTATCGGCCATAAGGATTCTGCAACTGCCGTTAGCTGTTCTTTAGACGGATCTTTGAATTGCAACATGACACTTAACGCACCCGTTAGTGATTTTTTTGTTAACGTCTGCCTTTAAATCGAGCCCAAAATCTCTGCTTGGTCTCAGTCTTGTATGGAGAACTGTGTAACCCACCCAGTTAAGATCTTGTGCACCTCCCCTTCACTGCCAGACGAGTACCAGCAGTTTGGTGATGTATTCAGTAAGGGAGAGGCTGGCACCCTACCTCAGCACAGATCTTATGACTGTAGTATTGAGTTTCCTCCGGGAGTGGTGCCCTCTGGGGGACACACGTATCCGTTGTCTTGTGATGAGAACCAAGCTATGGAGGTATATATTTCTGATGCCCTTAAGAGAGGGATCATAAGGAAATCTACCTCTCCAGCCGGGGCCGGATTCTTTTTTGTAAAAAAAGAAAAATGGCGAGCTGAGACCATGCATTGATTACCGTGGCTTAAACAAGTTAATGGCAAAAAACGCTTATCCGATACCACTCATCACCAAGCTATTTGACAGGCTCAAAGGTTCTTCTATCTTCACCAAGTTGGACCTGTGTGCTGCAAATAATTTGATTCGGGTCAGAGCTGGTGATGAGTGGAAAACTGCCTTTAACACTAGATCTGGGCACTACGAGTATCTAGTCATGCCATTTGGTCTTTGTAACGCACCCGCAGTATTTCAAGAATTAATCAATGACATCCTCAGGGATATGCTGCAGTCTTGTGTCATTGTCTACCTTGACGACATACTTATCCATTCCAAAAATATGTCCCAACACATTAAAGATGTGTCTCAGGTGTTGCTTCGTCTTCGTAAAAATAAATTATATTGAATTTGGAAAAATGTGAGTTTCACAGAACTAGCGTGCCATTCTTGTGGTTCGTAATTGGCAAAGAGGGCATTGCCATGAACAAAGAGAAACTAGCGGCAGTCTTGCAATGGTCACGGCCTAAGAGTCTTAAAGCCATCCAATGATTTTTGTGCTTCGCTAATTATTACAGAAAGTTTATTAAGAACTTCTCTTCTATTGTTAAACCATTGTCTGACCTTACGCACAAGGGTGCTAACTCATCTCAATGGTCAATGGCTGCGGAGGAGGCCTTTAAGAAGTTGAAATCAGCTTTTGTTTATGCTCCTGTGTTATCCCACCCCAACCCATCGCTTCTCTTTACATTGGAGGTTGATGCCTCAAATATTGGGGTTAGGGCAGTGCTTTCTCAATGACCTATTAAAGGAGGAACTCTCAGAACTTGTGGGTTTTTCTCAAAAGAATTGACCGGGGCTCAAAGCCATTACGAGATAGGGGACAGAGATTTATTGGCCATTATCCTCACTCTTAAGAAATGGCGCCACCTACTTGAAGGCACAAAAAACCCTGTCTTAATTTTGACCGATCACAAAAACCTGACTTATCTCTCTGAGGCTAAAAGATTGTCCTCACGCCAGGCCAGGTGGGCACTGTTCCTGTCTCGATTCAATTTCATTGTATCATATTTGCCGGGGTCTAAGAATGTTAGGGCTGACAATTTGAGGCTGAAATTGACAGAGATGAGGTACCAGCACCTATTATTCAACCTGATCGAATATTGGCTACTATACGTACTTATGACGAACTGGACTGTAACAGGTCACATGCCGCAAGAGGCGGAGCCTCTCCTCACCCTGGCTGGGATCACTTGGCTACTAATACTGAATGGTATAGATAGAATACCTTCCCCCAATCAGAGGCTCAGAGCTGCAGATTACAACCAGCTTGAGTGTTTTATGGTTCTGGAAGGGGGTTGCTAGGCTGGAATTGTTCACTTCCTCTCCCCCTTTGTCTAAGATTTCTACAGGAGGTTTTATGGTTACAGCTAGGCACTGAGAATGTATACAGTGTGGCTGCCAGGCCCAAAACTGTCCACTTCCCATCCCCCTTCTGTAACCTTTGTTTTAATGTCAATGTGAAGACTGCCCCTTTTTCTCTGAACTGTAGAAAATGTTGTGTTGTCTGAAAATAAAGAGTTCATGATTTAACAAGAAGGAGCGTGCTTGTATTTCTCTCGTCCACTATTGAGCATTTACTCATAGAGAAGTGCCAGGGGACTAGATAGATAGAATATCCTATAAGAACCGAATATATCAGTGCAGTATATCCTGCATTGCCGGTGGATACACGACTCCAAGTACCGGGTCTTAATGCTTAGTATAGCGGTTAGCTGTGCAGGTTAGTGGAAGAAACCCACGGACGATAGCGTGCCTGAACTGCTATACCTTTTGTAGCAGAGATGCCAGGGCCATATCGTCACAAACTGGTGGCAGAGTGGTGGGATAACCTGCATTACAGTGACCCCCAGATCCTAAGATGACCCGGTGATGCACACCAGAGCACAGAGCGCTGCTGAGGAACGAACCATGGCAGAGACGCAACCGGAGGCCATCGCACCTCTATCCCGAGTGGCAAGGCAACGGGCGGACGAGCAAGCGAGCTGGACCTGATCGAGAAAGCAGATGCTGTCCTTTCCAGAGAGGATCGAGAGCAACAAGCAGAGCCCTTCCCTGCAGTGGTCTCCCCGTCTATCCAACCAGCGAATCCCCGCCTCAAGGTCTCCGTCCATAGTTTCTCCAAGTTTGACGACGAGAAAGGCGACATTGACGGATTCCTTCAGGACTTTGAGAGGCAGTGTGCCTTAAATCGCCTACCACCCGAGGACTGGGTACCCCTCCTGGATGGGAGGTTGACGGGACGTGCACTTGAGGCTTGCCGAGCAATTCCCCGCGAGGAATGGGGGGACTATCAGGTCGTGAAGCGAGCTGTGCTGGCTAGGTACTCTGTTACCCCTGAGTCCTATCGTCTCAAGTTCCGAGAGCTACGACCTACCCCAGAAAGCACCATCCCAGAGTATGTCTGGAAGATTGGACATGCACTGGAGGGATGGTGGACAGGGAGTGAGGTGCACTCCCTGGAAGACTGCAAGCAGGCAGTGATGTTGGAGCAATTGTATGCCGTCCTGCCCTTGGAGATGCGACAGTGGACCCAAGATCACCATCCCACCACAGCCGCAGCAGCTGCGGAGTTGGTGCAACACTTCCACGAGACCCGCGGATGGGGTCCTCTCATAGATACGCTACCCAAGACCCCTACAGTCCCGCTGATCATACCTGTGCCGCGGACGGAGCCAACACCACACTCCTCTGCTCCAACCCGACTGGCGGGCCCCAGGAACATTCCGCAGCCAGTCCAGTCCTTGTTCCCCAGCTACTCTGCCTCACGACCGACGTACCCTAGCAACGTTCCCGGTCGGCGACCGATGCCAGGGCCAGCGTCCCAGAAGGGGAGCAACGAGGTCACTGGGCCCACAAGGAGTCCCGGGGCGAGGCACCAGCTTGTTTGCCACGGGTGCCAGCACCCGGGCCATTTTGTGTAGAATTGTCCCTCCCGGGCCCACGGCCCTATTGTCCCAGCCAGGCCTGTCCAGCTTGTTGGGGAGTGGTATGGGGTGGAGAATGCTGGGGAGGAAGGGGAAGCGGAGGTAGACCAGTACCAGGACTGTTTGGACTGGCCTACCTGGCACCTGGGAGAGACGCCGGTGAGGACCGTGCAGTGGCCCAGAGATGACCCAAGCCGCCGCCACCACCAGCAGGTGCTGGTCAATGGCACCCCAACGGAAGGGCTGCGGGACACCGGAGCATTCCTGACAATCGTTAAGCTTCATTTGTTGCGAGGTGTCTCGCCTTTGCCCCAACGAAAGGTGATCTCTGTCGCCGGAGGAGGGCGACTTTCAATCCCTATGGCCCGTGTTTGGCTGAATTGGGGAGCAGGCAGTGGATACAGGGAGGTGGGAGTGTTGAATTCCCTCCCTGTCGATGTATTGTTGGGGAACGACCTGGGCCCCATGGAGAGCTACTTTGTCCAGGTCGTGACCCGGGCACAAGCTGCCCAAGTCAAGGATTTACCCCCAGGAAATGGATCGTTCCCAGCTGCAGGCTCTGTTCGGCCCCATTGCCGACGACCGGGGAGACCGAAGAAGCACCCCACCCCGGTCGTCCCACCAGGGCCCTCACACGGCGGCCCCGGCACCAGCCCTGGGTGTACACAACAGGTGACAGCAGCCGCCATCCAGGACAACAACTCTATACGAGTTAACCCTACCCTTCCACCCTCCACCCATGAAGGTGGCACTCCCACTCTGGCCGAGGACCAGGTAAGACGAGACCCCCCTGACCTGACCGAGACCGCCTGGACTGACCCTACTATACTGAGACAGGAGACCCTGGTAGACCCTAGCTTGGCTGGGATGAGGGAAAGAGCAGAGACTGGGGAGGTAGGGCCACAGGGTGAGAGGATTTTCTGGGATGGGGGACTACTGTACAGGGAGACCAGTGTCCGGGAGACGGGACAGGAGTACAAGGTGACCCGCCAACTCATTGTCCCCTCATATTGCCGAACCCAGATAATGACCCTGGCCCCTGAGGTTCCCCTGGCAGGCCACCTGGGAGTCACTAAGACCAGGGCCAGGTTGACTAAGGCTTTCTACTGGCCACGGGTCTCACAGGCAGTTTCTCAGTTCTGCAACTCCTGTGATGCTTGCCAGAGGATCGGCAAAGGGAAGGCAGCGCTGCAATCTATGCCCGTAGTGGGGGTTCCCTTTCAGGTTGCAGTAGACATTGTGGGGCCCTTGGCCTGTCTAAGTAAGTCGGGCAAGAGATTCATCCTCACGGTCGTGGACTATGCCACTAGATACCCTGTGGCTGTAGCTCTGTCCCGGATTACTGCGGCTGCAGTGGCGGACGCCTTGGTGACTGTGTTCACCCGCGTCTGGTTCCCTAGCGAAATTCTATCCGACCAGGGCACTCAATTTATGTCAGAGCTGGTGCATCAGCTCTGGCAACATTGTGGTGTTAAGCAGATCAGGTCTGCTCCTTACCACCCGCAGACTAATGGACTCTGCGAGCGTTTTAATGGTACTTTAAAGACCATGCTGCGGAGCTTCGCTGATCGTGAACCAAACTGGGAAAAGCTGCTCCCTTTGCTATTGTTCGCGTACCGTGAGGTTCCGCAAGAGTCCACAGGGTTCTCACCATCTGAGCTCCTGTTTGGTCGGTGGGTGCGGGGGCCCCTGGACCTGCTGTGGGAATTCTGGGAGGGGGATTATGACCACGAGGAGGTGCCCGTAGTCCCCTATGTGTTAGAATTGAGGGAAAGATTGGAAGCTCTCACTGGGCTAGTCCAGCAGAACCTGTCTGCCGCTCAGACCAAACAGAAGGTTTGGTATGACCGGGGGGCTCGGACTAGGGAGTTTGTACCAGGGCAGAAGGTCCTTATCCTGGTACCCTTCCCAGCAAACAAGTTGCAGACTTCTTGTCATGGTTTATTATGACTCTCAGACACAAGTTTTAGGTAAAATAAAATCAATTTTATTGAAATAATAAATGATAACTTAGGATGGCAATAACATACATATATATATATACAGAATATAGCACAGACAGAAGGCAGACTCTACCGGTCCTGTCAATATACCGGACAGGACAGTCTTTAGGCTGTACCGGCCTTGCCAATACCGGGTAAGGCAACCTGCAGATGGAATAGCATAACGGTTTTACCGGCCTTACCAAATTACCGGGCAAGGCAGCCTCAATAGATACACAATGTAGGCTCTACCGGCCCTGCCAATACCGGGTAAGGCAACCTCAGATGGAATGTGGTAAAAGGTTCTACCGGCCTTACCAATACCGGGCAGGGCAGCCCAGAGATAATAGCAGCAGTCAGATGGAACTGGCAAATTAGCAGAATCGTTAAGCAGCAAGGCTTTGGAGCAAACCAGCGTCCGCACGCTGGAAACAACACTGAATAGTATAGCCGTTAGGCTTAGCGAGCAAACCAGTGACCGCACACTGGAGTAACAAGCGAGTAGTATAGCCGCAAGGCTAGGAGCAAACCAGCGTCCGCACGCTGGGACCAACACAGATTTGTATAGCTGAAAGGCTTTGGAGCAAACCAGTGACCGCACACTGGTGTAACAAGTGAGTTTGTATAGCCGCAAGGCTTAGGAGAAAACCAGCGTCCGCACGCTGGGACCAACACAGAATTGTATAGCTGATAGGCTTTGGAGCAAACCAGTGACCGCACACTGGAGTAACAAGCGAGTTTGTATAGCCGCAAGGCTTAGGAGCAAACCAGCGTCCGCACGCTGGGACCAACACAGATTTGTATAGCTGAAAGGCTTTGGAGCAAACCAGTGACCGCACACTGGTGTAACAAGTGAGTTTGTATAGCCGCAAGGCTTAGGATCAAACCAGCGTCCGCACGCTGGGACCAACACAGATCTGTATAGCTGAAAGGCTTTGGAGCAAACCAGTGACCGCACACTGGTGTAACAAGTGAGTTTGTATAGCCGCAAGGCTTGGGAGCAAACCAGCGTCCGCACGCTGGGACCAACACGGAATTGTAGCAATGTCACCAACGCGACCAGGCAGAAGGTCGCCAGGATACTGAAGACAGGTGATGAGATGACAGGAACCAGCAACGATCAGTCAGGTCAGAAAACAGCAGAGAAGTTCAGCAGGAACTGCAACACCAGAGACTAGGCCGGAACCAGGACTGGAAGTACTTCAGCATGCAGGAAACACTGGAACAGTAGAGATCAGGAACTCAGGAACACATGAAATCAGGAACTCAGGAACACTGGAACAGAGGCCCAGCTATCACTAGCATAGTGATAGCAAGAAGGTCAGAAACAACACGAAAGGGCACTCAAAGGGTGCCCAATCCAGGTTTAAATAGTCAATAAGAGGCGGGCTATCTGCAGACAGCCAATAGAAGCCCCCTACTGGTGACAGACAAGTAACTGCAGCAAATCACGGGCACCGTGATAGTACCCCCCTTTCAAAGACCCCCTCTCCTAGAATAGGGTTTAGGTTTCTGCGGGTAATTGGCATGAAAGGCCCTAGTTAACCTAGGTGCATGAAGGTCCGTACTATCCACCCATGACCGATCCTCAGGACCATACCCTTTCCAATGTACCAGGTACTGTACCCTTCCTCTAAGCCTACGGGAATCAATAATGCTCTGAACCTCGTACTCCTCCTGGCCCTCGACCTCAACAGGTCCTGGCACCACAGGTGTGGTAGTATAGCGATTGCAAACCAGAGGCTTAAGAAGGGACACATGGAACACATTATGGATACGCATGGATGCAGGTAGGTCTAGTGCATAGGAGACAGGGTTAATTTTGCGAATAACTCTGTATGGACCAATAAACCGAGGAGCCAACTTATTAGACGGAACCTGCAGCTTGAGATTTCTGGAGGAAAGCCATACTCTATCCCCAACCTGAAAGGAAACCGCTGGAAGCCTTCTGCGATTAGCATGGCGCTGATGACGCTGAAATGACTGACCAAGTGCCCTCTGAACTTGTGCCCATGTGGAACGGAGTTGCTCGATATGCTCATCCAGAGCTGGAATCTGTTGCGTCTGAAATGAGTCTGGAAGCAAACAGGGCTGGAACCCATAATTAATCAGAAACGGAGAGCTCCCAGATGAAGAATTGACCGCACAGTTCCTGGCGAACTCTGCCCAAGGCAACAAGTCGGACCAATTATCATGATGGTCAGTAACGAAACAACGGAGAAATTGTTCCAAGCCCTGATTAGCTCGTTCAGCGGCTCCATTGGTCTGGGGATGGTAGGCAGAGGAGAAGGACAGCTGTATGCCCATCTGTTGGCAAAATGCCCTCCAAAATCTAGACACAAACTGGCTCCCCCTGTCAGACACCAGTACCCTAGGCACTCCATGCAACCGGAATACTTCTCTGGCGAACACCATTGCCAATTCCTTCGCTGAAGGAAGACCACGGAGGGGCACGAAATGAGCCATTTTAGAAAACCTGTCCACCACCATGAATATAAAGGAGTACCCCTTCGACATAGGCAACTCTCCCATAAAATCAATGGAAACATGAGACCAGGGGCGTTCGCCATTAGGCACCGGTTGAAGCAAGCCCACAGGGAGATGTCTCGGGGTCTTAGCGCAGGCGCAGGTGGCACAGGCATTCGTAAATTCGGCACAATCGTTTCTCATGGAAGGCCACCAAAATAACTGAGAAAGGGACCATAACAATTGGTCTCTACCAATATGTCCCGCAGCCTTAGAGGAATGGTAGGTTTCGAGCAGCCTAGTACGAAATGATTCAGCGACAAAACATTTGCCCACTGGGGTTTCATGGGGAGCGGACCCCTGAGAGGCCAGGATCTCCTCCCCTAGAGGAGAAGTGATACTCGTGCGTATAGTAGCCAGTATTCTATCAGGTTGGATGATAGGAGCTGGTGCTTCCACTCTGTCACTGTCGGCCTCAAATTGTCTTGACAGTGCATCAGCCCTGATATTTTTTGACCCTGGCAAATATGATACAATGAAATTAAATCGAGACAGGAACAGTGCCCACCTGGCCTGACGAGAGGACAATCTCTTGGCCTCCGAGAGATAGGTCAGATTCTTATGATCTGTTAGGATTAAGACAGGATTCTTAGTACCTTCAAGCAAATGACGCCATTCCTTAAGAGCAAGGATAATGGCCAATAATTCTCTGTCACCTATCTCATAGTGGCTTTGAGTGACAGTCAACTTTTTAGAGAAAAACCCACAAGGTCTGAGAGTTCCACCTTTCTCGTGTCGCTGCGAAAGTACTGCCCCGACCCCAATATCTGAGGCATCAACCTCTAACGTAAATGGAAGTAAAGGATTGGGGTGGGATAACACAGGAGCCGCAGCAAATGCCAGCTTCAAATTCTCAAAGGCTTTCTCAGCAGATACCGGCCAACAAGAAGGATTAGCACCCTTGTGCGTAAGATCGGACAGAGGTTTGACAATGGAAGAAAAGTTCTTAATAAACCTCCTATAATAATTAGCGAAACCCAGGAAACGCTGTATGGCTTTAAGACCCTTGGGTTTTGGCCATTGTAGGACAGCTGACAACTTTTCTTTGTCCATGGCAATGCCATCATTGCCAATTATGAACCCCAAGAATGGCACACTGGTTCTATGAAACTCACATTTTTCCATTTTACAAAATAATTTGTTCTCACGGAGTCGTAGCAATACTGCGGATACATCTTTGATGTGCTGTGCCATGTTTTGGGAGTAAATCAGTATATCGTCGAGGTACACCACAACACATGTCTGTAACATATCTCTCAGAACATCATTTATCAGTTCCTGGAAAACTGCGGGTGCATTACACAGCCCAAAAGGCATTACTAGATACTCGTAGTGCCCAGCTCGAGTATTAAAGGCAGTTTTCCACTCATCACCTGCTCGGATGCGCACCAGATTGTAAGCGGCCCGTAGGTCCAACTTGGTAAATATCGAAGCGCCCTTAAGCCTGTCAAAAAGCTCGGTGATGAGTGGTATTGGGTATGCGTTTTTAGCCATTAGTTTATTCAAGCCCCGGTAGTCAATGCATGGTCTTAATTCGCCATTTTTCTTTTTTACAAAAAAGAACCCAGCCCCAGCTGGAGAGGTAGATTTACGTATGATCCCTCTAGCAAGGGCATCAGAAATGTAATCCTCCATAGCCTTATTTTCATCACAAGATAATGGATAAGTGCGTCCTTTCGGAGGTACTGCACCAGGCTGCAATTCAATGCAACAATCATAAGGTCTATGCTGGGGTAGCATACTAGCCTCTCCTTTGCTAAAAACATCGCCAAACTGTTGGTACACATCCGGCATAGCAGAGGAGGTGCACATGACCTTAATAGGCTGGATGACGCACTTGTCCATACAAAACTGGGACCAAGCAGCAATTTCACACTTTTTCCAATCGAATTGTGGGTTATGTAACTGTAACCACGGAAATCCCAATATCACCGCATGGTGCGGGGAATTAATCAGTTGAAACTGCTGGTCTTCTCTGTGAAGTGCCCCAATAGTCATAGACAATGGCATAGTTTCAAATATAACCTGAGGCGGTTCTAAGGGTCTACCATCAATCGCTTCAATAGTCAAGGGGTTTTCTCTTTCAATGCGTGGAACTCCGTGCAATTCAGCAAAGGTATTATCCATAAAATACCCTGCTGCACCGGAGTCAACCAAGGCCAAAACCTCCACAGAGCGTTGTGCCCAAGACAATACCACCTGTATGGTGGGTTTCATTATGCCCGACACTGGGGACGATTGTACACCACCTAGGGCCTGTCCCCCAAGATACCCTAGGTGTGTGCGTTTCCCGGACGTACCGGACAGGAATTTAGCAAGTGCCCTTTTTTACCGCAGTATAAACATAACCCTTGTTTTTTGCGATATAGTCTCTCTGCCTTGGATAGTCTAGTGAAGCCTATTTCCATAGGTTCACTTGTTTCCCGTACTGGTTCACTAGACTTCAATGCCAAGGGAGGGATGGGTGGGCAAAACATGCTACTAGGCTCATTATTTTTTGACCGTAACTTACGATCTCTGGCAATTGATCTCTCACGTATTCTGGAGTCAATTATCATAACATACTCAATGTAATCATCTAGATCAATAGGTAGATCTTTAGCAGCGATTTCGTCTTTAATGTGGTCATTCAGGCCTTGAGAGAAGGCTGCCAATAATGACTCGTTATTCCAACCTACCTCTGCTGCCAATGTGCGGAATTCGATGGCATAGTCGCCCACTGTACGCCTGCCCTGTTGTATCTCCATAAGGCGTTTGGCAGCAGAGGTGGTTCTACCAGGAGGCTCAAACACTCTTCGAAAGGAACGCACAAATTCACTAAAGTTCTTAGTACAAGGTTTAGCATTCTCCCACAAGGGGTTAGCCCAGGCCAATGCTCTGCCAGTGAGCAGTGATATCGTGAACCCCACTTTACTACGATCATTGGGAAATGCGTGTGCCGTCAATTCCATAAAGATTTCGAGTTGATTGATGAACCCTCTGCAGAGACTAGGGTCACCATCATATCTTAGCGGCAAGGGTGCAGAAGCCGTTAACCCTTTAGCAGTACCTCCTAGGGGTCTGGTATCACTTTCCGGTGTCTGACTTGGCGAGACCACCGGGCTAGAGCTAGATTGGTCAGCAGGTACCGTGCGTTCAAGGATCGTTTGAATTGCAACTGCCAACTGATCCAAACGTTGCTCGAGCACATCCATCCTCCAATGGATATTCTGTGCGTTACCTTGACCCTTGCTGTCTGAGGTCATGGCCCTTTCGTACTGTCACGGTTTATTATGACTCTCAGACACAAGTTTTAGGTAAAAAAAAATCAATTTTATTGAAATAATAAATGATAACTTAGGATGGCAATAACATACATATATATATATACAGAATATAGCACAGACAGAAGGCAGACTCTACCGGTCCTGTCAATATACCGGACAGGACAGTCTTTAGGCTCTACCGGCCTTGCCAATACCGGGTAAGGCAACCTGCAGATGGAATAGCATAACGGTTTTACCGGCCTTACCAAATTACCGGGCAAGGCAGCCTCAATAGATACACAATGTAGGCTCTACCGGCCCTGCCAATACCGGGTAAGGCAACCTCAGATGGAATGTGGTAAAAGGTTCTACCGGCCTTACCAATACCGGGCAGGGCAGCCCAGAGATAATAGCAGCAGTCAGATGGAACTGGCAAATTAGCAGAATCGTTAAGCAGCAAGGCTTTGGAGCAAACCAGCGTCCGCACGCTGGAAACAACACTGAATAGTATAGCCGTTAGGCTTAGCGAGCAAACCAGTGACCGCACACTGGAGTAACAAGCGAGTAGTATAGCCGCAAGGCTAGGAGCAAACCAGCGTCCGCACGCTGGGACCAACACAGATTTGTATAGCTGAAAGGCTTTGGAGCAAACCAGTGACCGCACACTGGTGTAACAAGTGAGTTTGTATAGCCGCAAGGCTTAGGAGAAAACCAGCGTCCGCACGCTGGGACCAACACAGAATTGTATAGCTGATAGGCTTTGGAGCAAACCAGTGACCGCACACTGGTGTAACAAGCGAGTTTGTATAGCCGCAAGGCTTAGGAGCAAACCAGCGTCCGCACGCTGGGACCAACACAGATTTGTATAGCTGATAGGCTTTGGAGCAAACCAGTGACCGCACACTGGTGTAACAAGCGAGTTTGTATAGCCGCAAGGCTTAGGAGCAAACCAGCGTCCGCACGCTGGGACCAACACAGATTTGTATAGCTGAAAGGCTTTGGAGCAAACCAGTGACCGCACACTGGTGTAACAAGTGAGTTTGTATAGCCGCAAGGCTTAGGATCAAACCAGCGTCCGCACGCTGGGACCAACACAGATCTGTATAGCTGAAAGGCTTTGGAGCAAACCAGTGACCGCACACTGGTGTAACAAGTGAGTTTGTATAGCCGCAAGGCTTGGGAGCAAACCAGCGTCCGCACGCTGGGACCAACACGGAATTGTAGCAATGTCACCAACGCGACCAGGCAGAAGGTCGCCAGGATACTGAAGACAGGTGATGAGATGACAGGAACCAGCAACGATCAGTCAGGTCAGAAAACAGCAGAGAAGTTCAGCAGGAACTGCAACACCAGAGACTAGGCCGGAACCAGGACTGGAAGTACTTCAGCATGCAGGAAACACTGGAACAGTAGAGATCAGGAACTCAGGAACACATGAAATCAGGAACTCAGGAACACTGGAACAGAGGCCCAGCTATCACTAGCATAGTGATAGCAAGAAGGTCAGAAACAACACGAAAGGGCACTCAAAGGGTGCCCAATCCAGGTTTAAATAGTCAATAAGAGGCGGGCTATCTGCAGACAGCCAATAGAAGCCCCCTACTGGTGACAGACAAGTAACTGCAGCAAATCACGGGCACCGTGATACTTCTTGGCACGGTCCGCACACGATTGTAAGGAAGCTTGGCAACACTGATTATGTTGTCGCCATGGACCACGGACAGCGCGTCCAACGCGTGGTCCATGTTAATATGCTGAAGGGGTACCAAGAGTGAGACGCTGAGGTCCTAGCGATCTGTCTGCCCGCGGACTACCCAGGAGAGGAGGACATGGTTCCCGACTTGCTACTAAAGACCGACATAGATCCCCAAGTACCCCCTGTCACTGTTAGCGAGGACTTGACTGAGGACCAGGCTCAGCAGCTCAGGCAGGAGTTGCTGCTGAGGCGGCACTTGTTCTCGGAGAAGCCTGGGTGCACGTCGCATTCCATGCACTGAGTGCTGACCCCACGGCAGGCGCCGCTGAGGCAGAGGGCTTATAGAGTACCCGAGTCTGTGAGGGGATCAATTCGCCAGGAGATAGACAAGATGTTGTCCCTGGGTGTGATTGAGCCCTCTCAGAGCCCCTGGGCATCACCTGTAGTGCTGGTCCCAAGAAAGACGGTAGCACTCGCTTTTGTGTGGACTATAGGCGACTGAATGATAAGACTGTGACAGATGCCTACCCCATGCCCCGTATTGACGGGTTACTGGACAGATTATCGGGGGCTAAGTACTTGACAACGTTAGATCTGGCCAGGGGCTACTGGCAAATTCCTCTGGAAGAGGAGGCGAAGGAGAAGTTTGCCTTCATCACTCCATTCGGCCTCTACCAGTTTTCGGTAATGCCGTTCGGAATGAAGAATGCACTCGCCACCTTCCAGCGGTTGGTTGACCAGCTCCTCCGGGTAAGCGTGTGCTTACCTGGACGATATTGCTATTTTTAGCACATCGTGGACGGATCATGTACGCCAAGTGGCGGTTGTGCTTGACAGGATAGGGAGAGCAGGACTGACCATCAAACCAAATAAGTGCAGCCTTGCTATGGGGGAGGTCCAGTATCTAGGCCACTGGGTAGGGGGAGGACAATTGAGGCCAGACCCTGCCAAAGTGGAAGCGATTAGTCAGTGGCCCGTTCCCCAGACTAAGAAGCAAGTCCTAGCCTTCCTGGGTACTGTGGGGTACTATAGAAAGTTTATACCCCAGTACAGCACCATCGCCAAGCCCCTGACAGACTTGACAAAAAAGAAAAAGCCCAGATTGGTCACTTGGACTCCAGAGTGTGGGTCCGCCTTCCAACAGCTAAAAGCCATCCTAAGCGCCCACCCGGTGTTAGTCGCCCCCGATTACACAAAACGATTCATAGTGCAAACAGATGCCTCTACTTATGGCATCGGGGCCGTTCTAAGTCAGGTGAACGAACAGGGGGATGAACATCCAGTGGCTTTTCTCAGTCGGAAGCTACTGGATCGCGAGGTCAGTTACGCGGCCATAGAGAAAGAGTGCCTTGCTGTAGTCTGGGCCCTCAAGAAACTACAAACCTATCTCTATGGCCGAGAGTTCACTGTAGTAACTGACCACAATCCCCTCTGCTGGCTAAACCGGGTGGCAGGAGACAATGGGCGACTGCTGAGGTGGAGCTTGGCACTTCAGCAGTATAATTTTACCATTCAGTATAGAAAGGGTAGGTCACATGGCAACGCGGATGGACTGTCCAGGAGAATTGAAGGATAGCCCTGTCCTCCCGCCACCTGTGACCCGGAGAGTAGGGTCCCAGTCTGACAGAAGGACTTTGTTTGGGGGGGGGAGCAGTGTGACGAACTGGACTGTAACAGGTCACATGCCGCAAGAGGCGGAGCCTCTCCTCACCCTGGCTGGGATCACTTGGATACTAATACTGAATGGTATAGAGAGAATACCTTCCCCCAATCAGAGGCTCAGAGCTGCAGATTACAACCAGCTTGAGTGTTTTATGGTTCTGGAAGGGGGCTGCAAGGCTGGAATTGTTCACTTCCCCTCCCCCTTTGTCTGAGATTCCTACAGGAGGTTTTATGGTTACAGCTAGGCACTGAGAATGTATACAGTGTGGCTGCCAGGCCCAAAAGTGTCCACTTCCCATCCCCCTTCTGTAACCTTTGTTTTAATGTCAATGTGGAGACTGCCCCTTTTTCTCTGAACTGTAGAAAATGTTGTGTTGTCTGAAAATAAAGAGAGTTCATGATTTAACAAGAAGGAGCGTGCTTGTATTTCTCTCGTCCACTATTGAGCATTTACTCATAGAGAAGTGCCAGGGGACTAGATAGATAGAATATCCCATAAGAACCGAATATATCAGTGCAGTATATCCTGCATTGCCGGTGGATACACGACTCCAAGTACCGGGTCTTAGTGCTTAGTATAGCGGTTAACTGTGCAGGTTAGTGGAAGAAACCCAGGGACGATAACGTGCCTGAACTGCTATACCTTTTGTAGCAGAGACGCCAGGGCCATATCGTCACAGTACTAGTATCACTTTACCACTAGGGGAGGAGATTTCGGTGGTGTAACGGATACCGCTGCCACCCAGCCTTGGGTGACTCCGTTAGTCGCCGCTTCCCTCGCTCTGGAACAGGAAAACTCCACCAGCTTCTCCCAAGGTATCCCAATCGCCAGGCAGGACTAGTGTCAGGATAACAAGAACTCTCCCAGCATACCAGCAGCTTAACCTCACCAGACAACACTTGTGTAGGTTAAAACAAGAACTACTTTATTGGAACCAAGACACACATATTTATACAGGTTAACACAAAAGGCCAAGAGGGGTGGAGGGGCTATACAATGGTGGGCTGAACAAAACACACAATGGTATAAACATTTGGTGTACACATCATACAATGGACCAGACATGATTGCATTATTTGGACAAAAGGGGACTGTTGTGGGATAAACACTGGGACAAAGGGCTGAGGGGCTGGAATACACATTGTACAACAAAG
Source organism: Rhinophrynus dorsalis (assembly GCA_037306005.1). Classification (NCBI taxonomy): domain Eukaryota; kingdom Metazoa; phylum Chordata; class Amphibia; order Anura; family Rhinophrynidae; genus Rhinophrynus; species Rhinophrynus dorsalis. The sequence continues at coordinate 85,212,791 of CM074727.1, read as the reverse complement.
GACAGGAGGTTGAAGCATCTTTGAATATTCTGCTTCAACCCCTGGCCAATCCAGTGCCTAGAATAGGCTGACCAATCCTGGTTGTGCTAGTCACGGCTAGCTCGGCCAATCAGACTCTGTAGGCGGGCAGCTAACCGACCAATCCCTGGGCTGCCTACTTTCCCCCATGTTAACTCTATGGGGGACCTTTAAACTCGTCACCCAGGGCATTGGCCAATCAGGAAGCCGCCTACTTCCCCATGTAAAGTCAATGGGGCTTTTGATTAGTTCTGCTGGCTGTCCTCCGCCCCGTGAATTCTACTCCTTAGTGGAAGAAAGTATAGTTCCAGGGCATGGGACGCTTCCCTGCCCTGAGGCCCGAGGATAGGGCAGTGGCAACCTCTAAACCCCCGACACACGTAACAACACAGTCCACAGAGTCTGTTGGGTCTGCCCAGGGCAGACCAGACTGGGTGTTCCCAGTCACCCCGTGCCCCCAATAAGCACAGGGTGACTTAGACCCGAGAGGGAACGTTGAAGCGGGCAAAGGAGCTTCCCTGGGCATGGAATCCACTTTCTTGTGGGAGGTGGCCGGCCCCCAGGCCCCTCCAGGAGCCAAGGGCATGATGGTTCCCGTGACATTTCCCCCCCTTCCAAATAAGACTAACCTGGGGCCAGACCCTTACCGGGTCTGCCAGCAGGTTAGTCATGTTCTCAGTCCATCCCATCTCCTGCACCATCCTTGGGATACCTGTCCCCCTCTGCCAGTATGGTATCCTGTTCTGCAGGGGGAACACGGTAGAGTCAGCTGGCTGGGGGTTGTTGTGGCCCGCAGTCCCACGCCCCAGGGTAGGGGTAACGACGTCGCTGGGGAGGACTCGGGCCCTACTCACCACGGGAGGGGTAACGGCTCCACTGGGACGGATCTCAACCCCACCCACCAGGGCAGGGACAACAAGGCTCTTGGAGAGGACAGTGATCCCACACTCCAGGGAAAGGGCAATAAGGCCTCTGGAGAGGACAGTGGTCTCACTCTCCAGGGTAAAGGTGGCAGAGCCACTGGGGAGGACCTTGATCCCACTCCCCAGGGCAGGGGCAACAAGGCCCTTGGAGAGGACGTTCGTCCCACTCTCCAGGGCTGGGGTAGCAAAGTCGCTGGAGAGGGCAGTTGTCCCACTCTCCACGGCTGGGGTAGTAAAGTCGATGGAGAGGACAGTGGTCCCACTCTCCAGGGCAGGGGTAGGGGCAACAAGGCCTCTGGAGAGGACAGTGATTCCACTCTCCAGGGCAAGGGTAGGGGCAAGAAGGGCCTTGGAGAGGACAGTTGTCCCACTCTCCAAGGCTGGGGTAGCAAAGTCGCTGGAGAGGACAGTTGTCCCACTCTCCAGGGCAAGTGTAGGGGCGCTGGTGACGACCGCAATCTCAGCCACGACACCCCCAGTTCCATCAGACATCTGCCGCTGGGGAGAGGGGTCAGCTACCTCCTCTCCCTGTAATACAAACAGCCGTTGGGGAGTGACACCAATCGCATCCACTCCCGAAATACAGAACCTCTCTGCTGTGGGGACATCCATACCAAACGGGTTAGCGGTGGCCGCAGCTTCGCCTGCTACCCGCTGACTAGACCATAACAGGTCGCTGAAGTCAGCCTCAGGAAGAGCCCCCTCTTCCACGGACAAGGTGCTTGTGGCGACCACATTCTCATCCACTGCACCTTTCACGTCCATACAACGCTGCTGTGGGGGATAGTTGTGAGCCACCTCTTCCTGGAGATCCCTACACTCCAGCTCCAGTCCCCACTCCTGGGTTACAAGATCCTCCAGCTCTCTCCATACCTCGGGTATTTCTGACACCCCCAGCTGCATGGCTCGCCTGTCGCGGATCTCCCAGAACCGGCTTTCCCTGCGACTGCCAAAGTCCGGCTCCTCAGCCCTGGCATGCCACAACGAGCTGGGACCCTTGTAGGTGAAGCCGCTGCACGGGAGAGGAGTTTTGGGGAACCTGAACCACTCAAATCCGGTCCTGTCGCAGAAAGCCCCATACTGGAGATCCAGGCAAATGACATCTCCGATCCAGGATGCCAGTACCTCGCTTGCCTGGGGGTCCGAACTCGGCCCAAGGATGCAGGGGCTCCACTGCTGTGTCTCGCTCTCATGCCTCTCCGCATAAGGGATGAAGCCCTCGGAGGAGAAGGAGTGTCCCTCTGCCTCCAGTGTGGCCCGCCGTTGTTCATAGCCGGATAGGGCTTGGCAAAGCATAGCCTCCATCTCCGTGTCTGACCGCTTGGCGCCTGCTGGTGGAGAGCTGCTTCATCGGTCTCCCATGAGCTGTTGCTGAAACCTGGGGTCAAGCCCTGCGGCTATATCTCCCCCTGGATGCTGGTTTCAGTGTTGCTAAGACCGGGGTCAAGCCAGGTGGCTATATCTCCCCCTGGATGCTGGTCTCAGTTAGGTTCCTTGGCTTTATCTGTTTCAGGTGAAACGATCCTGGTGGTGGTTTGTATGTTCCAAACACCAACTGGGAAGCATCCCACCGCTGCCAAACAATGTAACGGATACCGCTGCCACCCAGCCTTGGGTGACTCCGTTAGTCGCCGCTTCCCTCGCTCTGGAACAGGAAAACTCCACCAGCTTCTCCCAAGGTATCCCAATCGCCAGGCAGGACTAGTGTCAGGATAACAAGAACTCTCCCAGCATACCAGCAGCTTAACCTCACCAGACAACACTTGTGTAGGTTAAAACAAGAACTACTTTATTGGAACCAAGACACACATATTTATACAGGTTAACACAAAAGGCCAAGAGGGGTGGAGGGGCTATACAATGGTGGGCTGAACAAAACACACAATGGTATAAACATTTGGTGTACACATCATACAATGGACCAGACATGATTGCATTATTTGGACAAAAGGGGACTGTTGTGGGATAAACACTGGGACAAAGGGCTGAGGGGCTGGAATACACATTGTACAACAAAGGACAGGAGGTTGAAGCATCTTTGAATATTCCGCTTCAACCCCTGGCCAATCCAGTGCCTAGAATAGGCTGACCAATCCTGGTTGTGCTAGTCACGGTTAGCTCGGCCAATCAGACTCTGTAGGCGGGCAGCTAACCGACCAATCCCTGGGCTGCCTACTTTCCCCCATGTTAACTCTATGGGGGACCTTTAAACTCGTCACCCAGGGCATTGGCCAATCAGGAAGCCGCCTACTTCCCCATGTAAAGTCAATGGGGCTTTTGATTAGTTCTGCTGGCTGTCCTCCGCCCCGTGAATTCCACTCCTTAGTGGAAGAAAGTATAGTTCCAGGGCATGGGACGCTTCCCTGCCCTGAGGCCCGAGGATAGGGCAGTGGCAACCTCTAAACCCCCTGACACACGTAACAACACAGTCCACAGAGTCTGTTGGGTCTGCCCAGGGCAGACCAGACTGGGTGTTCCCAGTCACCCTGTGCCCCCAATAAGCACAGGGTGACTTAGACCCGAGAGGGAACGTTGAAGCGGGCAAAGGAGCTTCCCTGGGCATGGAATCCACTTTCTTGTGGGAGGTGGCCAGCCCCCAGGCCCCTCCAGGAGCCAAGGGCATGATGGTTCCCGTGACAGGTGGGCAAGTGTTTTGTTGCTGAGCCATTCCGCACTCAATTACTCGAGACATACCATTCCTCTAAAGCTGCAGGACTATTGGCAGAGACCAATTGTTGTGGTCCCTCTCTCAGGTCTTTTGGTGGCCTTCTATGAGGGCAGATTGTGCTGATTTTATGAATGCCTGTGCCACTTGTGCCCATGCCAAGACCCGTAGACACCTCCCGGTGGGCCTGCTTCAGCCAGTACCTAATAGTGAACACCCCTGGTCCCACGTTTCCATTGATTTTATGAGAGAATTACCAGTGTCTAGAGGGTATTCCTTTATACTGATGGTGGTGGACAGGTTTTCTAAAATGGCTCATTTCGTGCCCCTCCATGGCCTTCCCTCTGCTAAAGAATTAGCGGTGGTGTTCACTAAAGAAGTATTTTGGTTGCATGGAGTACCCAGAGTACTGGTGTCCGACCAGGGGAGCCAGTTCGTGTCCAGATTTTGGAGGGCATTCTGCGAACAGATGGGCGTACAATTATCCTTTTCCTCCGCCTACCACCCCCAGACCAATGGGGCCGCTGAGCGTGCCAGTCAAGGATTGGAACAGTTTTTGCTCTGTTTCATTACTGACCATCATGACAATTGGGCCAACCTGTTGCCCTGGGCAGAGTTCGCCAGGAACTGTGCGGTTAACTCTTCATCCGGGAGCTCTCTGTTTCTGATTAATTTTGGGTTCCAGCCCTGTCTGCTCCCGGATTCCTTTCGGGCACAACAGATTCCAGATCTGCATGAGCATATCGAGCAACTCCGTTTCACATGGGCACAAGTCCAGAGGGCACTTGGTCAGTCATTCCAGTGCCATCATTGCCATACTAATCGCAGAAGACTGCCAGCGGTTTCCTTTCAGGTTGGGGATAAAGTGTGGATTTCCTCCAGGAATCTTAAGCTTCAAGTCCCATCTAATAAGTTGGCTCCTCGATTCATTGGTCCTTACAGAGTCATTCGCAGAATTAACCCTGTTTTGTATGCTTTGGACATCCCTGCATCCATGCGCATTCATAATGTCTTCCATGTATCTCTCCTCAAGCCTCTCGTATGCAACCGTTATACCACTAACCCTGTTGTGCCAGGGCCTATTGAGGTTGAAGGTCAGGAGGAGTATGAAGTTCAGAGTATCATTGATTCCCGCTGGCTTAGAGGAAAGGTGCAGTATTTGGTGCATTGGAAAGGTTATGATCCTGAAGAATGATCCTGGGTGGATAGTAAGGACCTTCATGCACCCAAGCTACTGCAAATTTTCCATTACAAATACCCTCAGAAACCCAGACCCTCTTCTAGGAGAGGGGGTCTTTGAGAGGGGGGTACTATCACGGTGACCGTGATTGCTGCCTTTTTGTGTCAGTTACCTGTAGGGGGCTCCCCATTGGCTGTCTGCCTTCAGCCCGCCCTGCATAGCCTATTTAGACTGAGCCTGGGCACCCTTTGGTTGCCCTTTCATGTTGTCTCTATGCTGTTCGCATTTTCATCATGTTCCTGAGCTTCCTGGGCCCTTGCTGTGTTCCTGCTAACCTGAGATCGTCTAGTTCCTGAGTTTCCAGTTCAGCGGTTCCTGTTTCCATTCATGATCCGGTTGGAGTTGCCCTGTGTCGCTGCTTCCTGCTGCCAGTCCCCGCTGCCGTTCCTGATCCGGTTAACCGTCGGAGAGTGCTGGTTCCTGTTTCACCAGCTGTTCTCATTTTCCAGTTCACTTGGGTCAGCTATTGCTCCCTGGTCCCCTAGGCGACATTTCCACTCTTGCTGGTTTATCCAGTACACGGGTACTGGTTCGCTCCACAGCCACACGGCTATGCTGCCTCGATACTGATTAGGTTCCCAGTACGCGGGTACTGGTTCACTCCACAACTCCACATCTACTGTTGCCTCGTTACTGATTTGGGTTCCCAGTACGCGGGTACTGGTTCGCTCCCCAGCCTCACGACTACTGTTGCCTCTATACTGTATTGAATCCCAGTATGCAGATACTGGTTTTCTCCCCAGCCTCATGGCTACTGTTGCCTCGATACTGTATTGGGTTCCCAGTACGCGGGTACTGGTTCACTCCTAAGCCTCACGGCTACTGTTGCCTCGATTCTATTGATTCCCAGTACGCGGGTACTGGTTCACTCCACAGCCATCCGGCTGATACTGCACGTTAGTACTGTGTTCCCAGTATGTGGGTACTGGTTAGCTCCTCAGCCACTCGGCTGCTGTTGCAACATTGTGTTTTGTACTCCCAGTACGCGGGTACTGGTTTGCTCCTTAGCCACCCAGCTCTTGTTGCTACTTGCATTTTATGCTTCCAGTACACTGGTACTGGTTTGCTTACATAGGTCACCGGTTGCGGTGCACCGGAAGAGAGACGGTTTCTCCAGTACGTGTGTACTGGTTCGCTCCATGCTGGTTAGAGCTGTCAAGTCCTAGGCAGTTACGTTGGCTCCCCAGTACGCGGGTACTGGTGGTTCCCTGCTATTCCTTGGCTTGCCACTTAAGCCCATTTAGTCTTTGCATGTCATCCAAGTGACTGTTGTTGTCATCTAGACAGTCACTGAGGTCTCAGTGGTTGCCACCTTCTCCGTATAAGGCTGCCTTGCCCGGTATATTGGTAAGGCCGGTAGAACCTTTCTTTAGTTACCCTCTTGGGTTGCCTTACCCGGTATTGGCAGGACCAGTAGAGCCTGTATCTAGCTGTATTCCGTTAGGCTGCCTTGGCCGGTATATTGGCAGGGCCAGTAGAGCCTGTATACTTGTGGTATTCTGTTAGGCTGCCTTGCCCGGTATATTGGCAGGGCTGGTAGAGCCTGTATACTTGTTGTGTTCCACTAGGCTGCCTTGCCCGGTATATTGGCAGGGCCGGTAGAGCCAACTATCCTGTGTGTGCCAGTCCAGGCTGCCTTGCTCGCTATATTGGCAGGGTCGGTAGAGCCTGCTAAATTCTCCATGCATTAGTCCTGGCTGCCTTGCCCGGTATATTGGCAAGGCTGGTAGAGCCTATTCGCTATTATTACTGCTTTTCCTGTCATTTGAATATATATGTATGTATGTGTATGATACCCTATGTGGTTGTGTTAAACTTTTCAATAAAGTTGTGTTTTTACCTAACTTTGCATCTGAGAGTCTTAACAAATCGTGACACCCATTTCCAGTATCCTCCAGTATAGTGCAGTAGTGCAGTTCTCAGCACAGTGTTCAGCTCCAGGAAGTAGCCTGGGGACTAACGTCCAGTGGTCTGGGGTTGTGTGGGCAGTATTTTTATTACTGTGTATTATCAATAAAGGTTGTTATATTTTATTACTGTTGTCTGTCCTTCTTTGCCTGATTACCGTGACATATATTTAAGAAAATGTAGAGGTTACACCTCTGGTCCATGTTTGGATTATTCATTTGTACGCTTCAATCTTATTCTTAATCTTTTCACTATCTGTGAACTTATAGTACCACCTATTGACAGGTTTTGGTATCACATGTAAGGTGCTGGAGTACCTTTGCTCATCATATAGAGGCTATATTCTAGTTACATACAGTCATTTAATATTGTGGTGCACTATATTGTTCTACTATATCGTATGTTTAGAGTTTGAAAACTCATACTACTTTTTTTTATTTGTAATGCCCGCATCCCCTATTTATGGTTCCATGACTATCTATATGTTCTAAACCCAGTGATAATATTATACAATAAAAACTAGAAGTAAGCACTTTTTTCGTTGTAACTGATTTTATTGGTTATTATCAGCTACAGGCTACAGCCTACATCCAGAACCTCTTCCTACCAATTCTACTCTTGTGTGCTCTAGTTTCATCAATGGTGAATGTAGTCCAATTTAAAAGAGTGGATGATCGCTGCTACCCCTTTTATCCCTAGTACAATTATACATAGACTTTGGCTCATGAAGAAATACCCTACCCAAGAGATAAGATCCACCACAGAACTGATACAAGCCCGTAAGGAGAAAGTCTATACATCTGCATCATACACCCCTTATCTATCGGGAGATGGAGTGTTACTGCAATCGAGGCTGACGGCGGCAGTGGAACTATGGACACAGTACCCATTGCTGATGTGCCTTATAACAAGAAAGAATCTTGTGAGCAGACAACCATTATTATACACTATACGCTTTGCGACAAGTTTACCTTTGGTGAGTGTCTCTCTTTGAGGGGATAGTGATACCCCTATAGTTATCACATACACCTTGTGCATTGCCAGATCTCTTTATACATTATAGCCTCCATCATCTTAGGACTGCATTTATCCGAGTACCCATTTGGGCTGCGTACTATTATATATTATATATTTTATATATTCTGTGTTTTTATATATATATATATATATTTCTTATACCTCTTAACTTTTATTGGAATATTTTACTAGCATTTGTGGCCCATTTGTACCTTATACCCACTCCTTTTTTCAATTTTTATTTTTTATTCATCATTCTTTATTTTTATATTTATTTCTATTTTTATTTCCAATAAACATTTGATTTATTATTGCTGTGCATTTATTTTTTTCTCTCTCATATACAAGACACACTACGCTTAGATCTCAGGTGTGCTGTCTTATTTCTTTCTTTTTCTCCAAGTTATCACCTCTTTATCATTCCTTAGCACATAACCCCAAGGTTATTTGGCAGGTATTTGTTCTTCCAGCACTGAGATCTATGTATTAAGGAGAACTGGAGGGAGATGCACTAAGGTGTGACAAAGAGATGATAAAGTGCAGATGACTTCTCCAGTGATATAACTTCTGTTCTTATGTTAGTTCATGGACAAAAAGTCATCCCCACTTTATCACCTCTTCAGCACACCTTAGTGCATAACCCCACAGAAGCAGTTTTCATACAAATATACCATAAGAAACAACAAAAAACTTTCCATTGATTTAAATGGAACTTTTAACCTTTTAACCCCCTGAGAGATCTCACTAGTTTTCAAAATGGGTTAAAAGTCCAGGTAAAATATTTGGAAATTTAAGAAATGTTTATTGGTCCCCTGTGATGCAGTAGATCAGCCTCACTGCAGGAGTTAATATTGTCACTAGGGAAGGGAGAAAATTTCCACCTCAAACTGAAATTGGCGAGAAATGGCACATTCCGCAAAAAAATTCCAGCAAAAAGTGCAGGTTTTCTGCTTGTTACCACTTTTTTGCCTAGCTCATTCCATAAAGGGAACATTGAAGTTACAAACAACCCATAACAAATATTATTTTATTTCACAAAGGCATAGTATAAAAGGGGCATGAGTGTGCCTGTGTTGGCAGGGTGTGGGGAAAGAATCATTTGAACAGGGAATGATTTTTTTGGGGGGTTTGTTTACTGTAATTGGGGGGCAGTTAATAAATAAATCCTAAATACAATTATTTTATTATTATTATTATTATCCTTTATATAGCGCCAACTAATTCTGCAGTGCTGTAGAATTGGGAATAGACATACAGTGGTATTAATTAGTACAGTCAGATGTGGAGAACAGAAGGATCAGAGGGCCCTGCTCGTGAGAGTTTACAGTCTAGAGGAAGGTAGGTTTGACACAGAGGGAGTAAGTGCTATTGGGTTTAATTGCCTCCTACCACATGAGTCAGTGGGTGGGAGTGAGAAGTGCTGTTGAGTGCAGTGGTCCGGGCAAGGGGTGAATCTTGGTGATAATGTTTATGGAGGTAGTTGATAGGCTTCTGTGAAGAGGTGAGTCTTCAGGGAGTGTCTGAAGATTTGAATGCTCGGGGAGAGTATGATGGGGTGGGGGAGGGAATTCCAGAGCTGGGGTGCAGCAGGAGGGAAGTCCTGTAGGTGGGAGGATGCAATAAGAGTTGTGGAGAGCAGAAGGTCGTGTGCAGAGCAAAGATCGCGAGTGGGAGTGTATTTGGAAATAAGAGATGAAATATAGAGGGGTGCAGTGTTAGTGAGGGCTCTATAAGTTAGCACCAGAATTTTGAACTTAATTCTGTATGCTAATGGGAGCCAGTATAATGGAAACCCAAGACACCGGGGAGTCTGGAGCAGTTGTGTCCAAATCTTCTCTCCTGAGGTCAGCTTAGTGATGTCGGAAGAACCGGTCGAGGGAGCAAGAGTTGAGTAGCTGGGAGATCGCCTCCAGGAAGGTTCGACCCCATGTCGAGCAAGGTGAGCAGGATAGAGTCGTTGAATCCCGGGATTTGAAGTTGAAGGAGGGTAGTCAGATCTGAAGACATAGAGTCAGTCGGAGTCGGAACTTCTGCAAGCGAAGAGTGAATTAGTTCTTAAATGCCCTTCAGGGATGGGAGTCAGAGAGGACTCTTTAGACCCACGACACAGGAGACTGCTTACTCCACACGAACACACTTTATTGAACAGGTTTCAGTCTTTTATACAAAATCTGAACCCCTCAAGTAAAAAGGGTGGAACAAGGACACAAAAGAAAATCAACACAAAGACCCAGACGTGAGTACATTAACTCCCAGCAGGGAGTCTTAGTGCAACACAGAATGTAATTAGGTGGGAGTGGCTCAAATACACATTTTGGGGTAACAATGGTCAGGGGTTGAAGCCATTGGTCGACTATTTTGAATGTTCTTCTTCAACCCTGACCAATCAAATACCAGTATGGATTCTACTGTTGGCCAAATTCTGAGCTGCCTACTTTACATCATGTTAAGCTATGGGAATTATTTGAATGTCTGGCTCAGAGATTTGTCCTATCAGGCCTTCGCCTATTGTCCTTCCAATATTCTGTCGACCCTTTTATGTTTTGTCGACTATTCCCACCATCTCCCGGGAACCTGCAATGGCTTGTCGGAAAACCGGCTAGCCCATAATCAGACAAAGGGTTGTCGAAGCTCTACAGTCCGGCAGTTCTGTCACAATAAGTCCTTGTGGGCGAGCGGTATGTTCCAATACATATGGTCAGAAAGTTCGGCCAGGGGTCGCACTAGGGGTAACAAGTCCCGAAACCTATAAGTTTATTCAGTAATGGCCTACGGTGCGTTACGTCACTCTCTCTTTTTAGTCCTCATCCACAGAGGGGGGTTTTATGTCCGTTATGTGTCCTCCTGCCGGGACAGGCCATTGGCATTTCGGTTTTCTCGGCCTGCCCGGTACTTAATCGGAAAATTGAATGTCTGTAGAGCCAAACTCTATCACAGAAGATATCCATTGTGCCCTGATACCCTGTTAAGTCATACCAAGGGCTTGTGGTCTGTGAACACTGTAAACTCCCGCCCAAACAGATGTCACAGGTTCAGTAAAACGTATGGACATTCTTATAGATCTGGGGCCAAAAGAAAGTTTGGGTGAGCCGCTGTACTGTATTCCTGGCTCCAAGGTGACCGGCAAGCAGCACCTCATGAGCCAGGGCCAGCAAGGCATCTCTGTGACCCGAGGGGACAAGCAGCTGAGTTTTGGCTATCTTGGTCTGCATCTGTCCTACTGACAGGGTCAGTAACCCATTTTCCCAAAAAACTGTCTCATTGGGGCCGGTCTACCCTTTGGCTGCCCGTTGTCTGTACCCATTTAGTGAGAGGTCTGTCTGGAGAGCTGTCCTAAACTCGGATGGTTGGGACCTGTAACAGTTTTAAGGACACTCAGACATGGAAGGTTTGGGTATAAACACAGTTTTATTGAAAACACAGAAATTAGAGTAACCCACACGGGTCCAGTATATACTGACAGATATAATACTGACACAGGTCAGGTTACAATAGTACACTATAACCCACTCGGGTCCAGTGAAACACAATAGTACAACACTGCCACAGGTCAGGTTACAGTTTGTGTGAATCCTTAACGAGACAGTGGAGAATCAGGTGCTATTAGGCCAAGAGATACAGGCAGGCCCTAATAGTACTGATGCCCACAGGACACTCTCTACGCAGAGAATGACACAATAGCGACTGAGGCCACACGGAGGCAAATGAAGGCACTGGACAAGTGACAGACTGCCAGAACAGTCATAGGGTGACTGAACCTGTATAGCACGGGTAACGCTAACCGTAGGCTGCAATTAACTGTGACCCAAAGCACAACAGCACCAGCCCACAAGGGGTTAAACAAACTCTCAGACCTGAAATTGGCTGCAAGGCCATGGGGACAACCGAGGCGCCCAGGGAACAAACCAATCTCGGATTGTAAGAGGTGAACAGGTCAAGCGTACCGTGGTGCAACCTGACTGGTCTCCAACACCGGGGTGCAAGGATCACGAGGCACATAAACTGGAGACTGGGTCACAGTAAGCAGGACTGCCGGAGAAGAGTAAATGAGGCAACCAGAGGATCTGTCAGTAGATAGTGAGAGCACCTGTCACGCCGCCTACCCACCTCTGTCTTTCTAGCATGCATCTCTGCGGCGCTCTGTCCATTACCCCTGCGCTGTACTAGGAGCGATGTACTTCTGGGTCATCGTGTCATGACGCGATGTCATCATTCTCCAGCGCGCATATACAGCCTCGCTTCTAGCTGCTCTGGGCACTTACACAGTGTTCCAGTATTGAGAAGACGTCGGTATTTCTGCTCTTGTTCTCCAGCCTTGCAGTGTATGACCTTTGCCTTGCCTATTGACCACTCTCTTAGCCTCAAGATTCGGATACCTCCAGCCTTACAGTGTATGACCTTTGCCTTGCCTATTGACCACTCTCTTCGCCTCAAGATTCGGATACCTCCAGCCTTACAGTGTATGACCTTTGCCTTGCCTATTGACCACTCTCTTCGCCTCAAGATTCGGATACCTCCATCCTTACAGTGTATGACCTTTGCCTTGCTTACTGACCACTCTCTTCACCTCCAGATTAGGATACCTCCACCTTTGGGCTTTTCCTTGCTGTCTTTTGGTAAGAGATTCCATATTACACTTATATCTGGTTTAGTTCTGATTACCATATCTACAGTCTCCTTTCCTATTCCTTGATATGTATATTTTACTTTGGGGAGTTCACGCTACCTTGTAGCCTACATACTCTAGCAACGTCCACGACTCTTCGCTCTCTAGCCTTCACTCCCCCCTGCAGGAGAGTTTGTACTGTCTCCGGTATTTCCATCCAGGTTAGGGTCCCAGCTCATCTGGGATTGGACATCTGGCTTTGCGGCCAGCAACTATACTTCGGCCATAGCCGCAGCACGGTCTTGCCGGGACAGTCACCGCACTACTAGCACCCTAGCCAGCGCCCTCTAGCACTCCCTCTCTTGCAGGTATTTACCTGCCTTATTGTAGCTCATAGTCGTGACAGCACCAGAGGCACGTACTCCAAAGGGATCACCGGATGGAGCAGAGAGCCAGGCCAGATTGGTACACAGAGCAGGAACGTCAGCCAGGCCGGGTTGGTACACAGAGCAGGAATGTCAGCCAATCCGAATTGGTGCACAAAGCAGGAATGTCAGCCAGGCCGGGTTAGTACACAGAGCAGGAACGTAATCAGGCAGACTAGTCAGGCAGTCCGGGTCATACACAGGATTCACACAGAAGTCAGGAACAAGCGCTAGCAACTGGAACACCACGAAAGGGCCCTGCAGAAGTGACAGGGCTCAGTATTTAAGGGCTAGCACTGGGTGAAGTAAAACCTCAGCAGCCAATAAAAGGAATCAGGAAGTAGCACTGAATCACAATGTCGCCAGCGAGAACATGGGCACCATGACAGGACCATTGTAACGGCCCAGGGTTTGGTTGAGGAGATGGAGTTACGTCCAAGGGGCTTACCACTGAGCGTTGGGCTTGGACACGGGTGAGGGCCAGGCATAGTCCTCCTCTTCTGCTTCACTGATGCAGTGCACTGATCTGGGGGCCATGCAGTTTTGGGGGGCAACAGGATGCCAACATGAGGGGGCTGGTTGAGGTCTAGCAAAGGGTCATCGAAGCTCTACAGTCCCGCAGCTCTGTCGCAATAAGTCCTTGTGGGCGAGCTGTATGTTCCAATACATATGGTCAGAAAGTTCGACCAGGGGTCGCACTAGGGGTAACAATTCCCAAAGCCCATAAATCTTTTCAGTAATGGCCTACGGCCAGTTACAGCCAGTGTAGGGGTATCACGGTGCCCATGATTGCTGCATTCATGTGTCTATTACCTGTAGGGGGCTCCCATTGGGTGTCTGCCTTCAGCCCGCCTCACATTGCCTTTTTAAACTCAGTCTGGGCACCCTCTGGTTGCCCTTTTGTGTTGTCTCTGACAGCAGCCTCTTTCACCTTGCTACTGTTGCTATTTGGGCCTGTTGCTGTGTTCCTGAGTTGCTGAGTAGTCCTGTTCCTGAGTTCCTGCCCGCTGTGTCAGTTCCAGTCCGGTTCCGGTCGTCATCGTGAGAGGTTGCTGTTCCTGCTGCCAGTCTTCTCTTGCCATTCCTGATCCGGTTGTCCATCTCTGCTGGTTCCTGTTCGTCTCCTGCTTCCAGTTCCTGCACCTGTGGTGACATTGTCATCAGTCGCCTCTGCGACAGTCGCTATCCTGCTGGTTCCCAGCGTGCGGACACTGGTTTGCTCCATTAGCCTTGCAGCTACCCTCACAGCCTGTTGGTTCCAGTGTGCGGGCGCTGGTTCGCTCTATTAGCCTTGTGGCTACGCTCACAGCCTGTTGGTTCCAGCATGCAGACGCTGGTTTGCTCCATTGGCCTTGCGGCCTATACACAATACTGTTGGTTCCCAGCATGCGGACGCTGGTTCGCTCCTTGGCCTTGTGGCCTATATTCTATCTGTTGGTTCCCAGCGTGCGGATGCTGGTTCGCTCCATTAGCCTTGCGGCTACATTTACAGCTTGTTGGTCCCAGTATGCGGGCGCTGGTTCGCTCCTTGGCCTTGCGGCCTATACGCTATCTGTTGGTTCCCAGCGTGCGGATGCTGGTTCACTCCATTAGCCTTGAGGCTGCATTTGACAGCCTGTTGGTCCCAGCGTGCGGATGCTGGTTCGCTCCTTGGCCTTGCGGCCTATACTTGATATTGTTGGTTCCCAGCGTGCGGACGCTGGTTCGCTCCATTAGCCTTGCGGCTATACTTATCAGCCTGTTGGTACCAGTGTGCGGACACTGGTTTGTTCCTTGACCTGACGGCTTTTGCTATTACTAGCCTGCTCCTTCCAGCGTGCGGTAGCTGGTTTGCTCCACTACCTAGCTCTACATTATTGTCTGTTAGTTACCAACGCGCGGGCGTTGGTTTGCTCCATGACCTGTGGGTTTACTCAATATTATGCTTGATGTTTCCCAACGTAAGGGCACTGGTTTACACCTTGTCTCTTGCTCCTGCACTTGAGGCTTCTCAGTGCACTGTCCAGTCCTAGACAGCTACCATTCTGATGTATACGGATACTGAGTGTCAGACTTTAGTGAAACCACTGACCTGGTAGCATTTATATTCGTCACTACTGTCTACTGACCATCTGACAGTCCCTGAGGTCATTGTGGTTGTCACCTTTCTTCTGGGCTGCCTTGCCCGGTATATTGGTAAGGCCGGTAGAACCTTTTATTATTCCATCTCAAGGTTGCCTTACCCGGTATTGGCAAGGCCAGTAGAGCCCACTACCTTGGTATTCCGTCTGGCTGCCTTGCCCGGTATATTGGTAAGGCCAGTAGAACCTCCTATTATTCCATCACGAGGTTGCCTTACCCGGTATTGGCAAGGCCGGTAGAGCCTACTACACCTATTCTATCAGGCTGCCTTGCCCGGTATTTTGGCAAGGCCAGTAGAGCCTATTCTTTGGTTTCCGTTAGGCTGCCTTGTCCGGTATTTGGCAGGACCGGTAGAGCCACCTATTGGTATTCATCCAGGTTGCATTGCCCGGTATATTGGCAAGGCCGGTAGAACCTGTATTGCTACTGTTATGGACATTTGCCTATTCTATGTATTGTCTGTACGTGTATAAAACCCTATGGGATTGTCTTAAACTTTTCAATAAAGTTGTGTTTTTACCTAACCTTACGTCTGAGAGTCTTAACAAACAGTGACAAAGGACTGACATTGGGGTTCGGTGTTAGAGGAGAGATGAGTGAGGTAGATTAGTCTTGCAGCAGAGGTCATTATGGACTGTAGTGGGGTTAGTCGGGTGTAACGGTTTTATGGACACTCAGACACGTTAGGTTTAGGTAAAAATGCAATTTTATTAAAGAACCACAGTACCAGAATAACCCTCGCAGGTCCAGTACGTATGTAAACAGAACACTACTGACACAGGTCAGGTTACAGTTATAAGTACCCACACAGGTCCAGTATATACAATATACAATACAATACTGACACAGGTCAGGCACAGTTCGTGTGAATCCAAACTAAGTAAGATAAATGTGGTTACTATTAGGCCAGGAAGACAGATAGGCCCTAATAGTGCAATGGCCCTTAGTACACTCTCTACGCAGAGAGTGACACAATGGCGACTAAGGCCACAAAAGCAACAGAGGCCCTGGACAAAAGGTAGACTACCGGAGCTGCTAAAGGAGGACTGCCACAGAGGCACGGAATAACGCCAATCAGGAACTGCAATAACTGTACCCAATGTGCCAGGCACCAACCCACAAGGGGTTAACAAATGCTCAGACCTAGAGTCGACTGCCAGAATAGATAAAGCCTGAGGCGCCCAGGATAACCCAACCTCAGCTAGGGCAGTATAGGTCAAGCATACTGTGGTGCTACCGAATGGGTGCTACAACACTGGATGAATAACGAGGCACAATACTGGTCGGGTAACAGTACAAGGCTGCCAGAGCAGCAATGGAGGCAACAACGGATCTGTCCATGGACAGAGAGATCGGAGAAAGGCCCTTAACTGGATACAGTAAGCAGGACCGGGTGGGCACCCAGAACAGGAGCGACAGCCAATCCGGGTCGATACACAGAGAAGGAACGTCAGCCAATCCGAGTCGGTACACAGAGCAGGAACGTCAGCCAATCTGGTTCGGTGCACAGAGCAGGAACGATACAGGCAGAGTAGTCAGGCAGTCTGGGTCATTCACAGGAAACACATGAATACTGGAGCAAGAGCTTAGTAACGGGCACACCACGAAAGGGCAAAGCTGAAATGACAGGGCTCAGTATTTAAGAGTTATCACTGGGCGGAGCAACACCACATTAGCCAATAAAACTGAATCAGGAAGAAGCACTGTCATAATGTCGCCAGTAATAACACGGGCACCGTGATATTGGGTGAGAGGAAGGCCAATTAGTAATGAGTTACAGTAGTCAAGACGGGACATGATGAGTGTTTGGATTAGAATTTTGATAGTGTCTTGTGTGAGAAAGGGTCGGATTCTAGAGATGTTGCGGAGGTGGAGGCAGCATGAGTTGGAAATTGACTGAATGTGAGGAATGAAGGATAGGGCAGAGTCAAATGTGACCCCGGCAGCGTGCTGTAGGGATTGTTGTGATGGTAGTGTTGTTAACGGTGAGGGTAATATCTGGGGTAAGGCTAGTTGTAGATGGAGGGAGTATAATTAGTTCAGTTTTGCCAAGGTTAAGTTTGAGTTGATGGGAGGACATCCAGGAAGACACAGCAGACAGACAATCAGATACTCGGGACAGGAGGGAAGGGGAGAGATCTGCGGAGGAAAGATATATTTGAGTGTCATCAGCATAGAGATGATGGTGAAACCCAAAGGAGTTTGTTAGTTTTCCAAGGGATGCAGTGTAGCTTGAGAAGAGCAAGGGTCCCAGTACTGCTCCTTGAGGCACTCCAACAGACAGTGGGAGGGGTGGGGTAGTGGAGACAGAGTAGGAAACACTGAAGGAGCGGTTGCAGACATAAGATGAAAACCAGGAGAGTACAGTGTCACAGAGACCTAGGGAGTGGAGGGCTTGGAGGAGGAGTGGGTGATCTACTGTGTCAAAGGCAGCTGACAGGTCCAAGAGAATGAGTAGGGAGCAGTGGGCTTTTGACTTGGTGGAGAGCAAGTCATTGGACACTTTAGTGAGGGCACTCTCAATGGAGTGATGAGGGCGGAATCCGGATTGCAAGGGATCTAAGAGGGAATGGGAGCAGAGGAATTTAGTGAGCCGGTTATATGCAAGACGCTCAAGGAGCTTGGAGGTGAATGGGAGTAGAGAAATTGGCCAGTAATTTGACAGTGAGTTTGGGTCCAGGGAGGGTTTCTTTAGGATGGGAGTGATTAGTGCATGTCTGAAAGAGGATGGGAAGGTGTCGGTTAACAAAGAGAGGTTGAATAAGTGAGTAAGTATTGGAGTTAGTAGAGAGGAAAGTTCTTGAGTGAGCTGAGATGGGATTGGGTCGAGAGGGAATGTGGTTAGGATTGAGCGAGTGAGGAAAAGGGAGACTTCATCCTAGGTGATGGGTGGGAAGGAGCTTAGTGTATATGCGGGACAGGTGACAGGGCTAAGCTGGCTGGGTGGGGGTAGGAGTGATAAAATGTCATGTCTGATAGATTCGATATTGTCCTTGAAGTGGGCGGAGAGATCTTGGACAGAGAAGTTAGTGGAAGGTGTTTGTATTGGTGGGTGTAGAAGAGATTTGAAGGTTGAGAAAAGGCTTTTCGGGTTAGTAGAAAGATTAGAGATTAGAGATGAAAGTATGACTGTTTGGCCAAGGAGAGGGCAAAGCTATATGAATGGAGAATTAATTTGTAGTGTATGAAGTCAACTGTGGAGCGCAATTTACTCCAGTGCCTTTTGGCAGTGCGTGAGCACCTTTGGAGGTATCGTGTTTGTCTTGTGTGCCAGGGTTGTAGTGGGGTAATGCGTGGGTGTTGCGGACTTGCAGGTGCAGCTGGTTCAAAGGCTGCAGTGAGAGTGCTGTTGTAGAGAGCAGTAGTTTTATCTGGGATGGGATTGAGAAGAGGTTGCAGGGATGTGGAAAATTGTTGCAGATCAAGAGAATGCAGATTTCTCTTTGAGGGCAGGGGATGTTATGATTATTTAAAGAGATGTTGAAGTCACCCAGGATGAGAGTAGGGACATCAGAGGACATGAAGTGAGGGAGCCAGGAGGTGATCAAGGAACTGAGCAGTGGGACCAGGTGGCCTGTATATGACAGCAACACGCAAGGGGAAGGGAGAGAAGAGGCAAAGTGTGCGAGCTTCAAATGTAGGGAAGGAGAGAGAAGGAACGGTGGGGATTACCTGAAATGTATTGTTAGGGGACAGTAGGATGCCCACTCCACCCCCCTGTTTGTTGTCAGGCCTGGGTGTGTGTGCGTGAATTGAAGGCCTCCATGTGAGAGTGTAGCAGTGGAGGCAGTGTCTGATGATGTGAGCCAAGTTTCTGTGATGGCCATGAGGTTTAGGGAGTGAGAAATGAACAGATCACGAACAGCTTTAGTTTGTTACACACAGAGCGGGTGTTCCAGAGACCAAAACAAAAGGGGGGAGGGATAGGTTAGGTGACATGCTATGGTTATTAGGTTGTGGATGTTGCACATGTGAGTGGGTTCTATGGTACAAGAGAGAATGGAAGGGGGGCCTGGGTTAAGTGAGATGTCACCTGCAGCAAGCAGAAGGAGAAGGGACAGGAACATAAGGTGGGAGTGAGATTTGAAGCAGCTGGGCTTTTTTGCAGGGGTAGAAGGAGATGGTGGTGATAGGGAGTGGAGGAATGAGAAAAGTTCATGGGAGCAGAGAAGTGGTGAGGGAAGAATTGAGGGTGCAATGTGAATGGAGTGACACTTAATGTGGACAGAGGAGGAGGAGAGTCTTATGCAGGTGAGAATGCCAATGACAAAGCAGGGAGCTAAACTGGCCATAGTGGGGTTAATCAATGGGGCAGTAGAGTTGTGCAACAGTCTGTGATCCAGGAGAGTACAGATGACTTGGCAATCAAGGGTCAATTCACGGAGCAGTGGGTGTTGGTGCCAGGGACAGTGAGGAGAGTCAGTCGCAGAACTGCTAAGTATTTGGTGAGGGTAGGAGTCAATGCAGGGTTTAATGAAGTAATCCATTGATGATCATGAAAGGTAGATGTTGTAATGGTTAATGGTGGTTGGAGAAGAAATCAGAGTCAAGTTTTGTTTTTTCTCCATCAGAGGTTTAGTGGTTAACTGAGCAGTTTGTAAATTCAGTCCTGGTAATCCTGGTTTCTTGCATCAGGTGGTAAGTAGTGTTGATAGAAGGTGCAAATGTCAGTGCTTGGTGAAAATTATTGTTTCTTCACTCTGAATTCAGTGTGTTTACTTGCCTCTTGTCTTTAAGTGGTTGCAGCAGATGTCTCTCTCTTGCCTAACTCTCAGTACTTAGACAAAGATGTACTTTGATAAAGGTGCCAACTAATACCCCTGGCAAATGCCACCCCTAACTGGGCATGAATATATACTAACTGGAGTCCCTAAGAACACTGACTGACTGACTGACTGATTGAGGGATTTCCAAATTACAAATTGTTTTGCACTGGGAGAACTGGGAGTGCAATCAGGTGTGACACCATTAAATATCTGATAAGAAACGGACACAGAGATACATAGGAGAGGAATGGGGGAGGAAGGCAATATGGAGACTGGAACAGGGTGTTGAAATGGCTAATGTAGATTAGTACATACCACAAGGGGTTAAATTGTAGAGGGAGACTGGATGAGATTTGGGTTCCAAGTGAAGGGTAGATTAGTACATACCAGGACACTGTATAGTTAATAAACAATTGGGGTACAGCACAAAACTTGAAGCAGACTGGATGGAAAACACATACATGTAAGGAACATGAGAAAGTTGTTACAAGACTGTCTTCATATAGCATACAATGCAGCATACTGGATAGATATTAACATATTATTTCTCTTGCCTAACTCTCAGTACTAAGATGAAGATGTACTTTGATAAAGGTGCCAAACTAATATCCCAGGCAAATGCCTCCCCTAACTGGACCTGAATATATACTAACTGGAGTCCCTAAGAACACTGACTTATAAAACAACCCATAAGAAACTGTATAAAAGGGGTCTGAGGAGGGTAACTGTGTTGGTGGGTGGAGTCTGGAGAATGAATCAGTTGAACAGGGAATTTGTTTTGGAGGGTTTCTTGACTGGTACTGGGGGGACGTTAGTAAAAAAAAAATATGACATTTGTATTTAAAGTGATAGAGACAGGAACCCCTGACATAAGCTGCAACTGGGGTTGACTGATACTTGACTTGATAGAGTATTTTGCAGAGGATGATTTGTTAAATTTGGTGTTAGAGGCCTTTGTTGGACTTATTAGCATACCTGGGAACTTCCAGTCGAGGGCTACCCGGAGGGTAGTCCTCTGTTCACCAGGGGGTGACAAAAATGACGCTAATCGCGTCAAAAAGGGGCGGGGCTTGCCGCGAGTGAGGGGGGGGGCTTAACCCTTTGAGTGCCAGAGTGGTACGGAATGCATTGCAAAGCAATGCATTCCTTACTACTCTGGCACTCAGAGGGCTAGGGACTGAGTATCAGCAGGAGAAAAAGCGGATGTGGCAGAGTTTCAATAGAAACTCTCCACAACCGGAGGAATCAGCCTCTGCCCCGGAGACCCGGTAAAGTTCTGTCAGAACCGGAGTCTCCGGGGCAAATCCGGAGAGTTCCCAGGTATGCTTATTAGAGGCCCAAGCCTTGAATAAACATTCATTTGTAGGACTTAGACTTAGAAACAAACCCCCCAAAAATGTTTATTTCTTTGTAGGACTATGTTTGTTTTTTTTGTTTTTTATTATTATTTTTTTTTTTTTTCAAAATACAAGCCCTGAGAAAAAAATAAAAATGCCCTACTGGCCTAGTGCCAGCAAGTCATGTTGACCAGTGGCCACTGGCCATTGTCAAATGTCCTCCTGAGTCCATAATTGTGGAATTGGCAACTGCTGTTCTTACTGCTGCTGATGAGTTATTTAAGCAGCAGGATGGTTAGGCAGCTGAAAGGGAAAGGGATCAACAATAGCAGTGTAACGGATACCCAAGTCCTTGGGTTGGACTCAGGTCGTCGTTTCAGGTTTCTCTCTCCAGAGGTCAGCTACAAGTAGGCAGCTCCACCGGTTATTCCAGCAGCATTTCTTCCTAGGATGGGGGACAACAGAAGTCCCTTGATACCATCCAGCAAAAGAGAGACAGGAGCCAGTTCAAGTCCAAACTGTAACACACTTTATTACACAAACTTCAGCTCTTTTATACATGGTGAACTACATCAGGATGCAAAACTAGACAAAGGAGAATGATAGATGGTGTAAACATAACACAATGGGCCAGACATGATTACATTATTCATAAAAAAGGGACTGATGAGGGGTAAACACTGGGACAAAAGGCTGAGGGGCTCGAATACACATCTTTACACAATGGCCAGGGGGTTGAAGCATCTTTGAATATTCCGCTTCAACCCCTGGCCAATCAGGAGCCTGGAATCTGATGGCCAATCCTGGCCAAGATCATCATGGCCATCTCAGCCAATCAGAACTGGTAGGCTGGCAAACAACTGACCAATCCAAGAAACACCTACTTTTCCCATGCAAAGTCAATGGAGTCCCTATAACTCAGTCTGGCCAATCAGGGAGTCGCCTACTTTCCCATGTAAAGTCTATGGGACTTGTTGAATAGGCTGCCGGTACAGCAGCCAGCCGATGGCAGGTTTTACTTCAGTCTTTTTGGAACAGTGAGAGCGCAGCTGTCATGAACTTCAGCTCTTCTCATTGAAAGTGGTTTATAATGTTGTAGCCAAGCAAAACATTTTCCAGTAACGGGTTATGGCCCGTTACACTACCCCCCCTTTTCAGCGCCCAAGTCCTCTGCTGCTCCATATAGGAGGACTTGGGAGAAAGTCATAATCCACTTGGTTTTAGACATCCTCCTGCCGGGACAACCCATCACCGTTTTGGTTGTGCTTGCCGGACCGGTACTGTACAGTAAAAGTATATGGTTGCAGGGCCAAACTCCAACGCAGTAGGTGGCCATTATCCCCTGAAGTTTTGTTTAGCCATACCAACGGGTTATGGTCTGTCAGCACGGTGAATTCCCTCCCATACAGGTATGGCTGAAATCTATTGATTGCCCATACCAGGGCTAGACACTCCTTCTCAATTGCAGCATATCCTTTCTCTCGATCCAGCAGCTTGCGGCTTTGAAAGGCTATGGGGTGCTCCTCTCCTGTAGCGTCCACCTGGCTCAAAACTGCTCCCAATCCGACATTTGAGGCATCTGTGTGAAGCAGAAAGGGTCGGTTAAAATTTGGAGCAGCGAGAACGGGAGCTTGTCCTAGGGCTGTTTTCAGGGCTTCAAATGCCTGGGCGCATGCAGGGGTCCAGGTTACTAAGCGGGGCAAGGCTTTCTTCATTAAGTTCGTCAGGGGTTTAGCCAGGTCACTGTGCCGGGGAACAAATCTGCGATAGTAGCCAGCTGTGCCCATAAATGCTAGGACCTGTTTCTTGGTCTGGGGCTGGGGCCAGTTTACAATGGATTCTATCTTTGCTGGGTGGCCGTTGACACCCACTGCCCACCCAGTGACCCAGGTATTGTACTTCCCCCCATCCTAGTTGGCACTTGTCAGGGCGTATAGTCATGCCAGCCTTATGGATCCTACCAAAAATTGCTTCTATGTGGAGGAGATGTTCCTCCCAGGATTCGCTATATATTGCTATATCGTCCAAGTAGACGCAGGCAAACTCCTGGGCCCCAGTGAGCAGGCGATCCACCAACCTCTGGAAGGTGGTGGGAGTGTTCTTCATCCCGAACGGCATGACTGTAAATTGGTACAGGCCGAACGGGGTGATGAAGGCTGATTTCCTCCTTGCCTCTGGGGCCAATGGAATCTGCCAGTAACCTTTGCTCAGATCTAGGTTGGTAACATAACGAGCCCCAGCAAGTCTGTCTAGGAGGTCATCTACCCGGGGCATGGGATACGCATCTGTGACCGTCTTGTCATTTAAACGCCGGTAGTCCATGCAGAACCGGGTGGTTCCATCTTTTTTAGGGACCAGGACTACCGGGGAAGTCCAAGGACTGTCTGACTCCTCAATTACCCTTAGATCCTGCATATACCTAAGCTCTTTTTGGATGTGAGACTTAACCGCCTCGGGCACCCGGTAGGCGGGTTGCCGGAGGGGAGCTTGGTCTATGGTTTCTACTCAGTGGTCTGTCAGGGGGGTGCGTCCGGGCAAAGGGGAGAATAAATCTGGCCACCTAGCTAGAATGTCCCGTAGTTGTCCCTGCCATTCTGGGGAAAGATGGTCGCCCAAGGGGGGGAAGCTAGGGGTGGCATCCAGCTGGGTGTCGGTCAGGAAGTCTGGGATCTCACGCTCCTCAGAGTCATGGGAGGCTAGGGTACAGACAGCTAGGATGTCTTCAGGACGCTGGTTATAGGGTTTGAGGGCATTAATATGACAGATCCTTCTGTCTTTCAACTGGGGCCCCCAAGCTATGAGGTAGGTAGTTTCCCCTTGGCAGTCCACCACCTGATACGGGCCTTCCCAAGCTGTTTGCAGCTTGATCTGGCGGACAGGTAGAAGGGCGAGTACTGGTTGTCCTACTATAAATTCCCTGAATGTAGCCTGCCTGTCATAATACCTCTTCTGCCTATTTTGGGCGCTTTGGAGGTTCTGGCGGGCGATGCCCATCAGACTCTCCAGGCGATCCCGCAATTCTAGGACATAGGTGACAACAGGAGTTTCTTCTGTATCACACTTCCCCTCCCAGTGCTCACGGAGGATGTTCAGGGGTCCCAAGAAGCCCGTGGACTCCTGTGGAACCTCCCGGTACGCGAAGAGAAGATGAGGCAGATATTTCTCCCAGTCTCGATGCGAGTCAGTAAAGGCCCTCATGTCACGGTTTTTGAAGACTCTCAGACTTAAGGTTTGGTAAAATACTTAACTTTATTAAAAGTTAAAGGCAGTCCCCGTAGGGTAAACATACATAACAATACAACAGTAATAGAACATACAATAGGTTCTACCGGCCTTGCCTAAATACCGGGCAAGGCAACCCAAGTGACAGTATTAATGACAGGTTCTACCGGCCTTGCCTATACCGGGTAAGGCAACCGTGAGATGATATATACAGGTTCTACCGGCCTTACCAATACCGGGCAAGGCAGCCCAATGGAATGCTGAATGTAGGCTCTACCAGCCCTGCCAATACCGGGTAAGGCAACCTTTAAGATGGTGAATTACAAGGTTCTACCGGCCTTACCAATACCAGGCAGGGCAGCCCAAAGGAGTACTGTAGTAGGCTCTACCGGCCCTGCCAATACCGGGTGAGGCAACCTACAGGATAGTAACGTACAAGGTTCTACCGGCCTCACCAATACCGGGCAGGGCAGCCTGAGCGAGTAGACCAGCTGTCAGGTGACCAAGACAGCAGAGAGAATAGGTATAGGGTCTACTCAGCAGAAGTCTATAGCCAGGGATAATCAGACAACTGCAAAGGAGTGGACAGCGACTGACCACAGTACAGGATATTTCAGGAGCAAACCAGCGTCCGCACGCTGGAACCAACAATGTATCTCGCAACCAGTTCTAGTGGAGAAAACCAGCGTCTGCACACTGGAACCAACAATGTATGTCGCAACCAGATATAGTGGAGCAAACCAGCATCTGCACGCTGGAACCAACAATGTGTATTGCATCCAGGTTTAGTGGAGCAAACCAGCGTCCGCACGCTGGAATCGACAATGTATATCGCAACCAGGTTTAGTGGAGCACACCAGCGTCCACACGCTGGAACCGACTATGTATATAGCAACCAGGTTTAGTGGAGCAAACCAGCGTCCGCACGCTGCAACCAACAATGTGTATCGCAACCAGGTTTAGTGGAGTAAACCAGCGTCCACACGCTGGAACAAACAATGTGTATCACAACCAGGTTTAGTGGAGTAAACCAGCGTCCGCACGATGCAACCCACAATGTGTATCGCAACCAGGTTTAGTGGAGTAAACCAGCGTCCACACGCTGGAACCGACAATGTATATCACAACCAGGTTTAGTGGAGCAAACCAGCGTCCGTACGCTGGAAACAACAATGTGTATCGCAACCAGGTTTAGTGGACCAAACCAGTCCGCACGCTGGAACCAACAATGTGTATCGCAACCAGGTTTAGTGGAGTAAACCAGCGTCCACACGCTGGAACCGACAATGTATCTCACAACCAGGTTTAGTGGAGCAAACCAGCGTCCGCACGCTGGAACCAACAATGTGTATCGCAACCAGGTTTAGTGGAGTAAACCAGCGTCCACACGCTGGAACCAACAATGTGTATCACAACCAGGTTTAGTGGAGTAAACCAGCGTCTGCACGCTGGAATCAACAATGTGTATCGCAACCAGGTTTAGTGGAGTAAACCAGCGCCCTCACTCTGGAACCGACAATGTATATCACAACCAGGTTTAGTGGAGCAAACCAGCGTCCGCACGCTGGAACCAACAATGTGTATCGCAACCAGGTTTAGTGGAATAAACCAGCGTCCACACGCTGGAACCGACAATGTATCTCACAACCAGGTTTAGTGGAGCAAACCAGCGTCCGCACGCTGGAACCAACAATGTGTATCGCAACCAGGTTTAGTGGAGTAAACCAGCGTCTACACGCTGGAACCAATAAGGTATTACAATAGCGAGGAGAACCATGTCGCCGGAGCGATAGCTGGAGCAGGAACCTCAGGAACTCGTCAAGATTAATCCGCGAGGTGCTGGAACACAGTAACACCGGAATTCAGGCACTCAGGAACACTGGAACACCGGAACGCTAACATACAGGAACACTGGAACACTGGAACACCGGAAAGTTAACGTACAGGAACACTGGAACACCGGAACGTAGCATACAGGAACACTTAGAACAGGCCCAGAGACATGACAAGCAGGTCAGGCAGAGTGGAGTCAGAAACACCACGAAAGGGCAGCCTGGAAGTGCTCAACCTGGGTTTAAAAAGACTGTGTAAGGAGGGCTAAAAACAGCCAGCCAATCATGAATACTCAGCAA
This sequence comes from Rhinophrynus dorsalis, assembly GCA_037306005.1. NCBI lineage: Eukaryota > Metazoa > Chordata > Amphibia > Anura > Rhinophrynidae > Rhinophrynus > Rhinophrynus dorsalis. The sequence goes on along the minus strand of CM074727.1, from coordinate 85,186,411 downwards.
GTGACAGGCAGAGAACTGCACGAATCACGGGCACCGTGATACCTCAGCATTTGTTTGAGGGTTCCATTGAACCTCTCACAAAGGCCGTTGGTCTGAGGGTGATAGGCGGCAGTGCGTGCCGCCTTAACCCCACAGAGCTGCCAGACTTGTTGCAGCAGCTCCGAGGTAAATTGTGTTCCCCGATCCGACAAAATTTCCTGGGGGAACCCTACCCTGGTAAAAATAGTAACCAGCATGTCAGGCTGAGCTATGGACTCTGCTGTCACGTTAGACAGGGCAACCGCTTCAGGGTACCAGGTGGCAAAGTCCACCACGGTGAGGATAAATCTTTTCCCTGAGCGGCTACATCTGGCCAAGGGACCCACAATGTCCACAGCGACATGCTGAAAGGGAACACCAATGATGGGAAGGGATTGTAAGGGAGCTATATGTCGGTCCCCCCGTTTGCCGACCCGCTGACAGATGTCGCAGGTTCGGCAGAACATGTGGACACTTTTGGAGATCTGGGGCCAAAAGAAGGTCCGGGTGAGCCGTTGCTCTGTGCTTCTAACCCCAAGGTGCCTGGCAAGCGGGACCTCATGAGCCAGAGTCAGTAAAGTGGCACGGTGACCAGCGGGCACTATCAGCTGTGTTTTGGCTACCTCTACACTACCTCATCCCGTCGAAAGGGTCTGCCTGTACAAGAGCCCATTCTCCCAGTACACTTTCTCCTCACTGGGACCAGGAACCCCACTATCTGCCCGTTGCCTGTACCCATTTAATGAGGGATCTGTCTGTAGGGCGTCCCTGAATTTGGCCGGGGGTGATCACTGTAAGGCCCTATGTTCAGGATGGGGAGAAGGAGTCAAGTCAGAGGAGCTTACCGTTGGTCGTCGGGCTTGGGCACAGGTTACAGCCTGGCAATCCTCCAGGGGAGTTTCTGTGGCAAAGTGGCTTTCCAGGCGCCCCAAATCGTTCCCCAGCAGTACATTGGCAGGTAATCCTGGCATAACTCCTACGATCCGGAAACCTTGCCCAGAACCCCAAATCCAGATGTACACGGGCGGTAGGAATCTGGTATACTTTTCCTCCCGCAACTCTGACTTCCACTGCTTGCTCTGTACGATGATGGGGCCGCAGACATCGTGGTTGTACCAATGTAAGCGTGGCCTCTGTATCTCGCAATCCCTCTGTTGAGTAGCCACCCACCTTGATATTTAGGATGTGATGACTCCTGTTATCCGGAAGAGGACCTTGGGCCAGGGCCACTTCATGATAATAACCCCAGGGAGTCAAGTCATCAGAGCCCCGCAGAATTTCCCGCGGTGAGGGCCATACATAATCCTCCTCTTCCATGGTACTGATAAAGTTAAAGGCCCGGGGTGTCATATGAGTTTGGGTGGCGGGTGGTCCCCAACAGGATGGTGCTGGCTGGGATCGAGTATTGACCCGGTTCAAAGGACAGTTGGGACGCAGATGCCCCCACTGATGGCATTGGAAGCACTCAGGTCCCTGGTTAGTTCTTGTTTGTGTAACAGGCGGCCCTCTGGGGGGCCCAGCATGCATGGGGCGAAGAGTAGAGGTCTGACCCCCAGCGGCACGGGACCCTGTCATCCCCATGGGTCCATAAACGGTGGCTGCTAATGGTCCCAGGCGTCTGGACTCTTCAAATCTGTCTGCCAGCTCAGCAGCAGCGGTAACTGTGCGGGGGTTGTGGTCATACACCCAGTCCCTTACTTCTGGGGTAACATGATGAAAAAATTGCTCCAACAGCATTTGTTGACAACAGTCCTCGACAGTCCGTGCCCCACAACCCTGCAGCCAGTTTTTGCATGCCCTTTCTAAGGTGTACACCCATTCAGTATGGGTATCCTTGGCCTGCCGGCGACTTTCCCAAAATTGCCGCCTGTAGGTGTCCGGGGTGATGGCGTACCTTTGGAGCAATCGCCGCTTGATCTCGGTATAGTCCAAGCTCCACTCCTCAGGAATAGCCCTATATGCGTCGGCTGCTCGCCTGGTCAGTTTCACCGCTAGAATAGGCACCCAGTCCTGGGGAGCCAATCGCACCTGACGGCACTGTCTTTCAAAATCCCGGAGGAACCCATCAATGTCCCCAACGGTATCATCAAAAGTTTTAAAAAGTTGATGTGGCAGTTTGTAGGTATATGCAGCTGGGTTGCTCCGAGAATCACTGGCGAGCTGTGCAAGTTGGACCGGGTCTGTTCCATTTCTCTCAAGTATTCTTGTTCCACAGCCACAATAGTCCTGGCCACAAAGTCCTGCGGGGGGTTAGGTCCCAGAAAAGCCAGGCGACTCGCAATCTTCTCTGCTACAATATCCACTCGAGCCGGGGGATTCACCATAACCCTGGGGGACTGCGACTAATGAGAGCCGGCACTGTAACTGTCCTCTGGTGGTAAATCTGTATGTCTTTATGTGTTTTAGAACTTTTTAGTCACTTTTTATTTTTTCACATTATTTGAATTCCGTGCCTTTGAGATCGCTCTTTACCACATATACGCAATGCTCCATTGACTTCTATGGGACAGGCTGCTTTGAGACATATCTCTACAACTGCTTCATGTTCCTATTTGATTGAGGGCTCATACTACTTGTCTCCCCTTGTCCTGTATTCTGGTTTGCCTCTACAGTGTCTTGGGGGTCCCTGGAGGGTTTTGGGGTACTTTCAGGAAAGAAACTACATTTACCATACCACCCGGTTTGCAAGTTTTTCTCTGATAGGCTCCGATTTCGGATGCCATTTTCTTTCTCTCCTGAGCGGAGTATCCTAAGCAGAGCTTTTATTCCATTGCTCTCCTCCTCAGGTTAACTCTTTGCCTGTCAGATAAGTACATTTTAGGCTATCTAGGGTGATTTTATTAATCTGGGTGACAGTATTTGGGTTCCCTATTACTGCAAGACACTTTTCTCCTGTTAGGATGGTGGATCAAAAGGGACATGGGGCTAGGCCTAAGGCTAAGGACTCAGGGAAATCTTTGACCCTCCTTGCTTACTTTTTCTCATGCCAAGCGGGGCTTCCCAGAGAGTACTTAGGTCACTTATGCCGTAAGAACGCTCCAGCCATGAACAAGATTCACTTTGGGCCAAGGACATAAAGTCCTCTATGGCACAGTTTCCTCTTTCACTTCAGGTAGTACTTCAGTCTTGGAAGCCCCCTACTTTGTTCAGGTTTGTGCCCCCTAAGGCCCCTGGGATTCCTGACCCCTCTGATTCCTCTGAGGAGGATTCCTTTGAAAAGTCTCAGGATGTTGAGTGTGCACAAAGGGCTTCTTCCCATACTTATGGTTACCTCTTTGAGGCTGACCCTGAACCCTCAGCTGAGGGTCTCATCAAGGCAGTTTTGACAAACCTAAATATTCCAGATAACCCTGTAGAGTCACAGCCTCCTTCTGACGTCTTTCACAGGAGCAAGAAGTCCTGTACTATGTGTAATGCAGCACCTTGTATCTAATCTGGATACCTCCGCTAAATGCTTCCTTCTCCGTCAGAATGTCTCCCCGAACATAAGAATAGCCCCTTCACTCCAAACATCAGTCGAGACTCGATGAAGGATGAAACACACACACACACTTTACTGAATGCAAAATTCAGATTTTTTAAAGGCTGGTAACAGTAGTAGCCCAGACGGGCTAAACAAAGAATACCATATAGTTAAACATGCTTACAATACATTTAGACACTTGAATCCACAAACACAAAGACATAAACCTGATTATATTAATAAAGACAATGGGCTAGGGCATGGCAAACATAATCACAAAGGCCTGGGCTGTACTACAATGGCCGAGGGTAAACATATGAACAAAAGGGTAGTAGACTCAGTGGAGCCTCTGTATTTGGCCGCTTTTAGCACTCAACTAATGAGCTGAATATCAACTGCACCAGAACAGCCAATCCTGTGACCGCCAACAGTTCTCCATATACAATTTATGCAGTCCCTTTAACTCTGTTCATGTGATGGCGGCCAATCAGTAAGCGGCCTATGTTTCCCCTATAAAATGTTATTGCCCTTTAAATGAATGGCCAATCAGAGAGGGGCCGACTTTCCCCCATAGTAAGTCAATGGCGGCCCTTTAACTCTGATCGGCCACTAGAAATCCGGCCGACGCTAGAAACCCCGGCTGTTTTGCAAGTGGGCTGGGAACATGCATTTCAATCTTTAGAGAAGAGCTGTTGTTCCCCCACTCTTTGTACAGTTTTATCAGTCTTTTGTGACAGCTCCCCCCTTGTATCCATGTTCGACATACCCTATTACACCCTTTCAGGTGTATTTAGGGATGACCGGCGGTTAAGCCTGGGGCTCCCTGTCTGCTTGCTGGGACAGGCCGTCTGTGCTGTTATTTTGCCTCCCCGGCCACTACTGTAAGTAGAAATTATAGGGCTATAGGGCTAGGCTCCATCGGAGCAATTGTGGGTTGTCCCCGGCTACCCTATTTAGCCAAACCAGCAGCTTATGGTCCGTTACTAACGTAAACTGATGTCCATACAAGTACGGTTGAAGTTTCTTTAGGGCCCATACCAAAGCTAGGCAGTTGTTTTCGATGGTAACGTAGCTGAATTCCCGTGTTAGATGTTTCCGGCTTGGGTAGGCCACTGGGTGTTCGTGTCCATCTTACGCAACTTAGCTTAGGACAGCTCCCAGCCCGAACATCAAGGCATCTGTGTGGACAAGGAAAGGTTTTGATGAGTCGGGTGCTGCCAGTAGAGGAGTGGAGCTCAGCATGTGTTTTAATTGTCCGAAAGCCCTCTCTCATTCGGGGGACCACAGTACTTATCTGGGAAGGTTTTTCTTTGTCAAGTCCATTAAGGGTTTGGCTATGGCACTATAGTCTGCAACAAACCTCCGATAATACCTTGCCTTCCCTAAAAATGGCAGGACTTGTGTCTTAGTTCTGGGTTGGGGCCACTTGACTATAGCCTCAATCTTGGCGGGCTCAGGTTGTTGTCTTCCCGAGCCCACCTAGTGTCCTAGATACTGCACCTCGCTCATGCCGAGATGACATTTGTCGGTGCATAATGTAAGTCCTGCTTCCCTAACTCTGTCCTACACTGCAGCTAAGTGCCCGAGGTGGTCTTCCCAGGTGCGACTGAATACCACTACATCATCCAGATACGCACATGGAAAGTCCTGCAGACTCTCCAGGAGTCGGTCGGCCATCCACTGGAACATTGCGGGGGCATTTTTCATCCCAAACGGCATGACCTTGAACTGGTACAAGCCAAATAGGATGACAAAGGCCGATTTCGGAATGGTCTCCTCTTCCAGGGGGATCTGCCAATACCCCTTGCACAAGTCCAATGTGGATAGATAGTGCCCTCCTGCAATCCTATCTAGTAGTTCATCTACCCGGAGCATAGGGTAAGCGTCCGTGGTAGTCCCGTCGTTGAGCTTGTGGTAGTCCACGCAGAAGCACGTGGTGCCGTCTCGTTTCGGGGAAGCCCAAGGACTCTGAGAGGGTTCTCTCACCCCTAAGGCCAACATCTCCACTAGTTCTGTCTGCATATGTTCCCTAACTGCCTCAGGAATATGATATGGTGGTTGCAGCAGGGGTTCTTGACCAGGGGTTTCCACCTTGTGGACCGCTAAGGTTGTATATCCCGGTGTGGCAGACAGCATATTGTTTCTCTCCTGCAGCAATTGGGTCACCTGTGTTTTCTGGGGCCCTGTGAGTTTATCTCCTAACACTACCTGAACTACAGTGCTGGGTTTACTGGTCAATAGGTCAGGGAGGGGAATATTTTCACTGTTGTCCGTGGACGGGGCACATAAAGCCACCACTTCCTCTGGTCTCTCCCGGAACTCCTTGATCATGTTCACATAGAAGGTCCGTTTGACCCGCTCATCTGAACACCGGGCCTCCACGTAGGTGGTGTCACTGATTCGTTCCACCACCCGGTAGGGGCCCTGCCAAGCAGCTTGGAATTTATCCTGCTGGGTTGGCTTCAAGACTAACACTGTTTGGCCAGTCTGGAATATCCAGTCCCGGACGCGTCAGACATACCAGTGTTGTTGGCGCCGTTGGGCCGCCTGCAAATTCTCCTGGATGAATGCCGTGATTTGTTGCAGCCAGTCCCTCAGCTCCAAGACATAGGGTACAATGGGCAACCCGTCCTCTCCTATGTCTCTTTCCCAATGTTCTCTTATTAGGTCTAATGGTCCTCTGACTCTCTGTCCGTACAGTAACTCAAACAGGGAGAAACCCGTACATTCTAACAATTTTTGGAAGTGTCTGTGAACATCCTAATCATCTGTTTTAGGGTGCCATTACAAAGCTCACCATTTGTTTGAGGGTGATATGGGGAACTATAAAGGGGTTTTCCTCCATATAGCCGCCAGAGCTGCTGGGTGACCTCTGCCATGAATTGCGCTCCCCTGTCAGACAAGATCTCTATAGGGAACTTCACCCGGGAGAATACTTTCACTAGTGCCTCAGCCACGGGTTCGGCGCTAGTATTGGCCAGAGTCACTGCTTCGGGATAACGTGTCTCAAAATCTACTACGATGAGTATGAACCTTTTGCCGGAGGGACTGGGTTTGCTTAATGGCCCTACCAGATCTACCGCTACCCTATAGAATGGTTCCCCAACTATGGGTAGCGAGCGCAGATTGGCGGTGGCCCGATCCCCCCTCTTCCCTACTCTTTGGCATACCTTGCATGTCCTACAAAACTCCCTCACATCTTTGGAGATCCCTGGCCAGAAGAAAGTTTGTGTTAACCTGTGTCCTGTTTTCCGGAGACCTAAGTGCCCTGCCAGAGGAATATCATGGCTCAGGTGAAGTAATTCCCTCTGAAATTTTTGGGGAACGACTAACTGCCGGAGGGTGACCTGTGCTATCCCTGGTCCCTCTCCCCGGATACTCTGTAGAGTAATCCCTGGTGCCATTCAATGGCTTCACTCCCTTCGACTTTGTCCTGGGTTTCTGCCCTGTTCCTGTATCCCTCTAACGTTGGGTCAGTTAGCTGCTCGCTTTAAAGTCATCTGGGGTACCCCAGTCTAGTGTGTCAAACATGATTGGGCTAGGGGACTGTGTACCCACCTTTGGCTCTTCATTGTGAGAGGGCTCGGTCCTCTGACTTTGTCCACAGGTGGTGACAGGGCTGGCTGATTCCTCTGCATTGGTGTAGAACTGGGAACTCAAGTAGCCCAAATCGTTTCCTAGCAAAACTTCAGCTGGTAATTCCTGCATCACGCCTACTTCCACATAGCAAGAGTCGGTGCCCCAATCCAGATGTACCCGGGCCATGGGCAGTTTGTGAATAGCTCTGCCAGCCACCCAGTCCTACCACTGTCCAGCTGGTGCAATCCACATTCCTAACCCGGTGCGGCTGAATGGGCGTAAGGGTAGCCCTTGTGTCGCACAGTCCCCGGGCTGCCTGACCGTTGACTTGTACAATTTGGCGATGTTGAGGCCGCTTGTAGGAGGTTTACTTCATACAGTATTGACCCCAATTCCTCTTCCTCCACCAGGTAGTCCTGTTGGAAACAATGTACCGCCCCTCTATTTCCCAAGCCGCGAGCAGGTTTGGGACAGCTACTTTGGTAGTGTTCCACTTGGTTGCAATTAAAACAAATCACTCTGGCCGGTCTGCAATTTCCCGGTAGGCTGGATCTTGGAATTTGGGCTCCTGCCTGAGGCGGAACTCCACCAGCCGCTGCCTGCGGTGTTGGTCTTGGGTTAAAGGGTGCCCGAGGTATGAAAGGCTCAGATCATTGGCCATCCATGAATTCATCTGCCAGACGGACGGCCTCTTCCACCGTCAAGGGTTTTTGATCTCATACCCATTCTTTTACCTCCGTTGTGGCCATATCAAAGAACTGCTCTAGCAGCAACATTTGTAACACGTCCTCCAGAGTTCTGGCTTGACACCCATTCAACCAGTTGCAGGCAGCCCGATGCATGTGATTGTCCCACTCCGCATGTGAGTCCTTAGCTCCCTTCCGTGGTCCTCGCAATTTTCTGCTCTATGCTTCTGGTGTGACCACATAGCAGGCTAGTAAGGCTTCCTTGACTCTCTCATAGCACAAAATGTCCTGTTGTGGTATGGCCCAAAAAGCAGCAGCTGCCCGGCCACTAAGTTTGCTACTTAATACTGATGGCCAGTCTGCAAGGTCTAGTCCTTGAATGCTGCATTGCCTCTCAAAATCCTCCAAAAAGTCATCAATATTGTCCTCTCCATCCACGAAAGCTTTAAACGCCGCAATTTTCTGCGATTCGCAGTCACCGATCCAGTGACAGAAGTTGTATCCTCAGGATGCCCCAAGGTCCGGAATCTGAGTTCCTTTGTAGCCTGGGCCATGACTTACACTACCAGCTCCGGTGCCAGATTTTGTCCCAATAGCACCAGTTGCCATTTCACATCCTTCTGGAACTCGATCTCCTCCATGCTTTCAGTGGACACTGTGCTGGCTTAGTCGGACTCCATCAGCTTGTCATTAGCACTGATTTGGGCTTGTTACTGGCCACTCGTCCCCGTGCCTCCAGTAAGTCTTTAAATGTCCTTCTTTTTAGCTGTGAATATTGCTGTTCCATACAGCGAGACTCCTCTCGGGGTGAAGGAATTAACATCCCGCCACTTGCCACCAGTTTTAAAGGAGCGCCTTGTAGCTAAGCTGGATACCTCCGCTAAACGCTTCCTTCTCCATCAGAATGTCTCCCCGAACATAAGAATAGCCCCTTCACGCCAAACATCAGTCGAGACTCGATGAAGGATGAAACACACACACTTTATTGAATGCAAAATTCAGCTCTTTTAAAGTCTGGTAACAGCAGTAGCCCAGACGGGCTAAACAAAGAATACCATATAGTTATACATGCTTACAATACATTTAGACACTTGAATCCACAAACACAAAGACATAAACCTGATTATATTAACAAAGACAATGGGCTAGGGCATGGCAAAGATAATCACAAAGGCCTGGGCTGTACTACAATGACCGAGGGTAAACATATGAACAAAAGGGTAGTAGACTCGGTGGAGCCTCTGCATTTGGCCGCTTTTAGCTCTCAACCAATGAGCTGGCGACAGACCGCACCAGAACAGCCAATCCTGTGACCGCAGACAATTCTCCATATGCAGTGTATGGAGTCCCTTTAACACTGTTCATACGACGGAAGTCAATCAGTAAGCGGCCAACGTTTCCCATACAAAATTATATTGCCCTTTAAACGAATGGCCAATCAGAGAGGGGCCGACTTTCCCCCATAGTAAGTCAATGGCAGCCCTTTAACTCTGATCCGGCCAACGCTAGAAACCCCGGCTGTTTTGCAACTGGGCCGGGAACATGCATTTAAGTCTTTAGCCCTTTGAGTGCCAGAGGGGTACGCAACGCATTGCTTTGCAATGCATTGCGTACCCCTCTGGCACTCAAATGTTTAGAGAAGAGTTGTTCCTCTACTCTTTGTACAGTTTTATCAGTCTTTTGTGACACTATGTTTCTGCCTAATCCCATAAGAGATCAAGTTATCCTGGAAGAGTGGAAGACTCCAGACAAGCATCTTGCTCTCTCTAAGAGATTCTCAAAGCTGTATCCCTTATATAATGCAGCCTTGGCTCAGTGGGCTACCTCTCCTCAGGTTGATCCTTGTAACGGATACCCAAGTCCTTCGGCTGGACTCAGGCCGTCATTTCAGGATTCTCCCTCTAGAGGTCAGCTACAAGTAGGCAGCTCCACCGGTTATTCAGGCGGCATTTCTTCCTAGGATGGGGGACAACAAAAGTCCCTTGATACCATCCAGCAACAGAGAGACAGGAGCCAGTTCAAGTCCAAACTGTAACACACTTTATTGTACAAACTTCCAATCTTTTATACATGGTGAACCACATCAAGATACAATACTAGACAATGGACAGTGACAGATGGTGTAAACATAACACAAAGGGTCAGACATGATTACATTATTCATACAAAGGGACTGATGAGGGGTAAACACTGGGACAAAAGGCTGAGGGGCTCGAATACACATCTTTACGCAATGGCCAGGGGGTTGAAGCATCTTTGAATATTCCACTTCAACTCCTGGCCAATCAGAGGCCTGGACTCTGATGGCCAATCCTGGCCATGATCATCATGGTCATCTCAGCCAATCAGAACCTTTAGGCGGGCAAACAACTGACCAATCCGAAGGGCGCCTACTTTTCCCATGCAAAGTCAATGGAGTCCCTTTAACTCAGACTGGCCAATCAGGAAGCCGCCTACCCTCCCATGTTAAGTCTATGGGGCTTTTGAATAGTTTGTCCCACACAGCAGCCAGCCTGCGGACGGGTTATAGTCCGTGAATTCAGTCTTTTGGAGGAGCTGTTCTTCACGAAACCCCTACCCAGACTGCCAGACACTGATCTGCGGCCGCCACAGTGACCCTTAGGCGGAAGGCTGCCATAGTTTTCCCAATCTCTGCAAAGTAATGGCCTAGGGTCCGTTACATTTCCCCCCCCTTCGAGACCCAAGCCAGAGGCAGCTTGGATGAACCCTGGCTTGGGAAGTCCGACACATTCCCTCATGGAGGAGGGTAGCTCCTTGTCTGTGCTCAGGAGGAAAGTATTAGCCCCTGGTCCTGAGCTGAGCAATAAAACTTGAGTTCTTTGTCCTGGTCCAGGATAAAATGTTAGCCCCTTGTCCGGGCCAGGTAAAGGCTGGAGCCCCTTGTCTGGGCTAGGGAAAGTCTGGAGCCCCTTTCCCGGGCCAGGAAAAGCATTGGGCCCCTTGTCCGGGCCAGGGGAAAACATCAGCCCCTTGTCCGGGCCAGGAAACAGAAGGTACGACCCTTGTTCTGGACCATGTGTTGAACTGGGGCCTTTGGTCCTGGGCCCTGGAAACTGGTGCCTCTTGGTCGTGGCTGGCACAAAGCTGGGAGGCCTCTCACAGGCCATGCTCCAGACAGAGCTGAGGTCAGGCCCTTCTGGGTCTGGGGCCAGTGGTGTTGGATCCAGAGCCAATCTATGGGGTGGATCTTCTTGGGGTAAAGTGATCTCCCTTGCCATCGCTGTGCTGGGGAGAAGCTAAGGCTGAGGTTGGCAGCCCCTCTGCTTGCTCAAGGGATGCAGCGGAGGATCAGACTGTGGGGAGATAGGCACATTTTCCTCTTTTCCTTGGCCAAGTGCTCCATAAGGACAGGAGAGGAGGCCGCTTCCACTCTCCTGAGTTGGGGCAATAAGCAAAGGGCTGCTGGGAAAACAGGTGGCCCCACTTCCTGGGGCTGGATCAACATTTGGCCTGGTGGGGAACGCATTCCCACCCACCAGGCTTGGGTAGCAAGATACAGGGGACACCCCAACATCCCTGGTGAGGACTGTGGTCCCACTCACCAAGGCTGGGGACTGAGGCAAACGGGCAACAAGCGGTGGGCTGTGAATGAGGACTGTTGCCCCACTCATCACAGCATTATTTTCACAGGGCCTGGAGGCTCGCTCCCACCCACCGGGCCAGGGGTTAAAGGGGGACTGGAGAGTTCTCTCCCGCTCGCAGGTATGGGGTTCTCAGAGCAAAATGCAGGGTTGATGGTGAGACATGCCTTTTCCCTCACCAGTTCAGGATTACTAGGGGCCCTAGCAGCACTGCCTTGGGGTGGCCTGCTGGGCTCCTCTTCTGCTAGGCCATCCACTTCCAGGCCTCTTTTCGTTCGGAGGGTGAACACCTTTCCAATCCTCCTGGCAATTGTGTGCATGCACCGGGATAGCGCACTTCCCTCTTTCTCCAGGGCAACATCCTCAGGGAACGGACCGGGGCTGCTGGTGGGGACTGGTGTGTCGTCCACCGCAGCAGGGGTTTCCCAGGCCCTGGTGAGCTCTCTCCTACTCACCAGGCCAGGGGTCACAGGGGGGCTGGTGGGGAATGCATTCCCACCCACCAGTTCACAGTCCTTAGAGACAACACAATTGCCAGCGATACTGCTCTCCTGCAGTCCGCTGGGGTTCTCTTCTTCCATGGCCCCATCCGTGGGGCCATTTTCTGCCTCGAGGAAGACCGCAGTCCCATTCCTCAGGGCAGTCTCCATTGACAAGGGGTCGATGAGTTTTCTTCCACTCACCACCGTAGGGTTTTCCCAGGCCCTGGTGAGCTCGCTTCCACTCACCAGGCCAGGGTTTGCAGGGAAATAGGCAGAATTGCTGGTGAGGCATACCTCCTCCCTCACCAGTTCACAATCCATATTGCCACTGGGAAAGATCTCAGTCCCACTTCCCATGGCAAGGTCATTACTGGAGCTCCGGAGTTCTTGACAGTAGTGCTGCTCTACCGCCATCGTGAGTTGGGCCACTGTTTCTTCCGCCGGGTTGGGTCCTAGGCACGGCAGCAGTTTCTGCACCCTCCACAACACTGGATTGCAGGACTCCTTGACTGGATGTTCAACTGTGGAGACAGAGCCGCTATGGCAGGGCAGGTTGGGCAGCATGGACATCTCTTCCGATGGTGCAGGATACAGGTGGGCTGTCCGTGGTCCCTCTCCTGTACCATGCCTTTCTACCTTCCGGAACAGACTCTGGTATGCTCTCTCCAGATGCCACTCCTGCTCCGCAAGGTCACAAAGTTCCCCCTCCAGCTCTGGAGCATCATAGAGACCCAGCATCCCCTCACGGGCATCCCAGATATCCCAAAAACGGCCATCCTCCTTGCTGCCAAAGTTGTGGTCGTCCCACAAGAGCGCCCATTCTATTCCAGGGCCACCATATCCATAGCCATCCAGGACGCCATAGGGTGGTGCCGAGCTGTAGCCATGCTGCTCCGCTATCTGGCGAAAGGCTGTGTACCGGTCTTGTAGATACACCTCCTCTTCCACGTAGAAGGTCAGACTCCCTTCCCATTCCGGGAGCTGATTGTCTCCCAACAGTGACCAGCGCAGTGCCAGTAGATCCTCCGTCCGCCTCCAGTTGGGTGCACCATAGCCCTGTGGTTGTAGAGCTGCCATAGGTAACTGGCTGGATCCCCTCAGTAGAGTGAGAGAGAAGATCCCACGAACCGTTGCTGAAACCGGGGTCAAGCCAGCGGCTATTTTTCCCCCTGCTGGGCTGGTTTCAGTTCGATCCCACCGCTTGCCACCAATGTAATGGATACCCAAGTCCTTGGGTTGGACTCAGGCCGTCGTTTCAGGATTCTCCCTCCAGAGGTCAGCTACAAGTAGGCAGCTCCACCGGTTATTCAGGCAGCATTTCTTCCTAGGAGGGGAGACAACAAAAGTCCCTTGATACCATCCAACAACAGAGAGACAGGAGCCAGTTCAAGTCCAAACTGTAACACACTTTATTGTACAAACTTCCAATCTTTTATACATGGTGAACCACATCAAGATACAATACTAGACAATGGACAGTGACGGATGGTGTAAACATAACACAAAGGGCCAGACATGATTACATTATTCATACAAAGGGACTGATGAGGGGTAAACACTGGGACAAAAGGCTGAGGGGCTCGAATACACATCTTTACACAATGGCCAGGGGGTTGAAGCATCTTTGAATATTCTGCTTCAACCCCTGGCCAATAAGAAGCCTGGGATCCGATGGTCAATCCTGGCCAAGATCATCATGGCCATCTCAGCAATCAGAACCGGTAGGCGGGCAAACAACCGACCAATCCGAAGGGCGCCTACTTTTCCCATGCAAAGTCAATGGAGTCCCTTTAACTCAGACTGGCCAATCAGGAAGCCGCCTACCCTCCCATGTTAAGTCTATGGGGCTTTTGAATAGTTTGCCCCACACAGCAGCCAGCCTGCGGACGGGTTATAGTCCGTGAATTCAGTCTTTTGGAGGAGCTGTTCTTCACATAACCCCTAACCAGACTGCCAGACACTGATCCACGGCCGCCACAATGACCCTTAGGCGGAAGGCTGCCATAGTTTTCCGAATCGCTGCAAAGTAACGGCCTAGGGTCCGTTACAATCCTCCTATTTTCAGACTGTCTAAATCCACTGCTTTGCCCTTGGAGGATTTAATTGATAGGAAGCTTGAGGCTATCATGAAGTCTACCTTCATCTCCATAGGTGCCTTTTTGAGGCCTACTTTGGCTTCTGTATGGATTACAAGAGCCATTGTTGTGTGGACTGAACAGCTTACTGACGCTGTCCGTAAAGGTGTTCCTAAGGAGGACCTTTTGGCTATCTTGGCTAACATGTCTGAGGCTCAGAACTATGTGACTGATGCCCTCTTTGATGCTGTTTTGCTTGAGTCTAAGGCCTCTGCCTTTTCCGTGGCTGATAGATGCACTCTGTTGCTTAAGATTTGGTCTGGGGACAAGAGTACTTTGTTGCCTCAGGTTCCCAAATGCCATAATCTGGAAAGGAAGCAGCATTTTTTAGTCCCCGCCAAAGCAAAGCACAAAGGTCAAAGCCAGCTGGGTCTCAGGCCAACACCCCATGCTCCACCTCCAAGCCAAGGCAACAGCAAAGGTCCAAGCACTCCTCCACAAAACCCAAGGCCACCAAACCTTCTTAGGCATGATGCGCCAAACTTTAGTCCACACCTCTTTGTGGGTGGTCACCTGCAACATTTTTCAATCATTTGGGCAGGCTCTGTTGCAGATCAGTGGGTATTATAAGTGGTTTCAGGAGGTTACAGGATTCCCTTTGTATTCCTGCTTACCTTCAGATTCTTCCTATCTCAATCCCCTCTGGGGCAAGAAAAGCCCAGTCTTTTCAATGGACCAGTCCAGGCTCTTTTGGACAAGGGAGTCCTGGGTCCGGTGCCTTAGCTAGAGAGATGTTTAGGTTTTTATTCAAACTTCTTTGTAGTCCCCAAGAAGGATGGAGGCAATCATCCTATCCTGGACCTCATCTCTTTTTTGTCCATACTCTACAAAATGGAGTCTTTGCGCTCTGTCATCGCAGTGATGTGTCCAGGGGAATTTCTGGCCTCTGGATCTGCAGGATGCTTACATGCATATTCCGATTCATCCAGACAGTCAGAAGTACATCAGCATCGCTTGCACCCTGGGGCACTTCCAGTTCACTGCTCTCCCCTTTGGGCTCACTAACGATCCTCTTGTGTTTGTGCGGGTATTAGGTGCATTGATTGCCTTCCTGCACACCAAGGGGATTCAGGTGACTCAGTACATGGATAACCTTCTGCTAAAGGCTTCTTTCACTGATCTTCTGGACCATCAGGTCCAGGAATGTGCTCAGATCCTCCTCCAACATAGGTGGATTCTGAACATGGACAAGTCTGCTCCAGTTCCTTCTAGGGATCTGGTTTTCCTGGGTCTTCGGTTCGAAACCTGTCAGGACATGGTCTGTCTGACAGAGGACTCTGTTCAGCAGATCAAGACCAAGGTGTCCCGTGCTCTGGGGTGGACCTCAGCCCCGGTGCGCAAGTGCTCTTCCCTTGTGGGCAAGATTATATCTACCATGGAGGTGGTTGCGTACTCCATAGAGCACACCAGGGAGCTTCAGAGGTTCACTATCAGGGCTTGTCAGAGGAATCTGGAAATCTTGGATTCTCTGCTCTCTCTTCCTCAAGATGGGAGACAGGACCTCCTATGATACTTGAATTGCTCCAACCTACTGAAGGGGAGACCCTTTGTGATACCATACTGGACCCTGGTGATGATGGATACCAGCCTTTACAGCTGGGGTGCTGTCCTGGGTCACCTGGGGGTTCAGGGTTGATGGACTGCGGGGGAGGGTCTCCTGCCCATCAACATCCTGGAGCTGTGATTCTTCATGTTCTGGTGTACTGGTCCCCTCATCTGGGAGGCTGTTCAGTTCACATTCAGTCAGACAATGCCGCAGCTGTGGCTTATATCAACAAGCAAGGAGGCACAAGAAGTGCTTCTGCTTGTTTAGAGGTCAAGGCTATTTTGGCCTGGCAGAAGAATAAGTTTCTGCCATCTCCGCCGTGCACATTCCAGGAGCAGAGAACGTTCTGACTGACTTTCTCAGTTGCCAGAAGGTGGACCCTGGGGAGTGGGAGCTCCATCCGGAGGTCTTCGATCTGCTGGTTCAGAAATGTGGATATCCTTGGACAGACCTGATGGCTACCAGGGACAACAGGAAGATTTCTATGTTTTGCTCTCGCTGGGAGGATCCTCTGGCGTTTAAAGCGGATGCCTCACCCATTCCATGGAGCTTTCATCTAGCCTACATTTTTCCTCCTCTTCCCCTCATTCCCAGGGTGCTAAGGAAGATTCGGATGGACAGCTCATCTGTTATCCTGATTGCTCCTTATTGGACCAGGCAACCTTGGTTTCCAGAACTGTTGGAGTTGACTGCACAGAATCCATTTCCTCTGCCATGCAGAAAGGATCTCCTTCTCCAGGGTTACCTCTGGAGGGTGGATGCGGGCAGTCTGGCTTTGATGGCGTGGTTGTTGAAGCTTCCATCCTAAGGACCTTTTCTCCTGAGGTAGTCTCCACCATGATCCAAGCCAGGAAGCCTGTCTCTTCTAAGGCTTACCACAGGGTTTGATCTACCTTTGATTCTTGGTGTGTGTGGACAGGTATCTGTCCTCACAGGAATTTGATCGTCCGGCCATCTTGTCTTTTTTGCAAGAGGGTGTGAACAAAGGCCTTAGCCTTAGTTCCTTGAAGGTCCAAATCTTGGCTCTCTCTGTCATTTTCCAGAGACGCATTGCTATGCTGCCGAATGTCAAAGTCTTTTTTCAGGGTGTTGCTCATGCTTTCCCTGTCTACAAGGCCCCACTCCCCAGTGGGACCTCAATCTGTTTTTTGGTGTTTTGCAGCGGCCTCCCTTTCAGTCTTTGGCTACCATTCCTCTATGTCTTCTGATGTGGAAGTTGTCTTTTCTTTTGGCTGTAGTCTGCAGAGTTGCTGAATTGCAGGCCTTGTCCTGCAAACCACCTTTTCTTGTGTTTCACAAGGATAAGGTTGTTCTCTGTAAATCACAGGAATTTCTGCCTAAGGTGGTTTCTGAGCTCTACATCAATCAAGAGATTGTTGTGCCTTCATTTTGTCCTGACCCTAAATCTGACAAGGAGAGGGATCTCCACTTGTTGGATGTGGTGTGCTACCTTAAGTTCTATGTGCACCGTAAAACTGATGCCTAATTTGTCATCCCTGATGGTCCCAGGGATGATTTGGCTGTGTCCAAGGTGACTATTGCATACTGGATTGTCTACCATCTACAGGGCTTGCGAGCTCAGGAAGAAACCTGTTCCCTTTCGCATTACAACATACTCCACCAGGTCTGTTGGAGCCTCTTGGGCCTACAAGAATCAGGCCTCTACTGAACAGCTGTGCAGGGCGGCCTGTGAGTTATATGATCTTCCGTGCACACCTTTGCCAAACACTACCGTGTGGATGTTCTGGCTTGGGCTGAAGCCAGCTTTGGCAGAAAAGTCCTAGAGGCTGTTTTACCTGTCTAGGACTTTGCTTTACCATACCTTATAGCTCTATAACTGTTTGAGCCCTGGTGGCTCTTGTTCTTGTGTGCTGTGTTATGTTATCTAGTGTCCATTGATACTTAGTTTGGGCTGTTCCATGTCCTGAATTGTCTAAAAGAGATTTGGTATAATGGGGACAGGTGCTTGGTCCTTTCCTTCTTCTTCCCACCCATGGGAGCTCAATGTTGGTACATCCCCATGATACCTGTGAGTTATACTAGACAACAAAGAATATAGTATTTTAGTCTTACCAGATAAATCTTTTTCTCTTAGTCCATATAACTCACAGGTCTCCCACCCAGTGAAAGGGAACATGCTGGATTTCCTGTGGCTGGATGTGGTAGTCTTTTTGGGTTCATCTCTCACAAGAGTTTTCCCTTCTTCCATCTTGCTATCTTAGTTGATAGGATTATTTTCTCAAATCTATCTGGAGGGGAGTGGCTAAGGTAGCCTAATATGGAGGAGGGGAGGCTCCATCCTGCACTTCTTTCAGAATTGTTTCAGCCCACTAGGAGGAGCTGTCACCTTCTCCATGGTACCTTTGAGTTATATGGAGTAAGACAAAAATCCAATTTTTTTACATCTGTACATATTTGTCATAAGTGTGCTAAGAACATCTGGATATTTGTTTATCTTCTAACTAGTGTAAAATCACGTGTACATGGTCCAAGGTCCGGGTGATGTTAACCCTTTGAGTGTCAGAGGGGTACGCAACGCATTGCTTTGCAATGCGTTGCTTCCCCCTCTGGCAGTTAAAGGGTTAACTGGCTGGTCCTGCTCGCCGTCCTGCCACCGACAAAGTCCTGCACTGTAGAGACTGGCTGAAAGCACAGAATGCTCCCAGCATTCTGTGCGTTCGGGCAGTCTCTACTGCGCATGACGGCTTCTGACAAACATCCTAGAGAATTATTATATTGGATAGTTATTGTTATGGGTGGGGAAATTGGGGGTGGAGCTTAATTATGGCGAAGCACAGGGGCCCTTTCGTTGAGTTTGCAGGGGGGCCCCGCATTTTGTTTTATGCTTCTGAATGGGAATTCTCACGACCATAGAAAGCATAGCAGGAAATTGGCAGTATTTTGTGAGAATTTCATTGGCAGTAACTAACAGTTGGAAGTTTTAATGGATTTTCTATTCTTTGGAATTTCCACTAAAAAGAGAAAAACTTTGTTTTTCCCATGAAAAGAAAACAGATCTTAACACTCTACATAATATGTAACGATATTACTCTTGATAGTGCAGTTTTAAAATAGAAACATATAGGTCAAACAGACACAATAAATGAAAATAAACAAAATGGAAGTGGAAGGCTCTCCCATTTCATCTCCAAAATAAAGTCTAATATATTGTTGAATATTCTGTGTGTGTCTATTCTGAATAGTGCTCTGTATAATGTTTGTGTACTCTGAATAAAACACACTTACTCTTGATAGTGTAATGTTACAATAAAATGAATAAACAACAAAGGATTTGCTTTAAATTATAATAAACATCACTCAACAACAAAAACTACATTTAATATTGAAAGGATACATTTAATATGGTGGATGGAGGTAAATATACAGTATAATAATGAACAGGAAGGTATGTTAGGCAAATGATATGCAACTAGTTTAAAAGCCCGTGTACACGAACCAAGGTCTGGGTGATGTTAACCCTTTAAGTGGCAGAGAGGTACGCAATGCATTGCAAAGCAATGTGTCGCATACCCCCTCTGGCACTCAAAGGGTTAAGTGGCCAAGCAAGCTGACCTGTCCTGCTCTTACTACTACCCTTTTCTTCCTCCCTTCCCATTAAATTTCCCAAGATCCCTAGGGGTGATTTAGGGAGATTGGATAGCATTGGTTCTGTAGTGCTCACTTCCTCCTCCTCCTCAGACTCAGTGGACACATAACGGTCCTTCTAATTCCTCATTTTATTATTTTATACTTTCCCTTAGTGATAGCATTCACTATGAGACTCTCTTATCTCAGCTGATAACAGATGAGAGTTGGTATTATGTTAGCCGTAGATATACAGGAGGCAAATATAGTTTTTGATACCTTTTATTGGCTAACAAAGCAGATTTAGAATGCAAGCTTTCAAGACCTTAGGGGCTAGATTTAAAGGCTCACATTAAACCAGCCGCTAAGTGAAAAAGGCACATCGCTCGCAAATAATACATGAGTTACAGCAGATTCAATAGGTACTGACTACAAGAATAGCTATCGATCGTAGGCACAGCCAAAACACGTAACACAAAACCCGTTGTCGCTCATGTTAATGCACAACGTGCGGCCAAATCACATGATAACATAGCTCAAAGCAACATGTAACATAACGGCTGCCATTGGCTAGCAACCCTGATTGATGCAACAACAAATTCAAACACACAGCCAATCCCAAAGCCCCAAAGTATCCAAAAACTTCAAATACACCTATATATACCCAAAAATAACCAGCACACACTGTCTGTTATTGAGTTCTTGAGAGCTAGATATCAGGACCCAGGAGCGGAGGATAGTGATCAGAGAGAGGGAGACAGGAGCGTACATTGGAGGTAGAGGAGTTTTTGAGTTTGGAGAGCATTGCACATAATTCGACACATATCACACCTTTGCACATATTACATACACCCATACAAACACAAAAACATACACATACATACACATAGTCCTTTTTTTTCATAACACCTTACACATTTTAAATTTATTTTTACAGTGTGAATCTGTGAGTGAAAGTGTGTGACAGAGAGTGAGTGGATCGATTGTGTCTGTGAGGGCCTGTGGGAGTGCCTGGGTGTGAGTGGGTGAGTGATGGCCAGGAGAGGAGGTAAGGAGAGAGGGATGGGGAGAGTAGTGGAGGAGGAGGAAGGTCAGGAGGGTATCCCTGAGCAGAGCAGGGGTGGGAGGGGGAGATCCGCAAGGTGGAGGGGGACCCGGTCCACAAGAGCAGGCACACGGAGGACAGGGTCAGAACCTGCAGTGGGACGAGGGGTAGTTGCTGGGGAGCACCCCACACAGTCAGGGTCAGAGCAGGCAGGACACTCCGGCTCAGAATCCTCCCATGCTGGAGCTGATGTGGGCAGGATCAGGGATCCGAGATATACTGAGGAGGAGAACACGGCTCTCGTGGAAGCTGTCCTGGAGAGACAGAGTGTTCTCCACCTGACGGCGAAGGACCCTGGCCTGTCAGCGAGGAGGAAGGCAGCCTGGAACCAGATCTGCAGCCGGGTGAACACGGAGGCTACATGCAGGCGGGACGTGGAGTCCGTGAAGAAGAGATGGGGTGACTGCCGGAGGGTGGTCAAGAACAAGATGTCTGACATGGCCAAGCAAGCCCGAGGCACCAGAGGTGGCCCACCTGTCCCCATCACCTTCTGCGGGTGGGAGGAGATGGTACGGCAGACCATGTCCCCGACCGTGATTGAGGGGGTCATTGGAGGAGCTGACACTGGGGATGAGAGGAGCCTCCACACTACCGGTAAGTGCAACACTACATAACCACACTGTAACGGATCCTACCCGTTACTTGAGCCCTTGTCTGGCCCTAGAACTATTTATCCAAAGACGGTGGACATTTTGCCCTGGTTGTGCACTAAAAAAGACTTTTGATAGACTTTATGGGAATGGGGCTTATGTACTGTAATACACAAAACTGCTCTGCATTAGACTGCTGGCTGGCTTCCAAGGGAAGGGGCAGTGAGGGGTTGATTCTTTGAATGTGTATTGCAGTCCTTCAAGCCATTGTATTGTGTATTGTAAGATGTATTGAGAACACCTGCTGTGTGTTAATCCATTCACTCCCCTCAGTCTGTGAGTCACCTATTGTATAACCTGAAACTCTGTTGTTAGTCCTTTGTATTATATGTTGTGAGTTGATTACCCCTGTGAATGCTCCCATTATGTCAGCCCTTACCATTTGCTGCTGGTTCCTTGTCTTATGTTTGGATTGTATTATCTCTGCCCCATAACCTATTATATCTGGTTGGCCAATGTACTTCAATGTAGTTGATCTGTATAAATATGTGTGGTTTTGTACAATAAAGTCAGTCTTATTCTGAGTGAACAAGGAGTTCTGGAATCTTGTATTGCTTATGGTCTAAAGTGTCCACTCTGATACCCATCTGCGACAAGTATCCTGAATCGTCGACCACCTGCTGCCAGCTTCCTGCAACCCAACTTTGTATGCTGTCAGGCGGTGTTGTGGACTCCATCTTCTCATCCTTGTGTTCCTGCAACATCTTCCAGTGATCCTTTGACTGGAAGTAGAGGCCGCACTCTCTACTGCCAGTGTTTCCCTGCTTCTAGCGATCCTGTGACTGTTTCAGTGACTGTCCATACTTCAACCGGTGCATCTGATGGCGCTTATCTGGCGTCGAGAGGGAGGGACCCGGGAATGACGGCGGAAGGCGGCGCGGTCCCTTCCTAGCTTCCATTACTCACACACTACATCAACCAACACCAGCTGCACACCCAGTCACACCTCAATACATGCCCATCATTCATCCATACAACTGCACCAACACAGCACCCTGAGGGTTAAAAACAGGACACAACACCAGGACAAATGTCAAGGTCCAACTTGGGACAAACCTGTCAAAGTCCTAGTTCAACCCTCCTGTTACTGTGCTCATCACACACAATACACAAACAGTGCTGTTCAAAATGTCGTCTGTTAAATATCATCACTGTTCACACACAATGTCACCCAAGTCCCCATAGGGAAGTCAACACCTAACCCCTTGAGTGCTAGAGGGATCATCAATGCATCGATCAACAATGCTTTGGCAACCCCTCTGGGACTCAAAGGGTTAACCAGACAACAAACAATTCAATAGGCCAACAATCACATGCTTCACAGGGGACATTCACTAAGTGGAGACAAAGTAACCCTCACACACCCTCACTTCACCAATACCAGTGTTAGTCTATGGAGAATATGCAAAAACAAGAATCAAGTTGATAGGGTCCCATTGTACAGTCTCCATGGAAAACACTGGAAATGGGGAAAGAAGATCACTGGAGAAGTCACCATCATGTTCACTTCATCAGTTCAACATCACCGCTTACTGAATCACAAAAAGGGTGGATCAGGTCACACATCACAGTGTCCCAGAGAATAACTGGTTGTATGAGCAACGCACAGGCCACAAACAATTCCACAGAATTAAAGGTGGATGAAGTAGGCATTGGTGTTGTGCTGCAATCATTTACTCTAACTTGAAATGACATATCCCACATCTGATTTCCACATGGATCCACAGGGGTGCTGATGCCATGGATGGATGGTACACCAGCCACTGTTTGCAGGATAAACATGGGAACCAAATATCAACCATTGTACCTTGGTCACCAAAAGGCCATGAATGATGGATATCTCGGATTGAGTATGGTTGCCTCACACAGAAGGATGGATGAGTTCATACACAGAGAAAAACAGGCCTCAATCAAAGATATAAACAGCAAGAAAGAACAAAGAGGACACAACTAATAGGCACTCCTCTCCTCAAAAGTAAACAAATCAAATATACCAATAAAAATAATTACTCAGTGCCAATACATAAATAAACTTTTAACTTTATGTATTGGCACTAATTATTTTTATTGGTATGTTTGATTTGTTTACTTTTGAGGAGAAGAGTGCCTATTAGTTGTGTCCTCTTTGTTCTTTCTTGCTGTTTATTTTCTTTAACTGTGTAGGATACTGTGGCACCCCATGTATGATATACATGCTTTTCTCCCTATGTTTATTTTTGTGAGTGCCCAACCTTCTTTATCATTTTTTGTTCTGAATATTGGAGGGTATTTTACTCCCTCTTTCTTGTTGGTTGTGAGGCACCTGAGATAATATTTCTATAGATGCGTTTGCCCTTTTGGGGTGGAGCAGTATAGTGGGGACGGGTCTAGCTCCGCCCTCAACAAGTTTTTTTATATCCAGTGTTTGATCTGCTGATTTATAGGACAATATAAATATGGCTTTTTGCTTAGATGAGAAGTGGGATTCTTATATCCTATTGGCTTTTGGATCTGATAGTGTTGAAAGTTCGGCATCTAAGAAAGATTTGTTTGCTAAATTCAATGATCATAAGAGGAATCTTACTAGACAATTAAAATTAAAATGGGATATTTCCAGTCTAGAAGCCTATATTAAGGCTAATGTTGTACCTAGAGGGTTACGCATCAGGTTATTGCCAAGTAAAATTTTACAGTCTGACGAATTTTTGAAGAAATGGTATGGGATACTGACTGATTGTTCCCTGAAGTTGATTTCACTATTCATTGAGGAAGAGAAAATTAAATTGGAGAATGTGAAATTAGACATTGAAAAAACAGTATCAGAATTAAGATTGTATAGAGAACATGTAGATTTTGATAATATAAATGAGAATGTAAAGGATGAAATTGAGAAATTGCAGAGAGAAATTATGGTTAGGAAAAAGAAAAAATATTTTTGTGACACACAGGATTTTGCCAATAATAAGATCTATACAATTTTTAGGGTTCAGGAAGAATAAGGCGAGGAGGTACATCTGGATCTGATTCCAGTAGTCAGGAATCAAGTTCAGATGATGAGGTTAATAGAAGAATAACAAGACGGATGGCCCAACAAAATCAAGTCTTTAATGCCTCTAATTTTTTAGATGGAACACAGGAGGGAGAAGGCGAACAAGGAGGGGGAAACGGAAAAGGAAGAGGGAGAGGGAAAGACAAAAAGAAAATGTAGGATTGAAAGTGGGGGAGATGAATGTGGATGCAAGTAAAATGATTGTTAATCTTACGGATTTTAAACTAACGGATGCTCATGTTTCCCTACTCACTAAGGGCTTGTCATTTTCACCTATGAAGGATAATGACAAGTTTGATTGTGTGAAAGATGTGCATCTTTTTTCACGTAAGGTTATGTTAAGGTATCTACATCATCGTCCCCTGCATGATAAAGATGTGGCTACTGACTTACAAGTTATCAGTGATTTGGAGGGATTCTTACTTGAAAATGAAGGGAGTAAGTTTCAACGTAGTCAGGATGGTCAGTTTGGAGAGACTTTCTATACTAATTTAAGACCAAAATCCCAATGTATGCCTCCCCTGAGTTTAAATTCCCATCTCAGTGTTTTTACTGAATTGGTAGAGAAAGATATGATGGAGTTATTGCAGTTTGGAGATCTAGAGGATAATTTAACCAGAGATGAGAGATGTGCCTTAGAGGATTTCAAAAAACATAGAGAGATAATAATAAAACCATCTGATAAAGGTGGAAATGCTGTATTAATGTCAGAAACTCAATACATTAAGGAGATAAAAAGACAACTTAGTGATAAAGATTGTTATAAATGGCTAATGAATGATCCTACTTTGGTCATACAAAGGGAGATACTTTTGAAGTTAAATTATGCTCTGGAAGAAAAATTGATAACTGATAAAGAGTTTAAATATATGTATGTGGAATATCCTAAGGTTCCTATTATTTATATTTTACCTAAAGTGCACAAGTGTTTGAAGTCGCCTCCTGGTAGACCGGTGGTCTTGGGTATTGAAGGTTTACTGAGAATATATGTAGGTTTATTGATTGCAAATTGAAATCATTTGTCCCTACATTACCTTCATTTGTCCAGGATACAGGGGATGTATTGCGTCGCTTGGTTGGGGTGGAGGTCTGCAGCGACTCCCTCCTGGTTACTTTGGATGTGTAGTTGCTGTACACCTCCATTCCCAATGATTGTGGCATTCGGGCTTGTATATGATTTTTGGACATGAAGGGGGTTGATTTTGCCCATCAAAATGAGTTTGTGTTGGACTTGTTACAATTTATATTGATGAATAATTATTTTCTTTTTGATGGGGTTTTTTATCAACAATGCAGAGGAGTTGCAATGGGGGCCACGTGTGCCCCGACCTACGCTTGTCTGCACGTGGGCTGGTGGGAGCAGCATGAGGTGTATGGTGATCGTGGGTTTGAGGCACACGTGGCCCTATGGATTCATTATATAGATGATGTCTTTATGATATGGAATGGGTCATCCAAAGATTTGGATGAGTTTGTTGAGAGATTAAATCAGAACTCCCTCAATATCAGACTAACTAAGCATGTTAGCTGTGAGGAGGTGGAATTCTTGGACTTGTGAATTTTTAAGGAAGATAAAGTTATTAAAACTAAAACTTTTCAAAAAAAGACTGCATGTAATACTTTATTACATTATGAGAGTCATTATTTGAGATCCCAAAAGCAAGGGATACCCTGGGGACAGTTTTTACGGTTGAGATGTAATTGTTCAAATATTGAAGACTTCCGGTCCAGTATTTAAGAGATTTGAATTGATACTATGTATATGTGTTTTGAGAAAGCCCACAAGACGGGCGAAACGCGTTGACTTCTTGTGACCCCGATAACCATGTGCACAGCATGATTAACTTACTGGTGGAGTGGCACAGAAGATGTAATCTGAAGCTGTATTTTATTCAGCATGTTTGCACATGGAGGATTGTTAAGAGAACACAGGATTCTTTGTAACAAGTGAGAAGGATTACTGGCTAAGTAACCACTGAAGCGACCGCACTTCTATATGTGAACTGCTAATATCCAGTTTGTACTATGAAGATATAGTGGCATTATGCGGAAGCAGTGAAAGAGCTCCGCTTAGCTGCATGAAGTATGTGAACTGCTAATCTCCAGTTTGTACTATGAAGATATAGCGGCGTTATGCGGAAGCAGTGAGAGATCTCCGCTTAGCTGCATGAAGTATGTGAGTACGTGAGATGTGATTCAGAATTGCTGGTCTAAGTGTGGTGAAGGGCTATAGCCATGGATCCAGAATTCTTGTGCTCTCTTTGAGATAATTGACTTTTGCTATTCAGCTTCTTGTTACTCCGGATGAGAAGGATATATTCTCATTTCTTTCTCTTTTTATCTTTTTTCAATTGTATCATCTGGTTGCTGATTGATTGATATAGATGCCGGCATCTAGTTATTTGGTTTTTTGTTTTTATACTGCGGGTTGGGGTGTGGGGATTCTTGGTGGGGGTGTGTGGGGGGGGGATTTTGTTTCCACTGTCTTGCTTTAACCCCTTGAGTGCATCGCATTAAAAGTTTATTTATGTATTGGCACTGAGTAATTATTTTTATTGGCATATTTGATTTGTTTACTTTTGAGGAGAGGAGTGCCTATTAGTTGTGTCCTCTTTGTTGTTTCTTGCTGTTTATTTTCTTTAACTGTGTAGGATACTGTGGCACCCCATGTATGATATACATGGTTTTCTCCCTATGTTTATTTTTATGAGTGCCCAACCTTCTTTATCTTTTTTTGTTCTCAGTCAAAGATATCCCTCACTACTGGATTGATTGTTGCCCTTAGTATTCAACTGGAACATACAACACGGACAGGATCTTGTCAAATTCATTAATCTGTGATTGGCAGGGTGGTATCCCATGCATCACAATGTAATGCATAGGATATCATCATGACAACCAGAGAGTTACCTGTCAAGTAATCCAAAATTGTGCATTGTACAGGATCAAATAAGAAGATTGGGTTGAATAACACTTGAATCCCACTGCAGATCTATTCACAAGAGATATGGACACTAACAAAAACGGTCAGATATGTACCTTTCAAATGTTTCTAAATATGTCCCAACACGATGTAAACACAGAGATCAGTTCACTGGATGTGATTGCCTTACTGGCCAGATATGTGCACCCATCAAAAATTAACCTACATTGCTACCATCCAAATACACATACATAGTATATCACACTCTACGTAGATGGGATATACAAGGTATGTTCATATCCATCATATCAATACAATGTATTTTTGGATTTGTGCACATATATAGCCAGTAAGGCAATCACACATACTGAACTGCTCTCTGGCTTCACATCTTGGAAGGATATTTTTGTATCCATATGAAGGGTACATATCCACATACATATATGACCATTTCTACT
This sequence comes from Rhinophrynus dorsalis, assembly GCA_037306005.1. NCBI lineage: Eukaryota > Metazoa > Chordata > Amphibia > Anura > Rhinophrynidae > Rhinophrynus > Rhinophrynus dorsalis. The sequence continues at coordinate 85,159,151 of CM074727.1, read as the reverse complement.
TGTGTGTGACTGTAATGGGATAGTAATGGGTAATGTCATCATGATGTAATATCATTGGCATCGTAAAAAGATGTGCCTCGATGTAAGTCCTATACCTCCAACCCTCATGGTTATACAGATATTGCTTTATGTGACAGGTGGAGATATCTGTCATTTGACCACACGGAGGCTCTTCAGCAGAGCCAAATTTGCAACATTTTGAGATAAATACCTCTTTGGAATGGTCCACAGAGTGTGCTTGCAAACCATGCACACTCCTCTGTACACCATTCCAATTAAGTATTGTTCTTTAAATGGGGCAATTTTGGCTCTGCTGAAGAGCCTTCGTGTGGACAAATGACTGAAATCTCTATCTGTCACATAGAGCAATATCTGAATAACCATGAGGGTAGGAGGGATAGGACTAACAGCAAACAACATCTGTTTTCACAATGTCTACAATATGACATCAAGGTGGACTTAACCTTTGCTATCCCCCTGGAGGGATAGCCATCCCTAAAAGTTGTAAAGACAAATAAATGTTGTAGGATTCACCCCCCGAGTTAAACAATGGTATTCCCACTGCTGAAAGGTGTGTTAATTCAAAAGGCATCACAGCACAGATATGGATATGTCAGGGGCAATATCCCAGTGGCCTGAAATTGTACAGTGGTGCTGTTACTACGCTATCATATGGACAGCTCTGGTACAGGGACCAGAAATCTACATGGGAGTGTGTTGCAACAGCCCCACTGTACTATTTTGGGCCACTGTGATATTGCACCTCAAAATGAAACCTTTACCCGTAATAACTCAAACAACACCTTTCAGCAGTGGGAGTACCCTTGTTTACCCAGGGGGATTAACCCAAACACATATATTTTTCTTCACCAGATATCAAAGTATAACTGTCTCCCCAAACCTATGACTAAGTTCACTAATCACAACATCTCATTTCTCCACACAGCTTATGGCCCTCAAGCCCAGCGGGAGCCCGTGGAGGAGGCTACGTCACCCTCCAGTGAGGAGTACACAGAGGAGGGGACCAGCCGATGGTCACCATAACCACCATCCCCATCTCCTCCAACACAGGCTGCACCACCACCTTCTGCACCACCTTAGGCTGCACCCCTCTAAGCTGCACCACCACAGGCTGCACCCCTCCAAGCTGCACCTCCCCAGTACAGTGGCTGGATGCAACAGTAGGAGAGGTGGATGTATCCAGCCACCTCCATCAGCTACTACCCTCCAGCAGCAGCACTACCACCGCCAGGGAGGCAATGGCTGCCAGGGACAGTGGCCACCACCCAATATGGGCCATATGCCTCGCAGATCAATCCACCCTCCTGGATGGCTCCACAGCATGCCCCAAGGTATGATCCCAAGTAGGGTCCAAGCACCTATCAGTGGCCACCATATGACCCTTGGCCACTGGACTACCCACACCTGGGCCTGATTGGTGAGCCCCAACGCCCTCTACCCAGGGACATATTCACACCTCCACCAGCACACACATCATTGGGCAGCTCAGAGTCACTTGATGTGGTGGGCATATGCCCATCAGCTGCACCAGCCACTCCAACAGCTTTCACAGCAGCCACATCACCTCCAGCAGCAGCAGAGGAAACAGCACCTCCAGCAGCAGCAGAGAAAACAGCATCTCCAGCAGCAGAGGAAACAGCACCCTCAGCAGCAGAGGAAACAGCAGCACCAGGGTCACTGGGCACATCCACCTCCAGCACTGCACACCTCACAGGGATGGAGGCGGAGTGTATGGCCCTTCAGAGGAAACTACTCCGTAGTACAGATAGCAACATCACCAAGAGCAGGAGGCAATCCAGGAGGAACATAGCCTGATTGGAGACCAGAATACAAGCCCTGGAGTCAGAGGTGGCCAGGGGGAACACACAACTCCACCAGCTCAAGACTGGTATCATGGACATGTTGAGACAGGTACTTGTGGAGTTGAGGGAGATCAACTGCAGGGAGAACCTGAGGATGGAGAGGGAGAACTTGTGTTCCACGGAGGGGTCTACTGCAACCACCACCCCCTCCAGTGTTACCCCTGAAGCCACACCTAGGGGGCTATCACGGTCCACGCGATTCCCTGTCAATCTCTGTGATGATACCTGTGCATTCGAGGAGGCTGATTGGCCCGCCCAAGATGTTCCTTTATATGCTGGGTCTATGGCACCTGTCAGATGCCCTTTCGTGGTGTTCGTGATCCTGCGCATTTGTTGCTGTGTTCCTGCATTTCTGTGTACCGACTCGGCTCGTCTGACAATTCTGCTGTTCCTGTTCGTGACTGACCCGGTTCCGGCTGACGTTCCTGCTCCGTGATTGACCTGGCTCTGGCTGATGTTCCTGCTCCGTGATTGACCCAGCTCTGGCTGACGTTCCTGCTCGTGATTGACCCAGCTCTGGCTGACGTTCCTGCTCCGTGAAATGACCCGGTTCTGGCTGTTGTTCCTGCTTCGTGATTGACCCGGTTCCGGCTGACGTTCCTGCTCCGTGATTGTTTCCTGTGTTCCCGTGAGATCTCAGTCGCCTACCAGCGACATTCTGAACTGTGCTGATAGTATCGCTCTGACTAATCACTACTCTGCTAGCTGAGCTGTTGCCTCCATTACCGAGCCAGTCTGCATAGCCTTGCTGAGCTGTTGCCTCCGTTACCGAACCTGTAAGATACCCTTGCTGTGCTGGTTGCCTCCGATATTGAGCCTGTATCTGTCCACTTGCCAAGCCTGTTGTGTTCCATCCGAGCCATTTAACACTTACTGAGCCTGTGCCTTATTGACCGAGCCTATCCGTTTAACACTAGCAGAGCAGTTTCCATGCCAGTGCTCGTTCAGTTCTGTTGTTGCACCGCCTGGTGCTAGTGGGCATTCTGTTAGCTCTTGCAGTGTGTTGCTCCGTGACGGCACCGGAAGGGTGTCTTGGCTCTGGTCTCCAAGAGCTCACTGTGTTATGCTACCTATTGCACTACCAGTGCGTTGGTTCTCAGATCGCTTGTGCAGTGTTTCTCTGTTGTGGCACCCAAGGGGTGTTCTTGGCTCTGGTCCCGTTGGCACACGCAGGGTTTCTTCCATTGAGAGAACTAAGGGCGTTCCAGGTTCTGGTCCCATTAGCTCCAGCAGTGGCTTTCCTCCGTTATATCACCCTAAGGGGGTATTGGCTCAGCTCTGGTCAGTCTTTGCTGTATCATTGGGCATCCTATTGTACAGCTATCCGAGAGTGATTCAGTTCAGTCGCCTACTGCACCTTCCTTTGCACTATCTAAGAGACTGATTATACGTGCTGGGCATTGGCTAATTACCATCACAGAGACTGATCAGTTGCTCTAAGTATTAACCCTTTTTCCTACATTTATTCTGATCATTACTGTTTGCTCCTTCATATTTGGGCCTGTATTTCTGTCATTACCTGTTTATACCTGTCCTGGCCCCCAGGGGCGCTGTTCTTTAATTTTATTTTAATAAAACTGTGGTTTTGCTTTTAACTTTTGTCTGAGTGTCAGAAGACCGTAACAGGGGCAGAGGGTGACCAAGCAATCAACAAGGGCATCCACCTCTGGCACCCAGTCTAAGGCCCCCGCCCCCGAAAAAAGAAAAAATGAAAGGCCCAACCTCTTAACTGCCCCCTCAATAAAGAAACTTTTTTTTTGGGATTCCTGTCTGATCTGCTGTGTCTTCAGTTATGGACTGGGTGGCAGGGTTGTCTCCAATGCATGGCCATACAATGCAGTGAACACAACCTCTGCCTGGGTGAAATGTTTGTGAGATGCTACAACATGGGTTCACACACACACACACACACACACACACATACACCGTTGTCCAAATTCACCTGGCACCCCATCCCTGTTGTCATGTAACACAACAGTGTTACATGGCCATGTTGTGTGTTTGTTAGAATTGTTCTGAACATACCCCTCATCATAACAACTGGTGCAACACTTAACATTCGTCTGCATCAATTGTTGTGTTTGAAGGGGAAACCAAACAAACAGCTATGTGACTTAGCAGGGAAATAACAAGCAGGACAGATGGAACATGCTTCACTTTTGACTTTGGATCAAACTCCCATTGTGCAGCTGACTTACTGGTGAGCACAATGTACACCCTAGGATCCCAGTGTGTGTGCTACACATTGGGATCCTAGGGGGAGCATTGTGTTCTCAAGTAAGTCAGTTGCACGATAGGTGTTTGAATCACAACCTAACTTACTAGATAACCCAATGATTTGCCTAAGATGTCAATGTGTAGCAAACACATTAGAAACTTAGGCTGGGCATTGGGTTATGTACTCAGTTGCGTTGTTGTTTAACTAAGGTTGTAACACACGTCACCAGTGATAACACTTGGTCTTGTTGTTTTTTTTATATAGCCCATGTACTGAGATATGTCAACCTACAGCAATCTCAGGACATTGATTATATTGAGCAAGACACAAACCGTGGACGTGACATTACTGTGGAAGTAACGATGTCCCCTGTATCACCACAACACCCATTAGTGCATCTCTGCCATCATCCCATTGCATGAATACATCACAATGTTCACTCATGGTCAAACAACCAGTGGACTCCTGTGATGTGGGTCATGCCTTCCTATGTATGAGGGATACTCTAGACCTGAGTATGGTTCATAATTGAGAGATGTCAAATCCAACATTTATTCATACATACAGACACATACTGAATAGTGATGGTACTCTTTTATTGTGTCTCAAACTACAGTAACACATACATGTGTTTTCTGGGTATATAGCCAATATGCATGAACACTTGTATGAGCACACAGACGGTACATCTGAACCAAATAGGGATACGCTAGTAACACTGGGGAACTGCTCATGTGTTGTCCACATGGTTTGTCTACTCTGTGATGAGCAGTCTTACTGTACAGGGTGGTAGTACACACATGAATGCGTGTCTATATGTGAATGTTCCAGTAGAGGTTGCTGTGAACATCAGGTCACACATTGCATCACCAACACAATCACTTGAAACACCAAGGGGTGAGCTTCATGGAAGTGTTGTCCAGACTTCAGTCCAGTCACATGGAAACTCCTCTGTTCAAGGATGGATCGTGTTATGGATGCCTGTGGGACAAGAGGACAGGATTTGGAACATCACCCTCAAAATGTTCATTATGCAACAGCTACAACATCATGATCCTCTTCATCTTTCTCCTGACATGGGGCTACATGAACCATTGCTGTGGAATGTGTTGTGTACTAGTCTATGAACCATCATGGGTGATAACTAAGGGGATGTTAACCATCTTTAGGGATATATGCTCCTTACATGGTTACACACATCAACAGACATGTCCTGATAGCTTCCTGACAACAATATATTTGGTCTGCCACTGTCAGAGACAGTCCAAATATGTTTGGATCATGGTGCTATAAGGACATATTTGTTGATGTGTTTATTTCTGTCTGGGGCACATATCACTGCACAAACACACATGTCAGTATGGTGTCCCTGGAGACGTGATCCACATGTAATGAGCTCTATGTTGTGTAACACAGTACCACTGTAGATCCATCCCTCTGCTGCTCTTTTTAGCTCTGGCAAACTACAGGTCCCATGTTCACTCATATGTCCCCTTAACCCCTGATGTGATAGAGTGTTATCCGATGCATTGCCTTGGATGAGACTCTATCACTACAGGGGTACCACCGTTGCTATGGATGTGATCCTAGAAAAACCACTTTAGTTGGTGTCTGGGGAGCTGTGGAATATGTTGCACAAGATCAAAGTGTTGTACCTTGGTTTCCAGGGGAACATGCATGATATCCTTGGGGTGGCAGTATCAACATGGACAACAGGGTGTCAGATGTAATCGAAATCTCTAGGCCCAATCTGACTGGTCCATGGAATGGTTGATGGTGGTGGTCCATACTGCATCCAGTGTCAGGGCTGTGTCAATGATCCTGTGGGGTGAAACAGAAGATGTGTGTTGTGGTGGGTGTGCATGCATGGATTGTGAGCATACATGTATTATACTCACAGCTGAAGTGACCCCTGATCAATCTGTCCCTTGTCTGCATCCTTGTTAGGGTTTCCTCACCCTGGACAATGTCCAGTGGGTCATCAGGTCTGGGTGGGGGCTGTACATCATCGATGAGTCTGGTGGCGACCGCAATATTATGGAAGATGGCACATGCCATGACAATGTCACAGACCTTGCCAGGTGCATACTGCAATGCTCCCCCCAAGTGGTCCAGACATCGGAATCGGGACTTGAGGAGGCCGAAGGTACACTCAACGGCATTGCGAGTTCTGGCATGAGCCTGGTTATATCTTTCCTGGGCATCGGTTTGGGGATTGGGGAGTGTGTATGTGGTGTGATTTGGTATTGTTAACTCACCCAGAAGCCATCCACCTGTATAGGTCTCATTTTCAAAATCTCTGTGCACAGATGAGTTTTTGAGTATATGGGAGTCATGACAGCTTCCGGGATATTTTGCACAGACATTCATGATGGCCAAGTTGCTGTCACACACCATCTGCACATTCATGGAGTGGAAGTTTTTTTGGCTGATGAACACATGTCCCCGACGTGCTGGTGCTTTGATTCTTAAATGGGTGCAATCTATTGCACCCATGATCCTGGGCATGCCTCCCCTTTCGTAGAAGCCCTGCTTGAGATGTGTCCACTCCATGTTGGTGGTGGGTAAGTGTATGTACCTACTAACCTTGCCTTTGAGGGCTGGCAAGACCTGGGCCAGCACCCTGGAGAATGTGGCCTGGGACATGCCAGATGCGTAACCCTCTGTCGACTGGAAGGCACCACTTGCAATGAAGTGTCTGGCACACAGGAGTTTTTGCAGGCCAGTTAGGGCATGGTTGTGGGTGCATACGGGATCCACCTGATCCTTGATGACCTCATACAGGGCAATGATGCTGTACGGCCTCAACCTGTAGCGATCAATGACGTCATCGGTCATTCCAAAGAGAGTGACCCTTGGGTGGTATACCCTGGTTCTTGGTGGTCGTCTATGCATCCTGGGCTGCTCCAGGGGTCCCTGTGGCAGCTGGGGAGCATCCTGTTGCTGCAGCTGTGCATCTTCAGGCAGGTGTACTCCAGGTGGGGATGGGCTCCTGTGTGGCTCATGAGCCGGAGCCTCCTTACTTTCAACAGGTGAAGGTTGTTGATCAGGTGTGCCTGGTGGTTGCTGGTGTTCCCTAGCTCTCTCCATTGCATGCCTTCTCCGCAGTCTTTGCAACAATATGTAACCCAACATACTGATTGCGCTCTCTCTCTCACTCTCTATCTATCTCTCTCTCGCTATCTCTATCTCTCTCTCTATCTCTCCTGAGTGGAAAACAAGCCACAAGTTACATGGTTACATAGTAATTTTGGTTGAAAAAAGACTTGTGTCCATCCAGTTCAACCCTTTTCCTATTCCTGTTTACCATCGCTGACCCAAAAGAAGGCATCTGACTCCAAATGGCAATCAGACTTCTCCCTGGATCAACAAGCCCTAACTAAATGTTAATCCCAATACTAACGTACATAGCCCTCTATATTATGCTCTTTTAAATAAGTATCCAGGCCCCTTTTAAAGGCATCTAATGTATTTGATAGCACCACCTCCTCGGGAAGTGCATTCCATACCTTTATTGTCCTTACTGTAAAGAAACCCTTCCGCTGTTGTAGATTAAATCTCCTTTCCTCAAGTCTAAGCGGGTGGCCCCTTGTCCTGTGTACTGTTCTGTTAATGAACAGGTCTTTTGAAAGCCCTTTATATGGGCCTTGAACATATTTATATAGTGTTATCATATCCCCTCTAAGACGCAGTTTCTCTAGTGTGTACAAGTTTAACTTTTCTAGCCTCTCTTCATAACTAAAACTTTCCATTCCCCTCACTAGTTTTGTAGCCCTCCTCTGCACTTTCTCTAGTTCCATAATGTCCTTCTTCAGAAAGGGCGCCCAGAATTGAACAGCATATTCTAGGTGGGGTCTTACCATGAACCTGTAAAGAGGCATAATTATATCTTCCTCCCTTGAGTCAATACCCCTTTTAATACATGCCAATATCTTATTGGCCTTTGCAGCTGCCAGCTGGCACTGCATGCTACTGTTAAGTCTATTGTCTACCATTACTCCCAAATCCTTTTTATTAGTAGATTTCCCCAGAGAAACACCATTTAAACTATATGTTGCATTTTTATTATTATACCCAAAATGCATAACTTTACACTTGTCTATATTGAATCTCATTTGCCATTTGCCTGTCCAGTTACTCAATTTGTCCAAATCCTCTTGTAATGAAGACACATCCAGTTCAAACTTTATTACCTTACTTAATTTTGTGTCATCGGCAAACACTGATACATGGCTTCCTATGCCCTCTGGGAGGTCATTAATAAACAAATTAAAAAGAAGAGGACCCAGGACAGATCCCTGAGGCACTCCACTTATCACGTTTATCCAACTGGAGAACTTGCCATTTACTACCACTCTTTGCATTCTATCTTTCAGCCAATTTCCAATCCACACACAAACATTTTCCCTTAGTCCTATTTCATTCAATTTGTACAGTAACCTCTTGTGCGGAACTGTATCAAATGCCTTGGCAAAGTCTAAATAGATCACGTCAACCGCCACTCCCTCATCTATATTATTACTTACTTTTTCATAAAATGCGATCAAGTTCGTTTGACAAGATCTATCTTTCACAAAGCCATGTTGGCTATTGCTAAAGATATTCCTGTTCCAGCAGAATTCTTGAATATATTCCCTTAGCAACCTTTCAAACAGCTTCCCTACCACAGATGTCAAGCTTACAGGTCTGTAATTTCCTGGCTGGGACTTTGATCCCTTTTTAAATATGGGCACCAGATCTGCTTTACGCCAATCCATGGGCACCATACCAGAAATAAAAGAATCCCTGAAAATCAGATATATCAGTCTGGCCAGGGTCTGGCTTAGCTCTTTAAGTACCCGTGGGTGTATACCATCTGGCCCCGGAGCTTTGTCTACCTTGACACCATTCAATTGTTTTAACACTTTTTCTTGTGTTAGCCAGTCCCATGCTTGCTGTGACTGTTCTGTAAAAGTAGTTTGCAGATTCTTGTCCAATGGGTCTTCCTTGGTAAAAACAGAAGAAAAGAAATTATTTAAAATATCTGCCTTCTCTCTGTCCCCTTTGACCATCTCACCCGTTTCAGATAACAAGGACCCAACATTATCAGACTTTAATTTTTTGCCATTAATGTATTTAAAGAATTTTTTGGGGTTGCTTTTGCTCTCCTTAGCAATATTTTTTTCATTCTCCAGTCTAGCTAATTTAATAGCCTTTTTACAGGTTTTGTTGACATTTTTGTATTCTGCAAATGCCTCTGCTGATCCCTCAGCTTTGTAATGTTTAAATGTCGCTTTCTTGTTATTTATTTCATGGATTACTTTACTGGTTAGCCACATTGGTTTTAATTTGCTTCTTTTGTATTTGTTTCCAACAGGGATAAATTTATATGTGTATTTTTGCAATGTTATTTTGAAAGCATTCCACTTACCTTCTGTGTTTTTTCCTGAAAATATTTTATCCCAGTCAACAAGACCAAGGGATGAATTAAACCTGCTAAAGTTGGCCTTTTTAAAATTCAGTGTTTTGGTGGAACCCATATCAAATTGTTTTTTTGAATTAATCTCAAACGATACCATGTTATGGTCACTATTCCCCAAGTGCTCCCTTACTTGGATGTTAGAGATAAGTTCTTCATTGTCAGTTATTACCAAATCCAGACATGCATTCCCTCTGGTTGAGGTCTGCACTAGTTGTGACAAAAAATTGTCATTCAACAGGTTCAGAAACTTGCTGCTTTTAGCAGAGTTAGCTGTTCCATTTTTCCAGTCTATTTCTGGATAATTAAAATCCCCCATAATTATAGTTCTCCCTATTTGGGAAGCCTTTTCTATTTGCATTAATAGCTGTGATTCTTCAAGGTCAGCAATGTTTGGTGGTTTATAACAAATACCCACTAATATTTTCTGGGCAGTTTTACCCCCAGTGACTATTTCAACCCACAGGGATTCCACATGTTCACTACTGTCATCACATATATCTTCCTGCAGTTGAAGCAATAATGCTGGTTTGATATACAGACAGACCCCACCACCTCTTTTGCTTGACCTATCTTTTCTAAATAACATGTAGCCCTCCAAATTGATTGACCAATCATGTGTGTCATCCCACCATGTTTCTGTTATGCCTATCAAGTCATAGTTTTCAATTTCAGCTACCAGCTCCAGTTCCCTTATTTTACCAGTTAAACTTCTGGCATTTGCAAGCATACAATTTATGCCACTACTGTGTTCCATTTGTGATTTAATTTTGATGTGGCTTATAGGCTTCTCCCTATCATCTGTACTAACCCCGCCCCCAGATCCTCCCACCTGGTTATTAACTACATCGCATTCCCTTTCTATACTATCTATCCCAGTATTTATTGGCCCCTCCCCCCCTTCCTAGTTTAAAATCTCCTCCAACCGTCTAGTAATTCTCTCCCCAAGCACTTGAGACCCTCTTGCATTCAGGTGCAATCCATCCCTGCTATAGAGATTGTACCCCAAAGCAAAATCAGCCCAGTGCTCTAAAAACCCAAAGCCCTCCTTCTTACACCAAGACTTCAGCCGTGCATTGAGCTCCCTAATCTCCCGCTGTCTCTCTGACGTAGCGCATGGCACAGGTAGTATCTCTGAGAATACTACCTTGGAGGTCCTGTTCCTAATCTTACTGCCTAAATCCCTAAAATTACCTTTTAGGACTCTCCACCTTCCTCTTACTTTGTCATTGGTACCAATATGCACCAAGACAGCTGGATGCTCTCCAGCCCCTCCCAATAATCTGTCTGCAACATGCCGAACCCGGGCACCCGGGAGACAGCAAACCATTCGGTTGCTGCGATCAGAGCCACAGATTACCCTATCTGTTCTCCTAATAATGGAGTCCCCTACCACCACAACCTGCCTAGGCTTCACTTTCCTCTGGATCCCCTCTGTGCTAGAGGAGCTGTTCTCCCGGCTGTTAGGGAGAACAGTCTTCTCCAGCAATTCCACTTGTGGGTTTGCCTCCCCAACATCTTCACTTAAATGAGCAAATTTGTTTGGATGGAAAAACTCAGGACTGGCTGCCCTCTTCCTCTTCCCTCCCCCACTGCAACCACTTCTAACTGTCACCCAGCTATGTGCCTGGTTCCCTTCTAGCTGATCTCCTCCCTCTTTGCTAGGTGACCCAGCTAGGCTCTGCTCAGTTAGCAAGAGACTCCTCTCAAGGTTGTCAATGTCTCTCAATGTTGCAATATGACTCTCTAGAGCTCCAATCTGAGCTTCTAGAAGGGCCAGTTGCTCACATTTGCCACAGCGGTATGGACCCTGGAACTGCTGTTCCAAGCATGCATACATATGGCATGATGTGCACTGAGTGAGATCTCCAAACTTGCTCATCATGTATGTTGCAAATGTGAGTTCCTAAAATGTAAGCAATTAATTTACCTGTTTTGCACTACCTCCTGTGTTGCCCTAACTGCTGTGTTTCACAAACTGTACACTTATTTCAGAGCACTTAAGAAAGAGCACGCTCTATTTGTGAGCAAGCTCTGTGAGTCCTGTACCTAGATTTATACAGGCCTACACAGGGGATTGATCACAAACCCCTCCCTTAATTAATTACACACACTCCCAGAGAAAAGCACAACATTTTAAACTTTAACCCTTTAACCTTCTTACTGCAGGTTAGGATGTAAACACAAAAACACTTTTTCCAATGCTGGGAAGTCCAACTGTTCACTTAATCCAGAGCACACTTCAGTTTGTGAGTGTGGTTAGCTGTCCGTTTAAGTAGGTGGTGGGACGTTCTGTAGGTGTGGTGATGAGGTGAGTGCTGATGAATGGGAAGGTGTTTGTTGTCCGGGTAAGTGTTTGCAGGTGTGTCTGTGTTTACAAGTGTGCTGTGTTATGGTTGCTGTGTCCCTGTCAGTTGCGGGTGTGGAGCTTTGCGGTGCAGGTCGTGTGGTGATGTTGCCGAGGACAGCTTGTTTTGTGTTGGCAGGTGTCCGTGTTGTGTGCTAACCCCCATTGTTCCGTGGCATGTTGTGTTGGTGTTTTTTTGTTGGGCCATGTCCATGTGGTGTTACTTGGTTGTTGTGTTATGTGCGCCAGTGATCTGTGGTGTGTGGACATGTTTTTTGTGTTATTTTGGCATTGCATGGGTTAATTTTTCCATTTGTATTCTTGTGCGGGGAGCAGTTTGCCTGTTTTACCATGTAGCGGGTTATTTTTTTGTCTGTTAGATGTCTAACGCCTAACAAAATTGGGTCTTAACTGTTGGCCGTTAAATGTATCTTTTTCACTGCCGTTAGCAGTCCCGCACTCCTTTAAATTGCTCTGGGGAATTTTGTTCTACGGGTCCCAATGCATGTAAGTGTATTGGCCGTTGTGACTTGTGCTCTGCCGTTAGCTGAATATTACACGGAGCTTTGAATCACTTACTGCATCTTAACGCACCCGTTAGTCTTTTTTTTGGCTAACGGCTGCCTTTAAATCGAGCCCTAGGTCTCTTCCTCAGGCATGTTATACAGATAAATATGGAAACATCTCTCTTAAATACAAGTACACATTGCATTGTTTAGCATGGAAATCAGGTAAGAGAACTCAACCCAGATCCAGATACTTTGATCAATCAGTCGTAAATTGTACTCTTCCTCTGAGGCTTTAGAGGTATTTACGATGCTCTTGGGTCTGTTGGAAAGGTCAACCAACTAAGTGATAATGTGACAAAAACACTCTGTCCCTATTTAAACTGGATAAGACTTATAACAACACCACAGAGCTACATTACAATGTCAATGCACCCACAAAAAGTTCCACCTGAACCCCAAAACCAGGAAACAACCCTATACTGGACAGATACATAGAGAGCTTCAGGAACAGAGCCACTACAGAAATACTGGAGAAAAAATGTGAACCAACACCCAACCAGAGAGCACCATCCTGGCCACTATGGATGTAGAATCCCTTTACACCAACATTCCACACACGGATGGCATAGCAGCATGCCAGGGATATCTGGAACAAAATAACACACCCATGGAACCAGTTATAAAACTCATCCAGTTTATTCTCACCCACAATTACTTCAAGTTTGGACAGGACCTCTACCTTCAGAAAATGGGGACTGCAATTGGTACCCAAATGGCAGCACAATATGCCAACCTGTTTATGGCAAAATTAGAAGAGGACTTCCTGTCCACCTGCCAGATAAAACCCCTGGTCTATCTCTGCTACATTTATGATATTCTTATCATCTGGACCACCAGTGAAGAGGAACTTCTCAAATTCCATGAGAATTACAATACATTCCACCCAAATATCAACCTAACACTCAGTCACTCACACACAAACATTAACTTCCTTGACACAACTATCAGTATTCAGAACAACCACACATCCCTATACCGCAAACCAATAGACAGACCAACCTACCTGAAAAACAATAGCTTCCACCCAAATCACACAAAGAACTCCATCATATACAGCCAGTTCATCAGATACCACTGCATCTGTTCTGACATGATGGACCTTGACAAGCACCTCCAGAAACTCAGAGGAGACTTTATAAAACACGGTTACAGCGCAACTATTATTGACAGTCAGATACAGAAGGCTACCCAAATACCAAGAAAAAATCTGTTGCGCTACAAAGAAGTGTAAAAAGTGTAAAAAGAGTGGTCTTGCTAACACTGCACTGAGTTCTCAAAGAACCCTTGGATGTATACCATCAAGACCCAGTGCTTTGTCAGTCATAATTTTGTCCATTCTTCCAAGGACCTCTTCTTTTGTTAACCCTGTATCAGAAAATAATATGGTTTTATTTGTTACTCTTCTTTTCTACCATTTCTTATTCCCTGGTATATACCAATGCAAAGAAAGTGATTAGAACATCAGCATTTTATTATCCTCCCTAATCAACTCATCCATCTCATTTTTGAAAGGTCCAATGTATATCCCTCTAAGTTTCTTGCTATTTATATATTTTAAAAACTTTTTTGAATTAGTCTTTCTCTCCATGTCAATTCATGTTTCGTTTATTTGTTCTAACCTATTAGACTTTTTAAAATCTTTTTTGTGCTCCCTGTATTTCAGCAAAGAATGTTCTGTTCTTTCAGATTCTTTGTTCCTTCAGACTTAAATAGTCTAAATACCTCTTTTCCTTGCCATTTCTTTCATTACATTTGCATTTAAGAACATTGGTTGCAATCTACTTCTTTTGCATTTGTTCACCAATGGTATATACTGTTGCATATATTTCTACAGCCTAAATTTATATTCTGACAATTTTTACTCAGTAGTTTTTCCTTTAAATAATTTATCACAGTTTATGTGTTGCACTGATACTGTTAACATTTTGAAGTTAGCTTTTTTAAAATTAAGTTTTGGTTAAACCTATATAGTTTTTCTTTTCCAAACTGATCTCAAATTAAACCCTGATCACTGTTTCCCAAATGTTTACTAACTTTAATATTGTACACCATGTCTGTTATATGTATAACTAGGTTCAATACATTGTTGTTTCTTGTCGGCGCTTCCACAGTTTGTGACATATAACTATCTCTAACCATGCTGACAAACCTGGTTTATATCTGGATAGTTAAATCTCCCATAATTATAGTGTGCGCTAGATTAGCATTATTTCTCATTTACGTTAACATTTGGGCCTCAACATTCAAATGAATACTAAGTGGCACAAATACATTTTATTTACCTTATACACCACAGTTATCCTTAATTTCTACCCACAAGAACTCCAGATTATGGCCAGTTCCCTCACAAATATTTCCTCTTAAAATTGGATTAGAACTTGTTTGAGCTATGAGCACACACCTCCCCATAGTCTATTAGTCCTAAATAGAAAATAGATCTCTATATTTTCAGCCCGATCATGTGTATCATCCCACCATGTTTCAGTTATTCCAATTATGTCCAAATGCTCATTAACTGCCAACAATTCAAGTTCTTCCATTTTACTCACCATACTTCTAGCATTCACCAACATACAATTAATTGTATCATCTTTACGTATTTTAACCAATGCTTGCCTTTTTTCTACATCCTCCTTTAATAGCAGTTTTTCCCTATTAGCTACATTTATCCCCACCCCTTCTCCACCCTGATCCTTTAATTGTACCCAGTTCATATCAACATTAGCTCACCCATTTGTACTGGCTATTAGGGATGGGTGAAAACTTTCACCTCAAACCAAAATTGGCGAAAAATGGCACTTTCCGCTTGGTGAAAATTTCCCACAAAGTGCAATTTTCCCTCTTTTTTTTCACCTAACTCATTGCATTGAAATCAATAGGAAGAAAAATTGTTCTCCCCCAACATGATCGTTTTCTCTACAGTCATATTCAAGGGTATCAGGCTCTCACAGCATGCCATTCTGTGTTTGTGAGAGGAGAATGCAGCATGTGTTTGAGTTAGAGAAGACAGGCAAATAAAGGGGAATTGAAGCATAGTTTAGGGAGTCTTTTAGGTAGGACATTTGTTCTCCATATTAGAGAAGTCTGGGGGCACTCTGTGGGAGAAGAAGGGAGGAAGGAAGTTGACTGACTGGCAAGACACAGACAGCTGGGGTCCAGATTACTTGCTGATTTTGCTTTTATTGTCTCTGTGCTGGGGAAGTCTGGGGAAAGTTGTTGATTTTATTTTTTAGTTATATATATTTTTTGGGACTGACTGTAATAAGAGAGTGGACAACTTAAAAAAAAAAATATATATATATATATATATATAAAAAATGAATACATAAATAATTAAACAAACAAATATATTGTGTTACAGACAGCTGACTGGGAGCCTGATGTGATCTCCGTGACAGAGGCAGACTCGATAGATAGCAGCGAAATCGATAATTTTGTTGAGGCCGTTGAGGCCAAGGCAAGACATCACACTCCATCAGCTGTGTACTGTAGAGAATAAAAACACATGCAGTAGTTGACTAATGCCCAGCAAAATCACAAGTGGGAGGGAGAAAGGTGCAGCAGTGCAGGGACATTGGAGTAAAGTGGTAGTTCAAAAACTGACTGCATATCAAGTTTCTAGTCTAGCGCCACCGTGGTGAGTGTAAGATTTACTTCAACCCAATATTGAATCACAGCACTACAGAACATTTAAAACTCAATCTTTTTTAATATTTACAATACCAATAATCATTGGTATATATTATGCGAACACAAGGTGGCCAGGGAATTCTTCATCCCAAACGGCATGACCGTGAATTGGTATGGGCTGAAGGGGGGTGATTGTAACAGGTACCTAAGTCCACAGATGGACTTAGGCCATTGTGCCGGGTTTTCTCTCTCCTGAGGGGGCTACAAGCAGGTAGCCTTGCCGGCCATTCTTGCAGCATTCCTTCCTAGGATGGGGGCCAAAAGGAGACCCTTGATACCACCCAGTGACAGAGACACAGGACACAGTTCAGGTTCCAAAGTAACACACTTTATTTCACTGAACTCAGCTCTTTTATACATAGTGAGCCACATCAAGATACAGTAACAGACAAAGGACAGTGAACTTCAAATTGTTAAGGGCCTCAATGCAACACATAGACTGGGATATTTTATTTAAAGGCAAAAATACTGAGGAAAAATGGTCAGAATTCAAATTTAGGTTGCAGAAATGTACCCAACGGTATATACCAATGGGGAACAAATGCAAAAGAAGTAAGTCAAAGCCAATGTGGTTAACTGCACATGTAAAGAAGGAAATGGCAAGGAAAAAAAAAGCATTCCAATTATTTAAGTCAGAAGGAACTGAACAATCTTTCTTAAAATACAGGGAGTGCAACAAAGATTGCAAAAAGGCAATTAGGGTAGCAAAAATAGATAATGAAACTCGAATTGCAAGGGAAAGCAAGACTAATCCAAAAAAGTTTTTTAAATATATAAATAGCAAAAAACTTAAGAGGGAGTGCATTGGACCATTCAAAAATGAGATGGGTGAGTTGGTTAGTGAGGATAAGGAAAAGGCCGATGTTTTAAACACTTTCTTTGCATCAGTATATACAAGGGAGCAAGGAATGGTAGAAGAGCCTCCGCAAGTAACAAATAAAACAATACAATGAATAGATATTGGGTTAACTCAAGGAGATGTCATGGGAAGACTGAACAAAATTAAGACCGACAAAGCACCGGGTCCTGATGGTATACATCCAAGGGTTCTTCAGGAACTCAGTGCAGTGTTAGCAAAACCCCTATATTTACTCTTTAAAGATTCTATTACCACAGGCTCAGTGCCACAGGATTGACGAAGAGCTAACATAGTGCCTCTATTTAAGAAGGGAACTAAAACAGAACATGGGAATTATAGACCAGTGAGTTTGACCTCTGTAGTGGGAAAACTATTAGAAGGCATAATAAGGGACTATATTCAGGATTACAACACAAAAATTAAGATCATTAGCACAAATCAACATGGTTTTATGAAGAATAGATCATGCCAAACTAATCTTTTCAGCTTCTATGAGAAGGTAAGCAGCAACCTTGACAATGGCAAGGCAGTAGATGTAGTATATGTAGACTTTGCAAAGGGATTTGATACAGTACCACACAGAAGGCTGGTGTATAAAATAAGGAAATTGGGGCTAGGAGATAACCTTTGCAATTGGATACAAAACTGGCTGAAGGATAGGGAACAGTGTGTGGTTGTAAATGGAAAATTCTCCAGTACAGTTAAAGTGGAGAGTGTAGTACCTCAGGGTTCAGTATTGGGTCCGCTGCTTTTTAACATGTTTATAAATGACCTGGAAATAGATATAGAAAGCAAAATATCAATATCTGCAGATGATACTAAATTATGCAAAGTCATTAATTCAGAACAGGATATTTTCTCTCTACAGAGGGACTTACATACAATGTCAGATTGGGCAAACATGTGGAATATGAAGTTTAATGTGGGGAAGTGTAAAGTCATGCATTTGGGAGGAAACAATCCCAAGGCTACTTATAAACTTAATGGAATCATTTTAGGTGACTCGTTGCTAGAAAAAGACCTGGGTATCCTTGTCAACTACAAACTTGGAAACAGTGACCAGTGTCAAACAGCAGTAGCAAAGGCAAAAAAGTCCTGTCTTGCATAAAAAGAGGTATTGAAGCAAGAGTGGATAACATTATTTTGCCATTATACAAATCATTGGTAAGACCTCACCTTGAGTATGCAGTGCAATTTTGGGCACTGGTTCTGAAAAAGGATATACTAGAACTAGAGAGGGTACAGCGGAGAGCAACAAAATTAATTAAGGGAATGGAGGACTTGACATATGAGGAACGACTAAACAAACTTGGTTTATTTAGAAAAGACGACTAAGAGGAGACCTTATCACATTGTACAAGTATATGAGAGGTCAATACAAGGATCTCTGCGGTGAGCTATTTATTCCAAGGCCTGATCAGGTGACCAGGGGACACCCCTTGAGAGGTTTAAACTTCAGCAGAGGAAGGGTTTTTTTACGGTAAGGTCTGTCAAATTGTGGAATTCATTGCCCAGGGAGGTAGTTATGGCAGATACAATGGATACATTTAAGAGAAGATTAGATACATTTCTTTCAAAAGGGAACATACAGAGTTATACTGTTTATCAGTAGGCTGATCAGGAAGGTCTGATAAAGACTAATTTAATTGGTAGCAGGAAAGCTATAAAATTCTCAGTTACTGAGGTATGAGGCGAAGGTTGAACTTGATGGACTTGTGTCTTTTTTCAACCTAATTTACTATTTTACTATGTTACATATGGTGTACACATAATACAGAGGTTCAGACATGATTACATCATCTATACAAAGGGAGTGAGTAAGAGTAAACACTGGGATAAAAGGCTGAGGGACTCAAATACACATTTCACACAATGGCCAGGGGGGTGGCGCATCTTTGAATATTCCACTTCAACCCCCGGCCAATCAGGAACCTGGAATCCGATGGCCAATCCTGGCCAAGATCATCATAGCTGTCTCAGCCAATCAGAACCAGTAGGCAGGCAGCTAACTGACCAATCCCTGGGCCACCTACATTCTCCCATGTTAACTCTATGGGGGACCTTTAAACTCGTCACCCAGGGCTTTGGCCAATCAGGAAGCTGCCTACTCTCCCATGTAAAGTCTATGGGGCTTTTTTGAATACGTTGCCCCGCACGGCAGCCGGCCTGCGGCCATTATAGTTTCTTTATTTCAGCCTTTTGGAAAGAGTTGATCCTCTACAACTCCACCAAGTTCCATGTAATGGCCAAGGGTCCGTTAAAGTGATGAATGCTGGTTTGGCCTTAGCCTCCGGTGCCAGAGGAATATGCCAATAGCACCTTCTAAGGTGCAGGGTGGACACAAACTTAGCCCCTGCCAATTGGTCCAGTAAGTCACCCACCCTAGGCATGGGGTATGCGTTGGTGGTGGTTTTGTTGTTGAGCAGCCAGTAGTCCATGGATGGTTCCACCAGGACTACCAGGGAAACCCAAGGACTGTTGGACCCCTCTATCACCCCTGTCTACTGCATGTCCTAAATTTCAGCGCTGATAAGACTCTTTACTGCCTCAGGCATACGGTAGAGGGGTTGTTGGAGGGTTTGCTGGCCCGGGGTGTCTACTGAGTGCTGGGCAAGGTGGGTCAGGCCGGGCTTGGCCGAGAACAGGATGGGCCATCGATTGATGACCTCCCTGATCTGGACTCGCTGAGATTGGGAAAGTTGTTCCCCTAAAGCAATGTCCGTGGGGTCGAGTCTTATGCTATGGCCAGCAAATCTGGTATTTCCCTGTCCTCTGCCTCCTGTTTGCCCCAGGGTAAAGATGGCTAGGACCGGGTCTGCCCTATCCTGGCTGTCCACAACTGCGCTGAACTCCCCGATTTGAGACATTTGATCACAGTACTCCTTCTGGCGATCCTGAGCCTTCTGGGGATGCTGCCTGTCGACATCCATTAGGGATTGCATCCTTTCCCTTACTTCTACTACATATGTGACAGCTGGGTTTCTTCTGTGGGGCACTTCCCCTCCCAGTACTCCTGGAGGATATTCAGGGGTCCCCAGACTCTCCTCCCATATAATATTTCATAGGGGGAGAAGCCCATGGACTTACATAAATAATAAGTGTGGTAGACACCTTTCCCAGTCCCTATAGGTGTCAGTAAAGGCTCGGAGCATCTGCTTCAAGGGCCCATTGAACCTTTTGTAGAGCCTGTTCACCTGGGCGTGGTAAGCCATCGTATGGATAGCTTCCCCCCTGCATGTCTTCCATATCTACTGAAGGAAATCCGAGGTGAACTGAGCCCCCTGGTCTGTCAGGATCCCCCGGAGAAACCCTACCCTGGTGAAGATGGGTATAAGGGCATCAACTATGCTTTCAACCATGATTTTTGACAAGGCAACCGCCTCCGGGTACCTGGTGGCAAAGTCCACCAGGATCACTATACATTTTTTCCCGGAGGCACTGTGCCAAGCCAATGGGCCCACTATATCCACCGCCACCCACTGGAAAGGCTCCCCCATGATAGGCAAAGGCTGGAGGGGGGCTCTAGGTCGGTCTCCATGTTTCCCCACTCTCTGACAGGTGTTGCACCTGGACATGCTGGGCCAGAAGAAGGCTCAGTTGAGTCAGTACTCCGTCCTTCTGACCCCCAGGTGTCCAGCTAGGGGTATCTCATGGGCTAAGGCCAGCAAGTCGGCTCTGTGTTGGGCTGGTGCAATGAGTTGGGTTTTGGGCACCCCATGAGCTTGACTAACCCTGTGTCGGTACAGTAGCCCATCGACCCACTGGAAGGTCTCCCCACTGGCCCCCGTTTCCCCTGTCTGGACTCTTTGCCGATAGCCCACTATAGTGGAGTCACTGGCCACATCAGCCCTAAATTCCTCGGGCTGGGACTATACTGTACAAGTATATGAGAGGTCAATACAAGGATCTCTGTAGTGAGCTATTTATTCCAAGGCCTGATCAGGTGACCAGGGGACATCCCTTGAGATTAGAGGAAAGCAGGTTTAGACTTCAGCAGAGGAAGGCTTTTTTTACAGTAAGGTCTGTTAAATTGCTGAATTCCTTGCCCAAGGAGGTGGTTATGGCAGATACAATGGATACATTTAAGAGAATATTAGATACATTTTTGCAGCATTCCTTCCTAGGATGGGGGCCAAAAGGAGACCCTTGATACCACCCAGTGACAGAGACACAGGACACAGTTCAGGTTCCAAAGTAACACACTTTATTTCACTGAACTCAGCTCTTTTATACATAGTGAGCCACATCAAGATACAGTAACAGACAAAGGACAGTGAACTTCAAATTGTTAAGGGCCTCAATGCAACACATAGACTGGGATATTTTATTTAAAGGCAAAAATACTGAGGAAAAATGGTCAGAATTCAAATTTAGGTTGCAGAAATGTACCCAACGGTATATACCAATGGGGAACAAATGCAAAAGAAGTAAGTCAAAGCCAATGTGGTTAACTGCACATGTAAAGAAGGAAATGGCAAGGAAAAAAAAAGCA
The DNA here is from genome assembly GCA_037306005.1 of Rhinophrynus dorsalis. Classification (NCBI taxonomy): domain Eukaryota; kingdom Metazoa; phylum Chordata; class Amphibia; order Anura; family Rhinophrynidae; genus Rhinophrynus; species Rhinophrynus dorsalis. The sequence goes on along the minus strand of CM074727.1, from coordinate 85,137,635 downwards.
TTCCAATTATTTAAGTCAGAAGGAACTGAACAATCTTTCTTAAAATACAGGGAGTGCAACAAAGATTGCAAAAAGGCAATTAGGGTAGCAAAAATAGATAATGAAACTCGAATTGCAAGGGAAAGCAAGACTAATCCAAAAAAGTTTTTTAAATATATAAATAGCAAAAAACTTAAGAGGGAGTGCATTGGACCATTCAAAAATGAGATGGGTGAGTTGGTTAGTGAGGATAAGGAAAAGGCCGATGTTTTAAACACTTTCTTTGCATCAGTATATACAAGGGAGCAAGGAATGGTAGAAGAGCCTCCGCAAGTAACAAATAAAACAATACAATGAATAGATATTGGGTTAACTCAAGGAGATGTCATGGGAAGACTGAACAAAATTAAGACCGACAAAGCACCGGGTCCTGATGGTATACATCCAAGGGTTCTTCAGGAACTCAGTGCAGTGTTAGCAAAACCCCTATATTTACTCTTTAAAGATTCTATTACCACAGGCTCAGTGCCACAGGATTGACGAAGAGCTAACATAGTGCCTCTATTTAAGAAGGGAACTAAAACAGAACATGGGAATTATAGACCAGTGAGTTTGACCTCTGTAGTGGGAAAACTATTAGAAGGCATAATAAGGGACTATATTCAGGATTACAACACAAAAATTAAGATCATTAGCACAAATCAACATGGTTTTATGAAGAATAGATCATGCCAAACTAATCTTTTCAGCTTCTATGAGAAGGTAAGCAGCAACCTTGACAATGGCAAGGCAGTAGATGTAGTATATGTAGACTTTGCAAAGGGATTTGATACAGTACCACACAGAAGGCTGGTGTATAAAATAAGGAAATTGGGGCTAGGAGATAACCTTTGCAATTGGATACAAAACTGGCTGAAGGATAGGGAACAGTGTGTGGTTGTAAATGGAAAATTCTCCAGTACAGTTAAAGTGGAGAGTGTAGTACCTCAGGGTTCAGTATTGGGTCCGCTGCTTTTTAACATGTTTATAAATGACCTGGAAATAGATATAGAAAGCAAAATATCAATATCTGCAGATGATACTAAATTATGCAAAGTCATTAATTCAGAACAGGATATTTTCTCTCTACAGAGGGACTTACATACAATGTCAGATTGGGCAAACATGTGGAATATGAAGTTTAATGTGGGGAAGTGTAAAGTCATGCATTTGGGAGGAAACAATCCCAAGGCTACTTATAAACTTAATGGAATCATTTTAGGTGACTCGTTGCTAGAAAAAGACCTGGGTATCCTTGTCAACTACAAACTTGGAAACAGTGACCAGTGTCAAACAGCAGTAGCAAAGGCAAAAAAGTCCTGTCTTGCATAAAAAGAGGTATTGAAGCAAGAGTGGATAACATTATTTTGCCATTATACAAATCATTGGTAAGACCTCACCTTGAGTATGCAGTGCAATTTTGGGCACTGGTTCTGAAAAAGGATATACTAGAACTAGAGAGGGTACAGCGGAGAGCAACAAAATTAATTAAGGGAATGGAGGACTTGACATATGAGGAACGACTAAACAAACTTGGTTTATTTAGAAAAGACGACTAAGAGGAGACCTTATCACATTGTACAAGTATATGAGAGGTCAATACAAGGATCTCTGCGGTGAGCTATTTATTCCAAGGCCTGATCAGGTGACCAGGGGACACCCCTTGAGAGGTTTAAACTTCAGCAGAGGAAGGGTTTTTTTACGGTAAGGTCTGTCAAATTGTGGAATTCATTGCCCAGGGAGGTAGTTATGGCAGATACAATGGATACATTTAAGAGAAGATTAGATACATTTCTTTCAAAAGGGAACATACAGAGTTATACTGTTTATCAGTAGGCTGATCAGGAAGGTCTGATAAAGACTAATTTAATTGGTAGCAGGAAAGCTATAAAATTCTCAGTTACTGAGGTATGAGGCGAAGGTTGAACTTGATGGACTTGTGTCTTTTTTCAACCTAATTTACTATTTTACTATGTTACATATGGTGTACACATAATACAGAGGTTCAGACATGATTACATCATCTATACAAAGGGAGTGAGTAAGAGTAAACACTGGGATAAAAGGCTGAGGGACTCAAATACACATTTCACACAATGGCCAGGGGGGTGGCGCATCTTTGAATATTCCACTTCAACCCCCGGCCAATCAGGAACCTGGAATCCGATGGCCAATCCTGGCCAAGATCATCATAGCTGTCTCAGCCAATCAGAACCAGTAGGCAGGCAGCTAACTGACCAATCCCTGGGCCACCTACATTCTCCCATGTTAACTCTATGGGGGACCTTTAAACTCGTCACCCAGGGCTTTGGCCAATCAGGAAGCTGCCTACTCTCCCATGTAAAGTCTATGGGGCTTTTTTGAATACGTTGCCCCGCACGGCAGCCGGCCTGCGGCCATTATAGTTTCTTTATTTCAGCCTTTTGGAAAGAGTTGATCCTCTACAACTCCACCAAGTTCCATGTAATGGCCAAGGGTCCGTTAAAGTGATGAATGCTGGTTTGGCCTTAGCCTCCGGTGCCAGAGGAATATGCCAATAGCACCTTCTAAGGTGCAGGGTGGACACAAACTTAGCCCCTGCCAATTGGTCCAGTAAGTCACCCACCCTAGGCATGGGGTATGCGTTGGTGGTGGTTTTGTTGTTGAGCAGCCAGTAGTCCATGGATGGTTCCACCAGGACTACCAGGGAAACCCAAGGACTGTTGGACCCCTCTATCACCCCTGTCTACTGCATGTCCTAAATTTCAGCGCTGATAAGACTCTTTACTGCCTCAGGCATACGGTAGAGGGGTTGTTGGAGGGTTTGCTGGCCCGGGGTGTCTACTGAGTGCTGGGCAAGGTGGGTCAGGCCGGGCTTGGCCGAGAACAGGATGGGCCATCGATTGATGACCTCCCTGATCTGGACTCGCTGAGATTGGGAAAGTTGTTCCCCTAAAGCAATGTCCGTGGGGTCGAGTCTTATGCTATGGCCAGCAAATCTGGTATTTCCCTGTCCTCTGCCTCCTGTTTGCCCCAGGGTAAAGATGGCTAGGACCGGGTCTGCCCTATCCTGGCTGTCCACAACTGCGCTGAACTCCCCGATTTGAGACATTTGATCACAGTACTCCTTCTGGCGATCCTGAGCCTTCTGGGGATGCTGCCTGTCGACATCCATTAGGGATTGCATCCTTTCCCTTACTTCTACTACATATGTGACAGCTGGGTTTCTTCTGTGGGGCACTTCCCCTCCCAGTACTCCTGGAGGATATTCAGGGGTCCCCAGACTCTCCTCCCATATAATATTTCATAGGGGGAGAAGCCCATGGACTTACATAAATAATAAGTGTGGTAGACACCTTTCCCAGTCCCTATAGGTGTCAGTAAAGGCTCGGAGCATCTGCTTCAAGGGCCCATTGAACCTTTTGTAGAGCCTGTTCACCTGGGCGTGGTAAGCCATCGTATGGATAGCTTCCCCCCTGCATGTCTTCCATATCTACTGAAGGAAATCCGAGGTGAACTGAGCCCCCTGGTCTGTCAGGATCCCCCGGAGAAACCCTACCCTGGTGAAGATGGGTATAAGGGCATCAACTATGCTTTCAACCATGATTTTTGACAAGGCAACCGCCTCCGGGTACCTGGTGGCAAAGTCCACCAGGATCACTATACATTTTTTCCCGGAGGCACTGTGCCAAGCCAATGGGCCCACTATATCCACCGCCACCCACTGGAAAGGCTCCCCCATGATAGGCAAAGGCTGGAGGGGGGCTCTAGGTCGGTCTCCATGTTTCCCCACTCTCTGACAGGTGTTGCACCTGGACATGCTGGGCCAGAAGAAGGCTCAGTTGAGTCAGTACTCCGTCCTTCTGACCCCCAGGTGTCCAGCTAGGGGTATCTCATGGGCTAAGGCCAGCAAGTCGGCTCTGTGTTGGGCTGGTGCAATGAGTTGGGTTTTGGGCACCCCATGAGCTTGACTAACCCTGTGTCGGTACAGTAGCCCATCGACCCACTGGAAGGTCTCCCCACTGGCCCCCGTTTCCCCTGTCTGGACTCTTTGCCGATAGCCCACTATAGTGGAGTCACTGGCCACATCAGCCCTAAATTCCTCGGGCTGGGACTATACTGTACAAGTATATGAGAGGTCAATACAAGGATCTCTGTAGTGAGCTATTTATTCCAAGGCCTGATCAGGTGACCAGGGGACATCCCTTGAGATTAGAGGAAAGCAGGTTTAGACTTCAGCAGAGGAAGGCTTTTTTTACAGTAAGGTCTGTTAAATTGCTGAATTCCTTGCCCAAGGAGGTGGTTATGGCAGATACAATGGATACATTTAAGAGAATATTAGATACATTTCTTTCAAAAGGGAACATACAGAGTTATAGTGCTTATCAGTAGGCAAATCAGGAAGGTCTGATAAAGACTAACTTATTTGGTAGCAGGAAATCTATAAAATTCTTAGTCACTGGGGTATGAAGCAAAGGTTGAACTTGATGGACTTGTGTCTTTTTTCAACCTAATTTACTATGTTACTATGTTACTACGTAGTGATATGTGCATTTTGGCTGCCTTCCTGGTTAATTTAATCTAAGCTCATCCCCTGGAAGGTTGGGGTCCATCAGGGTGTCTGGTTGGCTTACCCCGGAGTTCCGGCTCTAGCTCCTGGTGACAGCTTGGCAGTCCTGGGTCCTACTTGGGGAGCTGAAGTGACTCTGGAGATTCCCCATTGCCAAGCAGGATGTCTGCCGGGAGTTCCAACATTATTCCAACCTGTCTGTACCCTTGGGCTGATCCCCAGTCCAAGTGAACCTGAGCCATGGGAAGTCTGTACAATTTGCCTCCTGCTATTCGCACTTCTACGGTCCACTGAACTCTGTGACAGGGATCTAAGCAATGAGGCTGAACGAGGGAGAGGGTAGCCCCCGAATCCCGCAGTCCTTCAGTATGGGCCGTGGAACGGGAGCCCTGGGTCGCTGTGTACAGTTGCGTTTGCTATGCCCAAACCGCCGGCATCCAAAGCACTCTGACCCAGGGTTCACTGCAGGCCGTGGAGGGGACCAGGGTCGGTTAAGGGCCATGGGTCGGGTTTGGGCTGGGGGCTCCAGGGCCGGGCGAACCCTGTATGGGGTGGCTAAAGGGTTGAAGGTAGGGGCCTTGAGGCCTGTGTATCCCACCCCCCAAGTGTCCTCATATTTGTCTGCCAGTGTAGCAGCTAGGGTCACAGTAGTGGGGTCCTAATCCCAGACCCAGTCCCGAACTGGGGCTTGTAGATGAGTAAAAAACTGTTGCAACAGTAACGACTGGTAGGACTCTACTACCGTGGTAGCCCTAGTGCACTGCATCCAATGCAGAAAGACTCTCTCCTGGTCGTAGGCCAATTCCAGATGGGTGCTCTCTTTTTTACGCTGCATCTCCCAGAATGACTGGCAATAAGTTTATGGGGTGATAGCATACCTTGCCAGCAGCCTCCGCTTGACCTCATGGTAATCTGCTATATGTTCTGAGGGCACAACCCAAAATGTGTCTGCCGCCTTTCTGATTAGCTTGGTTGCCAGGTAATTGACCCAATCCTGGGGATGAATGTGGTGCAATCTGCATTGTTTTTCAAACCCCTGCAAATATCCATCAATGTCCTCAGTCTTTTCATCAAAGGGCTGGAACATCTGATGGGATGGCCTGGGTATAGTGTCCTCATGGTCCGACCATACGGTGCTGACCGGACTGACTGGGTCTGGTTGCTGGGCTGTAGTTTGGCCAAGTATTCTTTTTGGGCATCTTTTATAACTTGCTGGACATCTGCCCCGGCAGGATTAGGACCCAAATATTGTATCTGCTGCTTTATCTTCCTGTCAATAGGATGTGAAGCTGCCATTCACATCTGTGGATCCGGGCAATGCCTCCTAGAACTTGGGCTGGAATCTCTAAGCAATGCCGTATACCTTGCCTGCTCCTCGGTTTCCTCATCTAGCTCCTGAAATGAAGGAAGGAGGTCCGTCTGCTTGAGTTCTTGTGTCTCTCATCCACGTTCTTCAACCAGGGTCTGGAGCTCCACCACTGAGCGATGTCTGTACTGTTCCACCATTGTTCCTCTGGCAAGGATCCCAGGTGATGGTTTGGATTCTCTCAGTTTAGTGAGAGTGAGAATCCCACCGCTGCCACCAGTGTAAAATAAACTCTGGTCACCGTGCTGTCCAGGGCCCTCATGCCAGGTTTCTCCCTCCTGAGGCCGGACACAAGTTGGGTAGCCGGCCTGGTAACTGTACCAAGGGCTGGTATCACTACAGCTGGAACATAGGTTGGAACACTGGGCCAAGTGAGCTGGAAATCAATGGGAACACTGAATTTACACACAACGCATAGCAAATATTATTTTATTTCCCAAACGCATACTACAAAAGTGGCATGAGGGTGCCTGTGTTGGTGGGATGTGGGAAAAGAATCAGTTGAACAGGGAATGTTTTTTTTTGAGGGGGGTTGTGTACTGGGATTAGGGGCAGTTAATAAAAAATAAATTGTAAATGCCAGTTTTGGTAGGTGGACTGGGGAAAAAAACAGTTGAACAGGGAATTTCTTTTGGGGGGGTTGTTGACTGGTATTGGGGGGGCAGTTAATAAAATAAATAAATAAAATTAAGAAATTTGCACATAATGTGACAGAGACAGGGAACTCCTGACTTAAGTTGCCAATGGGGTGGACTGATACTTGACTTTATAGCGTATTTTGTAGAGGATGATTTGTTAGATTTGTTGTTAGAGGCCCAAACCCTGAGGAAACATTGGTTTATAGGACATAGACTTATTAAAGGTGTAAGAAATTCTATCTAGCCCCTCTTACCAAGGGTACAATTGTTCTTTGGGGATTGGTTGTAACTTAAGAATCACACACACATAAGGGATAATATTAAAAGATGATTGTATTATGTACAGAATCAAAATACTGTTAGAGTTTGGATGGTATATACATGAATTGAATAATATCATAGATTACAGGTATGGAAAAGATGGAATTGAATTGGATACCAGTAAATTATATGATGAAAATCTCCTCACACCCTCCAGCACAAATCTTGGTTTCTGGTCTCTTATCTGCTGGGCTCACATCTGGAAAGGAATCAGGACTGCTGTGCTCAGGCTGCTCTCATTCTCTTCTCCTCTTTTCTCCTCCAGTTCTCCTTATATTCTCCTCAAGGTCTCCCTAAAAATACTGCTCCTTTATACTATTTTTCATATCACTTGGGTCTGGTGTAAACTGGTTAGCTCAACTGACCTTTCCTCACCACACCCACTTGCCATTCATGGTGACATCAAAGAGATATTATTGATAGGGAAAACTCCAGGGACTGGTTTATCAGAAGCATTTGGTGTCTTATCTGAACTCTTTGTTTAGTTGACAAGACAGTTTGGCCTGTCCTTACTCCTTTCACATTTAACTAGAAGATACCTTCGTTTGAGTTCTCAAACACCTGTAAAATCCTTTTGAAGCAACCCCCTGCAGTTTGGGACAGCTGAAATTGTCTTGAAACTCTTAATTAAGCAAATAGAATTCCCATTGTTCTAAGCCATAAAACAGATCTATACCCATGCATTTTATAGCTATAAATATATATACATACACACACACACATAATAAATTGCATACAGTGTCCATATCCATATAGATAAAGACATGTATACATACATAAACACACACACATATATATCTCCACAGACAAACCCCTGTTATAAATCATATTTGATCCATTTTGGCTTTCTTACAAAGGGATACTTAAAAATTACTATCCCTCATCTTGTAGGCAATACAAAATTGAGTAAAATGACACCAGCGGCATCTCTCAAACCTTCATGGTTTGAGAGATATCTGCTTTCAAAGTTCCCTCTCCCCTGACATCAGCATTCTAGCTGACAGCAAGGGAATCCAGTCCTGGGACCGGCGGCGGCTCTGCAGCAGTGCGGACATCGTGTTAATAAAAAAGAAATCCTTAACTCAAAAGGTCTTCTACGCATGCTTGTAAACCAAGTACACATAGAAGACCATTTTAGTAAAGGATTTATTTTTTTTATTACCATGATCTCTGCACTGCTGCAGAGTTGCCGGCTGATCCCAGGAGAGGATTCCCCTGCTTTCAGCTAGAATGCTGACGTCAGGGGAAAAGGCAAACTGCTGAACTTTAAAAGCTGATATCTCTCAAACCACAAAGGTTTGAGAGATGCCGCTGGTGTCATTTTACTCAGTTTTTTATTGCCTACAAGATGAGGGATAGTAATTTTTAAGTATTACTATGCATTTAAAGACACAAGCCCTGAATAAACATTGATTTGTAGGACTTAGGCTTGTTAGAAACAAACCCCTCAAAATTTTTTTTTTTTGTAGGACTAAAAAAAATACAATACTGGCCTAGTACCAGCAAGTCATTTTGGCCAGTGGCCAATGGCCATTGTCAAATGGCCTACTGAGTCTATATTTGTGGATGTAACGGAAGGTAGGTGCGAGGACCGGGTCGCCTTCCGTCTTAGTCCCCGGGTCTCTCCTTCTCAACGCCGGACAGGCGCTGTCGAGCAAATCAGCGTTCCGGAGGTCGACTCAAAGCGGCGTCGAACCTCGGGAAGACCGATTCTGCCTCTAAAGGATGCGGCTGCCGGAGGGGTCACAGCACTCGAACGCTGTCGAGCAAGCGCAGGACCGAATCAGGCAAAATGTAGCAGGAACCAAAGTCGGTATCTCTAGCCGTTCGAGCACTCCGGTGCTCGACTCAAAGGTTGGAGCTTAGGCAGGAAACCAAAGGGCAGAGTCCACGTTGCCGCCTGACAGGATACAAAGGTCGGTAGCGGGATCCTGGCAGCAGACGGACGAACGTACAGGAACCTGGTTCGAATGGGCGGCAGAGTGGACACTTTTACCACAGGAACAGACAGACTCCAGGACTCTGGTTCACTCCAAAAGTAACACACTTTATTGAACAAGTCACTCAACTTTTATACAGTTTACAACATGGTACCACAATAGGAAGGGGAAGGGCCAGGCATTCTAATGCAGGCTTGGCCCAGGGACCAATACAACACAATGGGCATATACAACAGACCATTGGTGACAGTGAACAATGGACCAATGGCAGGGAGAACAGAGGGACCAATGGTAGCCAAGGGAAACAAGCCAATGGGAGAGGGGTTACTGAGCACACTATTGACAATGGTACAATTAACATGATTAATCAACGTCTGGACAAAGACAATGGACTGACTAGAGGGAATACACATCTGAGAACTGGGCCAGGGGTTGAAGCACGTACACACTAGTTTGAATATGCGGCTTCAACCCTGGCCAATCAGTGTGCGCAGTGAGTCGTACGTTGGCCAATCTGGGGTCGACTCACTGCCTCCGGTTTCCCGCATTCGAGATGGCGTGGATACCTCGAACAAAGGAACCAGGGAATCACCGGCTCTGGTGTCCGTGTATCCCTCGTACATTATACCATACAATACATTAAACTTTAGACATTCTACAATATACAAACGTACAATATTCGACATAAATCCTTTAACATAATGATAGGGAAACCCCTATCAAAGTTCAAGTAAGGCCACAGGGCCATAGTCTTTGAGGAAACTTGTTCGTGGTCCAGACAAGGGCCTAAGTAACGGATAACATCCATTACAGTGGAATTTGCAATTGTTGTTCTTGCTGCTGCTGCTGAGTTGTTTAAGAAGCAGGATGATTAGGCAGCTGAAACATGGGTGATGATGGATGATGAAGGTTCCACTTGCCACTACCACTGCTGTCTCCAGTGATGCACCCGAGGCAGTAGCAGTACAATAAGTAGCCCCCAGTCTATGTGGAGAAAAGAAGAAGTTGGCCATTAATTCTTCTCCACCTGCCCCTCCTCCAAAATCATGGGTGTGTTCTTATTAGAATAGCAAACAAAATATAAATAGTGCTCTAATAAATGATCTCTATATAAAATAAAATAAAATGAAATAGCCTGTAGATTTAAATTGACAATAAAAAGAAAGGAAAGCAAATTTGTATCATATGGACCTTCTTATTAGAGGCTGCTCAAATCATCCCCTGATGAAGTGGATTGTAGAATCACAAAAAGGATAAGGATATTAATACATTAAAGTAATTTATTATCTTACGTTATTCGTCTTTGTCAATCCTCTGTGGGCTACGGCTGGGTCGGGTCTCTACTACATACACGCTACTAATATCTGGTGAGTTTGGTCCTTTGAAGGGCTAGTCTGAGATCATTTTATTATACAGATTTGCTCTCAGATATCTCACACCATGTGTTTTATCCTAAGGAGACCCATTGAACCGGCTGCGGGAGCTTACATACATTGTTGCTATCCGATACATTGGAGGGTACTAGCACAAGCCAAGCCGGGCTTCCTACGTATATATCCAGTATAAAGATCTGGTGAGTCCGACCTGTATAGGGGTCTTTTTATTACGCACCTGACATACAAATTCACCCTTAGATTCGATTTTCTTCTGTATGTTTCTGCAGTAAGAACTACATTGGAAGCCAGTTGTTGTCCTTGTGTTACAAAGATGTAAAGCCATTATGGACTTTTCTGATACCTTGATACATTTGAGATATATCATCAGGAATATTCCCTGACGACAACTAATTATTATATCACTGATTATCATTATTATAAATATTACATGGACATCTAATAGCTGGAGCTCGATCGTTTCTTTCTTGTTATTAGAATATAAATTTTTCCCTTGAGGGCAGGAACTGTGGCTCTCATCAGCAACTGCAATGTGCACAGTATGTGTGTGTGTGTGTGTGTGTGTGTGGGGTAAATAACATTTGGGGGCACAACTGTATCCAAACAGCATGACACCAGAACCTAAGTACTGCCGCTGTCACTATATCCCTTGTTCAGGGGTGTGCCACATAGTGTACTATGGGTGGAGACGAACTACCACATCCTAACATCAATAGTGTGGCTATGAATTGGCAGGGGAGGTAACAATGAACGAGGTATACTGGAAAAAGATGTAGTTACCCTAAAGGAAGAAGGTGATGGCAGGCTAGTTGTTTAGCTTGTCATGGAACTTCCAATTTCTGTCTGGGTATCTCTGTTCTTCCTCCTCTTTGATCTCCGCCTTGCCTCTTGTTGCCTTTCTGGAGGGTCAAGGGGTACAGCAACAGCACTGCTTGATTTCTATGGAGGGTGTTTGTCTTTAACATGTTTGACATACATGTCATGGTGTCTGTTTCTCATGTGTTATATCAGGGCGGTTATACCAAGGCACATTCCCTCCTTTCCCCTTCTCAGTGACTTGTCACAAATTGTGCACAGTGCCGTTGGTGATGACTGCATTGTTCCTTCCCCAAGAGAAAAATGGCCCCATGCCCATGACTTCAGGGGGGGGAGGGATAAGGAACAGGTAGAAAAGAATGGCCTCTTTCTTCTTCTCTTCTACATTCTGCTTCACTGTCTGTGCTGGCAACAGATAATGTTGCTGCTGCTACTGCCTCAGATTCAGCACTGAAACTAGGACCAGGAGTATTGCTGCTGCTGCTGGCAAGTGGAACCTGTCCTAGTCCTGCATCACTTGTTGACCCCCTTACCACTGTGTCCATGGTGGTCCGTGGCACACTAGCTTGCTCCTCTGCATCCTGCTGCCCTTGCAACTCAGCAGCAGAAGGAATTAGAGCAGCTGCAAATTCTGCAAATTCCAAAAGCTCATTGCTAGTGGTGGTGGTAGTGGTGGTGGTGATGCCCATCCTCATCCCTGTCTCCCATTCCTTCTCAGTTTCTGATAAAAAGGCCATCAATGACTCTTCCACTCCAGGTCCTCCAACACCACCACCACTACTAGTCCCTACGTGCTGCTCTATTACAGACATCTCACTGCTGCTTGGAGGAGGTGATGATCAATGTGACAGAGGGTACCCTAATGTCACACTTGGCATTTCTTTTTGACCTGAAGAAGGCAGACTGATAGGAGTAGCAGCAGGGGCAGGCAGCTGATCTGTGCTCGTACTGGTGGTGGTGGTGGTATTAATTCTGAGCCTGCTCTCCCCCAACACCAGATCTGGCCACTTCAGGATCTTGATCCACTTGAACACTGTAGTGAAGTGAAGGGGAGGACTCCCAGAGCCAGAAGAATGGTGTGGGCTCCCTTGACCACTAGTCTGGACTCTCTCAAATTCTCCCACTAAACCTCCCCTAGCAGTAGTCCCACCGGCTGCTCCACCCTTATTGTTACTACTACTACTAACACCACTCACATCAAGTTCAGCCCCAGAATCTTCCTCCTTACAGTCACTAGTTATATGATGATTACCCCCCCTCCTTCACTCCTAACACTAACAAGCTGCCGGACCTTCTTAGTACTAGCACTGGCGGGACTGCTTGGGGATGGCAAGTGTTACTTAGGGTCCCCTGCTGTCACACTTGGCATCATCTTCTACTTCACCCCTCCTGAGTATTATAAAACACACTAGCAGCAGCTTCAGCACTGGCAGCAGGGACAGCACTGGTTGTAGCAGGGGCACTACGTCTGATAGCAGGCACAGTATTGGTGGCAGCAGGTTCAGCACTGGAAGCAGGCACAGAACTGGCGGCACTGGCAACAGAAGCAGCATGTCTAGCAGCAGGTGCAAGCAGCTGACCTGTCCTGCTCTCACTAGTACTACCTTTTTCCTCCCTTCCCCTTCGCATTCCCTTTTCTCCCTCCCTTCCCATTCCCTTTTCTCTCTCCCATCCCATTCTTTTTCTCCCTCCCTTCCCATTAAATTCCCCAAGATCCCTAGGGGTGAATTAGTGGGACTGGACAGCATTGGTTCAGAAGTGCATACAACGGAGGCCCAGGATGCCGGGCTTTCCTGAGCCATCATTCCAGGGTTCCCTCTCCTGCAGCCGGATCACACTCAGTCATTGAAGCGGATAAGCCACAAACACATCTGGGCTGGATGGGGGTCAAATCGGACCTTTTAGACCATCCAGAATAATGAAGCAGGACTCCTTGTATTTTCCAAAAAGTAACTAATTTTATTTGAGAATACACAGCTCTTTTAAGGAAAAATTACATACAATGAACAATGGGGCTGCAAATAAATACACATAAATACAATGGGACCATAAACAAGGGGAACAAAAGGATCAAAAGAACTATACACAGTCTCTGGGCACTTTGCATGATTCAATTCTGCCGCTCCAATTCCAAGCCAATAAGGATTGGAGCAACAGGAAGCATCTGACCTATCCGGAAGGGTGATTCCCTGGGCTAATGGGAAATGGAGCAACAACTGTCGCCATCCAGGTGACCAATGGGCACATCTCCTACTCTCCCCATAGAAAGTCTAAGTCTCGGGATGACAGTTCCTATGTCATTTTGCCCGGCAGCAAATCCGCAGGCTGCCTACTTTTCCCATGCAAAACCTATGGCAGCCCTTTAAATCTGTTTCCTTGGCGGCCCCCAATCAGCAGCTGAGTTCCCTTTGAAAGGAGAGGCGCCAGTTCCTGTCAGTTTGCCCGGTGACCAAGTTAGTTTGTAAATTCCAGGTACCTTTGAAAACCATAATTTGTGCAGGCCAGTGAAGGCCTTTCAGTACAGCCTATGGCCAGTTACAGTGATCACTTAGTCCTACTCAGACTCAGTGACACATATGGGTCCTTCCAGTTCCTCCTTTTAATATTTTTAAACCTGATCATAGTGATAGCAGTCACTATGAGCCTCTCCTGTCTCAATTTTTCCAAAAGATCACAGCAGAATAGCCCAGCATATCTATCTCACTCTGTAGCTGCTTCTAATGAGTTTGATTTCTTCAAATACGTCACGTTTTTATAGCGAAAAGGTGAAAAACACGTAAACCAATGGGCAGAAACTTTCTAGCCATTGAAAAAATGGCAAAGAATTTTGGCCAGTGGGCAGAAAATGCAAAAAATTTAATCGCTGGATTTAAACCGGATTTTCCAGTGAAAAAGAGGACAACAACATGGTTTTCGTGGAATTTCTCGTGGGAACAAGGCGAGATATTTCGCCCACCCCTAGTAGCTCCCTTACCATGTAGCTGCAATCATCACTACCATACAGATTGAACCCAAGAGCAAAGTAAGCCCAGTGCTTTAAAATCCCCAACCGCTCCTTCGTACACCAATACTTAAACCATACGTTTAGCTGCCTGAGCTCCCTCTGTCTACCTGCACTGGGGCATGGCACTGGTAGTATTTCAGAAAACACTACCCTGGGGGTCCATGCATTGAGCTTGCACCCTAAATACCTGAAACCATTTTTAGGGGCTGCCAGCTTCCTTCACCTTTCTCATTAGTACTAATATGTACCAAGACAGCTGGATCCTTTCCAGCCCCTCCCAATAATCTGTTTGCCCTGTCCTCAATATGCTGAAACCGACCACCCAAGATACAACAAACTGTTTGGCATTCACGTTCCTGGAGATAAATTACCCTGTCCACCCTTCTGATAATAGAGTCCCCTATTACCAACACCTGATTTGGTTTCTATCTACTCTGCATCCTGTCTAAACTTGAAGAAGGTCTGTTCCCCTGGTTGATAGAGGAATCAGCCTTCTCCAATAATGCCATTTCTGAGCTATCCTCATCAATGTGATTGGGTTGAGTTAACTCAGAACTAGCCTTCTTCTTCTTCTTCTGCTCTGCTTACTGTTATCCAGTTGCCTATTTGCAGCTCATCATCTACAACTCCACCTTCTTCAACACTAACTCCACATAATAAATGTTCAGTGAGCTCCAAGCTCCTTTACAGCTTTTCCATATCACTCACTGTTACAATATTTCTGTCCACTGTCTGAGATTGTCAAACCTGCCATCACTGCACTGGCAACTATTCTGAAGGCTAATAAAAATCCCCAGGACCAGGCTCCCTTAGTTAACTTGGATGCTGAAAAGGCTTTTGACTACATTTCCTGGTTGCACTTATTGGTACTGTTAAAACTATATGATTTCACTAACTATATAGATTACATATACAAATCCCCACAGGCAATATTGACTACTAACAATCACAATTCTCTCACGTCCCCCTTTGTAAGGGACACTGGACAGGGCTTCCCCCTATCAGTGCTCTTGTTTAAAATAGCATTAGACCAACTGACATGCAAACTAAACAATTTAAAGGACTTTAGAGGTATCATTCTAGGTGAGGAAGAAGAAAAATATCAGCCTTCATGGATGACATTATCCTATTTAAACATAACCCACTGTTATCACTCCCACAAATAATCCATGCTTTCCAGGATTTTGGCACATTCTTGGGATTCAGAATAAACTTTGACAAATCAGAAGCCTTGTGGTTAACTCCCCTCACATGTAGCCAAACAACAGTTGCTTGTCCTTTTAAAATAGCAGCAACTTACTAAAACACCTTGGGTCTTTATTTCATGCAATCCGTAAAACCTTAAGGATAATTTCCTTCCCTTACTCTCCCAAATTTCAAAAGACCTCTCAAACTGGAGCAGATCCTCTCTATACAACATGTTTATAAATGACCTTGATAGATATAGAAAGCAGAATGTCAATATTTGCAGATAAATGATGTGGGGTAATACATTCAGAATAGGATTTACGTAAAATGGCAGGCTGGGCAAACAAATGGAATATGAAGTTTAATGTGGAAAACTGTAAGGTTATGTATTTGGGAAGACAAAGTCCCATAATGGAATCATTTTAGGAGACTTGTTGCTAGAGAAAGACCTGGGAATCGTTGTAAACTACAAACCAGTTATCAGTGTCAAACAGCAATGACAAAAGTAAATAAAGTCCTGTCTTGCATAAAAAGGGGTATTGAAGCAAGAGTGGATAATATAATTTGTACAAGTGTATGAGAGGTCAAAACAAGGATCTTGCTAGTTAGTTTTTCATTCCAAGGTCTGATCAAATAACTAGGGACCACCCCTTAAGATTAGAGGAAAGTTGGCTTTGATGTCAGAAGCAGAAGGTTTTTTTTTATAGTAAGGTCTGTTAAATTGTGGAATTCTTTGCCCAAGGACGTGGCAATGGCAGATACAATAGATAAATTAAAGGAGCAGTACACTTTTTAAATGAAAACCTGTATGTTATAGAGTACTCCCACCACTGTCAGTTGTTTTATTCAAACGTTATAACAGTTCAAATAAACAGGAAGTGAATTTACTGTGTTTACTTTCTGATTATTCTAATTGACAGGAAGTGACTCGGCAGTTTCTATCACATTCTATGGAAAACTGAAAGTCTCTGACTTTCTTCTCCATTAGAATGTAACAGAATAACTCATTGGAATGTAACCACTAGAAGGTACTGATAATGTAAAAAAACACAGGTTTAAACATTAATAACTCTGGAAATATGCATATATCAGCAGTGGGAGTACATTTATTTTACTCATCAGGAAATGCCCTATAATATATATTTTTCATAAAAAAAGTTTATTGCTCCTTAAAAAGTGAAAATTATATGCATGTCTTTCAAGAGGGAACATACAGGGTTATATATGAGTATTAGTAAAAAGGGAAGTTTTGGTAAACAGATTAATATTAATTTGGTAACAGGAAGACTTATATAATTCTCATTTTTCTGGGTTATGAGTATGGATGGGCGAAAATTTTTTGCCTCAAACCAAAATCGGCGAATAATTGCACTTCCCACTTGGAGAATAATTTCTTATGAAAAGTGCAGTTATTCCGCTTTTCTTGCCTAGCTCATTCCGTTGAACTCAATAGGAAGATAAATTTTAAAGTTTTCTCTACTTTTCTACAGCAATATACAATGGCATCAGGCTCTCACAGCATGCCATTCTGTGTTTGTGAGAGGAGAAATCAACATGTTTTTGAGATAGTTGAACTAGAGAAGCTAGGCAAATAAAGGGGAATTGCAGCTTAGTTTAGGGAGTCTTTTAGGTAGGACATTTGTTCTCTGTATTAGGGGAGTCTGGGGGAACTCTGGGGGAGAGGAAGGAGGTTGACCTCAAATAGCCCAAAATTTGGTGTGACTGAATGGCAAGACGCAGGCAGATGGGGTCCAGTTTCTTACTTTCATTGTCTCTGTGCTGGGGAAATAAGTTGTTGATTTTGTTTTTTTAGTTTTATATAATTTGGGGGGAATGACTGTGATAAGATGGGGTGGACATTACACCTTAAAATAAATAAATACAATAAAAAAATACAGCAATAATTAAATAAATAAATATATTACATGATAGACAGCTGACTGGGAGCCTGCTATGATCTCTGTGACTGATGCATACTTGATAGCAGACAACATTGAGAATATTGTTGAGGGCTAAGGCAAGACATCACACACCATCATACAAAATTAACCCGGGCGCTCCCTTACTCGTTGCAACTAACCATGAAGGTCCTCTATGCAGTATACATTTATAACTTGTGGGAAAATTTCTTATTGTGCTTATTCTTGTTGCACATCAAAGTCTTCTCCGTTCAAATATCTTAAGCCTCTTCCATTCTCAACAAGAAATAAACCACGATCATGCCGTCCTTGCCGCTCCGCTCATAGAAAACACAGACATACAAGAATTGGTCAGTACCGTATTAATATGATTAAGAAAAGACACAAAGTATCCACTCACTGTTAAAGTATCTTTTTCCAGCGCAGACTCTTTTGGAAAATCTCCTTCCTCGAAAGCCTTTCCACCACTCCAATTAAATATTTCAACTATTCTTATATCAAGAATCTCCTCCGATTAAATATCTCAAACATCCTCCGTTGTCAACAGGGATTGACTTACGATCGTGCCATCCTTCTCACTCTGCTCATAAAGGGCACAGACATACAGAGTTCAATCAGTATAATACTAATATAATGAGCCAAAGACACAAAGTATCCACTCACTGTTTAAAATGGTTAATATTTGCACAGAAATGGGAAGCAAGTTTGCCCCCAGTTTCGCCAATATTTTTATGGGAGACTGGGAGGAAAAATATATTAACCATCCCAATGAATATAATAAAGATGTGGTAATATGGAAACACTATATTGATGATTGTATCTGTATCTGGAGAGGTTCAGAGGACACATTAAGAAACTTTTTGTCCTATATTAATCAAAATGATATGGGTTTGAAGTTTACATCGGCTTTTAGTAAAGAGATGGTGCAGTTTTTAGATTTAAAAATGTATATAGAGGACAACTGTATAAAAACAAGCACATATAAAAAACCAACAGATACTAATAGCTATGTAAACCCTAAAAGCTGTCATTTTCGCCCATGGATTAATAATATTCCATTGGGTGAGTATAGGAGGGTTCAGCGAAACTGTACTGAGGAGGATGTATGTAGGGCGCAAATAGAAAAAATGGAAAAATTATTTATTAGGAAAGGATATAACATGGAAAATTTAAAAAATGCTAAATCTATAATTTTAGATGATAAAATCCATACTACAATAAATAAAAATATGTGTAAAGAAAATAGGTTCGTGAAGGATTGTCCAAAATTTATAACAAGATATAGTAATGATAGCCAGGCTTTGGAGAGGATTTTTAAAAAATATTGGCATGTTTTATTAAAGGATTTAGAATTGAAAAAGATCCTGCCAGATAAACCAAGTATAATATATAAGAGAGCAAGAAATTTAAAGGAGATTTTAGTACCTAGTTTTATTAATTATAAACAGCCCAAGCTATCTTATTTTAAAAAGGATCTGCAAGGTTTTTTTAGATGTAACAGGTGTAAGGCGTGTAAAACATGTAAAAGTGAATTTAGGAATATACAAAACTTCACTGGAAAACAAACAAATATTGTATATGAGATTAAAAAATGTATTATGTGTACCAGTAAAAATGTAGTATACCTCCTGGAGTGCCCATGTGGTTTTCAATATGTGGGCCGTACAACGAGGAGTGTACATATACGTATAGCTGAACACATAAGAAATATAAAAAATGGTCTGGCAACATATAGTGTGTCGGAGCATTTTGCAAAACAACACAACAGAGATCCTTCTTTATTGAAATTTGTCGCCATAGATCAAGTTACAAAAAATTGGCGAGGTGAAGATATTGTAATAAAAATATCGAGAAAAGAAACAGAATGGATTTATCAGCTTAAAACTCTAGCCCCTAAAGGGTTAAATATAAATATAGATTTAAATAGTTTTTTAAAAGGTTGAAAAATATTAATGATGGTTTTAAAATAAAAATATTGTAAGGATACATAATGGTGTCTGTAAGGGTTAATTAAAATGATGGAGAAATGTGATTTAACTGGGTTGATAAAGTTTTAATTGATTTGAAGAATGCGTCTGGAAACGTTGATGCAAGGGCATTTATCTTTAAATAGAAGTTTGCTGAGACAAACTAGCGATTTCCCCTGAAGAAGTGCTGAAGAAGTGCTTTCGCACGAAACGCGTAGGGTGGACTGTATAGGTGCTTCGGACTTGTTTCTACTCCAGGAGAGAGCGGACAGTAAGAAACCCGTGGATCTTGGAATTGTATTAATAGGAGACACGTAGTAACGGAGTGTGTGGAAGTGCGGGTCACTCCAGGACACTCCATATCTGTCGGTCCGTTCTGGATTGGAGGGAGACGGTAGAAGCACCGATTTGTACTAAATATTTGTATTATTTTGTTTTATTGTATATTTAAATAAAGAAAAAAATTTTAGATATACCCAGTGAATATCACCACCTTCTTGATTGGATTATTTTATAAGATTTAATGGAGGGGTGAAAAGACTTTCGATGAGTATAACCCTTTGGAGAGAATATGCACTGGAAAAAGCATTTTAAACAGTGAGTGGATACTTTGTGTCTTTGGCTCATTATATTAGTATTATACTGATTGAACTCTGTATGTCTGTGCCCTTTATGAGCAGAGTGAGAAGGATGGCACTACCGTAAGTCAATCCCTGTTGACAACGGAGGATGTTTGAGATATTTAATCGGAGGAGATTCTTGATATAAGAATAGTTGAAATATTTAATTGGAGTGGTGGAAAGGCTTTCGAGGAAGGAGATTTTCCGAAAGAGTCTGCGCTGGAAAAAGATACTTTAACAGTGAGTGGATACTTTGTGTCTTTTCTTAATCATATTAATACGGTACTGACCAATCCTTGTATGTCTGTGTTTTCTATGAGCGGAGCGGCAAGGACGGCATGATCGTGGTTTATTTCTTGTTGAGAACGGAAGATGCTTAAGATATTTGAACGGAGGAGACTTTGATGTGCAACAAGAATAAGAACAATAAGAAATGTTCCCACAAGTTATAAATGTATACTGCATAGAGGACCTTCATGGTTAGTTGCAACGAGTAAGGGAGCGCCCGGGTTAATTTTGTATGTTTTTAATCTATTTTGAGTAAGATAGCTACTTTGGGCTGAACCCGGTAACTGGTTTCTTGAATACTATTTTCATTTCCATTTGCATTATATAGAGATAATAGCGCCGTTTTGTATTATATTTTGGATCACACACCATCAGTTGTGTACTGTAGAGAATAAAAACACACAGTAGTTGAGTAATGACCAGCAAATGCACAAGCAGGAGTGGGAAACGTGGAGCAGTGCAGGGACATGAGAGTAAAGTGGCAGTTTAAAAACTGACTGCAGCAATGGTTGCTGCAGCGTGTGCAATAAATGATGATCCCTCTCCTCCTGGGGTTGATGCAGTTTGTCAAGGTCCCTCCAATGACACCACGCCAGTCACCCACCACCACTACCATACACATCTGCCACATTGTAGGTTGTACTTTTTTATTCTTTTTTTTTATCACTTGATATAATTTTAGAGGAAGTTAGTGTTGTGGGCACAGGACAAATGCACTCTGCATGCTAACAAATTTTTCAAAGTATATGTTGATGTAGGACTTTGACTTTCAGCTACTTATTTTTCCACTGCAGCCCTCAGAAGAAGTAATATTATGCTGGGAAATGTGGAACCGTAGGAAAAATAGGTAAAAAATGTGTTAGAATAGGAGAAGAGAAAAATGTGTTGAATAGGCGAAAAATGTGCTATAATGGGAGAAATGTCTGTTTGCAATAAGCTAAAAATTTGCTGGAATAGGCAAAAAAGTAAGACAATTTTGCACTGGAGAAAAGGAGAAAACTTTCACGAAAAAATAGAAAAATTATAAATTTTTTACGAAAAGTCATGTGGAAAGTTTCTCTCTTTTCTCCCACCATTAGTTATGAGGCAAAGGTTGAACTTGATGGACTTGTGTTTTTTTCAACCTAATTTACTCTATGTTACTACCACCTATAGACAGAGTCCACATGATTAAAATGATAATATTCCCCTATTCTACAAATGTTACCAATCATTATTCAACTCACCAACTTTTAATCTACCTATCTTAAACTTCATGTATTTATTTGGAAACAGAAAATATGTAAATTGAGCCTGGCAAAACTGCAACAACCCACAGCCAACAGGTGTTTCAACTTCCCTAATCACCGGGTGCACAATATTGATAGCTGTCACGGTTTGTAAGAACACTTAGACAAGTTAGTAAGGTAAAATCAGCTTTATTAAGAATAATAAAGTACACAAGGTCACCCTTCACAGGTCCAGATCCGGACAGTACCGTGGCACTTCCCAAATTTGACACAGGTCAGGGTACAGGAGAATAGCAAAACAAAAACAAAAATAAATCAAGCTGGATCAGACGACAGGAACCAGGAACAGAACCTCAGCAGTACCAAAACTAGGAAGCGTGCGCAACTAGCTGAACGGTAGGTGACTGCAGGGCAGACTCCCTAGAAGGCTAGGGATAGAATAGCAGCAAGCCGGGACACTGGAGAGTGACCTGGCCTAGAAATCAAGGGTAACCGGAGGCAACACTGACAGGAGATGGCAAGGCACTAGTCCCAGGAGACTAGGGTAACCGGAGGCTCTACTGACATGCACGGGCAAGGAATTAGTCCCTAGAGATTAAGTAACCGGAGGCAACACTGACAGGCACTGGCAAGGTACTAGTCACGGGAGACTAGGGTAAACAGAGGCCACACTGACAAGCACTGCCAAGGCACTAGTCTCAGGAGACTAGGGTAACGGGAGGCAACACTGACAAGCGCTGGTAAGGCACTTGTCTCAGAAGACTAGGGGAACCAAAGGCAACACTGATGAGCACTGGCTAGGCACTAGTCTCAGGAGACTAGGGGAACCGAAGGCAACGCTGACAAGCACTGGCAATGCACTAGTCTCCAGAGACTAGGGGAACCGAAGGCAACACTGACAAGCACTGGCTAGGGGCTAGTCTCAGGAGACTAGGATAGCCAGAGGCAATGAATCTGGTAGTCAGCCACAGCCAGGATCGGTACACAGAGCGCTAGTCAGCCACAGCCAGGATCAGTACGCAGAGCATTAGTCAGCCATAACCAGGATCAGTACACAGAGCGGTAGTCAGCCACAGCCAGGATCAGTACACAGAGTGGAGTCAACCAAGCCAAGATCGGTACACAGAGCGTTAGTCAGCCACAACCAGGATTGGTACACAGAGCGATAGTCAGCCAGTCTGGGTCAGCAATGGAATCACGGGCAGCGGAGACAGAAGAAAGGTCAGGCAAAACTGAGTCATACACGGAGCAGGAATCCACAGCAAAACAAACACCAGATACAGAAACACAACGAAAGGGTGCCAAAGTAATGACAGGACTGAGTTTAAAAAGGCTAACCCTGGGCGGGGCAGAACCCAGTGGCCAATAAGAAACCAGCAGGAATAGAGCAGGAAGTAGCAATGTCGCTTGCACAGAATATCATGGGCACAGTGATAGTATCCCCCTCTCAAAGACCCCCTCCCCGCGGAGGAGGGCCAGGCTTCTGAGGAAACTTGGCGTGGAACCTGCACAACAGAAGTGGAGCATGGATGTCCGCGTGGTTCACCTGAACGTTCCTCTGGGCCATATCCCTTCCAGTGCACCAAGTATTGGATCTTTGTGAATCCCTATAATATAAATTGGAATTCACGCAACAGTGTTGCACTTTCTATATACGTTCTTGTCAGAATGCTCCAAGACAATAGAATTGATGTTTTACATCAGTGGGGATATTCAAGGTTCTCTCCATGTTGAGATTTGACTCGGCACTGGTCACCCGTATCCACTTGCATCGAGAATGTCCACCACGTCTCCGGATTTAAAGCAACACCATCCAGGCACAATAAATGGAGTATCTTAATGTAGACAGAGAAAAAACACCTCCTCTAAGTGTACACTGATGTGCAAAAAAAGATTTCCACTTAAGCCCCTAATAGAATACACTCACTGGATCGTTGTGGCTCATGTACCGGTGATAACAATATATCCGCTACTGCTAATGGCGGGAACATATGGCAATAAATACAGATATAAATGAAAAATATAAAATGTAATAGAAACTGTTTATTGGATGGTGTTGCTTTAAATCCGGACCAAAGGACCTGCCATGTCAATTCCCTTAAAGAATACCATGCTAGAGTGGAGGCCGTAATGGCCATCTGTAACATGGAGGGGGAAGACCCAGAGGAGCAGGATATCCCTGACTTCCTAGCCGAATCCCAGACCCAGGCAAACAGGTACCCCTTAAAGCTAGGGACCCATTTGAACGAGGTTCAGCAGGGACAGATTGAGAAAAATGGCCCACACTATTCTCCCCACTTCCCGGTTCCATTACAGTAGCCGAACAGGAGGTCCACACCACAGGGTCCGGGCCCCTACGTCAGCCAGCCTATCGGTTCCCTGAGTCAGTCAAGCGTAGCATGTGGCAGGAGTTGCAGGATATGTTAAATATGGGGGTCATTGAGCCGTCCGCCAGTCCTTGGGCCTCCCCGGTAGTCCTAGTACCCAAGAAGGACGGAACCACCCGGTTCTGTGTGGACTACCGGAAGCTCAATGATCGGACAGTCACTGATGCGTACCCCATGGCCCGGGTAGATGAGTTGCTAGACCGTCTCGCTGGAGCTAGCATTGTCTCCACCCTCGACCTGAGTCGAGGGTACTGGCAGATTCCACTGGCCCCCGAGGCAGTGGCCAAGTCCGCCTTCATCACCCCTTTTGGCCTCTACCAATTCAAGGTAATGCCATTTGGGATGAAGAACGCCCCGGCTACCTTCCAGAGGTTGGTGGACCATCTGCTGGCAGGGGCACAGGAGTTTGCCTGTGCCTATCTGGATGACATTGCTATCTTCAGCGACTCCTGGGAGGAGCACCTCCTACACCTAGAGGCTATTTTAGGGAGGATAGCCCGTGCCGGGCTCACCATCCGGCCGGATAAATGCCAGATAGGGATGGGGGAGGTCCAATACTTAGGTAACCGGGTAGGAGGAGGGCAACGACGGCCCGAGCCAGCTGAGATTGAAGCCATCCTAAAATGGCCTACCCCCAGGACCAAGAAGCAGGTCCTGGCCTTTTTGGGAACCGCAGGGTATTACCGTAAATTTGTGCCCCAGTATAGCACCATAGCCAAACCCCTGACGGACCTGACCAGGAAGGCCCTGCCCCGTAATGTAGACTGGTCCCCAGCTTGCGAACAAGCCTCTCAGACCCTAAAAGAGGCGTTGGGGCAGGAACCGGTGTTGGCCGCCCCGGATTTTAACAAGACTTTCTTGGTTCACACAGATGCCTCCGACTGTGGGCTAGGAGCTGTCCTGAGCCAGGTGAACCAAGAAGGAGAAGAGCACCCCATTGCTTATCTGAGCCGGAAGCTATTACCAAGGGAGACATCCTACGCCGCTGTGGAGAAGGAGTGTCTTGCACTAGTATGGGCCCTGAAGAAATTCCAACCCTACCTGTACGGGAGAGAATTCACCGTACTAACGGACCATAATCACTGGTATGGCTCAACCGAGTCTCAGGGGACAATGGGAGACTGCTACGGTGGAGCCTGGAATTACAAACCTTTAATTTTTCCATTCAATACCGGCCCGGCAAGGACAATCGTAATGCTGATGGGCTATCTTGCCAGGAGGACCTATGAACTTTGGATTTTCCGAGTTTATTCTGGACCCTGGGTTGAGTTTAAAAAGGGGAGTAATGTAACGGGCCTTAGGCCGTTACTAGAGCCTTGTCTGGGCATGGCATTTATTCACCCCTGGGCCCAAGGATTATGGATATTGGACACTCTTGGACACTCCTTTGTGCCCGGGCCTACGATCTCTCAAGCCCTTATCCTGGACTAAGAGACTTTGGCTAGCCTTATGTGGATAGGCAGCTGTGCCAGAGGAAAGAACAATTCAAGGCTTGTGTGCTGCAAACTCTTCTGACCTGCAAAGGGTTAATTATTTGAGTTTGAGCATATTTACTTTCAATATGTATTGTAGTCCCCCAAGCCTTTTTCTTAATTATTCAACCCCTGGCCATTGTTAAGGGATTGTATATTCTGGCCACTCAGGTCATTGTATTGAGCACTGTCCTGTGACCCCCTGCTGTGTGATTAATCCAATCATGTCTGCCCTATTATGTTTCCCTGAATCATTTGTTGTTGGTTCTTGGACCCTTTGTGGTGACCGAATTATCCCTGTGACTACCCCATTGTGTTCTGCCCTACCAGGAGGAATTGTGATTGTATTAAGTCTCATGTACTGTGCTCCAAGTTAGTGTGGTTTGAAACTGTATAAATATGCTGTGGGTTGTTGTAATAAAGAGTTAGTCTTCTTGAAGAACTAAGAAGGAGTCCTGGTTTTCTTTATGCTCTTGTGGTTTAAAGTATCCTCTCTGATGCCCACCTGAGCTGGGTATCCTGCATTGCCGACCGTCTGCTGCCAGCTATCTGCGGATCTAATTTGGTATGCTGTCAGGCGGCGGTGTGGACTCCAGGCTCCCTTGCTTCCAGCGATCCTGCGACTGTTTCCAGTGACTGTCCATACTTTGACCGGTGCATCTGACGGAGCTTATCTGGCGTCAAGAAGGAGAGACCCGGGAACGACGGCAGAAGGCGACGCGGTCCCTTCTAGCTTCCGTTACACGCACTGACCCTGCCTAGAGGATCTAGGCACTGAAAGGGTCCTGAGGTAACGCCTAGAGTGAAGTCTGCAACTCCCACAGGGATTGAGACCAGCTAGGATAGCGGAGGAGGACACAGATGGATCATAGAGTAACACAGTCAGTGCTATACAGCACTGAACCGGTACCTCGCATGTGCACTCCGCCTGTGGCAGTTAACCAGTATAAGTGGCTATAGCACAAAGGCTCAGCCTACGTTTGGCAAGATAACAGAAGTACCACGCAGCGCTACTACAGACAAGAGCAACAGGTTAGGCAGCAGAGTGGAATGCTAGCCCAATAGAGGCAACCGAGCGGGTTCTTAGCCAGGCACAGTTAGCAACGGAGTGGGTTCTCAGCCAGATACTGTCAGCAAAGTAGCGGGTTCTCAGCCAGATCAGTCAGCAATGGAGCGGGTTCTCAGCCAGATCAGTCAGCAACGGAGCGGGTTCTCAGCCAGATCGGTCAGCAACAGAGAGGGTTCTCAGCCAGATCAGTCAGCAACGGGAACAGCAACAAAGTATGCGCAGGAATGTCGTCAGGCAGGCCAGGTCATACACGATCAGAGCAAAAACAGGAACTAACGTCAGGAACAGGTACACCACGAAAGCGCACCCCAGTAAGTATAGACATGACAGTGTATATAAAGGCCGGCCCTGGGCGGAGTCAGGATCATAAGACCAATAAGAGAGAGGCAGTGAATCAGGAATAATAATGTCGCCGCCAGCGTGATAGTACCCCCCTCTCAATGACCCCCTCCCCGCGGAGGAGGACCAGGCTTAGAGGGGAACTTAGCGTGGAATCAATGCAACAATAATGGTGCATGAGTATCAGAATGCGGTTACAAACCAGAGGTTTGAGTAGAGATACGTGAAAGACATTGTGAATTTGCATGCTTGAGGGAAGTTCCAAAGCATAGGAAACAGGATTGACCCACCGGAGGACTTTGAATGGTCCAGCAAACCGTGGGGCAAATTTGTTGCAAGGGGTTTGCAGATTCAGGTTTCTGGAAAAAAGCCACACACAGTCCCCAACCTGAAAAACAGGAGCTGGCAACCTCCTGTTATTGGCATGCCGTCGAAAACATTGGAAGGACTCACGTAGTGAGGTTTGCACTTGTGCCCACGTTGAGTGGACTTGCTGGATATATTCGTCAAGGGCTGGCATCTGCTGCGCCTTAAATGAATCTGGAAGCAAAGATGGTTGAAACCCATAATTGACAAGAAAAGGTGAGCTCCCGGATGAGGTATTAATGGCACAGTTTCTAGCGAACTCCGCCCAAGGTAACAACTCAGCCCAGTTATCATGGTGGTTGGACACAAAGCAATGAATGAATTGTTCGAGCCCTTGGTTAGAGCGCTCCGAGGCCCCATATGTCTGTGGGTGGTAAGCAGACGAGTATGACAACTGAATGCCCATCTGACTGCAGAAAGCCCTCCAAAATCTGAATATAAATTGACTGCCAGGGTCCAATACAAGCACCTTGGGTACACCATGGAGTCTGAATATCTCTTTGGCGAATACTACCGCCAGCTCCTTCACGGAATGCAGACCAGGGATGGGCACAAAATGGGCCATTTTAGAAAATCTGTCTACCACCATCAAGATATACGTGTAGCCCTTCGAGACAGGTAATTCACCCCAAAAAATCAATTGATACATGAGACCATGGTCGGTCGCCGTTAGGAACGGGCTGCAGAAGACCCACTGGCAGATGCCTTGGTGACTTAGAATGAGCACACACAGTACAAGCGACAGTGAAGTTAGCGCAAACCATTCTTAGAGTGGGCCACCAGAAGATTCGAGACAACCACCAGAATAATTGATCTCTGCCCATATGACCTGCAGCCCGAGAAGCATGATAGGTCTCAAGTAGTCTGGTCCAAAAAGGTTCAGCCACAAAACATTTACCCATGGGCTTTTCAGGGGGAGACTCAGCCTGAGTTGCTAAGATCTCCTGGCCCAGAGGAGAAGTGATGCTAGTCCGCAGTGTAGCCAGGATGCAATCTTGGGGAATAATTGGTACTGGCTGCACATCAGACTCCAGTTCAGGCCCATGCTGCCTGGACAGTGCATCAGCCCGCACATTCTTAGAACCAAGCAAATAGGAAACTTTAACATTTAAATGAGAAAGAAAGAGAGCCCATCTCGCTAGTCTAGGTGACAATCTCTTAGCTTCTGACAAGTACAATAAATTTTTGTGATCGGTCAGAATAAGAATCGGCACCCTAGTGCCCTCCAACAAATGACGCCATTCACGTAATGCGAGGATGATGGCCAACAATTCACGATCACCAATCTCGTACACAGATTGCGTTTTGGTCAGTTTTTTCAAAAGAACCCACAAGGCTTAAGTACCTGACCAGGACCAGACCTTTGTGATAGTACAGCCCCCAAGCCTGTGTCAGGCGCATCCACTTCCAAAGTATAGGGTAGGTCTATTTTGCGGTGGGACAGAACCGGTGCAGAAGCAAATGCAGCTTTTAGTGCCTTGAAGGCCTCTTCAGCCTCCTTCAACCATTCTGAAGCCTTAGCCCCCTTATGTGTCAGATCCGTGAGAGGCTTAACAATCCTAGAAAAGTCACAAATAAACTTTCAATAATAATTGGCAAAGCCAAGAAACCTTTGAATGGCTTTGAGGCCGTTGGGACGTGGCCAGTGTAACACAGCCAACAACTTCTCCTTATCCATGGCAATGCTCTGCTTGGAAATGACGTACATGGCTTTGTGAAATTCACATTTTTCAGAACAATTTATTCTCCCTGAGTCTCTGAAGTACTGTAGCCACATGAGTACAATGTGTATCCAAATCAGGAGAATAAATTAAAATATTGTCTAAATAGACCACTACACAGGACTGTAACAAATCTCGGAGCACATCGTTCATCAGTTCTTGAAACACCGCTGGGGCATTGCACAACCCGAATGGCATTACCAGGTATTTGTAATGACCAGTGCGAGTATTAAAGCGGTTTTCCACTCATCACCTTCTTTGATACAGATGAGATTATATGCAGCTGTTAAAATGGTGGCGCCCTTAAGACAGTCAAACAGCTCGGTGATGAGTGGAATCGGGTAGGCACATTTGATCATCAGCTTGTTGAGACCTCTATAATCAATATATGGCCTTAGTTCTCCAGATTTCTTTTTAACAAAAAAAAAATCCAGCCCCCACAGGCGAGTATGATCTGCGGATGATGCCACGTTCCAATGCGTCAGCAATATACTCTTCCATCGCACTATTCTCCTCACAGGAAAGAGGGTAAGTTCTGCCTCTAGGAGGCACAGCACAGGGCACAATATCAATAGCACAGTCATACGCCCGGTGCGGTGGCAAAGTGCTAGCCTCTCCCATCGTTGAAAGACTGGTATTCATGCGGTAGGGGGGGAGATGTACACAAAATTCTGGTAGGCTGACGTAGACAATGACACATACAATGCTAAGACCAGGCCAATATCGCACATGAGCCCCAATCAATTCTTGGATTATGCGTCCACAGCCATGGGAATCCCAAAATAACCGCATAATGTGGTGACTGTATGATTTGAAAGGACAAAGTCTCAAAATGTAATGCTCCAGTCTGCACAGAGAGCAGGCATGTCTCGTGGGCAACCTGAGGAGGCACCAAAGGTCGCACGTCAATAGCTTCAATTTGCATCGGATTAACCGGCTCGACCAAAGGAATATTGTGTAATGCGGCACAACCCGAATGGCATTACCATTTATTCTTAATGCCCAGTGCGAGTATTAAATGTGGTTTTCCACTGATCACCTTCTTTGATACGGATGAGATTATATGCAGCTCGGAGCAGGAATCCACAGCAAAACAAACGCCAGATACAGGAACACCACGAAAGGGCGCCAAAGTAATGACAGGACTGAGTTTAAAAAGAGCAACCCTGGGGGGGGCAGAACCAGCGGCAAATAAGAACCCAGCAGGAATAGAGCAGGAAGTAGCAATGTCGCTTGCACAGAAGATCACGGGCACCGTGATAATAGCTTACTACAAACTGAATGGGACTGGATCAACCACTCAAATACGTACTCCATACAGGAAAGAGATCAGAGCTTTCTGTCAGATATAGTCCTTATATACATACTGCATGCACCAGTCAAATACACACCTCCAACCCACTCATCTATAGCACAATTTGGGCTTAGCAACAATCTAGGTGTTCACTCTCTCGGGATATCCAAATTTCACTGTTTTTACCCTTAACACACAATTTAGAATTTCAAAACAGGTCCACTGATAGATCCTTCAGCTACTGGGCAAGATAGGGCATAAGGTATGTCGGTTAGCTCATCAACCCACAAATCAATTCCATATACCCCCTTCCCAAGTCACAAGAAAAATGATCCATCCCCTTGAGACACATGTTCTTGTTTCAGGCAAAACAATACACACAATCTCTCCTAGTATTTAAAAAGAAAACAAAAAGAATCCTACACATCTCTACAAGTATACGAACAGCAAAAAGATTTAGTCTGAAACTGGTCCCTTTAAACTGAAGCAGGTGTAGTAATTAGTGAGGCTAAGGCAATAATTGACATCATAAGGATTTTTGGCAAACAGGGAGAATAAAAATTCCAAAAGTTATTGAAAAAAGATTATTGAGAATATAGCCCCTGGGCCCTGGAGCACTCTCTAATGCTTACTGCTTATAGAAAGTGAAATGGATTGATTCAAAGATTTTAGTAGATGGTTTGTGCTCAAGCCACAGGGTCTAGCCCAGTATGAAAAGGAAAGAAGAGGTTCTCTGGGGTTCTGCAAGAGCTGGCCATTCAGCTTGTAACATTTTGAATGTTTCATCAGGCATGATAGTGCAAGGGGATGCAGAAGATAAATTAATTGGCGTACAATTAGGACAAGCAGAACAGCATGTGTCAGTGTATTGTTGGAGTAAGGGCAGAGAGAGCTCCAGCAAGGTAATAAAAGGCACAATTACTGGAACAGTCATGTGACTGATTTCTTTTTAATGCAGTTAATAATTAAGGATTACCAAAAGTGACAAAAAGTGAATCATCTTATATGTCTACAAAAATGTAAGCGGAAATTACTTTTAGCAATTACATACTGGTGGAGTTTTATTTTTTAATTATATAAAAGAAAACCGGAAACATGTAGTGTCCAACACTTTCTAATGAGCTGTTCATAATATTTATCCAATAGTGTCTTCTTAAAATGCAAAGGACATGAACTTTGAATTTAATGAAAGAATCACGCAAACACAGGCATCACTCAGACTGCTTAGTTCAGCACTATGTGTAATTTCTGTAAATCTGTGTTATGACGTCCATGTTGTGCCATCAATAGAAGTAGACTCTGACCTGTTCAGTGTCAACAACACTGTTTTCAGTGTTTCTCCATAATTTCACAGTAACATGACACACTCAACTTCTTTATTTTAGTCCCTCCCTGCATCATGCTTGAAAATGTTGTAAACACTGTGTTGTCACTGGGATGTTCATGGGGTCAAGGTTCAGAGCAACTGATCTTAGTTGCAGACTATATAAAAGGCAGCTGTTTCAGCAAGAGGCAAGATCAAGAGATCCTGAAACAAGTAAACAACTCTCAAGTGCAGAACAAAAAGATGGAGAACATGATGGATGTGCTTCACGGTTCTGGAGTTCAAATAGTCCAGTATCTCCAGATTAACTATAAGAATTCAGAAGACTGGTTCATGTTCATCTCATTTGCTGCTGATCTCAGAAATACTTTCTTCATCTTTTTCCCCATCTGGTTCCACTTGTGTGAGTCAGTAGGCATTAAACTCATCTGGGTGGCTGTGATTGGAGACTGGCTTAACCTGATCTTCAAGTGGTGAGTTTTTTAATTATACTTTAAATTAAACACTCTATCCTTCTATTTTCTTTATGAAATCCATGGAATGTACATTGTATTTTTATCTCTAAATAAATAGGCCAAGATGAATTGAAAACGTGGAGATGTTTTTAAAAAATAAACTAGTAAAATAGGTAAAAACTCATAGCTTTCCCAAAACGTTTTAGGAAAAGTAAAATAGAAATATTCAAAAATATTTTATATGCATAAAGAGTTTTGTTCTAAAAAAAAAAAAAATGGGGAATTATATATATAAAATAATATGGGTTTCAGTTTTTAAAGAAGTAAGATTAGATAAAAGCTAATAATAAGTAAATAGATAGATGATTGATAGTTTTTTGTAAGTAATAAAGTTAAAATATATATTAGAGGATATCCCAAATTAATTGTATAGCAGTAACTAGGTATATTGTGGATTAATAAATATGGAAATAAGTGATATTACTATACCTGCTTCAGTTTAAAGGGGCCATAGGATATTTTTAGGATAATTAAATATGTAACGTAGAGGCCCAGTTTGATTTTTTTTTAAGCAAAATATTTAAATGAACTGCACTCTGGTTATGCATGTGTTTGAAAAAGGTACCAAAGAGGCAAAGAATTAATACAATAATATATCTGAATAAGAGTTCTTCTCCAAAGAAAACAGAGTTTGTAGTGTAATCCAGGACAAGAGCCGTCAATCCTCAAATTTATATCTACCTTTAGATTTCTAAGGATTAAGATTTTTCATGTCAGGGCTAGTAAACTGAATTATATTGGCCTTATATTTATATATGTCGTTCTTCTTTTCCAGGGTCCTCTTTGGACAGAGGCCATACTGGTGGGTGCATGATACAAACTATTACAACAACAGGTCTGTTCCAGTCATAGAACAGTTTCCTATCACATGTGAAACTGGTCCAGGTGAGAAACCACTTATTTATCACATATGTAACAAGGAAGCATTGCCTTTCAGATAGTAAAACATATATATATATATATATATATCATAATATATACATCCCTCAAACACCCTCTAACAACACCCATACATTTAGGTTTTAAATTGCTGTCACATAAATTGTCACATATTTTGTTACTGTGCAATTTACATTTCTTTTTTTAATAATGTCAAAAATAATTCAGCAGAACATTTGTAACAAAGTGTCTTTGCTTTCTAATGATGCCATACAAATTTTCAACATTTTTACATAATGAGACTCGTGTCTTGCTATTTTAAAATAATAAGAAAATACAGTGTTCACTTAACCTCTTGGATGCTGATGATAAACATTTTGCTTTACCATTAATAAATAAAAGCACTGAAGATTATAATCCTCAAGACACTATTACTGTAAAATGCAAACATCAAAAGTTATTAAATCTTTGCTTACAAGCCATGATATTTTTGACAAAAAGAATAAAATATTTGACAAATGTAATACCTCAAATTAGACTTTGTATCTCTGTGATGCACTACTTTTTAATAGATTCGCTCAGGATAGATTTTGTGCTGCTCTCTCACACCATGCTCTCAAGGTGAGAATTGATTGTAGTCTATGCTAATATGTTCACCTTTTTTCTGTTCATAGGTAGTCCATCAGGACATGCAATGGGATCTGCTGGAGTATACTATGTGATGGTAAACTCAATAATCACTATCTGTCTAAAGAAGAAGCATTCCTTCACTTTCCAGAAAAGGTTGGTCTAAGACCAAATTTTATGATAGCAATGACCCATTTATAAGTTGTTTAAGACATCAGTACTTCTTAGTATATGAATACCAAAAATAATTAAGTGATCGGTCCCATCTAAGACCAAACTGACCCTCCTAGGATCAAAGTGTACTTATAGCGACAGGTTTAAGCTGTTAATGCTTTGTGGGACCATGTACTCATAACAGAATCCTGGAAATAAAATCAGTCATCTTACTGTAGGTATAGATATGGTGGGAAAAAAAAACTTGAAAAATAGATAAACAATTTTTAACATCTCAATATCTTAACACGATTCTCTCTGCTACCATGCAGATGTCTTCAAAGACTCCTGTGGTCGGGTTTCTGGGCAGTTCAGGCCTGTGTCTGCTTATCACGTGTGTTCCTTGCAGCTCATTTTCCCCATCAAGTCATCACTGGAGTCATTTCAGGTTAGTAGTATTGTACGAAAGTATCATCATCTCTCAGTCTAAGTTATTCATCACATTTGAAGCCGTAGAGATATGCCTATCCTCATGACAAAATTAATTCACTGTAACTAGGAGGTCCAACAGTAATGTACTGTATGTATTAACACTTTTCATAACCATTACCTAAATACTTACAAAATAGCTAGAAAGCAGTATCCAAATCATAAGTATAACTACAGGGAGCACAGAGAGTGCAGATTTGACTGAGCTCAGCATCCAGTGGGGCCCACTGGCTCTATATTATCCTGCAACAACTTTTCCTGTCTTTCTATCAGCCACTGGCATCATCACACTCAGCTGCTGCCAGCCAGCTTGATAACAATAGTATCAGTGAGCCCCTTTCCTCTCCTCTTCTTCATTAACCCTTGAGTGCCAGAGTGGTGATTCAGACTTACTCTAGCACCGAGGTCCATGCTGGAAAATTATTCATATTGCTTCAGACCATTATGGAAAACAATATTAAAATTGACTTGAAAGGATAATGTGTGACAGATCTGTGAGATAGAAATATACTCAACCTTTTGAGTGGCAGAGGTGTATTACAATGCATTGCTTTGCAATACGAAAGATACTTACCTGGCACTCAGAGGGTTAAATGATATGAAAGTAAAAGTTAACACAAAAGTCCAGTCACTTAGTAATGCACAAGAGCAATTCAGCCTAATGCATGCTCTGGCCCTGCTCTATGTAATTAATTAAAAATCATCTATTAAAATGTACTGGTTAGAAAATGCTTCTGAGGTTATGTGGTACTACTTAAATAAAAACATAGACTAAGTTTTTATTTTCTAAATTATGAAAACTGTAGATACTGGAAATACTTTTACTGTCCTTACAGTTGTCCAAAGTTGTAAATCAACATGGAAGGTTGGTTGCTTAATGTTTATTTTTATTGTTCTAGGCATAGCAGTCGCTGAAATCTTTATGCACATCTCATCTGTCTACAAGGCCAGCCTGAAAAAATACATCTGTTCTACAATCTTCATGTTTTCCTTTGCTTTTGGCTTTTACCTGCTCCTGAAAGCTTTGGATGTGGACCTGCTATGGACACTGGAGAAGGCCAAGAGATGGTGCTCTAAACCTGAATGGATCCACATTGACACCACTCCCTTTGCTGGGCTCCTTAGGAACCTTGGAATATTCTTTGGCTTGGGACTGGCTCTGAACTCACAGATGTACAAGGACAGCTGTCAAGGGAAGCAAGGAATACAGTTAATCTTCCGCCTCTACTGCATTATGGCCTCTCTCCTCATCCTCCATGTTTTTGACAGCTTTAAACCACCCACAAAAATAGAGGTGCAGTTTTACACCCTGTCCTTCTGCAAAAGTGTTGCGGTCCCATTAACATGTGTAGGAATTGTTCCTTACTGTGTGTCTCACTTTCTGAACAGAAAAAGAAAGGTTCTATAACTAGGTGTCCTTTTTGTTCATGCTTTCATGTTTCATTGAACTATAAAGTTGTGGAGACATTGAGATTTCAAGTACTAATTCTTATCTTGAATAGAGATAAGAACCAGAACATGTTTCTGCTGCTTTCAAAGCAAGTATCCATCAGTTGGCTGGGATATTTGATACTCAGTAAGTTACAGAAATGAAATATTAGTTAGCCATAAATATACTTTGAGTACCATCACATTATTCATGTGTCCCATTTTATAAACCTAGATTGCACAGGGACATTAGGTAACATAAAGTGTTCATCTTGCAATGGACCTGTAGGGCATTTGTTGACTTGGTGCGGTGAGGTAAATTAGTGTTTTGTGATTTGTGTCTATTTATTCTATTTATGTTTATTGACTAGCAATTGCATGGAACATAACTACTTTCGACAAAGTAGGTAGTTCTAATATTAACTGTCCATTCTGAACAAGTGAGG
This sequence comes from Rhinophrynus dorsalis, assembly GCA_037306005.1. Lineage (NCBI taxonomy): Eukaryota > Metazoa > Chordata > Amphibia > Anura > Rhinophrynidae > Rhinophrynus > Rhinophrynus dorsalis. The sequence continues at coordinate 85,101,869 of CM074727.1, read as the reverse complement.
CTATATTTATTAAAGTTGCAGATTCCAGTGGGGAGATGCACTAAAGTATGATAAAGAGGTGATAAACTGGAGATGACTTGTCCAATGATATCACTTCTCCAATTCCTATGTTATTATATGTACTAAAATTTCTCAAGTAGGAGAGATCTTAGAGCATGTGCTCCATAGAATAACAGACAAAACTGAAGAAATTATATCAGTGGAGAAGACGAGTCTATTTAATCACCTCTTTATTTACTTTAATAGTGCATATCCCCTCCAGGAAACAAGATCATCTCTCAGATAAGTTATGTATCTTGAAGTCTCTTTGTGGGCAGCAGAAGTACTGCATCAATAATCAGATGCCATATACAAATTACATTACTCATTGTTTATGTCAAAATGATGTAACTCTAATGGCAGCCTATCACTTTGAGCACCAGAGAAATGTTAACACATTGCAAAGCAATGGATTGCACACCTCTCTGAAACTCAAGTGGTTTAAATGGTGCTGAGTAAATATGTTATTACTGTACCATGTATGTGCAGTCCATCTATTTGTTCATACTGTATTAAGCCACAATGTTATTGCTTTATTCCTGCATGACTGGCATATTATTAATATTATTATTTGTTGTCAGTCAGACATTTTTAGTAGCTAATGGGAGTGTTTTATTAAAAGCATTATCATCTATTTAAAATAAGAATGAGTGTAAATAGAGGTGTTTTTTTAAAGATGCAATAAACAGTTTCAATGTATGATTTTCAAATGAATACATACTTAAAACACTTCATCGCCCTTAAAGGGAAAATATAATCTTAGAATAAAGTTTCTTAATTCGCTTAAGAGATTAATTTACTTAGGTATCCATCATACATCAGTCTCTTTGAAGGACATATACCTAGTTAAATCCTGATGTTAATAAATTAGGAAACACTTCTTCCCAGGAAATAATTCCTTTTAAAAAATATATCTAAAACTTTTTAACTTGTTTTTAACATTAGATGCTAATGAGGTCTGCAGTGTATTGCTTCAGAATACACTGGATACCTCTCTAGCTTTCAAGGGATAAAAGATGAACTTTACCCAAGGGAATAAGTGGTCCGTAATTTGTTAACATACTAACTAACCTAAGTGAGTGTCTCTTATGCAACAATCAGGTAGGTCTGTTTATTTTGTAGTTGTACTTTCCTGTATATAGTGAACTCTGTTGATGCTTCTTCTAGATCACAACTCCTCACAACAAACGAAAAGCTACATTATAGCTGTGATTAACTAATTGTGTTTCATGAACTCCACTGAATAAATACTGGAATGGTCTGCATATGTATTCTGTTATATATAGTACATAGTAAAATAGTTTAAAAAGAAACATCCATCAAGTTTAACCTTTACATGGCATATCCCAGAAAATGAGAATTACACAATTCTTCTCAACTTCAAGATGGGTTTAATTAGTTATTTGAACACAAAAGAGACGGTGCTTCACGTCTTGCATGAATAAATATTCAAAGCCCATATTTAACACTTGCACACATGGAGCTTCCAGCAAGCTTCAGGGTGCTCACTCCACATAAAGCCCTCCATTTTCTTGCCAATAGAATCCTGTACATTGTGGAAGCACACCGGGCACTTGGGAATAATTCTGTAACGGTAAACGGTTAAAATGCTCTAAAACTCTTCCTTTATTTAACACTTAAAAGTAAATAGACATGGATACATTGAAACTGTCACAAGAAGGCAGGCTGCTTTTAGATGTTAAATAAAAGAAGAGTTTTTAGCAGCGTTATAACTGTCCAACATTACAGAATTATTCCCAAGTGCCGGGTGTGCTCCCACAATGTACAGGATTTTAGTTAGTTAGTTACCAGAAACTCCTGTTTAATCTAATAACACAGATTAGAACCTTGTATTTCTCCTTCTGCTAGAAATCTTGTCTTAAAGGGATAGTAATGTTTGATAATAAAAGCAGCTCTAATTAATCATCATAGTATTTGGGCCTTGGAGAGTGTTATTTCAATTCTGTCAGAGTTGTAGTTCAAGAGTAATTGAATGATAAAGTATCCTCCTCCTGCCCCTTTTACTGATATAACACTGCTCACCTAAGAGCAGTAGGGAGTGTCCAGGTAGATTGCAGAGAGGGACAATCTTCAATTAAGATAAGGGAAAAAGCTGAAAAACCTGTCAAGGGGGGCAGGGTATAATTTTTCTCACAGTAGAATATTGACCCTTGATGTGGGCTGTCTTGTGTATGGACTGGATTCTACATCTGAGGAGTGGTGGCTTACACTAGGTAAAAGGGGTGGGAGGGGGGAAACTTTATTGTTCAATTACTCTTGAACTACAACTCTCACAGTATTGAAATAACACTCTCTATGGCTCAATTACTATGAAGATTAATTGGAGCTGCTGTTTTTGTGAAATGTTACTATCACTTTAAATGTAACCATTGTATTTGTCATTAACACATCTCTAGGCAAAGACTTTGACAGTTTAACAGACCCTACTGTAAAGAATGTCTTCATCTGTTCAAGTTAAAACTAGATGTAGGCAAATAATAATAGTAATGGCATATTATGACCACATGGCATTCCCGTCATAGTAACTTAGTTGATGAAGCTGAAAAAAGACATGTCTCTGTCAAGTTCATCCCATGCTAAATCGTCCCCAGAGGAAGGCAAAAAAGAAAAAAAAAATTAAGCAAATTCAAATTAAGAACCAAGTGGGTAAAACAATTCCTTCCTGACTCCAAATCAGTCAAATACTTCCATTAGTCAATATTGTATCTGCTCTAACGCAGTGTCATACTTCTCAATATTATTCTGTGATAAATAGGTATTCATTATTTTTTTGAAAGTAGATACAGTATTTGCAAGCACATCATCCCAAGGCAAAGAATTCCATAATTTTACTGCCCTTAATGTAAAAAATCCCTGCCGTTGTTTTAATCAGATGTGCCTTTCCTCTAGTCTTAATGGATGGCCTCTTATTCTTCACTCAGCTATTTGAGTAAATAGCAACTTGGCAAGTTGTTTGATTTGACCTTGAATATATATATATATATATATATATATATATATATATATATATATATATATACATACAAAAAAAAGAGAAAGTGGCAGTGGCATACTCTAAAGTATGATCTATGTTAACCCTCTGAGTGCCAGAGAGGGTACGCAACACACTGCAAAGCAATGCATAGTGTACCTGTGACCAGATGGAATAACTTACGACTATACCACTTGAAATATTGATCCCTATGTTGTACATTGTGTGACATAATGTAATAGTTTGGATGGGGTTACTGTAATTCCTTTACAGGGATATGATAGTTGGGAGCCAGAGTGCAGAAAATAAAGACTATGCCCAGCACTCCTGCTTGCTTCAGATCTGTGCAACTTGGCTAAACAATGACTGGAATGTTGATTGGCTCCTGCTGTGCTTCCTTGACCAATCAGGGGAGGTTATTATGGTCCAGTCAAAATGCCCCTTTTCCAAACCCTACTTTGCATTCTTATCTGGATAGGAGTGACTGGAAATGTAGGCCATTATCTGATTGGTCAAGCATAGCAACACTGTCCCAAGCACTAATTTAAATTCTAATCTTGATAAGAGTGTCTGGAAGAGAGTTTTTCATCAATAAAGCTGTTCTGTTCTACCCTCCTTAATACAAGTCTCGGCTGTATTTCTGGAGGGGACTTAGGCTGGGAATTCTCACCTTAGCCACTACAGGAGAAAATTCACTTTCCTCGCCGGTCTACTGGTGTAGGGCCTCTGGAAACCCTACCTAGGGTTCTGCAGCTAAATTCACTATCTCTGCCAGTCTGCCAGGGGGGCAGCATCCAGTTGTTCCTGCCTGAGCATCCAGGACCTCCAGGAAGCAGCAGGGCTCCATCCAGCCATGGAAGAGGGCAGCAGCAGCGGCGGTTCAGGAACCGATGGCCCCAAAAGGGTCCGGTAAATCCTGGTACCATCACATCTGGTGTCAGAAGTGGGATGCCCTCTTCCTAAAGGCATCCAAACCACTACTGGGACAATCTCCATCGGGAGATTTGGCTGGAGCCAGTGGCAGGTGTACGGAGGAATTCTACAATCAGCTAAAGCGATCCACCTTAAAAGAGATCCTTACTGCCAGAGGCGGAGAAGCAAGGGGACCCAGGAAGACTGATTTGGTTGAGGCTTTGATGCAGACGGACCACCTATCAGTTGGAACAGCCAGCCCTGCCAGCCGGCAGACCAGCATGGGATCCGGGGAGAGCCCTACAGAGCATGAGGATGCCTTCACCTGAGCTGTCAAGATCCGACTTGCATTTTATGGCCCCAATCCCTCTGCTGAGGTAGTGGATAGAGTAATGGCCATGGTGACTCAGGAGAGGACAGCAGAAAGGGAGGAGCGCATGAGGATGGCAGAACTAGAGAGAGTCCCAAGAGATTCAGGATCTCCACGGAGCTATGGATCCAGGAACGGCAAACTGCCTCATCAAGCCTTCAAGGTGTTTGAGGAAAGCACAGGTGACATAGATGGGTACCTGCAAGATTTTGAGAGGCAATGTGCCCTTCATGAGGTGGATTCGAGAGACTGGGTAACAATTCTGGCAGGCAAGCTGACTGGACGTGCAGCCGAGGCATATCGAGCCCTACCTGACGACGTCAGCCGGGATTATGTGGAGGTAAAACGGTGCCTGCTTGCCCAGTATGCGGTCACCCCAGATGCTTACCGGCGGAAGTTCCGGAATACCCGACGGCGGGAACAGGACTCTTATGCAGAATGGGTGTACCGCATGGACCATGCTTATGCCAACTGGCTACTGGGCTGCAATGCAAAGACTATGGAGGATTGTCGGCAGCTTTTCCTACTGGAGCAATTCTTCCAACATACGCCTCCTGACGTTCGGGATTGGGTACGGGACCATGACCCAGCTACGGTGGGGGAAGCAGCCAAGTTGGCCGATAAATATGTGGAAACTAGGAAGAGTGGGCCCAATCTCTCTCCTCTCCCACCCAGAAGGTCTAATTCCACTCCTCGAGGGGTCCAGGTACCACTGCCCAGCCCCATTCCAGCCACTTCCAACTCGCCCAGTAGAAGGCGCAGTTCTGGCCTGCAGTGCTATAATTGTTTGCAGCTGGGACATGTTCGGAGCAATTGCCCTCAGAGACGGTCCAGACCTAGACCCCTGCACCAGAGGCCAATACCTCCACCAGTCCCACCCCGGAGTGCACCAAGACAAGCCTACTGTATGGAAAGATATGTGGAGACTCAAGAGAATGGGCCCTGTCGCTCTCCTGTACAATCCAAAGGAATTACTACAGACACTCGAATGGGCCAGATACCACATCTCAGCTCCATTCCCATCAGTCACAACCAGCCCAGCAGAGGGAGCCGCTATGGACTGCAGTGTGATGATTGTTTGCAGCCTGGGCACGTTCAGAGCAATTACCCTCAGAGACAGTCACAGCCCGAGCTCTTGCCCCAGCAGCCGGTATCTCTACCGGTCCCACCCCAGAGTGCACCAAGACAAGCCTACTGTGGAGGAGAGGACCCTGGCACTGAACCTATGAAGTATAATTTATCCATGCCCATGGGAGTGGATTACAATATTGCCCCTTTTGGCAGGGACAAAGTGTGGGGACCGATCCACGAGGTGAGCCTGGTCCAAACCGCCAGAACAGATAACCGAGGACACCATGGTCAGACAGTGCTGGTGAACGGGCAGCCAGCCAAGGGTTGAGAGACACTGGGGCCACAATCACTATGGTACAACCCCACCGGGTCCTCCCCAGGCAGAGAACTGGCCAGACAGTGGCTGTACAAGTTGCTGGAGGAGCCATACACCAGATTCCCTTGGCCCGGATCACACTGGATTGGGGTGCTGGAGAAAGAGACTGTGAGGTGGGAGTGATGTCTGGCATCCCCGCTGAGGTACTGTTAGCAAATGATTTGGGGTATCTTACCAGTGCCTTCGCAAACTCCATGTCTGTACAACCCCAAAGGTGGATGCATTTCTGAATATGTTTGTAGGAAAAATGGACAGTTGTTACACAGCTGGAGCTTCTCCCTCCACCTTTACCATTCAGTGCAGACCTAGCAGGTATAACAAAAAGGCTGATAGACTATCCTGGCAAGAAGATGACTGAAAGACTTTGTGGACAGTGCAGAGGTGGATCCGTTGGGATCACACCTGGTCTGTCCAAGACTTGGGGGGGGGGAGTAATGTGACCAGATGGAATAACTTACGACTATACCACTTGAAATATTGATCCCTATGTTGTACATTGTGTGACATAATGTAATAGTTTGGATGGGGTTACTGTAATTCCTTTACAGGGATATGATAGTTGGGAGCCAGAGTGCAGAAAATAAAGACTATGCCCAGCACTCCTGCTTGCTTCAGATCTGTGCAACTTGGCTAAACAATGACTGGAATGTTGATTGGCTCCTGCTGTGCTTCCTTGACCAATCAGGGGAGGTTATTATGGTCCAGTCAAAATGCCCCTTTTCCAAACCCTACTTTGCATTCTTATCTGGATAGGAGTGACTGAAATGTAGGCCATTATCTGATTGGTCAAGCATAGCAACACTGTCCCAAGCACTAATTTAAATTCTAATCTTGATAAGAGTGTCTGGAAGAGAGTTTTTCATCAATAAAGCTGTTCTGTTCTACCCTCCTTAATACAAGTCTCGGCTGTATTTCTGGAGGGGACTTAGGCTGGGAATTCTCACCTTAGCCACTACAGGAGAAAATTCACTTTCCTCGCCGGTCTACTGGTGTAGGGCCTCTGGAAACCCTACCTAGGGTTCTGCAGCTAAATTCACTATCTCTGCCAGTCTGCCAGGGGGGCAGCATCCAGTTGTTCCTGCCTGAGCATCCAGGACCTCCAGGAAGCAGCAGGGCTCCAGCCGGCCATGGAAGAGGGCAGCAGCAGCGGCGGTTCAGGAACCGACGGCCCCAAAAGGGTCCGGTAAATCCTGGTACCATCACATCTGGTGTCAGAAGTGGGATGCCCTCTTCCTAAAGGCATCCAAACCACTACTGGGACAATCTCCATCGGGAGATTTGGCTGGAGCCAGTGGCAGGTGTACGGAGGAATTCTACAATCAGCTAAAGCGATCCACCTTAAAAGAGATCCTTACTGCCAGAGGCGGAGAAGCAAGGGGACCCAGGAAGACTGATTTGGTTGAGGCTTTGATGCAGACGGACCACCTATCAGTTGGAACAGCCAGCCCTGCCAGCCGGCAGACCAGCATGGGATCCGGGGAGAGCCCTACAGAGCATGAGGATGCCTTCACCTGAGCTGTCAAGATCCGACTTGCATTTTATGGCCCCAATCCCTCTGCTGAGGTAGTGGATAGAGTAATGGCCATGGTGACTCAGGAGAGGACAGCAGAAAGGGAGGAGCGCATGAGGATGGCAGAACTAGAGAGAGTCCCAAGAGATTCAGGATCTCCACGGAGCTATGGATCCAGGAACGGCAAACTGCCTCATCAAGCCTTCAAGGTGTTTGAGGAAAGCACAGGTGACATAGATGGGTACCTGCAAGATTTTGCCTGCTTGCTTCAGATCTGTGCAACTTGGCTAAACAATGACTGGAATGTTGATTGGCTCCTGCTGTGCTTCCTTGACCAATCAGGGGAGGTTATTATGGTCCAGTCAAAATGCCCCTTTTCCAAACCCTACTTTGCATTCTTATCTGGATAGGAGTGACTGGAAATGTAGGCCATTATCTGATTGGTCAAGCATAGCAACACTGTCCCAAGCACTAATTTAAATTCTAATCTTGATAAGAGTGTCTGGAAGTGTATATAAGCCGTGTTTTTCATCAATAAAGCTGTTCTGTTCTACCCTCCTTAATACAAGTCTCGGCTGTATTTCTGGAGGGGACTTAGGCTGGGAATTCTCACCTTAGCCACTACAGGAGCAAATTCACTTTCCTCGCCGGTCTACTGGTGTAGGGCCTCTGGAAACCCTACCTAGGGTTCTGCAGCTAAATTCACTATCTCTGCCAGTCTGCCAGGGGGGCAGCATCCAGTTGTTCCTGCCTGAGCATCCAGGACCTCCAGGAAGCAGCAGGGCTCCAGCCGGCCATGGAAGAGGGCAGCAGCAGCGGCGGTTCAGGAACCAACGGCCCCAAAAGGGTCCGGTAAATCCTGGTACCGTCACAGTAGCCCTTTGGCACTCAAAGGGTTACGAAAAGGTGCACATCCCATAAAATATGCAGAAAGCATTCTCAAACCTTGGCATCCAGAGACAAGACAGCACACAGTAAAGTCTTCAAAAGTAATGTTTTAATCTAGTGCTTCAATTCACCAAAAGTTTTCCTTCCCTCAAGAGACCTTCATCAGGGCAACCTCTGTAATGGACAAGTGAACATTTAAATACCTGATACAAGATATCCAGACCCCCTGTGGCGTGAAGGGACCCATGGACACCATAGGTGGTCTGGATGTCTTGTATCAGGTATTTAAATGTTTACTTGTCCATTAAACTAGTAGCACTGATGAAGGTCCCTTGAGGGACCGAAAACTTTGGTGAATTAAAGCACTAGATTAAAACATCACTTTTGAAGACTTCATTGTGTGCTCTCTCGGCTCTGGATGCCCAGGCTCAGTGTACTTTTTTACATATAAACAAACAAACACAGTATGGCTAGTCTCTCTTTATAACTCAGATCCTCCAATCCCTTTATCAGTTTTTTTGCATGTCCCTACACTTTTTCCAACTCAATAATATTTTTTTTAAGAACTGTTGCCCAAAACTCTACTCCATATTCTAAATGAGGCCTTACAAACTATTTATATAGAGGTAGAATTATATTTGCACCCAGTGATTCTATATACCTTTTTATGCAGGTTACCATATTTGCTCTTGCAGCAGCAGCTGAGTGACACTGCACTTTGCTGTGAAATCTATCTTCTAACAGTACTCATAAATCTTTCTCTAATGGGGATTCCCATAGTATTTTCCCCTTTAGTGTATATGTAGCATGATTATTTGTACAGCCCAATTGTATAACCTTGCATTTGTCTACATTAAACCTCATCTTTTCTGCCTATTCACTCAGCATATCTAAATTTTTCTGCAGAAAAAACATCCTGCTCAGAGCCGGATCACAGGCAAGGCACACAAGGCGCCTGCCTAGGGCCCGGCCAAATGAGGGGGGCCCGGAAACCTCATCCTGGACTCTGCTCAGAGCTCCCCAAGTCCCCCTAACTCTTCATGTCACACTGAATCTCTTGGGCCCGGATGCCTGGGCCAAATGAGGCTGGGGGCCCAGCTGGAAACGCTATTGGTGCTCACTCACTCTCAGTGCCATGGTGAACGATGATGTCGCTGCGCCTGCTTAATCTGGAAGCAGCATTGTGCCGTGCACATGTGTCAGGACTTCCTGTTCTCCTGGCACATGTGCATATGGGGTAATGGGGAGAGTTACGCTTCAGACTGACTGGTCACTGAGGCAGCGGGTCTGTGAAACAGAAGAGGTCCCCCTGCTTGCTCTTTTGGGTGGAGACTCTATTGTGGCAGCAGGCGCACGCTGGTAGCAGGGCTTGGGGGCTGGCCCAGGAGGCCAACAGACCTACTATGCCCAGCAAATGTAATGAGTTGTCTGAGACATTCTGTACTTCTAAATCTGCAGGCAGCCACGGATGTGTCTATACTACTCTTGATTAGCAAACCGAGGAATGTTCATGTGCCAGGACTTTTCGAGTTGTCCTGGTACATGCAAATGGAGTGAATGCACTGTGCAGGGTCGGCCCCTACATGGGTCCCGGTGGGTCCATGGGACCCAGTCGGCAATTTGCCACCCCAAGAAGGTGCATAGCTGTGCCTGTGCCTGAACAGGCTGCCAAAGGCAGAAAGTGAAGAAACGCAGGCTACGCAGCCTCATGCTACGCTGGCCTCAAGTAGCAGCGCAGGCTGCTTAAACGGTGCTGTACTGTCCAGCAGGATGCTATCTTGAAGCAGTCTACAGCTGCTAAAGATGATCAGCAGAGAGGTAAATTGTGGATCGATGCAGACCATTGCTTTGCAATGCGTTAGGAACCCCTCTGGCACTCAAACAGTTAAGGGTTAAGAGGCTCATTTTTTCATTTGCTGATATTAACTGTATGCTGCACTTGTGTGATGTCAACAGTCCCTTGATTTAATACTTGATTGATTCAGCTTTATACAAGTGTGAGTGCACCTGTACTCTGCCCTAGATTTGTTTTACCCTTCTATATTATTGTGTATATCCCATTATTCCTTCTCATCCACTACTAGGCCTTGTTCAGCCAGGGTATGTGGTTTATTACAACCCTTTCAGTAGTCTGTTTGGGTTATGTGTGTGTGTGTATATGTGTGTGTGTGTCAGTCTATTTTGGGTGGTGTGTGTATATGTGTGTGTGTGTCAGTCTATTTTGGGTGGTGTGTGTGCGCGTGTCAGTCTATTTTGGGTAGTGTGTGTGTCAGTCTATTTTGGATGGTGTGTGTGTCAGTCTGTTTTGGGTTGTGTGTGTGTCAGTGTATTTTGGGTGGTGTGTGTCAGTCTATTTTGGGTAGTGTGTGTGTCAGTCTATTTTAAGTGGCGTGTGTGTCAGTCTACAGTCTATTTTGGGTGGTATGTGTGTGTGTCAGTCTGTTTTGGGTGGTGTGTGTGTCAGTCTATTTTGGGTAGTATGTGTGTCAGTCTATTTTGGGTAGTGTGTGTGTGTCAGTGTATTTTGGGTTGTGTGTGTGTGTCAGTCTGTTTTGGGTGGTGTGTGTGTGTGTCAGTCTATATTGGGTAGTGTGTGTGTCAGTCTATTTTGGGTTGTGTGTGTGTGTGTCAGTGTATTTTGAGTTGTGTGTGTGTGTGTGTGTGTGTGTCAGTCTGTTTTGGGTGGTGTTTGTGTGTGCCAGTCTATTTTGGGTAGTGTGTGTGCCAGTCTATTTTGGGTGGTGTGTGTGTGTGTCAGTGTATTTTGGGTTGTGTGTGTGTGTGTCAGTCTGTTTTGGTTGGTTTGTGTGTGTGCCAGTCTATTTTGGGTGGTTTGTGGGTTTGTGTACTTGTGTAATTAGCTTAGCTGAGGTCTGCGGATGTGTAATTAGTATTTAACTCTCTCTCTCTCTCTCTCTCTCTCTCTCTCTCTCTCTATATATATATATATATATATATATATATAAAAAATATAAGTAATATTTTTAACTCCTTGGATGCCAGAAAGGTGCCCGGTGCATTTCTTTGCAATGTTTTGGAGACTTCTGGCATTCAAAGGGTTAAACCATTCATTTTTGTCTTTTATTAAGTAGGTACCACAAGGACAATAGTCAAACTGAAGGCGCTGTATCGGCAATGGGGGGCGCCAATTTTGGGATCCTGCCTAGGGCCCTGCGGAGTCTTAATCCGGCTCTGATCCTGCTCTTTATGTATTTCTTTACACAGCTTAGTGTCCTCAACAATTGAGACATTACTTTCAATTCCCACTTCTAGATCATTAATAAACACATTTAAAAAGCATTGAGCCCAGGACTGAACCCTGTGGCACCACAGTTACATCTTTAGACTAACTTAAAAAGGTTCCATTTACAACAACTCTCTGCCATCTACCATTTAACCAGTTCTCTATCCATGCACAGATATCACCTCCCAAACTGAAGCCTTTTAATGTATGCAGTAACTTGTTTTGATGCACAGTATCAAAGGTTTTTGCAAAACCCAAGTATACTATATCAACAGCAATTCCCTTGTCCAAATTACTACTTGCTCTTTGGTAAAATGCAAGTAAATTAGTCTGACTTGATCTATTCTTCATAAAGCCATGCTGGCTCATACTAATAATATTGTTTGTCTTCACATAGTTCTGAATACTGTCAGATGGTAACCCTTCTATTATCTTACCCACTATGGAATTCAAGCTCACATGTCTATAATTTCATGGTTTGGATCATACCCCCTGTAACGTGACGCCTTGTATCATAAGCTGGATACCTTTTTTATAGTTCCTTTCTCCCTCAGAATAACACTCCAATAGTAAACTGACCCTCCTGTTCCCAAACATCAGCCGATACTTGATGAAGGGAAGAACTCTCTTTTTTTTTACTCAAACACACAGCTTATATACACTACAGAGACTCTTATCAAGATCAGCATGTAAATGAATACTTGGGACAGTGTTTCTATGCTTGACCAATCAGTCACCAGCACCCTTATCATGATAAGAATGCAGATAAAGACTTGAAATTATACATTCTTAACTGGCTCATCAATAACCTTCTCTGATTGGTCAAGGAAGCAAAGCAGGAATCAATTAACATTCCTTAGCACAGACCTGGAGTATAGTGGAAGCAAAGCCCATCCCCCACTATCTCTGCACTCTAACAACCATAGACTGAGCTTAGCCATAGTTGCTTCCAATACATAGTCTTTTGGGTAGAAAGTCTGAAGACATGAGATCCCATATCTCTAACACACCAATATCTCCCATAGTCACCACAGTTCCGTCACATATCTCCCCCTTGTCCACCTCCGACAGCCACAGCATGATCCACACGGGTCAGCTCGCTGCTGTCCGGAGTGGACACATAATCTGGTAGTGCCATGTCCGCAACAGTACTTGTCCCAAAAGTCTTGTCCCCAGCCAGCCCCTACAGTCCTGGGGTCTGGAAAGAATAAGCGAGCCCCTTGTCCGGGGCCAGGAGTAAAACTGGGGTCCTTGGTCCTGGGCCAGGGAAATGTGCACCTCTTGGTCCTGGCTAAGTTGGGAGGCCTTTCCTGGGCCAGGCTCCAAGCAGAGCTGGGGTCAGACCCTCCTGGATCTGGGTCCAGTGGCTCAGGGTCCATAGCCAGTCTATAAGGTGGACCTTCTTGTGGCAACAGTGTCTCTGGGTTCCCAATGGCCTGGGGCCCCCTTTGGTGGACGCTGGGGACCTCTCCCCCTTTTGGTTGGGCAAGTACCCCACGGGAACAGGAGAGGATGCTGCTCCCACTCTCCTGGGCTGACGCAACATCCAAAGGGCTACTGGAAACACTGGGGACTCTTTTGCCCAGGGTAGGGGCATCCAGGGGACTGGTGAGGAGCGCACTCCCACTCACTAATACAGACTATGGGCTGCTGGCAAAACTGGGGCAACTCCCAACTTCCTTAGGGAGGTCGGGGGCCCCCCTGCTTCTGGCTGGATCAACAGTTGGCCTGGTGGTGAATGACTTCCCACCCACCAGGCTGGGGTCAAAAAATCCAGGGGCAACAAGGGCATCCCTGGTGAGGACCGTGGTCCCACTCACCAAGGCTGGGGTATCAGGAAAAGGGGCAACAGGCTTTGGACTGCTGATGATGACAGTTGTCCCACTCATCACAGCCAATGTTTCACAGGGCCTGGTGGGCTCGCTCCCATCCACCAGGCCAGGGGTCACATAGGGGCTGGTGGGCTCGCTCCCACCCACCAGTTCACAGTCCACATGTACAGCAAGAGGGTCAGCAGCACTGTTCTCCTTCCGTCTGCTGGAGTCCTCTTCTTCCAGGCAACAAACTCCAAGGCCATTCTCTGCCTTGAGGAAGACTGCAGTCCCATTCCTCAGGGCCATAACATCCGTGCCCCTGGAGAGCACACATTCCTCTTTCTCCAGGGCAGTATCCAATAACAAAGGGGAAGGACAGGGGCTGCTGGTGGGGACCTGCGTCTCATCCACAGCAACAGGGGTTTCCCAGGCCCTGGGGAGCTTGCTCCTACTCACCAGGCCAGGGTTCACAGGGGGGCTGGTGGGGAACGCATTTCCACCCACCAGTTCACAGTCCATAGGGTCAACAAGAGGGTCAGCAGCACTGTTCTCCTTCATCTCCTTCAGTCTGCTGGGGTCCTCTTCTTTCAGGCCACAAACTCCAAGGCCATTCTCTGCCTTGAGGAAGACCGCAGTCCCATTCCTCAGGGCCATAACATCCTCACCCCTGGAGAGCACACATTTCTCTTTCTCCAGGGCAGTATCCAATAACAAAGGGGAAGGACAGGGGCTGCTGGTGAGGACTTGCGTCTCATCCACAGCAACAGGGGTTTCCCAGGCCCTGGGGAGCTCACTTCTACTCTCCAGGCCAGGGTTCACAGGGGGGCTGGTGGGGAACGCATTCCCACCCACCAGTTCACAGTCCATATGGTCAACAAGAGGGTCAGCAGCACTGTTCTCCTTCAGTCTGCTGGGGTCCTCTTCTTTCAGGCCACAAACTCCAAGGCCATTCTCTGCCTTGAGGAAGACCGCAGTCCCATTCCTCAGGGCCATAACATCCGCACCCCTGGAGAGCACACATTTCTCTTTCTCCAGGGCAGTATCCAATAACAAAGGGGAAGGACAGGGGCTGCTGGTGGGGACCTGCGTCTCATCCACAGCAACAGGGGTTTCCCAGGCCCTGGGGAGCTCGCTCCTACTCACCAGGCCAGGGTTCACAGGGGGGCGGGTGGGGAACGCATTCCCATCCAATAGTTCACAGTCCATAGGGTCAACAAGAGGGCCAGCAGCACTGTTCTCCTTCAGTCTGCTGGGCTCCTCTTCTTTCAGGCCACAAACCGCAGGGCCATTCTCTGCCTTGAGGAAGACCGCAGTCCCATTCCTCAGGGCCGTATCATCCGTGCCCCTGGAGAGCACACATCGCTCCTTCTCCAGGGCAGTGTCCATTAACAAAGGGAGCATCTTCTTGGGGCAGCTGGTGAGCTCTCTCTCATTCACAACAGTAGGAAAAACAGGGGAAGGGGCCAAAGGTCCACCAGGGGGGACGGCTGTCCCACCCCCTGGTACAGGGGCATTCTTGGGGCTGAAGAGCAGCGAATTCCCACTCCTCAGGTCCGGGGTAACAAAGGGGCTGGTGCGTATCACTGTCTCACTCACCTAGCATGAGGCAACCCAGGGGCTCTGGATGTCTTGAAAGTACTGTTGCTCAACCGACAGTTTAAGTTGGGCAGCCGTCTCTTCCGATGGATTGGGTCCTAGGTGGGGCAGTAGATTCCTCATTCTCCACCCCACCGGGTCGCAGGACTCAAAGGACTGTTCGATTCCAAGGTCGGAGCCTCCATCCCAGGGTGGGTTGGCCAGCCAGGCCACGTCTTCCTGTGGTATAGTATATGGGGGGGCCGCCCGTGGTCCCTCCACCGTATGCCTCGCAACTTTCCATATAAGGCCTTGGTAAGCTCGCTCCAGATGCCACTCTTGCTCCACCAGGTCCTCTGCTAGCTCAGGGATATTCTGGAAGCCCATCATCTCCTCCCGGGCATCCCTGATTTCCCAAAACCTACTCTTCTCCTTGCTGCCAAAGTTGGGGTCGACATAGATGGCCTCCCATCCTACTCCTGGGCCGTTGTATCCATTGCCTGCAGCAGAACAACAGGGGCGGATCATGCTGTTATACTTCTGCTCCGCTTTCTGGTACAGGGCGATATACTGATCCTGTAGCTTACTTTCCACCTTCACAAAGCAGTCCATGCTGTCCTGCCAATCCAGCAGAGGATTGTCTCCCAGAAGCGGCCATCGCAATGCCACCAGCTTCTCAATCCGTCTCCAGTTGGGCTTAACAGCTCCCATTGGTCCTAGATTTGCCATGCTCCACAGGCAGGATCCCAGGTACCTCCTAATGCACTGGATACTAGTACTCCAAGTTCCAGGATATCCAAGTTGCTTTGGCCATCCACAGGTTGGGGACCCCTTGCACTCTGGACTCCAGCAGATCCTCCCGGGCTTCGCTAAGCCTGCCGCAATACTGCTTCCTCCAGTTCAGGTGAACCAACGCTCTATCCACTGGTCGCTGCGTTCCTGAGACCGGGGTCAAGCCAGTGGCTATATCTCCCCCTGGATTCTGGTCTCAGTTTCGCTGTTGCTCCATCCACTGCTCGCTGCGTTGCTGAGACCGGGGTCAAGCCAGCGGCTATATCTCCCCCTGGATGCTGGTCTCAGTTTCGCTGTTGCTCCATCCACTGCTCTCTGCGTTGCTGAGACTGGGGTCAAGCCATCGGCTATATCTCCCCCTGGATGCTGGTCTCAGTTTCAGTTCCTTGGGATAAGCCGAATCCCGCCGCTTGCCACCAGTTGTAACGTGACGCCTTGTATCATAAGCTGGATACCTCTTTTATAGTTCCTTTCTCCCTCAGAATAACACTCCAATAGTAAATTTACCATCCTGTTCCCAAACATCAGCCGAGACTTGATGAAGGGAAGAACTCTCTTTTTTTTTTTTTACTCAAACACACAGCTTATATACACTACAGAGACTCTTATCAAGATCAGCATGCAAATGAATACTTGGGACAGTGTTTCTATGCTTGACCAATCAGTCACCAGCACCCTTATCATGATAAGAATGCAGATAAAGACTTGAAATTATACATTCTTAACTGGCTCATCAATAACCTCCTCTGATTGGTCAAGGAAGCACAGCAGGAATCAATTAACATTCCTTAGCACAGACCTGGAGTATAGTGGAAGCAAAGCCCATCCCCCACTATCTCTGCACTCTGACAACAATAGACTGAGCTTAGCCATAGTTGCTTCCAATACAATGCTAGTCTTTTGGGTAGAAAGTCTGAAGACATGAGATCCCATATCTCTAACACACCAATATCTCCCATAGTCACCACAGTTCCGTCACACCCCCTTTTTGAACAATGATACTATATCAGCTTTCCTCAAGTCACAGGGCACTGATGCCTGATTATACAGGATCAATAAATATTAAGTATAATGGTCTTGCTATTACTGAACAAAGGTTCCTTAAGCACCCTTGGGTGTATACCATTGGATACAGGTGCTTTATTAACCTTTTCCAGTCTGTGTTGGACTTTGTCCTCAGTAAGGCATGTCTGTTTGCCCATAGCCTGCCATTGTTGCTTCCTTTGTATATGCAAAAGAAAATAAGATTAAGGTGTCAGCCATAGCCTCACTTAACCTTTTTTTATCTATATACTTGTAGAACTGTTTAGGATTTTTCTTTCTTTCTTTTGAAATAACTCTTCTTGTTTTCAATTTTAGCTAGAATAATTGTTTATATATTGTATTACATTCTTTACATCTTTTCAATGATGCATCACCCTTCTGACTTAAACACATTAAAAGCCTGCTTCTTTTTTTCTCATTTCCCAGGAAACCTGTCAGGTTCTGCCATTTTTTCTGTCCTTTTTTTTCCTTATTACTTGCCTGTTTTTGTCTTGGTTCTTTTTTTGTTTGCTGGATCATTGTTTCCTGCCCTGGTTTTATGATCAGTCCTGAGCCTTTATCAAGCTCCGGTTCCACAGTGCTGGTGCACAGTCCAATCGTTCTAGTGTGTGACTTGTGTTTCTAGTCCTGTTCCAGAGTCCCCTTGCCATTTCTCCAGTGTGTACCCAGTGTATCATCCTTGGCCTTGCTTCCTGACTACTATCCTGCCTCCATTTGATTGATTCTCCATTACTGACACTGGGTTATCCTTCTCAACTATTCTCCTTCTTGCTGTTTAAGTACTTCATTGCCATCCTGTTACCAACCCTGCTAGTCTTACCAGACAACAATTCTACTGATCCAGCATCTGTTCCACTTGTCTGCCTTCTTCCATTCACCGGAGCAGCTGGAGTTCAACTTCTTCGACCTACTGTCAGTCCTGTTTCTACCCTGCCATTCGACCTTCAGTTGGATAAAACCCAATCAGTTGTACATCGAACCCTTCAACTTCCAGTTGGACTTTTGTGTTGGAGGATTAATATTCCAGTTCACCAGCGTCTCCTGTTCAGCAGCATTTGACTGGTACTGCAGGTAAAGTCTGTGTTAACCCTTTGAATGCCAGAGAGGTAGCCAACATATTGCAATGCAATGCGTTAGGAACCTCTCTTGCGTTCAAAGGAATAATATTTGTCACCCTCCTTTGACTTAAGTTGGTAGTAGCTATTAGAGATGGGCAAAATATTTGCCTCAAACTGAAATTGGCGAATAATGGCACTTCACACTTGGTGAATAATTTCCCACAAAAGGTTAAGTTTTTTCGCTTTTTCCCACTTTTTTCACCTAGCTCATTGTGCATTGAAATCAATGGGAAGAAACATTTTTCTCCACCACATAAAAGTTTTCTCTAGTTTTCTACAGCCATATAAAAGGGTGTCAGGCTCTCACAGCATGCCATTCTGTGTTTGTGAGAGGAGAGAGCAGCATGTTGCTTGAGCTAGAGAAGATAAGGGAATTATATTTTATTTTAGGGAATCTTCTAGGTAGGACATTTGTTCTCTGTATTAGTAGAGTCAGTGGGGCACTCTGGGGAGAAGAAGGGAGGAAAGAGGTTGACCCCAAATACCCCAAAATTCCACCTGACTGACTGGCAAGACACAGGCAGCTGGGGACCTATTTGTTTGCTGATCTTGCTGTTATTATCTCTGTCCTGGGGAAGTCTCGGGGAAGAAGTTGTTGATTTTGTTTTTCAGTTATCATTTTTTTTTTGGACAGACTGTGACAGTAATAAGACAGGGTGGACAACTTAAAAAAAATAAAAATAAATAAATAAAAAAGAATAAAGAAATAAACAAAGAACTAAATATATTAGGTGACAGACAGTTGACTGGGCTTAGGCAAGACATCATACTCCATCAGTTGTGTTGCGTACTGTAGAGTAAAAACACATGCATACAGTAGTTGAGTAATGTCCAGCAAATGCAGAAGGGGCAGAGGAGGAGGAAGGGTGGAGCATTGCAGGGACGTGAGAGTAAAGTAGTAGTTTGTGACGGATACCTGTACTCAGACTGAGTAGCTCCGACAAAACTGTGCTTCCTTAACCCAGGACGCTCAAGATCTCCTCCAGTCAGGAACCAGGATCATATCGTCATTCACCTTGTCACTTAGGCAAGACTAAGTGTAGGGTGAACACACTCTGGATACAGCAAGCTTTACCCCAAGCATCAGACAACACCAGTGTCTTGGGGTTAGAATAACAACTCACTTTATTTCAAGACATCATGGACATTTTATACAGTTCTTGGGGACGAAATACACAAAGGGAATGCACATCTTTACAAAGCGTCAATGGGTGGAGGGTTGTTTCAATAGAAGCATGGAGTACAATGAATACAAGAGAATTGTAAACATATGGTGTGATGGGACAATGGGCAGGTGATAAAAGGATACAATGGACCAGACCGGAGTGAATTAACTGTACAATGAGACAAAGGAATAGGGCTGGGTACAAGTGTTACAGAGAGGTCACAATACACAAAACAAGTTAAGGTACTGAAACATAATTTACATATTAGTCTTTTGGGAGGTTTGGAATCCTTTGGATTCACAAGGCTGGGAAAAAGTGTTCGCTGGGTTTCTTGGTCAACCTGTACCCCCAATAAGCACAGGTTGACTTAGCTGGTAAAGGATCCTCCATGGCAAGGGGCAAACAGGGCAGAGAATAGTCTCAAGGTGAGACCATACCCTGTTCCAGGGCTAGGCCCATAGTCTGTGGGCAGAAGGCTGGTCCTCAGGCCCCTCCAGGAGCCAGGGGCCCGGTGGTTTCTGTGACATAGTTCAAAAACTGACTGCAGCAATGGTTGCTGCAGCATGTGCAATAAATGATGATTATCCCTGTACTCCAAGGAAGGATGCAGTTTGTCAAGGTCCCACCAAAACATCCAGCACCACCAGTGCCAGTACAAATAAAGAACCATATAAGACGAACACTGAAGATGACAAGTCACATTCAAGTGTTGATGATGTTGGCAATAGCATAATAGAGTAAGGTGTAGCAGCTGAATCGCCTACTGCATCAGACAGTGAGACAAACAAGCAACAAAACACCTATCCTCAAAGTAGTAACGAACTTTGTTAAAGTAAAAGTAAAAAGAAATTGTTTGAGACCACTAAAAGCTTAGATGAATGTAAGGGTAGTAGTGGGCAAGAATTGCCAGGTGGTGCTGCTGAGGATGACCTATGAAGACTGATGGTGATGCAGATCTAGTATATACCCCTCAAGCATCCTTCGCTTGTTCAGATACAGATGAAGCCGAGAGTGAGGATGATGATGAAATGGCAATAAAGTTAGCAGAAAGGCAAAGGCTGAATCTTCCACCACTGAAAAGGAGCACTGTGCCTGTCTATAAACGGTTTGAGAAATCAGTTGGAGAGTCTGATCCTGGACAAGCACAGCTGTCAAAAAGCACACAGTCACCCTATGAGTCATGATCAGCATCATTGCCTCTTCAAAGTTCAAGTCCCACTCAGCCACACACACCTGTTTTGAGTACCCAGCAGCAGCACCAACAGCAACACAGGTTATTAACCTCCACAATGTTAGAAATGACGAGTGTCTCTGCTGCTGCTGTAAGTGCTGCACCTTTGACACCTAGCAGTAGAACTGCATCAACATCTAGCCCTAGTTGTAGTATTAGCAGCAGCACCTCAGGAACCCCTCAGTCTATGAAGTGTACAGTATGGAGATACTTCATGCAGGGTCCTCAAGCTAAGCATGTTGCTATCTGTTGTCTGTGCAAAAAACATGTGAGCAGGGGGAAAGCAGGCTCACACCTAGGCACCTCCTCTATGAGATCCCACCTGAAGCACAACCACAGGTCTGACTGGGAGACACACTATCAGCAGGCCAAAGGTGCCACAACTAACAGCAGCAGGAGCATGCTATAAAGTTCCCAGGGCTCTAGGGCAGAAAAAAAGAAGTAGTGAAGTTATTTATATGTCAGAGAATGTGCTACTGCCAGTGCCAACAGTTAGCTCTCTCCAAATAACACCTATGGCTCCTGCTGCAGAGGGGTATGACGACTCTGGCTTTGCTGTAGGAGATGGCAAGAGTCATAGACTGCCCACACATGCTGTCTCTACCACCACCGCCTCCTCTAGTCATGTTGTTAAAGCACTAAAATTCCAGGCTTCTTCTGCCATGTCCTGCCAACCCACACTGACTGAGTTCCTGGGAAGAAGTCAAAAACGTCCCAAAAACAGTCTCAAAGTACACCTGTGGAATGGCAAGGATGCCAAGATGTTGGCAGTGGACATGCTGCTGTATTCTTTTGTAGAAAACCGAGTTTTCAGAGAACTGATGTCATGTGTAGCTCCACGCTGGAATATCCCAAGCCGCACTTATTTTTACAGGATGGCTGTGCCTGAATTGTACAAGCAGGTGGTTAGTGTGATGGGTAATGGGCTGAAAAGTGTGTATGGCAAGAAAATCCAACTGACAAAAGATATGTGGACAAGTGGGCAGAGCACATACTATATGACTGTGACTGCTCACTGGGTTTTCCTCCAAGCACCAACAGTGGACAGCACTAGCTTACAGCATCAGGCAGTAATCGTGCTTCTGGTTCTGGCAGTGTGATTTAAAGGAGGCAGCAGCAGGATAGCTCATACCATCGTCATGCCACTTTGTGCATACAGAGTTTTGAGAGACAGTCCCACAAAGCGGTAGATGTTTTAAGTAAGCTAGAGCAGGTGATAGAGGAATGGCTTGTACCTCATTCCTTAACCCCTTAGTGACCGACCGCATGCACACACTGCCGGCACTAAATGCCCGCTGAACTTTTTTTTTCATTTTTTTAAATGACTTCTGGGACGTACATGTATGTCCTCTGTCCACCTGGGACATCCGCTCCAGATGTACATGTACATCCTCGGGCAGTAAGGGGTTAAAAATCTGATTTTTTTTTTTGATTTTTTTTTGTCTGCCGATAACGGCTCCAACATAATCACTGCTTTGAGAATAGGTGGTATGGTGCATGTGAACAAATTACTGGCAGAATCCTACAGTGCACTCAACTCTTTATATTCCATGCAAGAGCGTAACAACCCGCATCGTCACCAGCTGAAAATGGAGGTCCCTACAAATTGGAATTCCATGATGTACACGCTAGAGCATTTGTAGGAGCAAAATAAGGCCATTAGCAAGCACACCATGCAAAACTGGAAGGCTTTGGAGATAGCCTCTGTGTCACCTGGCCAATGGCAATTTATATGCGATGTATGTGAGCTGCTGAAACCCTTTGAGGAGGCAAACATGCTGGTTAGTCACACTGGGGCAGGAATTAGTGAAATTCTACCACTGATATTTTTATTGCAGGAAAAAAATGAGGAGTATGGCTGAGTATTCTTACAATAATGAACACAGACATGCACCAGCTGGTAAATGACATGTTAGCATGCTTTGAACAAGATCCTCACATAGGCCTCGATTCAAATGTTGGCGTCGGCAGAAAAAACTGGCGACGCTGGTTTTAACGTCAGCTGAGCAATGCAAATGTTCCACTAGTAACAAGCGACGCCAGTTCTGAAACACACGTTGCCCGTCGCTAAAACAGCAAGATCTCACCCATAGAGGATAATGTACAAGCAACGCCAAAAGCTATTCAAATGTTGGAGTTCGGGCTAACGCACGTTAAATTGCAACATTTCACTCCAGAAATCTAACACCTAGTTTTTTTGGAGAACAGCACACAACTCAGACTAGAAAACCACCGTCACTGAAAATAAAAGAGAGAAGCAGGTCATTCAAGGACAGAAGCCAAGCATACAAAAGTCAGATATTAACCCCTGCAATGCCTAACAAATACAACAACAAGGCCCACAACAGTGCTTCACAACCCCTCCACCCAAGACACCCCTAACATGCAATCTGGATATTCCAGGGCATCCCCTGAGGGCACAAGGGAATACCCAATTAAAAATAACATGCCCAACATCAGGTCCCATTGTGTCAATGTCAATGTGGAGAAATGGTGCCTCAAATGTCACATATGCACATCTCCCCAAAAATGTGTAAAATCAATATCATCAAACACCAATGCAGAACATAACAACATGGGAAAAGTGACGTACCCTGAGCTGGTACACATGACGCACCAACATCACATGACACCCTGCTTGTGAACCACTGGCCTACACCATACAAACAAGTCACAGACAAACTATAACAATCCAGCAACTCCACAGGGACAAGGGGAACACAAAGCAGCACAACATAAGACATCCCAAAACACCTTGGACCAACAGGGGTTAACACACAACACAATATGCACACCTGTCACTCCAAGAACAAATCAACTCACCAATGTAACCTTAGCAGTACATGGAGATAAAACACACACCTGACAGCTACATACCAATTACAAATAATCACACCACTAACCACACACACACCAGAAAACAATTACCTGGATAACACACACACCTTATCATTAGTCCACTATAACCACATGATTGCTCATTGATAACACCCTACGGGAGGGAGGGAGAGAGAGAAAGAGAGAGAAAAAGAACAACAGTAACAGTATTTATACATACCTGTACCTGAGACGACAGCGGAGGCATAGGCGTGAGAGGGCTAGGGCTCACCACCCCCCTCCAAGCACCCCTGTGCAACAGCCGTCACCTCCTGCAGCTGTTCATGCTCCAGCTGAAGAGCCATCCCCACCTGGAGGACAACACCTACCAGCAGCACCCCAGCTGCAACAACAGGATGCCCCCCAGCTGCCACAGGGACCTGTGGAGCAGCAGAGGGCTGGCAGACAAATGGCCAGGCCCAGGATATATCGCACCAGGGTCACACTGCTGGGAATGACTGAGGAAGAAGTCAGGGACAGATACAGGCTGACATCCGAGAGTCTGCTAAACCTGTATGAGGTGATTAAAGATGACATAGACCCTGTTTACAGTGCAAACCGTGCCCTGACAGGATTGCAGAAATTTATGTGTTCCATCCACTTCATGGCAAGTGGATCATTTCAATCCACAGAGGGATATGTGTCTGGCATGTCCCAGTCCATCTGCTCTAGGGCACTGACACAGGTGTTGACAGCACTGAAGAGGAAGGCAAGTGCCTACGTCCACTTCCCCACAACAAACATGGAGTGGGCACTGGTTAAGTAGGCCTTCTACGCCAAGGGAGGAATGCCCAGGGTCATGGGTGCCATTGATTGCACACAGGTCCGATTAAGAGCCCCTGTACATCATCCACATCTCTATGTCAACAGGAAGAGTTACCACTCAATCAATGTACAGATGGTGTGTGATGCTGGGATGAGGATTACCAATGTGTGTGCAAAATTCCCTGGGAGTTGTCACGACTCACATATCCTCACCAACTCCTCTGTACACAGGGATTTTGAGAACACGGTACACATACAGGAGGATGGCTGTTGGGTGAGTCAACAAAGAACACACACCCCCACATCCACAGGTGCATGCACATGACGCATGTACACACACACTTCAGTATGTGCATGACACAAAAGGGGGGGGAGCCACCAAGTGGTGATGAAGAGGTGATGAAGATCAGATGACTCCACCATGTCATCACGTCTGCACCTTCCATGTAATGACTTGTTGGTCATGTGCCTACGTCCCTTCAACTGTGGACATCTCTGTGCATAGGCTCCATAGAATAACATGGAAATTGGAGAACTGATGGACCAGAGAAGTCATCTCCATCACTTCACCTCTACATCACTGCTTTGTGACTCACCCCCATGAATACATCATCCATGTAACATGTGATTAACATGACACCATGTTACTACTCATCTACAGGTGATGCTGCCTATGGGTGCAAGTCTTGGCTGCTCACACCAATCGCCAATCCACAGACACCTGCTGAGGAGCGCTACAATGAGGCACATGTCCGGACCAGGAATGTCATTGAGCGCACATTTGGCCAGCTCAAATCCAGGTTCTGTTGCCTGGATCAGTCTGGGGGCACTCTGCAGTATACACCTGCTAAGGTATGTGACATCATCCAGGCATGTGCCTTGTTGCACAACATAGCTGTGGACACACGTCTCATGGAGGATGTGCAGCCACACCAGCCTGTGGAGGTCCCTGTTCCCATTGATGGAGGGGAGGATCTGTTGACAGGGACACAGATGCGAAACAGGCTCATCAGGGACTACTTCAAATGTGAGTACCATGCATGTGTGATTGTGGATGTGCTTGTGGAATGCATGCGAACACGCAAACCAACAATAATTATCTGTTCCACTCCACAGGATGACCCAACAACATAGTCCTACCATGTCCAGGACATCATCCTTCATCCTGGGATCAAAGGTAAACCATATGGTTCATGTACATCACATACTGAGTTGTACTGATGTGAAACTACATCTACCAAGTTGAACAAAGCCATGACACATGTGGAACCCTGTGAGTCACAGAGGAATACCCAATGCAATGACATGCAATGGATGCCACATAGCAATACCATGTTTTAACCCCTTGAGTGCCATAGGTGCACACAAAACATTACAAGGCAATCAGTTGTGTACCCCTCTGTCACTCGATTGGTTCAGGGGATAATGGATCAGACTTTGCTAGAATGTGAATACAAAAAGGGAAAGTGTATATATAAAGTGGCGCTCACCGTGAGTCTATAATGCACATATCAGAAATAGGTTACAATATGGAAAGTCTGTGTTTGTGAAAACCGTACACAGAATCTTACAGATTTAGAATGACATTTTGAAACATTAAATCAGTAAATGCACACACCGTCTAACCCACAAATTAAATTAATGGTAGTTACAGTAGTCACCAAGCTTTGAAAATGGTGATGGGTTAGTCAATGGATTCACTTGATATGCTCACAAGATGTAAGAAAGGTTAGTCATATATACAGAGTTTGTTATTGTGGTCCGAGTGAGACAGGTAATGATGGTTAAAGAATGGAGAGAAGTTAATCCTTGAAAGGTCTCGATATGCAGTGGAATGAATGGGTGGAAATGAGTTAGGAAATTGATAGATGATGGTTGATTGATGATTCAATCAGTAGAAGAAAAGATCAAGTGTTTCTTGTATCTGGAAAATTAAGAGGGTTTGGCCGCTGTCTTATTTCCCGGAGTCCACTCGGGTCAATATAGAAAAGAAAAAGCACAGAAGACAGAGCAAAAGGCACACCTCTAAGTGTAGTATATTAGGTGAATGTTATAATAAGTACAGAAAGGTAAAACAAATACATATTTATTAAAATCATAAAAACACGGTAAGAGCTATACAATGGTAATAGAAATATAAAACTATGGATCTAGATGAATCCTATTGTTATAGTTGATACTGTGTGATAGTCTGACTCGGGTGGGACTTATTGATGGATGATGGCTAACTACGGAATCCGTTTAGCCTTATCCAGTTCTCATAAATTATACAGGAGTGCTGCTTTGCAGTGCATTGGTTACCATCCTGACACACATTGCTTAGCTTGACGTGATCCCATACATTGATTCCACTAACTTACAGTGGTGTAGATTTGGTCATCATGTGTATCCTGAGCAGTGGGGATGGCAAGGCATATACCTCCTTGCTATCCCCATTCATCATGATCCATGTGATGAGCAAAGCTGAACCATCACACCTTGGGTGACACAAACCCACTGTATGTCCTACACCTAGGCCTCAACAGCAAACACACTAGCACCTCTGAACACAACAATGCACCAGTGATGACCAATGACTACAGAGTCCAAACAATTTGAGGTTGCTTCTACCTTTTCCCATGCTATTCTATGGAGACTAAGCACTGTTCTGTCACAAACTGTTTAGGTCTCAGTGCATTGGCTCCACAGTATAACACAGGGATTGCAGGTGTGATGACCCTGCAGTTGTCATGTACACATTGTTACCTATTTCTGACACCCTAGTGAATGTCCCCCCCATCATGGTTGAGTCTTGTGAATCACATATGTCCTGCAGAGTGGGGATGGCGGTGAATGCCTCCTGGCCATCCACACTCTGCAGGCTACACATGATGCAGAAAGCTGAACCTTCCACTTGGACTAACTACCTACATGTACAACGCCTAGCCCTGACATACAATAACAATACAATAAGAAACACACCAATTCCCCTCCCTGCTATTCTCTGGTAACCCTTTGAGTGCCAAGAGACTAGCCAATGTATTGTCGAACAATGCATTACTTATTCCTGTGGCACTCCAGGGGTTGTGTGCTGACCTCTTTTTCACTCTATGTATGACATTGTGATACACATAACAGTTAGATCTGTGACTGACACATGACAGTGTGCATTGTTTTGTGCTGTGTATGATGTTGTTGTGGACAGCATGAAGGGGATTCAACAGGGACTGGACCATTACCATTCAGGCTGGGTTGGTCCAGTATTCTGTCCTTGTTTTACGTCCCTCCAAGCTGTGTGGCTGAATTGTGGTGTGGAATGCTGTCCATGTATTCAGGTGTCACTGTGTTGGCCTCTGTCTGGTGGGTGTCAGGATTTGTGTGATGTGTGTGTGGGCCTTAATGCACTTACCAGTGGACTGGAGGCTCCTTTCATCCCTGGTGTCACTCCATCCAGGGATCCCACACACCATGACAGAGGAGATCGTCCTGCGCATGGCCTCCTCCCACTGGCTGTATTCGATGCGCAGGGGTGGACCACCCCCTGTTCCAGCAGCGTGCAAGCCTGCTCGCCCATCTTCCTCTTCACCTTCGCAATGGTAAACAGAAATAGGAAAAGGGTTGAACTAAATGTATACAGGTCTTTTCTCAACATACATTACTGTGTTACTTACTATGTTACTATCTTACCTTGGCCTTGCAGTCTGTCCATCTCTTCTTCACTGACTCCAGTGACCGGCTGCGGCTGGACACAGCATTTACTGCAGCCACCACCTCCTTCCAGGCTGTCTTCCTCTTGTTGCCCATGCCAGTGAGAGGCCCCTTGGGGAACAGGAACCTGTAGCGTGCCACCACAGCCTCACAGAGGACAAGATTCTCATCCTCTGTGAACCTGGGCTCCCTTGACCTCTCCTCCTCCTCACCCCCAGAGGTTTGTTGAGAGCCCTGGCTGTAGCTCTCCAGCCCTGCCTGCACTGGCCCTGGCTGTGTGTGGTGCAGGGGGACTACCCCTTGTCCCACTGTCACTGCCCCTACACTAGATGTGCCTGCCCCTCTGCCCCAGAGATATCCCTGCCCTACCCTGACCAGGGATGCCCCCTGTATCTCCTCCTCCTCTCCTCCTACACTCCCCACCGCTCTCTCCTCTCCTCTCTATCCCTCTCACCCACTCACACCCAGGCACTCACTCAGGCCCTCACACACTCTCTGTCACTCACTTGTACTCACAGATTCACACTGTCAAAATAAAGATAAAAAGTGTGTGTGTGTTTTACAAAATAAAATATGGGCTGTGTGTATGTGTGTTTGGATGAGTGTATTTGTATGTTCAAAAGTGTATTGTGTCGCTTTGTGTGCTGCCAAACTCTCCTTCTACCTGTCTGTGTGTGTGCTGCCTAAACTCCCTTTCTCTGAACACTAACCTCCACTCCTTGGGTCCTGATATCTAGTTCTTGGGAACTCAATAACAGACAAAGGTGCGTAGGTGATTTGGGGTCTATTTACAGTTTATTCGACTCAACTTGATACTTTGGGGTGCTGTGATTGGCTGGGACACTAGGTCACGTTGGACGTTTCGCTTGTTTTTTTTTTTGGAGACGTTTCTCGTGTTTATCGTGTGTTTGGCGTCGACGATGAGGTCAAATATTTGGCGACTCCAGTTTTGTAGTCTTCGTGTGTTTTGTAGGCCGTCGCGCGTTAACTCTTCTGGGTACGGAAGATTTGAATCTCACATTACCCAGTCTTGTTTAACTCGCGCATCTCTACCGCTTAATCAAAACTCCTCCCCTCCTGTCTCGGCAGTATTTTTCTTCACGCTAGTTTTTAACTCCAACATTTGGATTGAGCCCATAGTGTCTATTAAAAGCAATGAGGAATACATTCTTGCCACTTTGCTGGACCCTGCTTCAAACACAAAATATCAGAATTTCTGCCAAAGGGCCATCAGCAGTTTGTTACAAGGAGTCATGGCGATCAGCCACAACCTCTGAGAAGTTGGATTTTTGTCAAAGAATATTGAGATATGCTTATTTATCAAGTGGAGTGTTGCATTGTGGAGGATGAGAGGGAGAAAGTGAGGGCACAACAAACAACTAGACAGTATAGTGAAAAAAAAGGCAGCAAAGTATTTCAACCAGCAGAAGCAGCTACATTATCAACCATAATATCCCATTCGGAACACAGTGCAATTCATGGGTCTCAGCAGGGGCAGCAAAAACCTAACATTGGTGGTAGTGGTGACGGCACATCTCTTTGGGATCTGATTCCAGAATATGGGTTGTCACCCAGAGAAAGATATGTGTCTGTTTTCAGTGATTGCCATTGTCTTAACATGTTCCCATTCTTGAAACCTTTATGTCCCCTGTGTGTGCATGCATTAGAGAGGGCTGTCCAGTTACCAGCAGTGAATGGGTTGGTTAGTATGTAGGATGTACAGAGGAATGGTGCCATCCAGTCTAGCTAAACCCAGAGATTGTGCTATGAGATAGCCAGTGTTGGCCAGCATAGAGGGGGGGTAGGGCAAATCTGTGTAGAGTGTGTACCTTCCCCCTCTACATCAGGCCAAGCTGAACAGACCTGGTACATGGTACCTGTGACATCACATCCTGTAGGGGGTGGGTAGAGAAAACCTGGGAGAAAGGAGAGTCAGAGAGAGAGTTGCAGAATGTAGGAGCAGGAGGGAGCCTCTCCCCAGCATGGAGGGGGGTAGCCTGGGGCCAGTCTGGAGTTGGACTGGTCCAGGTGCTTTCTAAAGGAGTACTGGAGAAACTGGGACTGGTGAGTGCCCTCACCGGAAAAGTTAGAGTGAGCGGGCACTGTAGGGCCAGGTCCCCTTTTCAGTTGTGGGCTGTAAGTCAAGGCGGCTTCAGACACAGAGAGAGTACCCTGATGTTCCTACCACAAGGATCTTAGGATGTCTTCCCCAACTCCTCTGCCAGGACTAAAAGATATAAGGAAGCTTCATGTGATTCAGCAGCATGTGGAGTGGGCAGGATGCCTACTCTTGCCTCTAGTGGGACTATGAATAAGCTCCAGCATTAAGCTAAAATGGACTGTGAGTATTATTTGTAACCCCTGGCAAGTTATGCAACTAAGAAGAGAACAGCAGAAGTGCTTAGGTTTTATGTTTCACCCCTGTTTGTTGCCTGTAATAGTTGTCCTATGTTTTGTGCCGTGACCACTCTAATAAATGCAATTTATTATCTTTTTGTCTGGCTGGATAAATCTCTTAACCCTTGGTCTACCAATAAGTAACCCCTGTACCCCCCCCCCCCCCCATCACAAAGGCATAAATCACCAAATAGAAATACAGAATACTGGTATAAGAACACCATATAAGCATCAATTGTAGAGTGGCGAAACATTATGGGGGTGGCTGGTTTTAGTCATAAACCACGCCCCAGCCTTTTAAACAGAATACATAACGCAAGATGAATAACATAACAAGTACAGTCGTAGTACTCTAATCAAAGGCCTAAACGCAGGCCAATACAATTGTAGTGAATATCAGGCAACAGGCACCCATTCATTTTCGGTTGCACAATGGCAAGTAAGGAAAACAACTCTTACTGGGTGAAACAGTACAGCTTAATAAATAAAAATAATATATATGCTAAGCCATAAGTAGTCCGAGTAGAACACAAGAGAGAATCGTACACAGCCAGCCCCATTCAAAGCCCGCCATCCACGAAACCCTCCAGTCAGAAGCATAGTCTATGAATACAATATCACCCTCCTCTTAGAAAAAAAAGGTACTGTCCACCCATGTTTCTCAAAAACAGACTGGCGCAATTTTAGACAAATTGTCTATCAATTTTCATTCAACATGTTAAGACAATGGCAATCACTGAAAACAGACACATATCTTTCTCTGGGTGACAACCATTTCGTCACAGCCTTCTTTGCTTGAAGTGCTACCTGGATGGTCTTAAGCTTCCTTCCACTACTTCTTAAGGGCTTTTTTGATAATGTATCTCTTGTATCTGGGCTTTTCGATGATTGTCTAGCACTGTTTTTCTTCACACCATATACTGATATGACTGATGCATTAAAGTTGAATATTGTCTCGATCAATGCCAAAGGGCTAAATTCCCCTCAAAAAAGGGCTATATTATATAGAGAGTGTAAGAGAATAAAAGGAGATATTTGCTTTATCCAAGAAACACATTATAACAGAGATAACCTACCAAATTTGAAACATAAGTACTTTAGTCGGCAATTCTGCAGCTCTTTTAATCAAAAGAAGAGAAGAGTGGCAATATTTATCAATAAACATATTCCCTTCTCGGTTTCGGATGTTCTAGAAGACCCCGAAGGCAGGTTTCTTTTTGTCAAAGGCATAATCGGGGATATGAGATTGACACTTGTTAACATCTATTCCCCAAATACTGATCAATTATTATTTCTCTCTAGCATCCTTGACTCACTCACTATATTCCAAGAGGGACTACTGGTCTTGGGGGGAGACTTGAACACTTTGATTAATCCATCCTTAGACTGCTCTACAGGTAAATCATCTCTTTCCCACACATACTTCAATCAACTATCGACCCTCCTTTCACAACAGAACATTGTTGACCCTTGGAGACTTTTACATGACACAAAAAGGGATTACACATTCTATTCCCATTTTCACAAACTATATACTAGGATAGATTTCCTTTTAACTAAACAGGCACACATCCATTATGTTATCTCTACAGATATCCATCCCATTACTTGGTCGGACCATGCTCCAACACAGTTAATACTCTCATTTCCGCTACGGATCCCTCAGTCCTATACGTGGAAACTAGATCCAACTCTTTTAAATGACCATAAAGTGGTTACTCAAGTAGAGACCTGTATAAAAAATGTTCTCCTTGATAATGACACAAAATTAAGTAAGGTAATAAAGTCTGAACTGGATGTGTCTTCATTACAAGAGGATTTGGACAAATTGAGTAACTGGGCAGGCAAATGGCAAATGAGATTCAATATAGACAAGTGTAAAGTTATGCATTTTGGGTATAATAATAAAAATGCAACATATAGTTTAAATGGTGTTTCTCTGGGGAAATCTACAAATGAAAAGGATTTGGGAGTAATGGTAGACAATAGACTTAGCAGTAGCATGCAGTGCCAGCTGGCAGCTGCAAAGGCCAATAAGATATTGGCATGTATTAAAAGGGGTATTGACTCAAGGGAGGTAGATATTATTATGCCTCTTTACAGGTCCATAGTAAGACCCCACCTAGAATATGCTGTTCAATTCTGGGCGCCCTTTCTGAAAAAGGACATTATGGAACTAGAGAAAGTGCAGAGGAGGACTACAAAACTAGTAAGGGGAATGGAAAGTTTTAGTTATGAAGAAAGGCTAGAAAAGTTAAACTTGTATACACTAGAGAAACTGCGTCTTAGAGGGGATGTGATAACACTATATAAATATGTTCAGGGCCCATACAAAGGGCTCTCCAAAGACCTGTTCATTAACAGAACAGTACATAGGACAAGGGGTCACCCGCTTAGACTTGAGGAAAGGAGATTTAATCTACAACAGCGGAAGGGTTTCTTTACTGTAAGGACAATAAAGGTAATGGAATTCACTGCCTGAGGAGGTGGTGCTTTCGAATACATTAGACGCCTTTAAAAAGGGCCTGGATACTTATTTAAAAGAGCATAACATAGAGGGCTATGTACGTTAGTATTGGGATTAATATTTACTTAGGGCTTGTTGATCCAAGGAGAAATCTGATTGCCATTTGGAATCAAGAGGGAATTTCACACCCCATTTAAGGCAGAATTTGAAATTGCTACATTGAGGGTGTTTTTTTGCCTTCTTTTGGATCAACAATGGTAAACAGGAATAGGAAAAGGGTTGAACTAGATGGACGCAAGTCTTTTTTCAACCTAAATTACTATGTTACTAAATTGCTGTTACTATAATGATAACCTAGATACTTCTCTTCTAAACATATGAGAGACAATGAAATGTGTGGTCAGGGGTGAAGTTATTAAGGTCTCTTCTCATAAGACAAAACAATTCAAAAAAGAATTAGATAATATTCTCCAACCTATAACAAATTTAGAAAACACACACAAACAACTTAATGATTTAAATCTACATAAATATATTACTGACCTTAGGAACAAAGCTAAGTGACATCTTTAAGCTAAAATTGATAACTCCTTCCTACACAGTACAAGTTTTTTTCTATGAACATGGAAATAGGTGTGGCAAGTTGCTTTCCCAAGTCTCCAATTATAACACGAATAAAACTCACATATCAGCCATTAAGACATCTGACGGCCAAATCACTAAAAACTACCCAAGCATAACTAATGCTTTTAAATACTATTAAGAGAATCTATACAATATCCAAAATCCAAATACTTCCTCCCAGAAACTTAAAATAGATTCATATGTATCAAGTTCGAACCTTCCCAAACTTTCTGTGAAACAATCAGAAGATTTGGAATTTGATATATCTGTTGCACAACTAGGCCTGGCTATCCAACAAATGACCTCAGGGAAGTGACTTGGACCAGATGGCCTATCTTTGTCATTTTACAAAAAAATTCCTACCTCTCTTACACGATCTTTTGCTTAGAGTCTTTAATTCTCTTCCTCATCACATCGACCATCATCCTACTCTCGCCAAAGCTCATATTATGGTCCTTCCCAGAGAAGGTAAGGACCCCACTTTATGCTCTAGCTACAGACCCATTTCCCTGTTAAACAGAGATATAAAAATATATGCAAAGATTTTAGCTAAAAGGTTAAAACCACTTTTACCATCAATCATCCATAGGGACCAAGTGGGGTTTGTTACAGGTAGGGAAGCAAAACTCTATTACTATCAATTGATGCTGAAAAAGCATTTGATAGAATCGATTGGAGTTTTTTTGAATCTACACTCCGTTTCTTTGGACTTGGAGATAGATTTCTTGACTTCACCCTACCTCTATATAGAAACCCATCTTCTAGGGTGAGGGTTAATAACCATCTTTCTCAATCTTTCACTTTCAAAAAATGGCACGAGACAGGGGTGCCCCTTGTCCCCATTACTATTTACTCTAACTATAGAAACTTTAGCAAATAAATTATGTAATAACGCTTTCAATCAAGGTCTAACAATTGAACATAGCGAATACAAAATAGCTCTATTCGCAGATGACTTTATGTTAATAGTCACTTCTCCGGAGGTCTCCCTGTCTCATATTGTGTCAGAACGATATATATTTAGCATAGTATCTAACTTCAAACCAAATCTCTCTAAATCTGAATTGCTAAATATTAACATCCCGGATATAAAACTAAACTCTTTCAAACCCTTAATACCTTTTAAATGGACTAACTTCTCCATTAAATATCTGGGAATCCAGCTGGCCCCAAAAATTAAAGACTTGGTCACAGCTAACTTCCGTTCCCTTAAGAATAATATTCAAAAGGAAATATCTTCTTGGAGCAATCTCTTTCTCTCTTGGACGGGTAAAATAAATTTACTCAAAATGAAGATTCTACCCAAGATCTTATTCCTATTTCAGACAGTTCCGATATCCTTATCAATATCCTTTTTGAAATCACTACAGACTATATTTAATAACTTTATATGGGGATCATAAACCCTCTCATCTTCAACTATCGCACATTTCTAAGGGAAGATGAAAAGGGGGCTTGGGTGCACCAGATCTCCTTAAATATTATTAAGCAAGCCACTTAACAAATGTCATCCAAACATTGCTCATGCATATCCATCCTCCAATGGATATTTTGTGTGTTACCATCACTCTTATTGTCTGAGATCATGGCCCTTTCGTACTGTCACGGTTTGTTAAGACTCTCAGACGTAAGGTTTGGTAAAAATGTAATTTTATTGAAAAGTTAAGGCAATCCCCATAGGGAAACATACATAACAATATAACAATAATAGTCAATACAATAGGTTCTACCGGCCTTGCCTAAAATACCTAGCAAGGCAACCCAAGTGACAGTAGCAATAACAGGCTCTACCGGCCTTGCTTATACCGGGTAAGGCAACCGTGAGATGACATATACCGGTTCTACTGTCCTTACCAATACCGGGCAAGGCAGCCCAAAGGAGTACTGAGTGTAGGCTCTACTGGCCCTGCCAATACCGGGTAAGGCAACCTTAAGGATGGTAACGACAAAGGTTCTACCGGCCTTACCAATACCGGGCAAGGCAACCCAAAGGAGTACTGAGTGTAGGCTCTACCGGCCCTGCCAATACCGGGTAAGGCAACCTTAAGGATCGTAACGACAAAGGTTCTACCGGCCTTAACAATACCGGCAGCCTAAACGAATAGACCAGCTGTCAGATAACTAAGACAGCAGAGAGGAATAGGAACAAAGATCTTGCTCAGCAGAAGTCTATTGCCATGGAAAATCGGACGACTGCATAGGAGTGGACAGCGACCTAACCTCAGTACTGGATAGATCAGAAGCAAACCAACGTCCGCACGTTGGGACCTATAATAAATATCGCCACCAGGTTAATGGAGTAAACCAGCGTCCGCACGCTGGGACCAACAGAGCATCGCAACCAGGTTTAATAGAGAAAACCAGCGTCCCCACGCTGGAACCAACAGTGTCTATCGCAACCAGGTTAAATGGAGTAAACCACCATCCTTACGCTGGAACCAACAGTGTCTACCGCAACCAGGTTTTAATGGAGTAAACCAGCGTTCGCACGCTGGAACCAAGTGTATATCGCAACCAGGTTTAATGGAGTAAACCACCGTCAGCACGCTGGGGCCAACAGTAAATGTCGCCACCAGGTTTAATGGAGTAAACCAGCGTCTGCACGCTGGAACCAACAGTGTATATCGCAACCAGGTTTAATGGAGTAAACCAGCGTCCTCACGCTGGAACCAGCAGTGTATATCGCAACCAGGTTTAATGGAGTAAACCAGCGTCCTCACGCTGGAACCAGCAGTGTATATCGCAACCAGGTTTAATGGAGTAAACCAACGTCCTCACGCTGGGACCAACAGTGTATATCGCAACCAGGTTTAATGGAGTAAACCAGCGTCCGCACGCTGGAACCAACAGTGTATATCGCAACCAGGTTTAATGGAGTAAACCAGCATCCACACGCTGGGACCAACAGTATATATCGCCACCAGGTTAAATGGAGTAAACCAGCGTCCGCACGCTGGGACCACAATGATAAGCAGCAGCGAAAAGAACAATGTTGCCGGAGCGACAGGGCTACAGCAGGAGCCCTAAACTCCAACGGAGAGTCCACCGGGCCGAGACTGACATACTGGCAGATGACTGGAACCACCGGAACCGCCGGTGCAGAGCGAACCGGCTGAAGAAGCGGCAGGCAGGAGACGCAGGAACTCAGCAGATTAACCCGCTAGGTGCTGAAACACAGGAACACCGGAACACAGCATACAGGAACATAGGAACACTGGAACACAGGAACAGCAGGATCAGCAGAATCAGCAGAATCAGCAGAAACAGCAGGAGCAGCAGGAACAGCAGGCCCAGAAGCCTGACATGCAGATCAGGCCAAGTGAAGTCAGAAACACCACAAAAGGGCAACCTGGAATTGCTCAACCTGGGTTTAAAAAGGCTGTGTGAGGAGGGCTAATAGCAGACAGCCAATCAGGAATACTCAGCAAGTGACAGACACAGAACAGCACGAATCACGGGCACCGTGATAGTGGTATACTGCACACACCAGTACCCGTGCACTGGACAAATAACTAGCTGTCTAGGACTGGACAGCATGAAGTGAACCCGTGCCTGCGGACCAGGGACCGTCGGTGTCACTATGATGTCAGCCGTGAGGCAATGGAGTGAACCAGCGCCCGCGCTGGGAACCAACAGACTCAATATATAGTAAGCCGTAAGGCAGTGGAGCGAACCAGCCCCCGCGCGCTGGGAACCAACAGATTCAATGTATAGTAAGCAGTGAGGTAGTGGAGCGAACCAGCACCTGCGTGCTGGGAACCAACAGACTCAATGTATAGAAAGCCGTAAGGCAGTGGAGCGAACCAGCACCCGCGTGCTGGGAACCAACAGACTCAATGTATAGTAAGTTGTAAGGCAGTGGAGCGAACCAGCGCCCGCGTGCTGGGAACCAACAGACTCAATGTATAGTAAGCCGTAAGGCAGTGGTGCGAACCAGCGCCTGCACGCTGGGAAGCAACAGACTCAAAGTATAGTAAGCCGTAAGGCAGTGGAGCGAACCAGCGCCCGCGCGCTGAGAACCAACAGACTGAATGTATAGTAAGCCGTAAGGCAGTGGAGCAAACCAGCGCCTGTGCGCTGAGAACCAACAGACTCAATGTATAGTAAACCATGAGATAGTGGAGCGAACCAGCGCCCGTGTGCTGGGAACCAACAGTGTAGAAATGTCGCCTGAGCGACCGGAGATCACAGCCGCCACAGATGAAAAGGAAACTGGACGCTGAAGATGAAACAGGAACCAGTACAACGATGGTCAACCGGATCAGGAACGGCAACGAGGACTGGCAGCAGGAAGCAGCAACTTCGGCAACACCAACCGGATCAGGCATGGAACCAGGAACAGCTGATCAGGAGACTCAGGATCTGGGCGACTCAGGATAGCAGGAACACAGCTATGGCCCATAGAGCTTCAGGAACATGATAAGAGTAGAAGCAGCCTAGAGACACCACGAAAAGGCAACCAAAGGGTGCCCAGACTCAGTCTAAATAGGCAAAGTGGGGCGGGCTGAATACAGGCAGCCAATGGGAGCCCCCTACAGGTGATACACACTTACTTGCTCTAGAAACTCAGGAACAATTGAATTAAAGTATAAATTAGTGACCAGATGGTACAGAACCCCAGTCTTTCTAAATAAAATATATCCACCTATTGACTTCACGTGTTGGAGATGTAACAGAGAATTGGGAACTGAATTTCATATTTGGTGGTCCTGCTCTAAGATCAAATCTTTCTGGATCAACATTCTTTTCGCATTATCTAAGATTATCCGTATAGATATACCTACTCATCCCTCTTTTATCTTGCTAAACCTCCTAAATAGTGATGATAAATTTTTCTTGAAGGATAAAAGATTGCTCTCTCACCTCTTAAATGCTGCTAAACATTGCATTCCATCTTTATGGAAATCTCATACGTCCCCTACTTTGCTTGACTGGGAAAGGAGGGCTACCCATATTATGTTAATGGAAAAATTATAGAGTAAGTATATAGATGCCCCCCAAAGCTTCTCCGAAGTTTGGCAACCTTGGATAGTTTATCTTTCTAGGCATTGATCGAGAATATAGATGAGGGAGCGGCGGTTGACGTGATCTATTTAGACTTTGCCAAGGCATTTGATACAGTTCCACACAAGAGGTTACTGTACAAATTGAATGAAATAGGACTAGGGGAAAATGTTTGTGTGTGGATTGGAAATTGGCTGAAAGATAGAATGCAAAGAGTGGTAGTAAATGGCAAGTTCTCCAGTTGGATAAACGTGATAAGTGGAGTGCCTCAGGGATCTGTCCTGGGTCCTCTTCTTTTTAATTTGTTTATTAATGACCTCCCAGAGGGCATAGGAAGCCATGTATCAGTGTTTGCCGATGACACAAAATTAAGTAAGGTAATAAAGTCTGAACTGGATGTGTCTTCATTACAAGAGGACTTGGACAAATTGAGTAACTGGGCAGGCAAATGGCAAATGAGATTCAATATAGACAAGTGTAAAGTTATGCATTTTGGGTATAATAATAAAAATGCAACATATAGTTTAAATGGTGTTTCTCTGGGGAAATCTACTAATGAAAAGGATTTAGGAGTAATGGTAGACAATAGACTTTGCAGTAGCATGCAGTGCCAGCTGGCAGCTGCAAAGGCCAATAAGATATTGGCATGTATTAAAAGGGGTATTGACTCAAGGGAGGAAGATATCATTATGCCTCTTTACAGGTCCATGGTAAGACCCCACCTAGAATATGCTGTTCAATTCTGGGCGCCCTTTCTGAAGAAGGACATTATGGAACTAGAGAGAGTGCAGAGGAGGGCTACAAAACTAGTAAGGGGAATGGAATGTTTTAGTTATGAAGAGAGGCTAGAAAAGTTAAACTTGTACACGCTAGAGAAACGGCGTCTTAGAGGGGATATGATAACACTATATAAATATGTTCAAGGCCCATATAAAGGGCTTTCAAAAGACCTGTTCATTAACAGAACAGTACACAGGACAAGGGGCCACCCGCTTAGACTTGAGGAAAGGAGATTTAGTCTACAACAGCGGAAGGGTTTCTTTACAGTAAGGACAATAAAGGTATGGAATGCACTTCCGGAGGAGGTGGTGCTATCAAATACATTAGATGCCTTTAAAAGGGGCCTGGATACTTATTTAAAAGAGCATAATATAGAGGGCTATGCACGTTAGTATTGGGATTAATATTTAGTTAGGGCTTGTTGATCCAGGGAGAAATCTGATTGCCATTTGGAGTCGGATGCCTTCTTTTGGGTCAGCGATGGTAAACAGGAATAGGAAAAGGGTTGAACTGGATGGACGCAAGTCTTTTTTCAACCTAAATTACTATGTAACTATGTAATTCTTTTCTACAGTTACAACATTTAATGTTTTAACCCTTAAGAATTTCCTTATTATCATGGAAGGCTCATGAGAATTTTTTTTTCTCTAATTCCTATACTTTTTCCCTCTACTATCTCTTTTCTCTCTTTTCTTCTACTTTATGTTTCTCTCCTAATTCCTACTTCCTCCCTTTTATAGTTTTCCAATTCTTATCTCCCTCTTCACTTAGGTTTCTCCTTACTTCTTTCTTTTAAATCCTGAGTAGCAAATTATTCATTTATTTGTATTACTAAATGTTCTACATGCTTGGATTTTCTAATTTTACCTTTTTACATAATGAGGAATATTTTTGTCATGTACAAACATTCTGTTTATACTGTTTTGGTGATAAAAACCAACAAAAAAAAATTATAAAAAAAAAAATGTGATTTAGTTACAGACTGCATCTCCTGAATGGTTGGTAAGATCCTCGTAACAGCTGTACCTCGTGTCTTTGTTAGACAAATATAACTCAGCTGTCTTATATGAATAGTGGTAATAACAATCTATTAAGGGGGTCGTAATATTCCTACGCGTTTGGTATCTATTAGAGATACCTCTTCAGGGAAAATAAAACACAAACTAACCAGGCATATGATTATATATATATATATATATATATATATATATATATATATATATATATATATATATATATATATCTTCTTAATTGAACATGTCCACTAATAATGACATCATTGGAAAAGGCCATTGGCCAAAAAGTTAACCCTATCATAATATTCCAGTAATAGTAGTCTGAACCATATGCATCCATAAGAACAACTAAATTATCTCAAGGAATACACACCCTCAGACATATGGAAAAAAAAAACTAAATAATAAACATGAAATAAATAAAATATAGAAGTCCCAACTGAGATCGGATGGGGTACCCCCAGCAGGAAAGGAAGGTGGTAATATCCAACACCAAAGACATAGTATGACAAAGACATGCAGTACCCATAGAAAATATGAAAAAAATGGTAAAATAGGCAAAAATGGGGAAAACATTCCTGTAAAAAGCAAAAAGTAGGCAAGTTTTCGCAAAAAGTCACAGAGGAAACTTTTCCCGCTTTTTGACCACCCCTAGAGCTATCCCCTAGATGGTCATCCTGGGTGTGGGTCGGCTCCTCCTGTTGGGACTGAACTGCACCTTTAATCTGGCTTAGGCCACAGCAAGGGCATCAATGAGGTAGCCCAGGCCAGCCAGCTCCATACCCCACTCTGCATCGTGGCTCTGGTCATTCTATATATATCAAACTAGCAGTCTGCTTTATCTCTGAAGCGTTGCCCCTCCACAGAGTACAGTTTCAGGCGGCTTACATTGGGCGATACAGTTGACAAAACCTCTTTATTAAGCCACACTGGATTATTTTGCTCCACTTGTGCTTATTCCCTAATGGTATATATTGATGCATGTATTTATCTAAGAGAATTTTAAACAAATTCCATGATTCTTGTGCATTTTTATCTTTGAAGACTACATCCTACTGAATATCCTTTAATACTGCTTTTAGCCTTTTAAAATAGGCCTTTTTAAAATCAAATGTTTTGGTTAAACCCTTGCTAATGGGTTTCAAATAACAAATTTCAAAGTATACCATATTGTGGTCACTGCTGCCTAAATGTTCCCTTACCTATGTAATGTTTATTATGTCAAAACTGTTTGAGAGCACTAGGTCCAGCAAGGCCTCTTTCCTTTACTAGTCGGGACATGAAATTGTCATTAATCAAACTTAAAAAAATAATTTCCCTTTGTTGTGCTGGAAGTCATATTTTTCCAGTCAGTTTCAGGATAGTTGAAATGTACCGTAATAATTATATTTCCTGATTGAGAAGGCTTTTCCATTTGCAGTAACAGTTGGGCATCTTCAAACTGGCCAATAATAGTTGGCTTGAAGCAAATCCCCATTAAAATAATTTTATTATGTATGCCCCCAGTGTGTATTTCAACCCACAGGGCCTCTACATTCTCACTGAACTCTTCATGAATATCTTCCCTAATACCATCCAGACTACGAGCACTTACATCCATACATTTAATGTTGTTGCCATTAAAAATTGTATTAGTTGAAATATGTATTTACCTTTATTAGACTGTAACATTGAACCTCTAGATGAACTAGCCCATTCCCCCCTCCACCCCCATGCCCCATCTCTAATCACATTTCCTCATTTTCACTGCCTTCCCCATCCTGTGTTATATCACACCAGCCCCCCCCCCCTTTCCTAGTTTAAAGTCTCCTCCAACCCTCTAACCATCCATTATAAAAGGGGGTTCATGTCTATCTATGCTTGGGAAAGATAGAGAAAACAGCAGAATTTTGTGCTATAGGAAATAGGCAAAGAGAGTGGAGCTGTAGATTCTTTTTAGGAGTCTTGGTAGTAGTAAAGTTGTGCTCTGCATGAAGGTAGTGTGAAAGGAGAAATGAGAAAAAAAATGTTTTTTTTGTACTTATAGGTGATACTCAGTACTAGTCAGTCAGACAGGCAATCCAAATTCTTGACTGTGCTGGCATAGCCTCACCTGTATCTGACTGAGTTATATATGTGAGAAGAGATGCTGCACCACTTTTTGTGTATAGGGTGTTGGTTAACCAAAGGGGATGTGCTGCTCTGTTATATTGAAATAACCAATATAGACAAGAACAAAGAAAGAATACAGATAATAGCACCAAATCCACCCCAATGTTTCTTAGGCAGGTTTATTTATGGAATATCCGTATTGAGGGGGAGTGTGGCAGCCAATACAAGAATTAAAATATAATCTTTATTAATAGAAATTTAATAAAGAAAAAGGCAAATTTAAATGAAATAAAAACACTTAAAATAGTTAGTATTGGCAAGTATGTCTGCCTAATACTATTAACATCAATTCGTGCAAGGCTTAGAGATAGGCACAGCTGCCAATGGTGTTCTCCTGTGTGTGTGGAGATACACTTATTTATTCCAACAGAGCATAGTAGATGTTCCTGAAAGTGAACTAACAGCTGTGCCTCTTATATATGTGTTTCAATTTGGCAGAAAGGCTGTTGTAGTGGGAGGCAGAGAGTTTTATTGCCACTTAATCAATGTATCTATAGGTATCTCATTCTCAATCACTCATATATAAAAGGGAGATTGAGAAGTGCAGGTTTTTCTTTGGTGTTTGAAGAGACGCGCTAAACATGTCAATGCAACTAGACACAGAGGATATCATACCCTATTAAGGGCCAATATCCATTTCATATTAATTCAATGTCCATGAATTAATAATATGCTAAAATCGGAGCCTACCGATAATCAGGAAAACAGTCC
Source organism: Rhinophrynus dorsalis (assembly GCA_037306005.1). Taxonomy (NCBI): domain Eukaryota; kingdom Metazoa; phylum Chordata; class Amphibia; order Anura; family Rhinophrynidae; genus Rhinophrynus; species Rhinophrynus dorsalis. The sequence goes on along the minus strand of CM074727.1, from coordinate 85,059,248 downwards.
TAATAGCGCAATCTCAATCTGGTGCTTCAGTGGTTACCAACGAGACAGGCTCAAACATCGCTAGTCAGTGAAAAGTCTGCTTGTATCGCCCCAAAGCACTCAGACACCAAGAATAAATAGAGAAATTATTATGACTTATTTCTCTTAGGATATACTAGCTGCATTAAATAGCTCATGCAGTCTTAATGTGGTATATCTAGCTAAAGCATTGCAACAAGGGAAAACACAGAGAGATGGTTATGACATTAAGGTTTAAATATGCCTTCAGCTATGATCTGATGCTCTTTTCACCCAAAAACACCTAATAAGTCTGCCTTTAAGAAGATTGTTAATGAGGTTATGCAGATGAAATAACTCCTGGTAAAATCACAAATCTTGATCCAAGGTTGTGACATAGATATATATGAGGTGCAGAAAATATTAAAATTCTTGAGATTGTTATGTCTCGATTGAACATTGTCCTTAAGGAATTTGCTAATTGAGGATCCAAGGACTGCGGTGCTACATTTGCATTGATTGCATGATCGTTGGAGACACTCTGCATTAAGATTTTTATTTTTATTTTTTTGTTTTTATATTTTTGATATTTTTCTATTTTTTTGTTTTTATATACCGGTATATAGATAGGGAAAGTACATAGGGTATATTTGATATGTATGGGATATTTGTAGTGCAGGACTAGATAGTTTGTGTTGTATGTATATGATAGGTTAATGATACTAAGTTGCAAAATTTTTGACTGTATTGTTGCAGAAGTAACAATGTTTATAGTAATTTAAGGGATTCATCTGTGGCATCTGAGTTGTGTTTGTACTCTTGGTGCCTTAGAGTTAGATCCCGACAATTTTACTAGATACAGGTGTTATTATTTCCCTTTGAGGTGAAAGGGTAGGATACACCTGTTACTATTTATTTTTGTCTTGTTGATGTTTCCATATAATTATTATGTTTTTATGTGATATTAAAATTATTTAGACTATCTAATTGCATTTTTGGGTGTAGTCTGTTGCCTCTGTTTCTGATTGTGGTTGAGTCCCTACTACTACTCAAGCGCTAGACCATAGATGGTTAATTCAGAAATATATCTAACTGTGACTTTCGATTATAAATAAACTGATGTTTAACAGAGTATACATAGATCACGCATTTATTTAAAAATGTATGATCATTTTATGTACTGAAAATTTAATGGTTGGGCACGCATTGCGATGTGAGAGAGACGCATTCCTTAGGGGCTATCATGGTGTACCGAAATTTGAGATCTTTCAAGTGTCTCAATAATTTTCCTAATGTGCCCTAACTATATGACTGGCAATATCTTAACCTATAATTACACAGTGATGAGGTAACTTAAAAATATACTAGTGTAACAGAGCATAGTCCGTTACTGGGGCTCTTGTCTGGGCCTGGAACTGTTTTCCCAAGAACCCCAGAGACTGTGGACATTTCTGGGCCCAAAGAGACTGACAACCATGGACTGCTGGCTTGCTTCCAAGGAAATGGGCAGTAAGGTTAATTATTTGAGTTTGGGCAAAGTTACTTCCAATGTGTATTCTAGCCACTCAAGCCAGTGTATTGTGAACTGTACTGAGACCCCCTGTTGTGTGTTAATTCATTCACGCCCCTCAAGTCTTTGTGTCCATTGCCTGAGTTCATCAACCCTTTTGTATTAGTAATGCAATCATGTCTGTGCCATTGTAATTGCTTGGACCATTTGCTGTTGGTCCTTTGTCTTGTATGTTGTGATTATATTATCCTTGTGACTCACCTATTGTATCTGGTTGGCCCATGTATTTCAATGTAAGGTTTGTGTATAAATATGTGTGGTTTGTTCCAGTCAAGTCAGTTGTTATTCTAACCTCAAGACACTGGTGTTGTCTGATGCTTGGGTTAAAGCTTGCTGTATCCAGAGTGTTTTCACCCTACACTGAGTCTTGCCTAAGTGACTGGGTGAATGGCGATATGATCCTGGTTCCTGACTGTAGGAGATCCTGAGTGTCCTGGGTTAAGGAAACACAGTTTTGGTGGAGCTACTCAGTCTGAGTACAGGTATCCGTCACATTGGTGGCAAGAAGTGGGATGCTCCCTAACTTATGGGACATTCAAACCACCACTGGAATCTAGCTCCAGTACCAGATATGTTGGATCTTCAGAGGGAGGTTTGATGGTTCTTGGCCCTGTATGGACCCAGCCCCCCAGCAGAGGTGATCCCCACTGTACTGGCAGTGGTGACTCAGGTTCAGGTGGCGGAACTCCAAGTGCGCTATGGAGGCTCTGCATCCTCGGAGTTACAAAAGGATGAGCTAATTAGAATAGATTATAGCCATCGCAAGATGTGGAGGGAGGTTCTCAAATTGGAACAGGGCTACTATGGAAAGATCCTCCCAACTGCCGAGGAAAGGTACCTGCTCCAGCTGGACATGCAAATGCCGTTCCTGGGGGTGCAGCCCCAGGAGGAATGGGTGGCCAAGCTAGATGTGCTGGTCCAGGCAGAGCTGAGGTTGGATGAAGGATACCGGGCTCTGCGATGGTTTGCAGCACATTTGTGTCCAGGGCTGGAAGATAATGATCCCACAGAGGGCTATGGCTTCAGCGGGCCAGGATTATTATTCGAAAGTCTCCAGGAGGATTACAACCTTGGTAATACAGCAGAGTGGTGGAGAGAGGACCTCCAGGAGTTCAGGGAGGTTGATATTCCAGACGGGTCCAAGCTGAGGGCTGACCTGGACTCTTTTGTTAAGCAAGAATGGGAACTGGAAAAGTCATATAGAAAGTTGTTCGACCTCGTTCAACAGCATGCCCCAGAGATTACGGATGCTACTGCCCTGAGGAATGGGACTGTGGTCTTCCTCAAGGCAGAGAACGGCTATAAAGTTGATGGCCTGGGAAAAGAGGATCCCGGCAGACTGATGGAGAACAGTGCTGCTGACCCTCTTGTTGTCCCTGTGAACTGTGAACTGGTGGGTGGGAGTGAGCCCACCAGCCCCTATGTGACCCCTGGCCTGGTGAGTGGGATCGAGCTCACCAGGGCCTGGGAAACCCCTGCTGTGGTGGATGAGACACAGGTCCCCACCTGCAGTCCCTGTCCTTTTCCTGTGGATGTTGACCTGGAGAAAGAAGGATGTGTGCTCTCCAGGGGCACAGATGAGGCTGTCATTGGAAGTGGAACTGTGGTCTTTGTGTCCATTTCCTGAGTTCATCAACCCTTTTTTATTAGTAATGCAATCTTGTCTGTGCCAATGTAATTGCTTGGACCATTTGCTGTTGGTCCTTTGTCTTGTATGTTGTGGTTATATTATCCCTGTGACTCACCTATTGTATCTGGTTGGCCCATGTATTTCAATGTAAGGTTTGTGTATAAATATGTGTGGTTTGTTCCAATCAAGTCAATTGTTATTCTTACCCCAAGACACTGGTGCTGTCTGATGCTTGGGGTAAAGCTTGCTGTATCCAGAGTTCACCCTACACTGAATCTTGCCTACGTGACTGGGTGAATGGCGATATGATCCTGGTTCCTGACTGTAGGAGATCCTGAGTGTCCTGGGTTAAGGAAGCAAAGTTTTGGCGGAGCTACTCAGTCTGAGTACAGGTATCCGTCACACTAGTTACATATGCCTTGCGATGCAATAGGGACCTTGATTAGGGTCCATCATAATGTATAAGTAATAGAGTCAATAAGTCTCTAAGTGACACTTGCGATGCACCCTACCTATGCATCTATAGGGAACAATAACAATGAAGCAAACCCTTAACCTATTATAAACTGAAGATGTATTAACCAGTTGCTTAATATCCATATTAGTAATCAGGATATAATGGTATATCTAAGTGTCCCATAAACATCACGTATGCTCTAGTCACTGAAGATAAAGAGTATAGTTTGGCAAGATGTACTAGGATGTTACCAAAGTAATGATAATATCAAATCAAACTCACATCCTCAATTCCTGCCGCAAAAATAGATCTCTTCAAATACTAACCCCTATATTTCCAGTCAGGCACATAATAAAGAAAGGAAAATGGGGGGTGGGAAGAGGGGAAAATTAAGTAAGACAGGGACCCTGGGGAGTATTATACCGGGATTAGCAAATCTCCAATGTTATAAATGACTCAAGGTTTCTATTATAAATTACCCAGAAAAAGATGGTACCCTGTTAGCCAGTGGAGTAGATAGGATTCAGTTTAGCAAAAAACTCACAAGATTGGTATAAAGGTGATACTTTTTAATGGCTAACTGAGGACATAACAAGTGCAAGCTTTCAGGACACTAAGGTCCCTTCTTCAGGTATGGGTTAACAAACAAAGCTAGAATAACACTGCAATTATATTTACAGAGTATGACATACATTTGAACCAAAATATGAGTACACAGTGGAGGTCAATTAACTTCGTAAACATACAGTCTGCAAATATATGAATTGATATGAACAGGGTTAGATCAAAGTCCTGGGAATAAGGAAATGTTCATTAACACAGAGATGTGAAAAGCCTCTTACATTGTGACTTGAACAGATCTATCTCTATACAATCAAATACCAAAATGTTCTATATATTATAATGAGACATGAAGCCCATCCCAAGGTTTAGTCCTGTTTTTAACGTGTCAAATAGATCCATTAAATTAAATTTGCAGATTTTTCTTTCCTTTTGTGTTCTAAAGCTTCGAGTATGGTGACTTTCATATTTTGTAGACTATAATTTGGACCACAAAAATGCTGACCAACTGTTGTGTCAACATTTCTTTCTGTTTGTTGTGTGGCGATGAAGGTTCATTCTTTTCCTCAATGTCTGTCCTGTTTCCCCAATGTAGTAACCTCCTGTGGGGCATTGTGTACAAGTTATGAGATATACTACATTTGATGAGGAGCAAGTGAATGAACCATTAATTTCATAGTGTTGCTGTGTATTTGGTATTTTTATCTTTGTTGTACATTGAATGTGTAGGCAGGTCTCACATCTTTTTACTCCACAACAGAATGTTCCATTCTATGTGATTTGTGGCAAATGGCTCTTGACAATATTTTTCTTTAAATTTGGGGGTTGTCATAAGAGGTGGATCTGGAAAAATCTGTCATTTTTATGGATGGTTGGTTGTAAGACTTTTGTTATCCTTCTCAGGGCTTCCATTTGGGGATTGTATGTGACCACAAGAGATCTTGAGTCATTTATAACATTGTAGATTTGCTAAAGAGATCTATTTTTGCAGCAGGAATTGAGGATGTGAGTTTGATAATAGGGTTTGATAATATCCTCTGTGTCTAGTTGCATTGACACGTTTAGTGCAAGTCTCTTCAAACACCAGAGAAGAACCTACACTTCTCAATCTCCCTTATATATATGAGTGATTAAGAATGCGATACCGATATATACATTGATTAGGTGGCAATTAAACTATTTGCCTACCACTACAACAGCTGTTCTGCCAATTGGAAACACATATATAAGGGGCACAGCTGTTAGTTCACTTTCAGGAACATGTACTATGCTGTTTTTGAATAAATAAGTGTATCTCCATACACAAAGGAGAACACCATTGGCAACTGTGCCTATCTCTAAGCATTGAAAAAACTGATGTTAATAATATTAGACAGACATACTTGCCAATACTAACTTTATTAAGTGTTTTTATTTCATTTAAATTCACCTTTTATTCTTTTAATTTCTATTAATAAAGGTTATATTTTAATTCTTGTATTGGCTGCCACACTGACTGAGTTATAGTATGACAGTACAATTCAAGTACAGTTTTCTTGAAACTCACTCCTACGACTGCAAGTAGAAGAGGGACATTCATAAAGAGAGGTGTGGTGATGTTCCACACCAACAGCAGCTGCTATGCAGTGCACTTAATACTCTAAAGCAAACTATTGATTCTGAAGCTAACAGGCCTCACCTCAAAATGAACTGAAAATCCAACTCTTCATTCAAGCTAAGACAGAAATAAAGCTGGTGCTGAAATTATGACACTACTTACATGTACAGGCAGATAGGCAGTGGAAAAGGGCAAAAGGAGCAGCTGTTGCAGGGACTATGCATATGATTTCTTTGTAGACAGTGACAGACAGGAATAGTTTAGAAAAAAAAATGTCTGAATAATAAGTGACAGAGACTGACAGGGACATTGACCTGAGCTGTGACTGAAACTGACAGATATTAGAGTCAGACATATTATTATTATTGTTATTATTATTTATATCACGCTAATTATTCTGCAGCACTGTGCAACAGGGAATAGACATACAGAAATATTAAACAGTACAAACAGAACATGAAAAAATAAAGGATCAGAGGGCCTTGCTCATAATAGCTTACAGTGTAGAGGAAGATAGGTGGGACACAGAAGGAGTAAGTGCTATGGGGTGTAAGTGCCTCCTGCCACATGAACTGCTGGTCAGTGGGTGCAAGAAAGTAGTGCTATTGAGTGCAGTGGTCCAGCAAAGCTGTGGTTCTGTTTGGAAGAAAAAGACTATGTGAACAATGAGTCCGCGATGGGGTTGTAGGTGGGAGAGTGATTTTAGAAGGGAATGAGAGTGAGCAGAAGTTGGTCTGGCTTTGCTCATAAATGTTATGGAACTAGTTGATAGGCTTCCCTGAAGAAGTAAGTTTTCATGGAGTGTCTAAAGATATGAAGACTGAGGGAGAGTTTGATGGGACATGGGAGGGAATTCCACAGCTCAGGTGCAGCACGGGAGATGTCTTGTAGGGGGTAGTGAGAGGATATAATAAGAGCTATAGAGAGAACAAGGTCCTGTGCAGAGCGCAGATGGTTAGTGGAAGTGTATTTAGAAATTAAATAAAGGGGGTGCAGTATTAGTAAGGGCTTTGTAATTTAGCCCCAGGATTTTGAATTTAATTCTATATGCTAATGAGAGCCAATGTAGGGATTGGCAAGGGCGAGTGGTGTTGTGTTAGAGAAGTGATGTAGATTAGTCTTACAGCAGAGTTCATAACGGACTATAGTGGGGTTAGTTGGGTGAGAGGAAGGCCAATTGGGAGTGAGTTACAGTAGTTGAGACAGGACATGATGAATGTTTGGATTAGAATTTTAGTAGTATCTTGGGCAAGAAAAGGTCAGATTCTGGTGATGTTACAGAGGTGGAGATGGCATGAGTTGGAGATTGACTGAATGTGGGGAATGAAGGATAGGGCTGAGTCAAAGGTGACCCCCAGGTAGCGTGATGTAGGGGTTGGTGTGATGTTGGTGCTGTTAACAGTGAAGACAATATCTGGGGTAAGGCTGGTTGGAGAGGGAGGGGAAATTCTGAGTAAGGTTAAGTTTGAGATGATGGGTTGGGAGGACATTTAGGAAGACACAGAAGTGATACAATTATATACTTGGGACAGGAGGGAAGGGGAGAGGTCTGGGGAGAAAAGACAGATGTAAGTGTCAATAACACAGAGATAATGGTTAAACCCAAAGGAGTTTATTAGTTTGCCAAGGGGCAAGGTGTAGATTGAAAAGAGCAAAGGGCCCAGGACTGAACCTTCTGGTACTTCAACAGATGGTGGGAGGGGTGAAAAAGTGGAGCCAGAGTAGGAGTGGTTGCAGAGATAAGATGAGAACCAAGAGCGGGAGGTGTCAGAGACCTAGTGAGTGGAGAGCTTGGAGGAGGAGTGGGTGATCCACTGTGTCAAAGCCAGCTGACAGGTATAGGAGAATGAGTAGGGAGTAGTGGCCTTTAGACTTAGCAGAGAGCAAGTCATTGGCCATTTTAGTGAGAGCAGTTTTAGTGGAGTGATGAGGGAGGTATCACGGTGCCTGTGATTGCTGCCTTTATGTGTCTATCACCTGTAGGGGGCGCCCATTGGCTGCCTGTCTTCAGCCCGCCCCACTTTGCCTATTTAGACTGAGTCTGGGCACCCTTTGGTTGCCCTTTCGTGGTGTCTCTAGGCTGCTTCTACTCTTATCATGTTCCTGAAGCTCTATGGGCCATAGCTGTGTTCCTGCTATCCTGAGTCATCCAGTTCCTGAGTCTCCTGATCAGCTGTTCCTGGTTCCGTGTCTGATCTGGTTGGTGTTGCCGACGTTGCTGCTTCCTGCTGCCAGTCCTCGTTGCCGTTCCTGTTTCATCTTCAGCGTCCAGTTTCCTTTTCATCTGTGGCGGCTGTGATCTTCGGTCGCTCAGGCGACATTTCTACAGTGTTGGTTCCCAGCACACGGGTGCTGGTTCACTCCACTGCCTTACGGCTTACTATACATTGAGTCTGTTGGTTCCGAGCGCGCGGGCGCTGGTTCGCTCCACTGCCTTACGGCTTACTATACATTGAGTCTGTTGGTTCCCAGCACGCGGGTGCTGGTTCGCTCCACTGCCTAACGGCTTACTATACATTGAGTCTGTTGTGCTGGTTCCTGTTTCATCTTCAGCATCCAGTTTCCTTTTCATCTGTGGTGGCTACGATCTCCGGTCGCTCAGGCGACATTTCTACACTGTTGGTTCCCAGCACGCGGGTGCTGGTTCGCTCCACTGCCTTACGGCTTACTATACATTGAGTCTGTTGGTTCCCAGCGCGCGGGCGCTGGTTCGCTCCACTGCCTTACGGCTTACTATACATTGAGTCTGTTGGTCCCCAGCACGCGGGTGCTGGTTAGCTCCACTGGCTTACGGCTTACTATACATTGAGTCTGTTGGTTCCCAGCGCGCAGGCGCTGGTTCGCTCCATTGCCTCACGGCTGACATCATATTGACACCGACGGTCCCTGGTCCGCGGGCACGGGTTCACTTCACGCTGTCCAGTCCTAGACAGCTAGTTATTTGTCCAGTACACGGGTACTGGTGTGTGCAGAATACCTGGTATTACCACTATCGCATTTAGCCTCTATATGTCATCTCCATAACTGTCATTGTCATCCGACAGTTATTGAGGCTATAGTGGTTGACATCATCTCCTTTATGGCTGCCTTGCCTGGTATATTGGTAAGGCCGGTAGAACCTTTCAGTTATTTCCATTTTGGGTTGCCTTACCCGGTATTGGCAAGGCCAGTAGAGCCTGTATCATATGGTGTTCCGTTAGGCTGCCTTGCCCGGTATATTGGCAGGGCCGGTAGAGCCTGTATTATATGGTGTTCCGTTAAGCTGCCTTCCCCGGTATATTGGCAGGGCCGGTAGAGCCTGTATACTCCTGGTAGTCCGTTAGGCTGCCTTGCCCGGTATATTGGCAGGGCCGGTAGAGCCAGTTTCTCCTTGTATTCTGATAGGCTACCTTGCCCGGTATATTGGCAGGGTCAGTAGAGCCACCTTTTCCCATTGCTTGCCCAAGCTGCCTTGCCCGGTATATTGGCAGGGCCGGTAGAGCTTTACTCGCTATTATTGCCACTTTCCTGTCATTTCTATGTATGTGTATGTAAAGGTATGAGATCCTATGGGATTGTCTTAAACTTTTCAATAAAGTTGTGTTTTTACCTAACTTTGCGTCTGAGAGTCTTAACAAACCGTGACAGGAGGAAACCAGATTGCAGGGGATCTAACAGGGAATAGGAGCAGAGAAATTTAGTGAGCCAGTTATATACGAGATTTTCAACTAGCTTGGAGGTGAACGGGAGAAGAGAAATGGGCCGGTAGTTTGAGAGTGAGTTTGGGCCCGGGAGGGTTTATTTAAGGTGGGTGTGATTAGTATATGTTTGAAAGAGGATGGGAAGGTGCTGATTGTCAGAGAAAGATTGAATAAGTGAGCATGGGATGGGGTTAGTAGAGGAGAAAGTTCTAAGCTGAGATGGGATTAGGTCAAGAGGGCATGTGATTAAGTTTGAGCGTGTAAGGAGAAGGGAAACTTCATCCTAGGTCACTGGTGAAAAGAATCTAAGTGTGTATGTAGGAGAGGTGATGGCTAAACTGTCTGAATGGGGGTGAAAGTGATGAGATTTCATGTCTGATAGAGTCGATCTTGTTGTTGAAGTGGATGGCAAGATCTTTGGCAGAGAAGTAACATAGTAACATAATAAATTAGGTTGGAAAAAGACACAAGTTCATCAAGTTCATCCTTTGCCTTATAACCCAGAAAAATAAGAATTATATATTTCCTGCTGCAAAATAAGTTAGGCTTTATCTAAACTTCATGTTTTGCCTACTAATACACAATATTGCCCTGTATGTTCCCTCTTAAAAGAAATGTAATAGTCTCTAAAATGTATCCACTGTATCTGCAGTTACCACATCCTTAGGCAAGGAATTCCACAATTTAACAGACTTTACTGTAAAATAAGCCCATCCACTGCTGAAGCTGAAACTTCCTTCCCTCTAATCTCAAGGGGTGGCCCCTGCATATTTGATCAGGTCTTGGAATGAAAAGCACACCAGAGAGATTCTTGTATTGACCGCTAATATACTTGTACATTGTAATAAGATCTCCTGTTGATCAACTTTTCTCTACAGTAAATAAACCAACTTTGTATAATAGTTCCTCGTACATCAAGTCCTCCATTCCCTTAATTAATTTTGTTGCTCTTCGCTGTACTCTCTCCAGTTCTAGAATATCCTTTTTCAGAACTGGTGCCCAAAAATGCACTGCATATTCAAGGTGATGTCTTACCAACGAGTTGTACAGTGAGAAAATTATATTATCCACTCTTTATTCAATAAACCTTTTTTATGCAAGACAGGACTTGACACTTGTCAAATTTCCAGGTCTATCTCTAGCAACGAGCCCCCTAAAATGATTCCATTAAATTCATAAGTAGTTCTCTTCCCAAATGCATTACTTTACACTTTCTCACAATAAACTTCATTTTCCATTTGTTTGCCAAATCTGCCATTATATGTAAATCCCTCTGTAGAGTACAAATATCCTGTTCTGAATGTATTACCCTGCATATTTTATTGTCATCTGCAAATATTGATATTTTGCTATCTATATCTATGTCCAGGTCATTTATAAACATGTTAAAAAGCAGTGGACCAAGTACTGAAATCTGAGATACTCCAATCTCAATATTAACTGTATAGGAGAATTGTCCATTTACAACATGTTGTACCCAACCCTTCAACCAGTTTTCCATCCAATTGCAAAGTTTATTCCCTAGCCCCAAATTTCTTTGTACTGTATAAAATCAACTGAGGAGTATGATTTCATCCAGTGCCTTTTTGCAGTGAGTGAGCACCTTTGGAGGTATCACGTTTGTGTTGTGTGCCAAGGTTGTTATGGAGTTCTACAGGGGTGGCATAAAGTTGCAGGTGAAGCTGTGTCAAGGGCTGCTGTGAGAGTACTGTTGTAAAGACCAGTAGTTTGTTCATGGTAAGTAAGTATAAAAATGGGGTTGAGAAGAGGTTGCAAGAATGTGGAAAATTGTTGCAGAACAAGAGCATGCAAATTCCTCCACATGCTCTTGATCATGGACAGGGAGTTGGCATTGCATGGTATGATGAGATTGCCAGTTAGGAGGTGGTGGTCATAGAGGGAAAAGGGAAAATTAGATAAATTATAGACAGAGCAGTGGTTTCTGAAGAATAAGTCAAGGGATTGACCGTCACTGTGTGTGGGAGAGCTGGTCCACTGTGACAGACCAAAGGAGGTTGTTAAAGAGAGGCGTTTGAGGGCAAAAAAGGGTGTTGTGGTTATCTACAGGGATGTTGAAGACTCCCAGGATGGGAGTTGGGATGTCAAGGGACATGAAATGAGGGAGCCAAGAAGAAAAGTGGTCATGGAACTGGGCAGTAGGACCAGGTGGTCTGTATATGACAGCAACATTCAAGGGAAGGGAGAGAAGAGACAAAATGTATGTGCTTCAAAGGTAGGGAAGAAGAAAAAGGGAACAGAGGGATTAACTGAAATGTATGGTTCAAGGACAACAGGATTCCTACTTCACCCGTCTGTCTGTTGCCAGGCCTAGGGGTGTAGGTGAATTGTAGGCCACCATGTGAAAGTACAGCAGTTGATGCAGTGTCTGATGATGTAAGCCAGATTCCAATGATGGCCAGGAGGTTTAGAGATTGTGAAATGAACAAATAGTGAACAGCAGTTAGTTTGTTGCACACAGAGTGGGCGTTCCAGAGACCAAAACAAAAGGAGGTGGAGGAGGTTAGCTGAGATGTTGCGTATATGAGCGGGTGTTGCAGAACGAGAGGGGATGGAAGATGTCACCTGCAGCAAGCAGAAGGAGAAGGGTGAGGGACAGAAGGTGAGAGTGAGACTTAAAGCAGATGGGGCATTTTTGCTGGGGTAGATGGAGGTGGTGGTGATAAGGAATAGAGAAATGAGAAAAGTTCATGGGAGCAGAGAAGAGGTGAGGGAATAATTGAGGGTGAAATGTCAATGGATTTACAGTTAATGTGAACAGTCTGGAGGAGGAGAGTCTGATGCAGATGAGGATGGTGATGAAAAAGCAAAGAGGCAAATTGGACATAGTGGGGTTAATGCAAGGGACAGAAGAGTCTGTGCAAAAGTCTGTTTGTGTTCCAGTAGAATACTGATGACTTGGCTAATCAAGGGTCATTCCAAGACAATAAAGGTGCAGAGGGTTCAAGTGACAGAGAGGATGAAGAGAGTCAGTTGCAGAAGTGCCAAGTATCTGGTGAAGGCAGGAGTCAATGCAGTGTTAAAATAGGCTCTGAAGTGAAGGCATTTACCTCTGAGCTATCGCACCTGCCTATTAAAGAATATAATCCATTGATGTTAAGTAGAGGTGGACAGTGTTATAGTTAATAGGGATTGCAGAAACAATCTGACTCAAAATGTCAGCAGTTTAGTGGTTAACTGAGTAAATTATACACTCAGTCCTGGTAATCCTGGTTTCTTGCACAGGTGTTCAGCATACACAATACATTATTTTGAGTCGGGCAAGACATCACTTTGCAGTAAAAATCAATACTAGTTTCATTATGTCCAGCAAATGTTCTAGGGGTGGGGTAAGGGAAAAGGAGTCATAGGAGTGTGTGTAAGATGATAAAGTGGTACATGGTTGCTACAGTTGTACAATAAATGATAATAATAATAATGAGTATTTATATAGCTCCTTTCTCCCAGTGAGACTCAAAGCTCCTTCAGCGCACGATCTTGGAATTAACCAAATCGGCAGCTGAATAATAGATGTTATTATTACCCAATCAATGGTACTCATTTTATCGACCTCGGAAGGATGAAGGGCTGAGTTTACCCTGCCGGGATATCTAGCCTCTGTAGTAGTAGCAGTCCCTCAGGAACCCCTCAGTCGATGAAAGCTAAACTATTTCTTCATTCACAATCCAAAAGTTAACACATTGCAATTTGTTGTCTGTTTAACCCCTTAAGGACCAGCCTCGCAGCCGGCACTTAAGGACCCCTGGTAATTTTTTCTTTTGCCTAAATGGAATCAGTGGTCCCTCAACAGCGGCAAATTTTCCCATGACATACATGTACAGAATGGGTCCTTAAGGGGTTAAAAATATATGAGCAGATCAGTATACTTTCATATATGAGACCCTTAGTTGAATGAAGCATTTGAGGCATCTAGTGGGCTTGCCCTCCCGTAGATCCACTGATGGAAAACTCCTCCTCTATACCATTATCTTCATCTCCACATTTATATTCTCCTCCTGTCCTCTTTTCACTTACTTTCCTCTATCTCTCTTGACTCTCTTTTAGTACCCTTTTCCTCTTTTTTTTTTTTTTTTTCCTACCCTCACCCTTCCCTATTTCTCTACATATGCTCATCAAGCAGACCCTGATACTTCTGGATCTGGCTTACTAACCTCCAAACCGCTCCACTCAATTCTACCATACACAGAAGGAATGTGGTTCTTTTACCCTGTATATAAATCTATATATATGCATAATCATTTAAGTGCTTATTTTGTCTCCATCATGTAATTCATTCACTACTGAAACTTGTATGCTACTACTACATTTGTACTGTTACATTTGTTTTGATTAATTTGTACTATACTGTTTATTTTTCTTATCTTGTAATATTTTAACTTCCTTTTCAATATAGATTTTTGAAAACTTAAAAAAAAAATCTGAGCAGGAGCAAAGCAAGATCCCATCTATGCACATCTTCATTGAAATCTTTCATGAAGCACAAAGACAGGTCTGATTGGGAGACACACCAGCACAACATCAAAGTTGCCATAATGACTGATGGTAAAAGCACTCCAAAAATGTAGGAACAGGAGAAAACTTTTGCCTCAAACCAAAATCTGCAAACACTGGCACTTCCCACTTGGTGAATAATTTCCAGAGAAAAGTGCCATTTTCCTGCTTTTTTTGCCTAGCTCATTGCATTGAAATCAATTGGAAGAAAATATTTTCCTCACCATATGAAAGTTTTCTTTACAGCTGTAGAAAAGTGTCACAGCATGATATTCTGTATTTGTAAGAGAAGAAAGCAGCATGTTTATAAACTAGAGAAGATAGGCAAATAAATGGAAATTGAAGCTTAGTTTAGGGAGTCTTTTAGGTAAAACATTTATTCTCTGTATTAGGGAAGTCTGTGGGGGCTCTGAGGGAGAAGAAGGGAGGAAGGAGCTTGACCCTAAATACCCCAAAATTTGGTGTGACTGACTGGCAAGACACTGGCAGCTGGGTAGGGGTGGGTGAAAGGTCCTGTTGTGTTCCCGCAGCTAAATATGTGAAAACCACATGGTTGTATGCTTTTTCGCTGGAAAATCCACTTTAAATAAAGCGATGAAAATCTTCACAGTTTTCACCCACTGGCAAAAATTCTTCTCTATTTTTTCAATGGCTACAAAGTTTTTACCCCTTTATTAATGTGTTTTTCACCTTTTCACTATAAAAATGCCCTGTTTTCCAGGACGTGATACACAATACAAGTAGCTACATAGCAAGAGAGAGGTACTAGGCTATTGTGTTGTGAAATTTATAGCAAACTTGAGGCAGGTTTACTATGAGCAGGTTTACTAATGATAAAAGGAGGAGCTGGAAGGACCCTTATGTGTCTAGTGAGTCTGAGGAGGAGGAGGAGGAAGTGACCACTACCAGCATTGAAGGGTCTGCATTCCCTGATTCCCCAGACCCAATTCTCTCGAATTCCCCTAAATCAGCCCCTGCTGCCACCAGTGCTGAATCTGCTGCTAATGTGTCTTGTAATTCTCAGGAGAGGGGGAGGAGAAGATGATGCCAAGTGTGACAGCAGGTGACCCTAAGTCACACTTGTCATCCACAAGTAGTGCCACCACTTGTATTACTACTATTAAGGTGCAGCAGTATACAGAGTGTTAGGAATGTGGAATGGGATGATCATCATCATATTACAAGTGAGGAGAAAGACTCAGGGTCAGTGACTGAAATTGTTGTGGTTGGTGTTAGTAGTAGTAACAGTGATGAGGAATCAGCTGGTGGGACAAGTGTTAGGGGAGTGATAGGAAAGTAATGCAAAGCATCCTGACAAGTGGTTGTAGTGGACCATAGGCCATTACTTGGAGACCTTTTCAGGCCTAGAAATTTATTGGACATAAAGCACTGTATTTACAGGTGAAAGCCGGCACCAGCCGTCAGGACTAAACAAAAGTGCCGCCACAGGTCTGAAATATCGGCTGCAATCAGATTAGCCAGTACCCATTGGTACTGTAATGGACCCTGGAACATTACTATGGGCTCTTATAAGAGCCAAGACATATATCACAAGGGACTGGATGGCATGGGTTGAAATCCCAGCTCCTGGCAACTGGGTAACAACAGAAATGAATCTGGCCATGGTAAATTCCCTGCCACCCATGTTGAATAGTACGTGGCATTCTGATCAGCTGCCTATCATTCTATGTTAAATGTTAAGTGCATGTTTTAATGTGTTGTCATGGACTGTAATAAATGTAACAGATGATGGACCCCTGTGTTAATTCTGAGCCTACAATCTTACATGTTAAATGTTTGCATCATTGCAATGCCGTGCAAATTGTCTTTGTCTCACTCTCTGGTCCAGGGTTTAATTAAGTTTTCACCTTCCTAATCCTTTCACCTCTGTTGTGTATTCACTAATGGCTTCTGTGTGATAAGATAAGTCTGGTCTCATGATTGTCTGTAACACCTGTTTCTATTGTACTGTGTTGTTGATTGTATCAATCATACTGCCTGTCACAGATTCTGTATTGTCCCATTAAGTTCCCTGTCAACACTACTATTGTGTATTGTTCCTGGTTTTGCTTTAAAATGTTCCCTGTCCCCTTATTAAAGTAGTTGTTATTTGGTACTTGATCTGTGTCCTGTGTCTTCATTCCTGGATGGTTTAAAGGGTCTCCTTTGACCCCCATTCAAGAGAGCTATGTTCCAGTGACCCAGCCTGCTTCAACCATCTACCAGGATCAGCTACTCATCTTGTAGCTGACATCAGGAGATCTGCATTACAGAGTTCCAGCCAGCTACCTACATTCACCGTACCAGCTACCCATTTGTACCCACTTCAAGGAGAGAGGACCCAGGAATTACAGCTAAGGATTACCCGGTGTCCTTATCTTCCGTTACAGTGGTCAAGGGAGCCCACACCATTCCCCTGACCCTGGGAGTCACCTTCCCCCCACGGCATTGTCCAGGTGGAACATGATCCTGAATAAGCTAGAATTGTTATCTAGCAGCATTAGTACCACACCACTGCCCACAGGAGCACAGATAGGCTGCCTGTGCCTGCTGCTAATGCTGCAAGTCTGCCTTCTTCTGGTTAACAAGTGTGACATTAGGGGACTCTCTGTCACATTTCTCATCACCTCCTCCAACCAGTAAGATGTATGTAATAAAGCAGCACGGACGGACTGGTGGTGATGATGGTGGAGAAGCTGTTGTGGAAGAGACATTAATTGACTTTTTAGCCCAAACTGAGAAGGAATGGAAGACAGGGATGGGGATGGGCTTCACCACCACCACCAGCAGTGAGCTTTTGGAATTTGCGGAATTTCCAACTGCTCTAATTCCTGCTCCTGCTGAGTTGCAAGGGCAGCAGGATAATGAGCAGCAGCCTAGTGTGTGCCACAGTCCACTGTGGACACAGTGGGAATGGGGCAACAAATGATTCAGGACTACGACAGGTTCCACTTGCCAGCAGCAGCAATACTCCTGGTCCAAGCTGTAGTGCTGATTCAGAGGCAGGTGCAGAAACAGCAGCAACATCATCCTCTGCCCCAGACAGTGAATGGTAATGTGAAGGAGGAGAAGAAAGAGACCATTCTTCTCCACATTTCCTCTCCCGTCTGAAGTCATGAGTATGGGAGTAGTTTTCTCTTGGGGCAGGCACTGTGCAATCATCAACAATGTCACTGTGCACAATTTGTCACAATCAGTGAAAAGGGGAAAGGAGGGAAAACACCTTGGCACAACAGCCCTGATAATACACATGAAACACAGACATTGTGACATGTATGTGAAACATGTTAAAGCCAAACACCCACCACAGAAATCTGGCACTGCTATTGCTGTACCCCCTGACTCTCCCCAAAGGCAACAAGAAGCGAGGTAGACCTCAAAAATTAGGAAGGAAAGATGAGAGTTGGTACCGTGTTAACAATAGAAATACAAGAGGCAAACATTTAGTAAAGTTGATACCTTTATTGTCTAACAAAACAGATTTAGAATGCAAGCTTTCAAGATCTCTTAGGTCTCCACCCCAGGCATGTCCCAGAGGGACTGTTGTAAAGGTTAATCCACAATGTGATAATGTGACAGGATTTATCTGCCTTGATTCAAACCATAATTTAAAGCATTAAACTGTAGAGTTCATTTAACCTCCCATATTTTTCTGTCCTTCTGAGTGTGAAATTGACCCATCAGTACAGCCAATTACATGTCCCTGACACTGTGTCCATTTTGGAAAAAATGTTCTCCCTCTGGTGTCTCTGTCTTCTTGTTGTTAACACTGGATCTGTGTGAATTAAACCTTTTATGTAATAGCTGTACAGTTTCACCCACATAAAGAACTGTTGTGCATTTTGCACACATGATGAGGTATAGTACATTGGATGATTTGCAGGTGAACATACCGTTGATCTTATGGTGTAACTGGGTGTTTGGTATAGGTATATTGTCTGTGGTGTAAATATGTGCACAGGTTTCACACCTCCTTTGTAGGCAGGGCAAAGTGCCATTTTTTTTATTTTTATTCAGGGCACGCCTTACCATCAGTGGTTTTAAATTGGGAGGCTGTCTGAAAGAGAGTAAGGGAGGCTGTGACAATATGTTCTTATAGGGATAGTATTACTTCAAAATTACTA
This sequence comes from Rhinophrynus dorsalis, assembly GCA_037306005.1. Classification (NCBI taxonomy): domain Eukaryota; kingdom Metazoa; phylum Chordata; class Amphibia; order Anura; family Rhinophrynidae; genus Rhinophrynus; species Rhinophrynus dorsalis. The sequence continues at coordinate 85,041,123 of CM074727.1, read as the reverse complement.
TCCCTAATATTGTAGCCCTTAATAAACTGAGTTAAATGACACCAGCAGCATCTCTCAGACCTTTATGGTGTAAGAGATAGCCGCTTTCAAAGTTTCCTCTCCCCTGCTGTCAGCGTTCTGCTGCCAGCAGGGGAATCCGGTCCCGGGACAGGCGAAGGCTCTTAAACAGAGCCGATATCTCGTTATGGAAGGTAAAATGATTGATTGAAACAGTCTTCTACGTCTACTTGGTAACCAAGCACACGTAGAAGACTATTTCAGTGAATCATTTTTCCTTCCATAACGAGATATCAGCTCTGCTGAAGAGCCTCCTCTTGATTCAGAGACCGGATTCCCCTGCTGGCAGCAGAACGCTGACAGCAGAGGAGAGGAAACTTTGAAAGCGGCTATCTCTTAAACCATAAAGGTCTGAGAGATGCCGCTGGTGTCATTTAACTCAGTTTATTAAGGGCTACAATATGAGCGATAGTAATTTTGAAGTAATACTATCCCTTTAAGTCTTTCATCTGTATGAAATGTTGTTTGAAGTTCTCTTGATATTTTGCATTGAGCTTCAGCTTGGGAGTGTTAAGTGAACACAAGTGGCACACGGTTTCCCTTATGCTGTTCTTTGTAGCTCAACAGATCTTTTCTTGGTATGCGAGTAGCTTTCTGTATCTGACTGTCAATAATCCTTGCACTGTAATCCTATCTAATAAAGACTCCTCTGAGTTTCTGGAGGTGCCGGTCACTGTTCGCCATGTCAGAACAGATGCAGTTTTATCTGATGGTCTGGCTGTACATGATGGAGTTCTTTGTGTGTTTTGGGTGAAAGCTATTGTTTTTCAGGTAGGTTGGTCTGTCCGTTGGTTTGCATTCAAAGGGTTAATGTTTGTGCGTGTGTGACTGGGTGTTAGGTTGACACTGGGGTGGAAATGTATTGTAATTTTTGTGCAATTTGAGAAATTCCTCTTCACTGGCAGTCCAGATGATAAGATCATCATCGATGTAGCATAGACAGACCAGTGGTTTTGTCTGGCAGGTGAACAGGAAGTTCTTTCCTAACATTGCCATAAATAGGCTGGCATATTGTTGTGCCATTGAGGTAACAATTGCAGTCCCCATTTTCTGAAGGTAGAGGTCCTGTCCAAACTTGAAGTAATTTTGGGTGAGTATTTCAGCGGGAGTGGGCCCGTTACTTGGAGGCCTTGTCAGGCCTATTGAACCGAAAAGCACAGAATTTGGACGTTTTCCTTTGGCTCGGGCACCAGGAGACTGGCGCCACATCTTTTTAAATAGGTGTCGCACAGATTGGCTACCACCACCCATGATGGGTTTAAAGGTCCTTCATAGCCTTTGCATGGGGAAAGTAGGTGCCTCTGGGATTGGTTGCTTCACAATGCCTCGCCCGACTCCCATTGGCTAGGAGGACCGGAGCAGAATGATTGGCTACTGTATCGATACTGTATCTTGTCGCTCCTCGCCCCATTGGCTGAGACTCGGAGAGGCAAGATTAAATTACGAAATTACCATTTGTTGTATACAGTTTTATTGTCCCCATGTTTATACATCCATTGTTCACGTTGTGTATTGTACCACATCACTATTGTCCCCTATTGCGTCCCTTTGTATTCAACACATCGCGGCTACAGTCGGTATAAAAGGGCTGTTTTGTCACAAATAAACTGTGTTTGTTTTGGAACAAGAAGATATACTTTCTCTCTGTTGCAAGAATGGTCTAAAGGAGCTTCTCTTGACCCCCATTCTAGGAGGAAACCCTGGAGAATTACCGGCACAGCTACCCCTGTGTAGCCGACCTCAGGAGGGAGAAATGCAGCACGAGGGCCCAAGTCAGCACGAGGACTTGGGTTCTCATTACACTGTTGGCAGAGGTGGGATCTTCTCTCTCGTTACACCTAGGGATCCAAACCACCACTTGGGATCCAGCCTGTATGATGACCAATGCTCAGTTGCAGAACTACAGAGTATGGTGGAGGAGATGGGCAGAGATGCCAGAGGACTAAAATGGACAGAATTACTGGCTATTCTAGTGACAAGAATGAGGAAATTGTGAAAAGAGCTAGAACCATGGATTTGCCCCAAGAGGACAGCTCAAGCAGACTCCCACCTGGCTCTCATTCCCTGGCCCCACGGCCGATGGCCATTTCCCAACCGAATGTTGTGGCCCAACGGGTAGCGAGTCGCTTGGCCTTGGTGGGACCCGATCCACCATAGGACTTTGTGATCCGAATATCCTAGCTGTGGAAAAGGAATACTTGGTGGAATGGACCCAAAATCACCCTAGCCCACCTAGCCAGGGTAGAGAACCACTGGAAGAGGTTACGGAGCATACTCTATGGGTGCCCCATCAGCTCTTCAAAATGTTCAATGGGTTTTTACAAGATTTCGAAAGACAATGTTTCATGATGCATGTTGATTGCCAGGACTGGGTGGCCATACTGGCCGGTAAATTGACAGGAAGAGCTGCTGATGCCTACAGGGCCATTCCAGATAAATGGAGCACTGACTTCCCCGAGGTAAAGCGACTATTGCTACAATTTTATGCAATCACCCTAGACACATACAGGTGACAGTTCAGGGTCGGCCGCCGGCAGCCCAAAGAAACCCATATAGAGTGAGTCTATACCATGGAGCGAGCCTGCAGGAACTGACTCCGGGGATGTGGGGCTCGTACGTTCGAGGATTGTTGCCAGCAGATGCTCCTAGAACAGTTTTTCTACCATGTGACCCCAGAGGTATGGGACTGGGTCAATGAGCATGATGCCTGCATGGTTACGGCTGCAGCGGAACTGGCTGACAAATTTGAAGAATCCCGACGAGTGGGACCTCGAGCTTCCAATATTCATGGAAACCCTGCATCTGGATCCAGTGTAAGTAGCACCTCAGGATCAGCTTACCCGGCTTCACGCTCAACTCCCCCTGCACCCTTCCAGGCTCCACTAGTCAGCCACCCCTGGTCCAAACCTGGAAGACGGGAGTGCTTCAACTGCCACCAAAGAGGACATATGTGCCCCAACTACCCTCTAAACCGGACTGGCCTGGGTCCCAATATTGGATCCGCATGCTGGGGACCCCCTACATCCCAAGCAAGAGTGCCCCCTTGACAGGCACATTGCATCAGTGAGGCAAACGGGGAAGATTATGTCTGGGACTCAACCCAGGAAATACAACGGCCCTCCACAGAGACAGCCCACTGGGCTATTATCATGAAGTAGCCTTAGCCCACAACTCCCCCTCAGATAACTGCAACCACCATATTCAGTCCATCAGATTGGATGGATACCCTGTAGAGGGACTGTGCTACACCAGGGCCACTTTAAAACTGGTGTAACCATGGTGTCTCCACCTCCATCACCCACTGACCAAGCCATGAAGTTCCCGGTAGCGGGAGGAAGACTATATCGGACCCATTGCCCAGATCAAACAGAAAAATTACTACGACCGGCATGCCTGGTTCCGGGAGCTTGTGGTAGGGCAGAAGGTATTGGCACTCCGGACTGTCCACCAAAACAGGTTTCAGACAGCCTGGGAAGGGCTCTATTAGGTAATGAACCGACAAGGAGAAACCAGGTATCTGATAGCCCGGGGGCCCCAGCTTAGGGATAGAAGGGTCTGCCACATCATTGCCCTAAAACCGTATGACGAGAGACCTGAGGACACTTTAGCCATTTGCACCCTGGCTAGTCAGGACACTGAGGACCAAGAGTTACCCGACCTGTTAGCCGACATATAGACTGACCCCTTGACTAGCCCAGTTCCCTTAGGTTCACATCTCACCCCAGACCAGCAGGACCAGCTTTGCGATGTTATAACGATGTGGCCCACTCTATTTTCAGCTGTGCCAGGGTGCACCACCCTGATTAGTCACAAGGTAGACACCCTGGATCAGACCCCCTCTGCCAACCCGTTTAACGTGTGCCGGAGACCGTTAAGGCTCACATTCAGCGAGAGATTAGAGAGATGCAGGAGTTGGGGGTGATTCAGGAATCAGACAGCCCTTGGGCATTACTGGTAGTCCTAGTTCCTAAGAAAGATGGGACCACCCGTTTTTGCGTAGACTACTGACAGATCAATGAAAAGACCATGATAGATCCCTATTCCATGCTCCATGTAGACAAACTCCTAGACAAACTCACTGGGGTTAATTTTGTCACCACCCTTGACCTGAATCTGGGATATTGGCAGATTCCCCTGGCCCCTGAGGCAATAGCCAAGTCGGCCTCCATCACCCCATTCTGCCTGTACCAATTTACAGTCATGCCATTCAGGATGAAGAATGCTCCAGCTACCTTTCAGAGATGGATGACCATCTGCTCATAGGGGCTCATGAATTCGCATATGCCTATCTGGACAACACAGCGATCTTCAGTGAGTCCTGGGAGGAACACCTGCTGTATGTGGAAGCTATCTTAGGGAGAATCCATAAAGCAGGGCTAATCATCCGACCGGACAAGTGCCAGCTCGGCATGGGGGAAGTGCAGTATCTGGGCCAAAGGGTAAGCAGTGGGTGTCAGAGAGCAGATCTCACTAAGATAGAGGCCATTGTTAACTGGCCCCAGCCCCAGACCAAAAAACAGGTCCTGGCTTTCCTGGGGACAGCTGGCTACTATAGCAGGTCAGTTCCCCGGTACAGCAACTTGGCTAAACCCTTGACGGACCTCACAAAAAAGGCCTGTGACGTGAGTCCCGGTACAGCAGGTCAGTACCACCGTCACGTTAGCTGTCGCAGTACCACTACCTCCCAAACTTCAGCTCTGGTATCGCTGGTTCCCTCAATCACTAGACAGGACCAGTGTTGAGGGTAAAACAAGAACTCTTTATTGAAAAACAGGCACACATTTTATACAGTAAAATGCAAAAGGCAGACAATGGTGAGGGAGGGTGCAATGGGGGGGGGGTTGAGGTCAAGGGACAAAAGAATCAGCCATGATCAAATTACAGAACAATGGGACTGTTTGGGGATACACATTACAACAAAGGGTTGGGGCTGGGCTTCAAGTGTGGGACAATAGACTGGAGCAATCAGGGACACAAAGGCTGCCAGACTACATGGAACCTCCGCTTTTAAGCCTCAGCCAATGGGAGGGCGAGTGACCAAAGTAGAGGGCCAATCCGGTGGCCGCCGACATTTCTCCATTTTAACTCAATGGAGTCCCTTTAAACCTGTCCATGAGTCGGCAACCAATCAGGACCAGAAGGCGGGCAAACAATTGACCAATCCGAGGGGCGCCTACTTTTCCCATGCAAAGTCAATGGAGGCCCTTTAACTCGGACTGGCCAATCAGGAAGCCGCCTACTTTCCATCCGGTGGTTCAGCATAGCCCCAGTGGTGGGCATTAACCCCGTGAAGGTCGCTCTTTAGGGATTAAATGTAGGTGTCCCAGACATGGGACGCTTCCCAGTCCTTCTCTCCGGCCCCTGCCTCCGACAGTAGCAGCCCGCACCCGTAACATGGCTCCCCCCCTCCAGTCCGGCAGATCTGGCAAGATCCTCCACGGGTCTACTTGGGGCTGACCGGAACAAAGTCTTCCTATGTCTCCAGTTCCGACTGACGGGACAAGCCATCTGCATTTCCGTTTTGGCTGCCCGGTCAGTATTGGATAGTAAAATTATAGGGCTGCAAGGCTAGGCTCCACCACAATAGTCTGCCATTATCCCCGGATACTCGATTAAGCCAGGTTAAAGGGTTGTGATCGGTGAGGACCGTAAAGGAGCGACCATACAAACAGGCCTGCAGTTTCTTGAGGGCCCATACCAAGGCCAGATACTCCTTTTCCACGGTGGCGTACCCCACTTCCCGGGGCAGTAGTTTTCGGCTAATGTAGACCACCGGATGCTCATGACCATCTGGTCCCACTTGGCTTAGTACGGCTCCCAATTCAAAAGCAGAGGCGTCTGTGTGAACAGAGAAGCGTTTGTTTGGGTCAGGTGCTGCCAGCACAGGAGCTGATACAAGACTTTGTTTTAGTTTTTGAAAGGCCACTTCACACTCAGGGGACCACTGGATCTGTCGGGGCAGTTTCTTTTTTGTCAGGTCCGTCAGGGGCTTGGCTATGGCACTGTAGTCTGGGACAAAATGCCTATAGTACCCTGCAGTCCCCAGGAATGCCAACACCTGAGTCTTTGTGCGGGGGACAGGCCAGCGAGCCACTGCTTCGATCTTGGCCGGGTCAGGTCGTTGCTGCCTGCACCCTACCCGATGACCCAGGTAGGGGACTTCCGCTACCCCTATCACACACTTTTCGGGGTTCAGGGTCAGACCCGCATCTTGGATGCAATCTAGAACAGTATCCAGGTGAACCAGGTGGTCCTCCCAGGTATCGCTGTAGATGGCCACATCGTCTAGGTAAGCACAGGCATAATACTGAAGACCGTCAAGAATCCTATTATCCGCTGGAACGTGGCTGGCGCGTTCTTCATCCCAAACGGCATGACCCTAAACTGGTACAAGCCGAATGGGGTGATGAACGCTGACTTGGGAACAGCCCCGGGCTCCAGCGGAATCTGCCAATATCCCTTGCATAAATCTAAGGTGGTGAGGAATTTCCCTCGGGCAATACGGTCCAACAGTTCGTCCACCCGGGGCATAGGGTAGGTGTCTGTTGTGGTACGATCATTTAGCTTTCTGTAATCCACACAAAAGCGGGTGGTACCATCCCGTTTGGGGACCAGCACTACCGGGGAGGCCCAGGGACTGGTGGAGGGTTCAATGACCCCTAGATCTAGCATTTCCCGTATCTCCTTTCTCATTCCTTCCCTAACTGAGTCGGGGACCCGGTAGGCCACCTGCCAGTGGGGCGCCTGTCCAGGGGTGTCCACTGGATGGACGGCCAGGGTGGTGTACCCGGGAACCAGGGAGAACATAGCCCTATGTTTGGACAGCACTTCTTGAACTTGGCGTCGCTGGGAGACTTCCAACGAGTCAACGACCCTGACGGCCTCTATCCCTACTGGGTCGGGCTCCTGCTGGGGCAATTCGGGTAGAGGAAGATCCTCTGGATCCTCCGGGCCGGGGCACATATTGCAGAAATCTCCTCTGGCCGCTCTTGGTAGACCTTCAGCATGTTCACATGGAAGGTTCTTTGGAGCCTTTCATCTGAGCATTTAGCCACTAGGTAGGTGGTATCACAGAGCTGCTTCACTACCCTATACAGTCCCTGCAAGACGCCTGCAATTTATTCTGCTTGGTAGGTTTAAGAACCAGCACCTTCTGTCCCACTTCCAGAGTCCAGTTCCGAGTGGTACGATCGTACCAGCTTTTCTGCCGGCCCTGGGCACCCTGTAGATTCTCCCGCACTAAGGCAGTGAGCTCCTTCAGACGGTCCCTAAATGCTAGTACATACTCAAGAATAGGGGTCTCTGCTACTCCGGTTTGCCCCTCCCAGTGGGCTTTAATCAAGTCCAGGGGCCCTCGTACCCTCCTCCTGTACAGTAGTTCGAAGGGAGAGAATCCAGTGGATTCCTGGGGCACCTCCCGATAAGCGAACAGAAGATGAGGTACCTCTCCCAATCCCGGTGGGATGCTGTAAAGGCGCGCAGTAACTTCTTGAGGGTTTCATTGAACCGGTCGCACAGTCCATTAGTCTGGGGATGATATGGGGAGCTATGTATGGCTCTGATCCCACACAGTTTCCACAGCTGCTGGGTAACTTCGGCTGTGAACTGGGTTCCCTGGTCAGAGAGGATCTCCTGTGGGAACCCCACTCGTGCAAAAACCCATAGCAGAGCGTCTGCCACGGTCTCTGCATGTATGTTGGACAGGGGAATGGCCTCGGGGTATCGGGTGGCATAATCTACCACCGTCAAAATGTATTTCTTCCCAGAAGGACTGGGCCGTGGCAGAGGGCCCACCAGGCCAATAGCTATCTGGCTAAAGGGCTCTTCTATGATGGGCAGCGGGTGAAGGGTGGCCTGTTTATGATCTCTTTTCTTCCCTTCTCGCTGGCACACGTCGCAGGTGCAACAGTATTGTCGGATATCCCCAGTGATCCCGGGCCAGAAAAAGGATTGGGTTATGTGGTGATGGGTCTGGGTTATCCCTAGGTGACCTGCCAGGGGGATGTCATGCCCTATCCGTAGCAGCTTGTGTCGATATTTTTTCGGCACAACCAACTGGCGCTTGGGCACTGGGGTAGTCCCCTGACCGTCGGTGATTCGGTAGAGTCGACCCTTGTGCCATTCTATCCGCTCCCCATCTAACCCCCCGGGGTCCCGGCCTGCCCGCTCCCGGTATCCCATCAGGGTGGGATCTGTTTGGGTCTCTTGGACTAAGTCGTCGGGGGAGGGCCAAGCACAAGGGGCTAAGTCAGCTGAGTCAGAGGAGTCTTGGTCAGGGGCAAGGATTTTTACCTGAGCGTCGGGCACAGCGGGAATGTCAGCTCTTCTGGACTGTTGTCGGGTCACGGCCGCGCAGGCAACGGGGTCCTGGAGGTCGGCCCTGTAGGTGGAGAAGAGGTGGCCCAAATCATTCCCCAACAACACCTCAGCTGGCAAGTTGCGCATGACCCCTACTTCCACATTACGAGCCCCAACTCCCCAGTCCAGGTGGATATGGGCCATGGGGATCCGGTGCACTTTCCCTCCTGCCACCCGGACAGCTATGGATCAGCCCGTCTGGTTGCAGGGGTCGGCAAGCTGGGGTTGGATCAGAGTGATGGTAGCTCCTGTGTTCCTTAAACCTTGGGCTGGCTGTCCATTGACCCAAACCTCCTGCCGATGATGGGCCCGGTTGTCGCTGGCGGCTGCTTGGACGGGGTCTGCTTCGTGCAACAGTCCCCACTCCTCCTCTGTCCATCCTCTGGTCGGATGAATGTCTTCCTGCCCGACACAATGCGCACTGGCTCGCTCCCCCGTGATGTAAGGTCTAGCTCCTGAGTCCCGGCCAGACGGTTCGGGCAGTTGCTCCGCATGTGTCCTAGCTGATCACACCCATAGCATCTGGTGTGTGCCGCCCGTGAGGGACCGGAGACACTGGGTTTGGTCGGAGGGCCAGTTTTCAAGGGTCATACCGGTGGAGGCACTCGGGCTGGGGGAGGTACATAATGGGCTGGTGGAGCCCGAGTTTCAGGAGTCACAGTCCGTCTTGCATCCAGATATTGGTCGGCTAACACAGCGGCTTGGTCTGCGGTAATTGGCTTGCGATCTCGTACCCAATCCCTCGCGGCCAAGAGGGCATGTTCATAGAATTGTTCCAGCACCAGTAGCTGCAGTACCTCATTGGCCGTGGTAGCCTGACAACCCTTAATCCATCCTTCTGCCGCCCGGATCATGGGATGCACGCTCTCTGTGCAGGGCTGTCCCTCTTTCCGCCTTAGGCTGCGAAACTTTAACCGGTGAGCCTCCGGAGTGATCCCATATCGGGCCAGCAATCTGCTTAACCTGTCCATAGTCTCTACAGTCCTCCTCCGGTATGGCCTCGTATGCTTCCGCGGCCCGACCCGTGAGCCAACTCACCAGTAGGGTTACCCAGTCTGCTTCATCCACCTCTTGGAGGCCACACTGCCTTTCAAATATCTGGATGAATCGGTCCAGATCATCTTTGTCATCCTCAAACTTTGGGAAGGCCTGGTAAGGGATTTTCTTCCACCCCCTGGTTTCCAGCCGGTCCGAGGGGGTCGATTCCCTAGTGTCCCGCTGTAATTCCAGTGCCCGTAGTCGGGTTACATCTGCCAGAACTCTGTCAATCACCTCATGGGGAGGGTTGTCGCCGTACAGTGCCAGGCGCCACTGTACCTCTCGCTATAACTCAGAGGCCTGGGACGTCTCGGATTGAGCAGGGCTGCTGCGGTCCCCCTCCATGAGTTCTGCAATTAGGGTTGCCTTGGGCTTGTTGCTGGCAGCCTGTCCTCGTGATTCAAGCAAGTACTTCAAGGTGCTACGTTTTAGGCCGTCCTAACGCCGCTCCATTCACTGCTTGCTACACCGTGGAGACTGGGTTCAAGCCAGGTGGCTATATCTCCCCCTGGATGCTGGTCTCCCTGTGCTGCTGAGACCGGGGTCAAGCCCGATGGCTATATCTCCCCCTGGATGCTGGTCTCAGCCCTGGCTCCTTGTGGAAAAATTGAATCCCATCGCTTGCCACCAAATGTAACGTGAGTCCCGGTACAGCAGGTCAGTACCACCGTCACGTTAGCTGTCGCAGTACCACTACCTCCCAAACTTCAGCTCTGGTATCGCTGGTTCCCTCAATCACTAGACAGGACCAGTGTTGAGGGTAAAACAAGAACTCTTTATTGAAAAACAGGCACACATTTTATACAGTAAAATTCAAAAGGCAGACAATGGTGAGGGAGGGTGCAATGGAGGGGGTTGAGGTCAAGGGACAAAAGAATCAGCCATGATCAAATTACAGAACAATGGGACTGTTTGGGGATACACATTACAACAAAGGGTTGGGGCTGGGCTTCAAGTGTGGGACAATAGACTGGGGCAATCAGGGACACAAAGGCTGCCAGACTAGATGGAACCTCTGCTTTTAAGCCTCAGCCAATGGGAGGGCGGGTGACCAAAGTAGAGGGCCAATCCGGTGGCCGCCGACATTTCTCCATTTTAACTCAATGGAGTCCCTTTAAACCTGTCAGTGAGTCGGCAGCCAATCAGGACCAGAAGGCGGGCAAACAATTGACCAATCCGAGGGGCGCCTACTTTTCCCATGCAAAGTCAATGGAGGCCCTTTAACTCGGACCAATCAGGAAGCCACCTACTTTCCATCCGGTGGTTCAGCATAGCCCCAGTGGTGGGCATTAACCCCGTGAAGGTCGCTCTTTAGGGATTAAATGTAAGTGTCCCAGACATGGGACGCTTCCCAGTCCTTCTCTCCGGCCCCTGCCTCCGACAGTAGCAGCCCGCACCCGTAACAAGGCCCTACCTCACCTAGTGACCTGGACCCCAGCATGTGAACAGGCCTTCAGGGCATTGAAGACTGCCCTAGGACAGACATCTGTTCTTGTTGCTCACGATTTTAACCTACCCTTTTTGGTTCACACAGATGCCTCCAATGTCAGATTGGGAGCCATACTGAGCCAAGTAGACCACACGGGAGAGGAGCATCTGATTGCTTTCCAGTGTCGAAAGCTATTGGACCGAGAAGTTGGGTATGCTGCCATAGACAAGGAGTATCTAGCCTTGGTCTGGGCCATCAAGAGATTTCAGCCATACCTTTATGGATGGAAATTCACAGTACCTACAGTTCCCAACCCACTGGTATGGCTGAAAAAGGTTTCAGGAGACAATGGGCATCTATTGCGCTGAAGCCTGGCGCTCCAGCCATATACATTTTCGATTAAATACTGGTTGGGGAGGTACAATCGAAATGCCGACGGTCTGTCCAGACAAGGGGATGTGTAATACCTGGTGGACTTAGCACTCTGTTTTTCCCAAGACCTGCTCCCAGATTACCAGAGGTCTTGGGTGCTGGAAAGGGGCGGGGGTGTAACGGGATTGGGCCTGTTACTTGGAGGCCTTGTCAGGACTACTGAACCAACAGACTGAAAGGCACAGACATTGGAAGTTTTCCTTTGGCTTGGGCACCAAGAGACTGGTGCCACATCTTTTAAACAAGTGTCGCATGTATTGGCTACCTCCACCCATGAAGGGTTTAAAGGTCCTTCATAGCCTTTGCATGGAGAAAGTAGGCGTCTCTGAGATTGGTTGCCTCACAATGAATCATTCGACTTCCATTGGCTGGGAGGACTGGAGCAGCCTTATTGGCTACTGTATCGGGACTGTATCTTGCCACTACTTGTCCCATTGGCTGAGACTCAGAGTGGCAAGATTGAATTAGGAAAGTGTCATTTGTTGTCTTTGTCCCCATTGTCCCCATGTTTATACATCTATTGTTCAAGTTGTGCATTGTGACCCGTCACTATTGTCCCCTATTGTGTGCCTTTGTATTCAACACATTGTGTATTTCATTAAGTCGCTATAAAAGGGCTGTTTTGTCACAAATAAAGTGTGTTGTTTTTGGAACAAGAAGGCGTACTGTCTCTCTGTTACAAGAATGGTCTAAAGGGGCTTCTCTTGATCCCCATTCTAGGAGGAAACTCTGGAGAACTACCGGCACTGCTACCCTTGCATAGCCGACCTCAGGTGGGAGAAACCCTGCATGATGGCCCAAGTCAGCACAAGGACTTGGGTTCCCATTACAAGTATAAACTGTATGAGTTTTGTTACCTCTTCCGTGGCTGTGTTATTTTGTTCCAGAAATTCTTGGCATCCTGCTATGCCATCTGTGTGTGGAATGTTGGTGTAAAGGGATTCTATATCCATAGTGGCTAGGATGGTGCTCTCTGGAATGGGGCCCAAGTCAGCTAGTTTGTTTAAGAGATCCGTGGTGTCTTGAAGGAAGCTGGGTGTTCCTTTTACTAGCCAGAGATATTCTCTGTGAGTGTGCCAATTCCTGAAATGATGAGTCTTCCCAGGTTTCCTACTTTGTGTATTTTTGGTAGCATGTAGAAGGAGCCTACTTTTGGATCTGCTGGTATTAGGATCCTTATCTGTTCTCCAGTGTTGGAGGACAGTTCTTTTATGATCCCATTTAATTGTTTTGTATGTCTTTTGTGGTATCATTTTGTAATTGCACACTGTATCTTTCATCAGAGAGTTGCCTATTTGCTTTTTGAATGTAGTCATCAGTGTTCATTGTAACAGACCCCTAATCCGTTACATGGAGACCTTGTAAGGCCTCCCAAGAAACTTCCTAAAGAACTGACTTTCACATTAAAAAGCCTGGGTTTCGCAAAGAGAACAGAGACTGAACTCCATGGTTACAGAGCCCATAGACTTTGCATGTGAAAGTAGGCAGGCTGCTGATTGGCCACCACCCGTGTAATGTATGCAAGGGTTTGGCATAGGTTTTGCAGGGGACAGGTAGGTGGCCTGGGGATTGGTCCCCTCTGTCCAGGCATCTGGTGACTCACCCAGCCAGGATTGGTCTTTGTATTTTGTCACTCTGAATCCTATTGGGCAGGATTCAGAGCGGCAAGATTAAATTATGTAGAATGCCTGTCTTTGTGTACAGCCCTTTGTGCCTTTTGTTCTACTGTTTATGTTTCATTGTTTAGATGTGTATTGCAGCCAGACACTATTGATTCCCCCCAGTATGTCTTTGTACTACCCCCATTGGGTATTGTATGAACAACTGTATAAAAGATTTTTGACTCAGTAAAGCAGAAGTCATTTTGGACTTGAAGCTGTATCCTGTCCTTATTCTGAATGGTTTAAAGGACCCCTCTGTCCCCCATTCAGGCATCTGATGTTCCAGTGAACAGAGTCCCTGTGTTCCAGCCTTGTTTCTAGTGACTGTTTCCAGGCTATTATCCAGCTACAAAGTCAAGCCAGCTTTCCAGCCTACATCCTAAAAGGAGGGATTCCAGCTCTTTGTGGTGGATTTACCAGGCTACCCACTTGTAGCCGACCTCATGAGGGAGAAACCCAGCACAACGGCCCTGGGCAGTGCAGCGTCCTAGGGTTACTGTTACATTCATAATAACAACAGCTCCCCCTTGTCTGCAGGTTTAATAATAATATATTGGTTATTCTTTAGTGACTGTATAGCTTTCTGTTCCTTGTGGGTTAGGTTGGGTGTTGGCTCACATTGATTCTCCAGTATTTCGGCAGTCACTCTGTTTCTGAAGTTATCTATGAATCTGTCCAGTGTAGGGTTACTTCCTGGTATTGGAGTCTATGTGGATCTTTTAGTTGGTGCATTGACATTATGAAGTTGCTCTGTGGTGTTGGTATGATCATTTTCTATTTTGTCATGGAAGAATTCCTTGAGTCTGAGTTTTCTGAAAAATTCCTCCATGTCATTGCAGAGTGTTACCTTGTCCACAGATTTAGTAGGACAAAATGACAGGCCTTTTGAAAGTACAGATACTTCCTCTCTACTTGGTTTGTGTGTGGAAAGGTTCACAGCGCAGTTCTTTTCTGGTTGATTTACAGATTCTGGGAAACCTGCTTTGTATTTCAGTCTCTGTAGTTTCTTCTTCTTGGTATTGATGAGGAGTGTTTGTAGTTTCCTGTAGTAAGGTTGAAGGGCCTGTTGTATGTCCTCAGTGTCTGGTCCAAGCTGTTCATTGAGAGTTGATATTTCTGCTTGTATCTTTGATTTCCAATTGCAGCAGATCCCAATAAAGTTGTTGGGTAGCCTCTGTAAAGTCCTGGTACATAGTTGCTGTGCAAACCTGCTGTTGCAGGTGTTCAGGGTAGGATTTTTCAGCATGAGGCCTTTAGGTATAACATTTTCCTTTTTGCATGTAGTCAGGCAGAAGATGTCACTATCCAGTCGTGCAAGTTTCTTTAGGAGGTTTTTCATATACATTTGTGTGCAGTACATTGAGGAATATTCCATGTTGATAACAGATGAGAGTTTGTACCATGTTAGCCATAGAAATACATGAGGCAAAAATTTACATAGTTACGTAGTAATTTAGGTTGAAAAAAGACTTGCGTCCATCCAGTTCAACCCTTTTCCTATTCCTGTTTACCATCGCTGACCCAAAAGAAGGCATCCGACTCCAAATGGCAATCAGACTTCTCCCTGGATCAACAAGCCCTAACTAAATATTAATCCCAATACTAACGTACATAGCCCTCTATATTATGCTCTTTTAAATAAGTATCCAGGCCCCTTTTAAAGGTATCTAATGTATTTGATAGCACCACCTCCTCCGGAAGTGCATTCCATACCTTTATTGTCCTTACTGTAAAGAAACCCTTCCGCCGTTGTAGATTAAATCTCCTTTCCTCAAGTCTAAGCGGGTGGCCCCTTGTCCTGTGTACTGTTCTGTTAATGAACAGGTCTTTTGAAAGCCCTTTATATGGGCCTTGAACATATTTATATAGTGTTATCATATCCCCTCTAAGACGCCGTTTATCTGGTGTGTACAAGTTTAACTTTTCTAGCCTCTCTTCATAACTAAAACTTTCCATTTCCCTTACTAGTTTTGTAGCCCTCCTCTGCACTTTCTCTAGTTCTATAATGTCCTTCTTCAGAAAGGGCGCCCAGATTTGAACAGCATATTCTAGGTGGGGTCTTACCATGGACCTGTAAAGAGGCATAATTATATCTTCCTCCCTTGAGTCAATACCCCTTTTAATACATGCCAATATCTTATTGGCCTTTGTAGCTGCCTGCTGGCACTGCATGCTACTGTTAAGTCTATTGTCTACCATTACTTCCAAATCCTTTTCATTAGTAGATTTCCCCAGAGAAACACCATTTAAACTATATGTTGCATTTTTATTATTATACCCAAAATGCATAACTTTACACTTGTCTATATTGAATCTCATTTGCCATTTGCCTGCCCAGTTACTCAATTTGTCCAAATCCTCTTGTAATGAAGACACATCCAGTTCAGACTTTATTACCTTACTTAATTTTGTGTCATCGGCAAACACTGATACATGGCTTCCTATGCCCTCTGGGAGGTCATTAATGAACAAATTAAATTTAGTAAAGTTGATGCCTTTATTGGCTGAATAAAAAGATTTAGGATGCAAGCTTTCAATACCTCTTAGGTCTTTTCCTCAGGCACGTTATACAGATAAATATGAAAACATATCTCTTAAATACTAGTAAATATTACATTGTTTATAATGGACATCAGAAAGGAAAGCTCAGTCCAGGCCCAGATTATTTGATCAGTCAATGGCAGAGGATGTGATGTAAATTGCAGTTTTCCTCTGATGAGTCCAATGTATTTATGATCCCGGAGGGACAGTTGTAAAGGTTAATCCACAATGTGATAATGTGACAGGAATTCTGTCTCTATTCAAACCATAATTTAAAGCATTAAACTGTATAATTAATTTCACCTCCCATATTTTTCTGTCCCTCTGAGTGCGAAATTGTCCCATCAGTACAGTCAATTTAATGTCCCTGACACTGTGTCCATTTTGGAAAAAAAGTTCTCCCACTGGTGTCTCTGTCTTTTTGTTGTTAACACTGGATCTGTGGGAATTAAAACTTTTATGTAATGGCTGTCCAGTTTCACCCACATAAAGAGCATTGGGCATTTTGCACACATGATGAGGTATATTACATTGCATGACTGGATGACCATTGACTGATCAAAGAATCTGGGTCTGGACTGAGCTTTCTTAACTGATTTCTGTTAAAAACAAGGTAATGTATACTTGTATTTAAGAGAGATGCTTCATATTTTTCTGTATAACATGCCTGAGGAAGAGACCTAAGAGGTCTTGAAAGCTTGCATCCTAAATCTGTTTAGTTAGCCAATAAAGATATCAACTTTATAAAATGTTTGCCTCCTAGGAAGAATAGCGAAACCCATCCAGAGGCTGAAAGTTTGATGACGAGTGAAACACCTGGCTCGCCATCACCTTCTTGTTCTAGGATAACTACATCTTCTGCCAATTCCCCTCGTTCATCGTTACCTCCCCCGCCAAGTCAAAGTCATTCTGTAGTTGTCAGGATATGGCAATTCGTGTCCACCCATTGCACACTATGTGGTGCACTGACCACACATGGCTGTGTGGTGGAGGAGAATCCCAAGCAGGGCATCAAGCAGCAGCTGAGGAGATTCTATCCCGCAGAATACGCTAAGCTGATGGCAGGAAGGCTTCATCATTACTATTAAACTGTCTGCAAGCTGTCATGTGTCCTTAGCGGGGTGTGGACAAGGAGCATAGTGACAGTAGCAGTACTTGGTTTCTGGTGGGGGGGATTTCACATTGGGGATCCTAAGTATCATGGTGTTGGGATAGAGTTGTTCCAGGTGTTTGATGTGAGTGCAGATGTACCCATTGTTCCTAGTCCTTCCTCTATGTACCACACTCACTGTGCACACGTCCATTATGCTTTAAGCCGGTAGAACATTTGGGTATCGACCAAGACATTTTCTTTTGTCGGTCGGTATCCATTTTGCCCTACCGGCTTTTTTATCTCCAACACTTGGATTGAGCCCATAATGTCCTTTCCTTATATGTACATTTCTTTGTTTGAAACTTTCTTTGAAGAATTGTATAAAACCTTTGTGAGCCATATCAGTCTCAGACTTGTGCATATTACACTAGGCTCCTGCAGATTGCATGTAATAAACCTTTACATCTTTAACCCCTACAAACCTGAGTGGACATTCAGTTCATTAATAATTCCACAACACTGTTGATGTAGTAGTAGAGTATGGGTAGAATGAGGTTCAGCCACACAGCAAGGTAATAAAAGGCAAAATGACTGTAACAGTCATGTGACTAATTTTTTTAACATGTATCTAATAACTCAGGATTAACAACAGTGGCAAATGGTGACTCAGAAAATGTGCACACAAATTTAGGCTAAGATCACTGTTAGCAATGACCATATTTGCAGTTTTATCTTTAATTATATAAAACAAAACAAAAATGGGGTGTCCAACACTTTCAAATTAATTGTTCATAATATTTATCCAAATACCAAATCATTAAATCATCAGGTGGTGTCCTCTTAAAATACATGAACTTTGAATTTTATAAAAGAGACACAAAAACACAAACATCACTCAGACTGCTTAGGTCAGCACTACCTGTAATTTCTGCAAATCTGTGTTATAACATCCACATTCTGCCATGCATTAATGTAGACTCTGACCTTTTCAACGTCAACAAGACTGTTTCTCAATAATTTCACAGTAGCATGACAGCACTCAATTTCTTTACTTTAGCCCATTCCTGCATCATGCTTACAAATGTAAACAATGTCTTGTCAAAGGGATGTTCATGGGGACAAGGTTCAGAGCAACTAATTTGCAGACTATATAAATAGCAGCTGCCCCTGTAAGAAGCAAGATCAAGAGATCCTGAAACAAGTAAACTCTCAAGTGCAGAAGAAAGAGAAAGAGAAACAAAGAGATGGATGTTCTTCATGATTTTGGAGTTCAAATAGTCCTGTATCTCCAAAGTAACTATAAGAATTCAGAAGACTGGTTCACGTTCATCTCATTTGTTGCTGATCTCAGAAATACTTTCTTCATCTTTTTCCCTATCTGGTTCCACTTATGTGAGTCGGTAGGCATCAAACTCATCTGGGTGGCTGTGATTGGAGATTGGTTTAACCTGATAAGTGGTGAGTTGTTTAACTATACTTTAAAGTAAACATTCTATTCTTCAATTTTCTTTATCAAAACATGGAATGTACAGTGCATTTCTTATCTAAAAATACATAGGTCAAGATGGATTGAAAACTAGGAAATGTATTCAAAAAATACAGTAGTAGTGTTTTGTAGGTGATGCAGTTAAAATATATATTAGATGATGTCCCAAACTAACTGTATGGTAATAACTAGGTATATGGGGGATAAATAAATAATGAAAGAAGTGATAATTATGGGATACTATTAGGGTAGTTAAGTATGTATACTAGAGGACCAATTTTGTTTTGTAAATAGAATATTTAATTGAACTGCAATCTGCAATCTGATTACTGATCTATTTGAAAAATGCTCCATAGATGGAAAGTCTTAATAGTGTATTATTAGATCTGAATGAGAGTTAATTCTCCAAAGACGACAGAGTATATAGTGTAATCCAGGACAAGAGCAGTCAGCCCTCCAATTTAGATCTACCTTTATATTTCTAGTATTTTGGATGTCAGAGCTAGTAAACTGGATGCTATTGGCCTTATATTTATATGTGTTCTTCTTTTTCAGGATCCTCTTTGGACAGAGGCCATACTGGTGGGTGAATGATACAAACTATTACAGCAACAGGTCTGCTCCAGTCATAGAACAGTTTCCTATCACATGTGAAACTGGTCCAGGTGAGAAGATAGATAGATAGATAGATAGATAGATAGATAGATAGATAGATAGATAGATAGATAGATAGACAGACAGTCACTCTGCATTTTAGTGCATGGTGTAGACCAAATGCATCATTACTAGTAAGGAGACCTGGGGTATTAACCCTTTGAGTGCCAGAGGGGTACACAACTCATTGCAGAACAATACATTTCGTACCCCACCTGGTACTCATAGGGTTAACTCCTTCAGGCACCGTCTACCATCACCCCCGAATTTAAGTTTTGATTTTCTGGGGAAGGGTGTGGAGTACCAACTGCCAAACATGGTTTGTCACATTTTTATTACTTTAAAGTGTATATTCACTTATTTATAATGACACATAGAACTCAACAATAAAGTGCCTTTGCTTTCTAACAATGCCATACAAATTATTCAGATGTATACCTTTATTTTTACATAATTAAACCCATATATTGCTTTTTTAAAATAAAAAAAATTGTGTTGACTTTACCTCTTGGATGCTGGAGATTTCTGCAACGAATTGCTTCTAAACGTTTATAAAGACCTCTAGCATGCAAAGAATTAAAATACAAACATACAGAATTTGAAAAGGTTTGGATATTGTGGAACTGCTGTGTTACTCAACGACAGTCATATTTATCATTAACAAATAAAAGCATTGAAGGTTATAATTTTCAAGACAGTATTACTGTAAGGTGCAAACATCCAAAGGGATTACATTTCTGATTACAAGACACAGTATTTTGACAAAGAATAAAACAAATGAAATGCCATAAATTAGGCTTTTAATCTCTATGATGTACAAATGTTTAATAAATTCACTCAGGGTGTATTTTGTGTTGCTCTCACACCATGATCTCAAGGTGAGAACTGATTGTCGTCTATGCTAATATGTTCACCTTTTTCTGTTCATAGGTAGTCCATCAGGACATGCAATGGGATCTGCTGGAGTGTACTATGTGATGGTGACTTCAATAATCACTATCTGCCTAAAGAAGAAGCGTTCCCTCAATTTTCAGAACAGGTTGGTCCTGAGACCAAATTGAATGATAGCAATGACATCCAAAAATGGCAGTCATTCCTTGAACTATAGTGTATTAATAGCAATAGCACTGAACATTTATGAGTATTTATCTGAGACAATTCCTAGGACCAAAATGTGCTGAAGACAATGATATCTTTAAGACATCAGTCCTCCTTAGGACAAAGGCATTTGAAAACCCAAAACAATTAAGTTATAAATCTCATCTAAGACCAAATAGAACTGATTATTTTGATATTTTTAAGCCGGCAGGCCTTCCTATGATCCATGTTGGCTGACAGTGACAAATTTAAGTTATTAATGCCAAATAGGACCAAAAGCTGAGAAAGTCACATTGAGTGACGAAACGCGTTAAGCTGTTTTTTCAGATATCTATTGATTTTATAGATTTTTAAAAATTTTTTATGTATGTAATTGGATTTTTTGTTTTCTATCTAATATTAAAATAAGATTGGATTATATCAACTCATATGATTTTTTTCTGAAGCACTGGCTTGCTTTTTTGAACTTCAAAGTTCTTAAAATAAAAGAGGAGCAATTCAAAGTAAAGGAGGTTTAGCCTATTGTAGCATTGGACTTTGTACTATCCTCTGCTCAAATGGCATATTCCACATATGTTATGTAATACTCCTTGCTGAAGAAGTTTTGGACGTTTTCATCCCTTATGTGTGACCTGGAGTGAAAGAGATCACCATACTGGGGTGTAAGCCAGTGCAGGCGACCAAACTAGGAGGCAGGTGTATGCCTCTGAAAAATGTGAGTAATATTCCAATCATTTCTGTTATGGTGTTTTGGTGAAGGATCCACCCTTTGCGACCAATATACTACGCTTAGAGAGACTCTTTTGCTCCGCTCTCTTTTTCTTTTTTCTTTTTTCTTCTTCAAATATATGTAAACAATTTTAATCCATAATTCTAGATTTTCAGCCTCTTAATGCTTGACCATTATTAAGATGTAAAAGTCCCTCCTAATATGATTCTTTCTGCTACTATACAGATGTCTTCAAACACTCCTGTGGTCTGTTTGTTGGGCAGTTCAGGCCTGTGTCTGCTTGTCACGTGTGTTCCTTGCAGCTCATTTTCCCCATCAAGTCATCACTGGAGTCATCTCAGGTTAGTAGTATTGCAAGAAAAGGTTTCCCAGTCAGTGTTATTTATCACATTTCAAGAAGTAGAGCTATGCCTATCCTCGTAACAAACTTCATCCACTGTAACTAGGAGGTTCAACAGTAATATACTGTATGCAGGGCTCAAAATTTCCACTCGCCACTAGGCAATGGTGAGTGAAAATTTAACCCTGGCGAGTAGAAATTCAGCCCTGGTGGGTATGTTTTGGCTTGCAGTGGCAAGTAACTTTTCAGATCTGGCTAGTGGCAAAGGACTTAAAATTACAAGCCCTGTTGTATGTATTAAAACTTTTCATAACCATTTCCTAAAATACTTACAATAAATCCTAACAAAGTATCTAGAAAGCAGTATACAAATAATAGGTATAACTAGAGGGAGTGCAGAAGGTGCAGTTTTGACAGGGTCCTGCATCCATTGGGCCCATTGACTCTATATTATCATGCAAACACTTTTCTTGTCTTGCCTGGCAGCCACTGACATCACCACACACAGCTGCTGCTAGCCAGTTAGATAAGAATAATATCAATGAGCTCCTTTCCTCTTCATCATTAACCCTTAAGCACCAGAGTGGTGATTCACACTTAACCTAGCACTTTAAATAAGGTCCATCCTGGATAATTATTCATAATGCTTCAGACCATGTGTGGGGGTGAGTGGCCCAGCCCCAGATTTTGCACCAGTGCCCAACTGGTTTCTGGAATGCAAAGTCCAAATTGACATGAAAGGATATTGTGAGACAGATCTGTGAAATAAAAATATACTCAACCCTTTGAGTGGGAAAGGTGTATCTAATGCATTGCTTTACACTATGATGAATACCTGTCCGGCACTCAAAGGGTTAAAAGTTATGACAGTAAAAGTTAACACAAAAGTCCAGTCATTTAGTATTGCACAAGAGCAATGTACATGGGGCAGTCAACCCAATGTATGCTGTGATCCTGCTCAAATCGAATTAAATTGAACTTATTCCCTAAAAAATCCTGGTGAAAATCCTACTGATATCATCATGGTGCTACTTAAAAAAACATAAAAATGAAGTATGTTGTCTCCAAACTATGAAAATTTTGATATTGGATATAGTTTTACTGGCCTTACAGCAGTCCAAAGTAAATTGTTAAACAACATGGAAGGTTGGTTGCTTAATGTTTATTTTTTCACATTCTAGGCATGGTAGTTGCTGAAATATTTGAGCACATTCCATCCATCTACAGTGCCAGTTTGAAGAAATACAGTTGTACTACATTCTTTATGTTTTCCTTTGCTCTTGGCTTTTACCTGCTCCTGAAAGTTTTGGGTGTAGATCTTCTGTGGACACTGGAGATGGCCAAGAGATGGTGTTCTAAACCTGAATGGATCCACATTGACACCACTCCATTCGCTGGACTCCTTAGGAACCTTGGAATATTCTTTGGCTTGGGACTGGCTCTGAACTCACAGATGTGCAAGGACAGCTGTCAAGGGAAGCAAAGAAGACAGTTAATTTTTTGTCTCTACTGCATTATGGCCTCTCTGCTCACCCTCCATATTTTTGACAGTTTTAAACCACCCACAAAAGTGGAGGTGCAGTTTTACACCCTGACCTTATGCAAAAGTGTTGCGGTCCCAGTAACATGTGTAGGAATTATTCCGTACTGTGTGTCCCACCTTCTAAACAGGAAAAAAAAGGTTCTATAACAACTAGATGTTTTTTGCTCTTGCTTTCATGTTTCATTGAACTATAAAGTTGTGGAGACATTGAGATTTCAAGTATTCTGTGTAGATAATCTAAGTCTTTATCTGGATAGAGATAAGAATCAGAACATGTTTCTGCTATTTTCAAAGCCAGTATCCATCAGTTGTCTGGGATGTTTGTTATTCAGTAGTTTATAGAAAATGAATACTCGTCAGACTTAAAGGGATAGTAATACTTCATTTTACCTTTATTTTATTTTGTAGGCATTAAAAAAACATGAAGAACGATACAAGTCTTATCTCTCAAACCTTTATGGTTTGAGAGATATTCACAAGCAAAGTTTCCCCTCCTGCCCCTTTTACCTAGTGTAAGCCATCTCTTCTCAGATGTGGAATCCAGTCCATAGACCAGACAGATAACAGCAGGGGGCAATCTTCTTCCTATGAGAACAATGAAAGCCCTGCCCCCCTTGACAAGTTTTTCAGGTTTTTCCCTTATCTTAATTGAAGATTGTCCCTCTCTGCAATCTACCTGGGCACCTCCTTTCTGCTCTGGCTGAGCAGTGTTACAACAGTAAAAGAGGCGGGAGGGGGATACGTTATCATTGAATTACTCTTGAACTACAACTCTGACAGTACTGAAATAACACTCTCCAAAGTCCAAATACTATGATGATTTATTAGAGCTGCTTTTATTATGAAACATTACTATCCCTTTAAATATGCTTTAAGAGTACCAAGAACATTATTCCTATGTCCCAACATAAACTCAGATTACACTGGGATATTAGTTAAGATAAAGTGTTTGACTAGCTATGGACCTGTAGAGTATTTGTTGGCTTGGTGCAGAGCATTACATTAGTGCTTTGTGATTTGTATCCAAATGTGGATATTGACCAGCAATTGTATGGACCCATGACTGCTTTGAACAATGGAGGTGGTCCCAATATTAACTGCCCTTTCTGAACAAGTGATAGTGTGTTTATTAAAGTTGTAGATTCTAATGTGGAGATATACTAAGGTGTGATAAAGAGGTGATAAACTAGAGATGATGTTTTGAGTAATATCGCTTCTCCATCATCTCCAATTTATCACCTCTTTTTCACATTTAATGCATAACTCCCCAGGACACAAGAGGTGTGATAAAGAGGTGATAAAGCAAAAATGACTTCTATATCACTTCTCCAGTTCCTATGTTATTCTATAGAGTTTATTTACTTAGATCACCATAGTTGGAGAAATATTGGCTCCTTAGAATAACATAGGAACTGGAGAAGGTATATCACTGGAGAAGTCACCTCCGCTTTATCACCTCTCTATCACGTTTTACTGAATGACCCCCTCATGGACCGGAGGAATGTGCAATGAAAGAGCAATACGTTGCATATATCTTTGAATCTCAGGTGGTTTAAATGGTGATTGTATTACTGTACCAAGTATGTGCAGCCCATCTTTTTTTTTTATTAACCATTTAAGTGCCAGAGAGATATTAATGGGGGGATTAATGCACTTAGGTGTGATAAAGAGGTGATGAAGTGGAGATTACTTCTCTAGTGATATCAATTTTCTAGTTCCTATGTTATTCTATATAGCCTATGTACTTAGAGTTTCAAAGTTGGAGAAATCTTAGTGCATTGGTTCAGTAGAATAACATAGGAAATGGAGAAGTGATATAATTGGACAAGTCATCTCCACTTTATCACCTCTATCACTCTTTAATGCATCTCCCCCATTGTGTTTCAATGCACTGAATAGCTCTCTGGCTCTCAAAGGGTTACTACAGTGATTTTATTATTTTATTCTCACATTGTTTTCATATTATTATTATTATTATTATTATTATTAGTGTTAGTCACACCTTTTTCTTAGATAATGGGAGTGTTTTATTAAAAGTATTATTGTTTATTTAAAATATGAATGAGTGTAAAGGAGTTTATTTTGAAAGATGCAATAAACAGTTTCAATAAACAATTTTCAAATTAGCTTGATATCAATGTGAGACAAGCACTATGATATAGGGGGAATGGAAAGAAAAAAATGAATAGCATCTAAGTGTAATATGCAGCAGCAGACAAATGGATGTAAGGCATGAAACAGATAATGTAAAATGAGTATCTGTGTAAGTATGAATGTGAACTATGAATCAATCAATTAATAAGCGATGTTGAAACTAATATTTTTTTCTGAAAATACCTTACCAAATACCTTACAGTATGACAGTTGATTAAACCACATCCACTTTTAAGACAGATTTTTCACTGTGACGGAGATGGTAGAATTTGATGCAAAAAATTACAGAAACATGTCTGAGAATTAGCTGACCATGGAGTAAGAACATCTTTTATGCAGAAAATTTCCACTACCACCACTTTCTGAACATCTTGCCCTTAAAGGTATGAGAGTACAAGTGGAGGACGCTGGTTCCAGGGACCCCTCTTCCAATGACCAGGATCCGGGTCAGTGACAATCAGCGGGCTGGCATGGGTACCAGCCCCACTCCCCAGGTTAGGGCCAATTGAGCCGCTGGAGAGGACGGTGGTCTCACTCTCCTGAGCCAGGTCAGGGGTCATGAATCCGCTGGAGGACGGTGGTCCCACTCTCCAGGGCCAGGACAACAGAACCGCTAGAGAGGATGGTGGTCCCACTCTCTACGCCTGGGGCATCACAGGGACCAGTGAAAACCTCAGTCTCGCTCACCAGGTCAGGGGCAATGGAGCCGCTGGAGAGGATGGTGGTCCCACTCTCTAGGGCAAGGGCAACACAGGGACCGGTGAGGACCTCAGCCTCATTCACCAGGTTAGGGGTAATGGAGCCGCTGGAGAAGACAGTGGTCCCACTCTCCAGGGCCAGGACAACAGAGCTGCTGGAGAGGACAGTGGTCCCACTCTCCAGTGCAAGGACAACACAGGGACCTCAGCCTCATTCACCAGGTTAGGAGTAATGGAGCCACTGAAGAGGACAGTGGTCCCGCTCTCCAGGGCCAGGACAACAGAGCCGCTGGAGAGGACAGTGGTCCCACTCTCCAGGGCCAGGACAACAGAGCCGCTGGAGAGGACAGTGGTCCCACTCTCCAAGGCTAGGACAACACAGGGACCTCAGCCTCATTCACCATATTAGGGGTAATGGAGCCGCTGGAGAGGACAGTGGTCCCACTCTCCAGGGCCAGGACAACAGAGCCGCTGGAGAGGACAGTGGTCCCACTCTCCAGGGCCAGGACAACAGAGTCGCTGGAGAGGACAGTGGTCCCACTCTCCAGGGCTAGGACAACACAGGGACCATTGAGGACCTCAGTCTCGCTCACCAGCTCAGGGGTAATGGAGTCACTGGAGAAGAAGGGGGTCCCCCTCTCCAGGTGTAAGCGCTTGTGCTTACCTTTTTCAGAGGAGATCCAGCTGCCCTGGTGCTCGTCTGAGCAGCCGGTCCCCTCTGCCTGTAGCCTCACAGCTCATTCCGCGTCCTATGCTTCCAGGAGAGCCAGACGTCCTGGTGCTTGCTGGGCAGCCGGCTCCCTCTCTCTTCTGCCCCTCGTGGTTCCGGCCATGTCTGTGTCTGCCTCCCTCCTTCTGGCCAGCATAGCATGGGCGTGCATCACTAGGATTCCCTCTAGCGACATCGCAGCGCGATTCTTGAAGGGACAGCTCATTCTGTGCTCCACCTCCTGGTAGTGTGGGAGGATACTTAAACTGCCTAGACACCACACCAGTTGCCCTTTCGTAGTGTTCCAGTACAGCTCTGTTTAGCTTGTTGCCCGTGTATGATCCTTGGCTAGTTTATTCATTTCTCTTGGTGTCCAGTGTTGTGGCTTGTCTGACTACCTGCTTGGTATTGGACCTTCGGCTCTGGTTGACTACCCTCTCTGGTATTGACTGCTGGCTTGTCTATCTGCTTGGTATTGACCATCGGCTCTGGCTGATTACCTGCTCTGGTACTCACCCCTGGCTTGTCTGCACTACTGCCTGATACTGACTGTAGGCCTGAGTCAGTCTGATACTCCTGGTTGTGACCTTTAAGTTGGATACTTTCCTGGGTCCCAGCCCCAGTCACTACGTTGGGTACTTTCTTGGTTCCCAGCCCCAGTCACTACATTGGAAACTTTCCTGGGTCCTAGCCCCAGTCATTACGTTCAATCTCTCCTGGGTCCCAGCCCCAGCTGGTGCTATTGCACAGTTTCCTGTAGTGAGTCTACTCAGAAGCAGTCTCCTGTTTCTGGTAGTAACCGCTTGAGTCTTGTTTTACTTTCTACCCTATCCAGAATATGTGGTGTTTACACATTTATTATCTACATTGTTCAATAAAGGTGGTGTTTCATATACTGTACTGACTCTTGTCCATTCCTTTGGCTCCGTAACACCAGGGTAAGGGTATCACTTGAGCTGGTGAGGAGCACAATCCCACTCACCAGGCTAGCAGTATCAGAGCCACTGGGTAGGATGACGGTCCCACTTCCCAAGGCAGAGCCAATGGAGCTCCATGATGGTACGAAAGGGCCACGATGAGTACTGAAGGTACAGGAAATCCATCGGTCCAGAGCATCTTAGCCAAAATGGACAATCAGGATCAACGTATTGATCAACTGTCATCTGCCATGCAGACACTACTTAACCGTACGGCTCATTTGGACCACCCTAGTAGACAACTGGTGGCCTCTGTAGATCCTGTTCTGGCACCAGTGGATACAACTGCGCTGGAGCCCACTGTTGCCAGGGGTTTGTCCACATCCGTTCAGCTACCTCAATGGTATGGGCCAATCCACTATGGGAGAATGATAAACCAATTATTTATAATTTTGCTGAGTTTGTGGCCTCGTTTAGAAGGGTGTTCGATGTGCCTGCCCGCTCTGCCTCTGCTGCCAAACATCTAATGTCCATCCGCCAGGGTAACAGTACTGTGGCTGACCATGCCATTGTCACGGTTTCAGAAGAACACTCAGATAGTTAGGTAAGGTTTAAAAGCTTTATTGAAAATGAATAGAACAATCACCCTACTCAGGTCCCGATGAGGTCCGTACCAAGTACTTCCCAAATCTGACTCAGGTCAGGATGTATGAATTTCACAGTGGCAATCAATAGTAGGACTCTGTAGGCTTAATCCGTGGACAGGTTCAGGAACAAGTAGAACCACAACAGCACCACACCACAACTAGGTGAGATAGGGTGATGGGTGACTGCAGGGCAATTCCCTAGGAGGCTAGGGATAGCGAAGGCAACACAGGCAGGACTCTGGCAGTGACCTGACCCTAGAACCCTAGGGTTATTCGAGGCAACACAGACAGGACTCTGGCAGTGACCTGACCCTAGAACACTAGGGTTAACGGAGGCAACACAGACAGGACTCTGGCAGTGATCTGACCCTAGAACGCTAGGGTTAACAGAGGCAACACAGTTAGGACTCTGACAGTGGTCTGACCCTAGAACGCTAGGGTTAACAGAGGCAACACAGTTAGGACACTGGCAGTGGTCTGACCCTAGAACGCTAGGGTTAACGGAGGCAACACAGGCAGGACTCTGGTAGTGACTTGACCCTAGAACACTAGGGTTACCAGAGGCAACACAGACACTGGCAAGTGACCAGACTCCCACAGACCCCTGGAGACTACGGGGATAGACAGGCCACACAGGCACTGTGAAGTATAGCAAGTGGGAGTAGGTGGAATGAGATACAGGGTGCGTGCCCTGACAGATCAGAATCCAGCGTTGCCCCAATCTGTACACATGAAGCCAGGTCGGCACACACGTAGTAGTCAGCCAGTCCTAGTCAGTAACGGTATCAGATACTCAGCCAAGCCAGCTTGGACACACGGAGTTAGTCAGCCAGTCCTAGTCCGTAACGGAATCGGATACTCAGCCAAGCCAGGTCGGTACACACGGAGTTAGTCAGATAGTCCTAAGTCAGCAACGGAATCGGATCACAGGAGCGTCAGGAACCAGGAGCTTAGTCAGGTGAGCCGGGTCATACACAGAAATGGGAACAAGCAGTAATAAACGCTAGGTACGGGTACACAACGAAAGAGCACCGTAAAGATGACAGGAGGGAGTATGAAAGACAAACCCTGGGAGGAGCCACAGTCCCAAAACCAATAAGAATAAGGCAATGGTAAACCCGGAAGTAACAGTGTCGCCCAGCAGCTGGAATCACGGACACCGTGATAGCCATCAAGTTTTGCACATTGGCAGCGGAGGTAGGATGGAATAAAGAAGCACTGATAGCCACCTTCTCACAGGGGCTATGTGATGACATTAAGGACGAGATCGCTGCCAGGGAGCTGCCTGTTGACCTGGACAATCTAGTATCATTCACTATCCTGATTGACACTCGGATCAGGGAGAGACTGAGGACTGAGATTGAGGAGGCCTCTGGCACATCTTGCTCTGACATTCAGTCACCCACCCATTCCTCCCTCACCTCCCATGCCTCCTAGTTCGGACATGGCTGGGGGGAAGCCGAGGCAGTTAGGGTTTACCAGCCTCTCTGTGGAGGAGAGAGCATCCTGCCGGTGGGAGGTACTTTGCCTTTTCTGCGGTAAACCCACTAGGTTATGTCAGCAACAAACTCTAGGTGGTGTCTCACAGTCCCCAGAGAATTTTCAGGATAAACCTACCCTCGAGGGCATCCTATCACAGTGCACGTGCTTACTGGCGACATTATGTCAGTCTCTGTCTACTGCTGACGCTTATTGGCTGTAGTGATTTTGTCCCGCCCAGTATTTGTCCTTAAATACTGGGCCTTGTCACTTCTCCGGTGCCCTTTCATGGTGTTTACATTACCAGTGCTTGTTCCAGTTCTCGTGTGCTCTTTGTGTACCGATCCGGACTGCCTGACTACTCTGCATCTGTTCCTGCCTGTGTACCGACCCAGACTGCCTGACTACTTTGCTGTTTCCGTTCCTTCTCAGTGTACCAACCCGACACGGCTGGCGTTCCTGCTCCGAGTACCGACTCGGATTGGCTGCCATTCCTGCTCTGTGTACCGACCCAGCCCGGCTGACGTTCCTGCTCTGTGTACCGACTTGGATTGGCTGACGTTCCTGCTCTGTGTACCGACCCGGCCAGGCTGACGTTCCTGCTCTGTGTACCAGCCCGGTAGGGCTACTGCTCCTGTGCATCGCTACAGCCTGTGGTCCCATTCCAGTTCTCGGTTTGGGCTCCTCCTCCAGGCTTCTATCTCCGGACAGACCCATTGTGCCTCTGTGCCTCCCGCAGTCTAGTCTCGGTTCAGTCATTGTCGCGAGCGTGACATTCCAGTGTCTATCCATCAGTGCACCATGGTCATCTCCGTTGGGTGCCCTCCCGGGCATACTGTCTCAGTCCTCCGTTACTGCTAAGGCAGTCCTAAAGTTGATCCTGTGCCTCCGCTTCTCGCTATTTAAGCACTCCCTGCAGAGTGGGAGTCTTAAGGGCCTAACACTATTAGGGCCTGTCAGCATTCCTGGCCTAATAGTAACCCATTCCTTGCTGCCTCGGTTTGAGCTTCACATGAAAGTTACCTGACCTGTGTCAGTATATTGTAATTTCTGTATTGTACATATACTGGACCCGTGTGGGTATATATCTTGCTATAACCTGTCCTGTGTCAGTAATGTATTGTGAATACATTTACTGCTGGACCTGTGAGGGTTATCTTTTCTGAGCCTGTTCAATAAAACTGTGTTTTATCTTACCTACTGTGTCTGAGTGTCAATAAAACCGTAACACATCCTTTCTTGGGCCAATTCCTTGGTAGTAACACCGGCACTAATCGACTCTGGGGCTGCGAGGTATTTCATTGATGCCGATTTTGCAGTGAAACACTCTATTCCGCTGCAGCCCCTTGCCTCCCCGCTGACTATTGAGGCTATCGATGGTAGGCCATTACAACCACCTCAGGTCACTCCATTGCGAGGCACTCCAATTCCAGGTCATTCACTCACCACAATATGTGGTCATTCTGGGGTTTCCTTGGCTCCAAAAGCATAACCCTAGGGTTGATTAGCAAAATTACGATATTTTGTCTTGGTATCACGGTGCCCATGATTCTAGCGGCAGGGTGACATTGCTACTTCCGGGTTTCCCCTTGCACAATTTTTATTGGCTATTGGGCTCTGGCTCCTTCCAGGGTTAGCCTTTTTAAACTCTCTCCTCTCATTTTTTTCAGTGCCCTTTCGTGGTGTACCCGTACCTAGCGTTTGAGTTACTGCTTGCTCCTGTTCCGTGTATGACCCGGCTCGCCTGACTACGCTCCTGGAATTCCTGACGCTCCTGTGTTCCGATTTCATTGCTGACTAGGACTGGCTGACTACCCCCGTGTGTACTGACCTGGCTTGGCTGAATACCCGATTCCGTTGCTGACTAGGACCGGACCGGCTGACTACCTCCATGTGTACTGACCTGGCTTGGCTGAATACCCGATTCCGTTACTGACAAGGAATGGCTGATTTGGCAGTTCTGGTTTCAGACCAGGGTGCTTACCCTGTGTTCCATTCCACCTACTCTCGCATTCAGAATACTGCTACAGCGCCTGTCTGGCCTGTCAATCCCCGAAGTCATCTGGGGACTGTGCTGCGAGTAGTCTGGTCTCTTGCCAGTATCTGTAGTGCTGCCTCTGCTATCCCTAGCGTTCTAGGGATTTGGTCACTAGCCAGTGTCCTGTCTGTGCTGCCTCCACTATTCCTAGCATTCTAGGGATCTGGTCACTGCCAGTGTCCTGTCTGTGCTGCCTCCGTATCACGGTGCCCGTGTTCTATGCTGCGGGCGGCGACATTCTGACTGCTATTTGCATTACCGCTTGCTGATTGGCTAGGTACCTTTGTCACCGCCCAGTGATGGCCTTTATATACCCTGTCATATCTACGCTATGGTGCCCTTTCATAGTGTACAAGTTCCTGACGTTTGATCTGTATTTGTCACTTATCGTGTATGACCTGGCCTGCCTGACGACGTTCCTGAGTTCCTGTGTGCTGCCGTTCCGTTGTTGACTGTATCTGGCTGAGAACCCGCTTTGTTGCTGACGTATCTGGCTGAGAACCCGCTCCATTGCTGACCGTATCTGGATTAGGACCCGCTCTGTTGCTGTTTATGGCTGAGAACCCGCTCCATTGCTGACCATATCTGGCTGAGAACCCGCTCTGTTACTGACCGTATCTGGCTGTGTACTGCTCCGTGGTTAACTACACCGGCCGAGAATCCATTCCATATTTGATCGTGTCCGGTTGTACCACTTGATTGCCCCGTGTGGTCACTGATAGTGCTGGGCCGTTCCATTACGATTGTCGGTGTGCGCCACGTAGCGCTATTACCTTGTCGACCAGAAGCTGAGCATTTGTGCTTAAGCTGCTCAATTAACCGCCTCCAGCGGTGTGCACAAGTTAAGTACTGGTACAGTGTTCATAGCACTGACTGTGTTACTCTGATCATTCTCTGTGTCCATCTCCCTAACAGTGCTGGGCTCACTCCCTTTGGGAGTTGCAGTTATTCTCTGGGCGTTACCTATTGACCCTTTGTGTGCCTGAATCGTCCAGGTAGGGTTAGTGATTGTGCCTCACTGCAGTAGCCTTGGGTTCAAGAGCCAGCATTGCATCATACCATCCCTCAGGTTGAGGGGACACTGGTTGTGTTCCATCTATATACCTATATCTCGATCCACCCCTAGCGTTCTAGGGTTTGCCTACGTAGCAGTTGCCTTGGTCTCCTTGTGACCCTTACCCTAGGGTCAGTGCTGCCCACTAAGCAGTTGCCTCAGTTTCTCTGTGGCCTAAGGGCCAGGGTCAGTGTTGCCTCGCTCCTATTGGTTCTGTGATCAGGCGTCTGGGTTGTGCCAGTCCTCTATTACTGGACCATTTGTCACCTGCCGTCAGCTCCTGGACTGTGTGCCTTCAGTCTCTCTGGTTCTAGCCAGAACCTTCATTGCCAGTATTGTTTCCAGTTCACCAAGATTACCTTTACTGGTTGCTATTTATGTACCCATTTATATATATATATATATATATATATATATATATATATATATATATATATATATATATTTCTACTGTGGGTCTAAGGGCCTATATTCGTGTATGCACTTTATTCTAATAAAGTCATTTTTACCTTACCGATCTGGTCTGAGTGTTCATCTAAAAACCGCGACACTCCGCTATCCCTAGCATTCTAGGGATTTGGTCACTGCCAGTGTCCTGTCTGTGCTGCCTCCGCTATCCCTAGCATTCTAGGGATTTGGTCACTGCCAGTGTACTGTCTGTGCTGCCTCCGCTATCCCTAGCGTTCTAGGGATCTGGTCACTTGCCAGTGTCCTGTCTTTGCTGCCTCCGCTATCTCTAGCATTCTAGAGATTTGGTCACTGCCAGTGTCCTTTCTGTGCTGCCTCCGCTATCCCTAGAGTTATGGGGATCTGGTCACTTGCCAGTGTCCTGTCTGTGTTGCCTCCACTATCCCTAGCATTCTAGGGATTTGGTCACTGCCAGTGTCCTATATGTGTTGCCTTCGCTATTCCTAGCCTCCTAGGGAGTTGCCCTACAGTTGCTCATTGCTATATCTGAACCTTGCCGCGTTGTGGTGCTGTTGTGGTTTTCCTTGTTCCTGTAACCTGTCTACAGATCAAGCCAGCAGCGTCCTACTGTTATTTGCCCACTGTTATTTTCTGTCCATCCTGACCTGCGTCAGATTTGGGAAGTACCAAGGTACGGACCTCATTTGGACCTGAGTAGGGTGATTGCTTGTTATTTATTTTCAATAAAGCTTTTTTACCTTACCTAACTGTCTGAGTGTTCTTACAACACCGTGACAGTACGAAAGGGCCCATGACCTCAGACAATACAGGTGAAGGTAGCTCTCAGAATATCCATTGGAGAATGGACTCGCTTGGATCAGTTGTCGCTGGGCGTGCAGACCATTCTGGAGCATATCGCTCACCTTGACAAACCTGTGCAGGCATCAGTGGCCACCCCAGTTTTGGCACTGATGGCACAAGCTATGGCTCCAAGTAATCTAAGTAGAGGATTGTCCGCAACCGCTCCTCTCCCATTGAGATATGATGGGGATCCTACCTTATGCC
The DNA here is from genome assembly GCA_037306005.1 of Rhinophrynus dorsalis. NCBI lineage: Eukaryota > Metazoa > Chordata > Amphibia > Anura > Rhinophrynidae > Rhinophrynus > Rhinophrynus dorsalis. Next base: position 85,007,494 of record CM074727.1, on the reverse strand, counting down.
GTGGCTTCTTGAATCAGCTAGAATTTTTTTTGGAACTGGTACCCCAGGCTTTCCCAAGTAAGAGAAGAAAGGTGGGATTCATGATTTCCCTGTTGACAGGCAGAGCATTGGCCTGGGCTAACCCAATCTGGGAGACGGCCAAACCTATTACTACAAACTTTAACGAGTTCGTAAGGGCCTTCTGTAGTGTATTTGAGGTTCCTGGGCATGCCACCAGCAGGGCACACGTACAGTTGCAGACTATACGACTGAATTTCGCACGCTTGCTGCAGAGGTTGGTTGGAACGATGAGGCACTTGTGGCAGCCTTCGCACAAGGCCTCGATGACAAAATAAAAAATGAAATTGCAGCTCGTGAGTTGCCGGAAGAGTTGGACAGATTAATTGAGTTTGCTACCTTAATTGATACTCGCATAAGGTAGAGGAGCCTTTATAAAGACCGTAAGCAGAGGCCTACAACTGGGTCGTTGCCCAGCTCTAGTTTCACACCCGTGCCTCCCTCACCTCCCGTGCCTCCTGGTACCACAAGCAGTAGTATTGAGCCTATGCAGCTGGGTTTTACACATTTGTCTAAGGAAGAGCGTCTCTTCCGCCTCAAACAAGGCTTGTGCCTGTATTGTGGGAAAGCTGGTCATGTCCTGTGTGGCCGGGAAACAACGCACCTAGGTTCCAGTAGGGGACAGGTCCTAGGTGGTGTATGTCAGTCCCCAGAAGGTACACAGTGTAAACCCGTGGTGGAGGTCATGACATCCTGGGCAGGGTCTTCCTTTACTGCTCCTGCCTTGATTGATTCCGATGAGGCCGGTTATTTTATGGATAAGGAGTTTGCTGTTCTGCATAATATTCCATTGGTTGAGATGGAATCCACATTGGACATTGAGGCCATTGACGGAAGACCTTTGGTGCCCCCCCAGGTTACTCAGGAGACAAGTCCATTGGTGATCTGTATTGGAGTGCTTAACAAGGAGACTTTGAGGTTTCAGATTATTCAGTATCCTCACTATGCGGTCATTCTGGGATTTCCATGGCTGCATACACATAATCCCAGAGTGGAGGTCCTGTGAAATCCTGGCCTGGTCTGACTTTTGTGTGGAACATTGCTTATGGCAACCTACCAAGATCTTGTGTACCTCTTTCCCTCATTACTACTTGAATACCAGTCATTCAGCGATGTGTTCAGTAAAGGAGAGGCTAGCACTTTTCCACAACATCGGCCCTATGACTGTGCTATTAATATTGTGCCTGGTTCCATGCCTCCTAAGGGCAGAACCTACCCATTGACCTGAGAGAAGAATCAGGCAATGGAAGTATACATAACTGATGCTCTGGCTCGTGGCATAATTCATAAGTCTTTCTCGCCCACGGGGGCTGGATTCTTTTTTGTCAAAAAGAAAAATGGGGAACTCAGACCCTGTATCGACTATAGGGGTCTGAATTATATAATGATCAAGAACGCTTACCCCATTCCACTCATTACGGAGCTGTCTGATCGACTCAAGGGCGCTTCCATTTCCACCAAGTTGGATTTAAGGGCAGCATATAACCTAATAAGGATCAAAGAGGGTGATGAGTGGAAATCCGCTTTCAATACTCGGACAGGGCACTACAAGTATTTAGTGATGCCCTTTGGGTTATGCAATGCCCCAGACATATTTCAGGAGTTTATAAATGATGTTCTTAGGGATGTTACAGTTTACAGCTTACCTTGTTTGCAACAGCATCTACAGGTGCGAGGCTTCTAGCATGCAGCAGGCCTCTGTTTTATCTGTTTGTTTCCTGTAGTCTCCTCCTACCTACTTCCTAATTCCTCCCTCTGAGCTGCTCCTTCTACTTCCTGTGGAGGGGTTTAAAAGGCAGACTGAGTCCTGACTCAGCCGCCCTTGCGTTGTTGTTATTAGGTGAGGTACTTGGGCTCTGTGTGTGACCTGGTTATCTACGAAAACCCACTCTGTGTATGACCTGGCTATTTATGAGAACCCGCACTGTGTATAACCCAGCTAAGTAAGAGAACTCTTTCTGTGTATGACCCAGATAAGTACGAGAACCCTCTCTGTGTATGACCCAGCTAAGTCGAGAACCCTCTCTGTGTATGACCCAGTGATCACGAGTATCCCTTACTGTGATCAATTTGTGCTACTGGCTTAAGACAGACCACTGTTGTGGACAGAGGGTCTGATTGGTGACTGCAGGCGTGAGTCACAGGGTCTCGATATAGTGACTGCAGGCAGAGTCACAGGGTCTGGTGTAGTGACTGCAGGCGTGAGTTACAGGGTCTCGTGTGGTGACTGCAGGCGTGAGCCACAGGGTCTTTATATGTGACTGCAGGAGTGAGTCACAGGGGTCCGATATAGTGACTGTAAGCAGAGTCACAGGGTCTCTTAGAGGTGACTGCAGGCGTGGGTCACAGGGTTGCTGCAAAGGTGTGGTGTTGCTGGTTTGACTGATTGCAGGTGTGGGTCAGTTCTCCAGTCCAGCAGTCCTTGTGTTCCTGTTCATCGGATCAAGATTGCTGAGCCAGTGTTCACAGTGGTCGCCTGTTCCAGTGTTCCAGTCGACGGATCAAGAGTTGGAGTTCCCGTATCCTGCTGAGACTAACAGGGGCTTCGGCCCAGTCTCTCGCATTGTGGTCTAGTGAGAGGCCTACTATTTCTGGTAGTAGTGTCGCCAGCTAGTAACCCTTTGCTTGTTGTACCATTTATTTAGTGCTGTGATTTATTCTAATATATATTTTGCATTATATTACCGTACTAAGTTCTGAGCATTCCTGGGTGCCCGTGACAGGGACATGTTACAGTCCTGTGTAGTGGTCTACCTGGACAACATTTTGATTTCTTCTCCTGATTTGGAGACGCACCATATGCATGTCACGTCAGTGTTGCAGAAGCTGAGAGAGAATAAATTATTCTGTGAAGTGGACAAATGCAAATGATTGTGAAACCGTTGACAGACATGACACATAAAGGAACTAATGCTTCTATGTGGTCTCCAGAGGCAGAAAGGGCATTTGAATCCTTAAAATCCACATTTTCCTCACCACCAGTACTGTCGCATCCTATACCTGGTTTGCCATTCACCTTGGAGGTTGACGCTTCGGATACAAGTGTAGGGGCAGTGCTGTCACAGAGGCCTGGTCCTGGGAAGACACTAATGCCATGCGGATTTTTCTCTAAGAAGATGACCAAGGCCCAAAGTGTCAATGATATTGGAGATTGTGAATTATTGGAAATCATTTTGGCACAACGTGAATGGCACCATCTGCTGGAGGGCACCAGGGCACCGATTCTGATTCTGACAGACCATAAGAATCTTACCTACCTCTTTGAGGCAAAAAGGTTATCTCCCAGACAAGCCAGATGGACCTTATTACTTTCATGCTTCAATTTCATTGTTTCTTACTTACCTGGTACCAAGAATATAAGGGCTGACGCTTTATCCAGACAATTTGGTCCAGATCCAGAGTCCGATGCTGAGCCTGTGCCAATTATACCTCTGGATCATATCCTTGCCACCCTAAGTACCAGTATCACATCCCCATTAGGCGAGAAGATCTTGGTATCCCAGGCCAATGCTCCTCCGGAGAAACCCATGGGCAAGTGCTTCGTGGCTGAACCATTTCGGGCCAAGTTGATGGAGACATATCATGCCTCTCGTGCGGCCGGTCATGTGGGCAAAAATCAGTTGACCTGGTCTTTGTCCCGAATGTTCTGGTGGCCTACGTTAAGGGCTGACTCTGCCACATTTACTGCAGCCTGTGCTTGCTCTAAGTCTCCAAGGCACCTTCCTGTCGGGCTTTTGCAAGCTGTTCCTAATGGTGACTGCCCATGGTCACATGTATCTATCGATTTCATGGGAGAATTGCCTGTATCTAATGGCTACACAGTCATACTTATGGTGGTTGACAGATTTTCGAAAATGACCCACTTTGTGCCACTCCCTGGCTTACCGTTGGCTAACTAGCCAGTGTCCTGTCTGTGCTCCCTATGCTATCTCTAGCATTCTAGAGATTTGGTCACTGCCAGTGTCCTCTCTGTGCTGCCTCCGCTTTCCCTAGCATTCTAGAGATCTGGTCACTTGTCAGTGTCCTGTCTATTCAGCCTCCGCTATCTCTAGCGTTCTAGAGATCTGGTCACTGCCAGTGTCCTGTCTGTGCTGCCTCCACTATCCCTAGCGTTCTGGGGATCTGGTCACTTGCCATTGTCCTGTCTGTGCTGCCTCCGCTATCCCTAGTGTTCTAGGGATTTGGTCACTGCCAGTGTCCTATCTGTGTTGCCTCCACTATCCCTAGCCTCCTAGGGAGTTGCCCTACAGTTACTCATTGCTATATCTGAACCTTGCCGCTGTGTGGTGCTGTTGTGGTTTTCCTTGTTAATGTAACCTGTCTACGGATCAAGCCAGCAGCGTCCTACTGTTATTTGCCCACTGTTATTTTCTGTCCATCTTGACCTGCGTCATATTTGGGAAGTACCAAGGTACAGACCTCATCTGGACCTGAGTAGGGTGATTGCTTTTTTATCTTACCTGTCTGAGTGTTCTTACAAAACCGTGACACTTGGTCTCCTCATTGCGCAGAGTCGTGTCTCCTCCATCCTACCAGAGTGTGTTACAGCTTACCTTGACTTCAGCATCATCTGCAAGCGAGAGGCTTCAAGCATGCTGCAGGCCTCTGTTTTATCTGTTTGCTTCCTGTAGTCTCCTCCTACCAACTTCCTACTTCCTCCCTCTGAGCTGCTCCTCCTACTTCCTGTGGAGGGGTTTAAAGGGCAGACTGAGGCCTGACTCATTTGCCCTTGTGTTGTTGTTCATAGTAGTTCTGTACTTTGGCTCCCTGTATGATCTGGCTAGTCTTCCATCTATTCTAGTGCTGGCCTGTGGCTCTGTCTGACTATTCTTTTGCCTAACCCCTAATAGTGGACATCCAATCTGGTGCAGACTTGTGGCTCTGGCTGACTACCTGAATTGTGTATGACCCGGCTTGTCTGACTACCCCTTCTGGTGCTGACTTGTAGCTCTGTCTGACTGTTCTTTCGTCTTTTCCCCTGGTGATCAGACACCCAATATAGTGCGGGCCTGGGGCTCTGGTAGACTTGCATAGCTGACTGCAGGCGTGAGTCCGTTTTCATCTTACTTCATCTGACTGCTGCGTGAGTCAGAGGGTTCAGTACCTGTGTCCGATAGCCTAGGAGTTCCCGCCTGGCGGCAGATGTGGTTCTGAGGGTTCTTACTGTCTGCAAGTGCGTACCTGAGACTCCCTCTTACTACCACTACTAGTGGCTTCTCTTCGGTTCCTGAGCATCCTGGTTTCCTGTTCGCCGGATAAAGATTGCCGTTCCGGTTGCTGCTCTATCACTTGTCCTTGTATGAGAGACTACCAGTGGCTTTGGCCTAGTCTCCAGCAGGGTGGTCTAGGACCCAGCCTATTATTTCTGGTAATAGTGCTTGCTGACTAGTGCTTGCCTATTGCCTTTCTTTTGTTTGTTGTTTTCAATTAACTCCATTAACTATACGGTACAGACTCTGAGCCTCCTTAGTATCCGTGACAGAGTGTTGGGCATGGCTGCCTCCTCCTCTGCCTCCTCTGCCTTACCTGAGGAGTATTATGCCTTCAGTGATGTTTTTAATAAGGTGCAGGCCACGACATTACCTCCTCACAGGCCGTACGATTGTTCGACTGACTTGCTGCCAGTGGTTGTGCCTCCTAAGAGTCATGTATATCCTCTATCTAAGACTGAGATTAAGGCCATGGAGGAGTATGTGGCGGACGCTCTCTCCAGAGATATCATTCAAAAATCCACCTCCCCAGCTGGGGCAGGATTCTTCTTCATTTAGAAGAAAGACGGATAATTGAGGCCATGCATTGATGTCTGAGGGCGGTGAATGGAAGACAGTATTTAACACCAGAAATGGGCATTGCAAATATTTGGTAATGCCCTTTGGACTTTGCAATGCTCCCGCTGTCTTCCAGGAGTTCATTAACAATGTATTAAGATACCTTTTGCAGAGCTGTGTGGTTTTCTATCTGGATGACATTCTCATCCACTCCCCCAATCTGGAGCAACACCGAACAGACATTGTTAGGGTGTTACAACTCTTACTGGCCAATAACCTGTTTTGCAAATTGGAAAAATGCGAGTTTCACCAGTCCCAGGTTACCTTCCTAGGTTACGTGATCTCACCCCCCGCGTTGGCTAGGGACCATGTGAAGCTTTCTGTGGTTCTCCAATGGCCCCTTCCTGTGGGACGCAAGGCCATTCAGCGATTATTGGGCTTCGCTAACTATTACCGTAAGTTTATAAATCAATTTTCCACTATTGTTAAACCTCTTACAGACATGACGCATAAGGATGCGAATACTTCCGAGTGGTCTCTGAATGCTCTTCGGGCTTTTGAAACACTTAAAACTGCTTTTGCCGCTGCTCCGCTTTTGAGTCATCCGAATCCCAAGCTACCTTTCACGTTGGAGGTTGATGCATCTGAGTCAGGACAAGGCGCCCTCCTGTCTCAGATGTCTTATCCAGATGAGCCATTACTTTCTTGTGGATTCTTTTCCCTGAAATCTGAAACCTTGCATGAGATTAGGAACCGCTAATTACTGGCCATAATCCTGGCTTTACATGGGTGGTGGCACTTATTAGAAGGTACTTGTGTGCCTATTCTTATCCTTATGGATCATAAGAACCTGACTTACCTTTCAAAGGAAAAACGTCTGTACCCACTGCAGGCTAGATGGGCTCTGTTCTTATCTCAATTCAATTATGTTGTGTCATATCTGCCTGGTACTAAAAACATTAGGGCTGATGCCCTGTCTCGCCAGTTCGGTGCTCTGTCTAAGGAGGATTGTGACCCCACACCTGTCATTCCTCCTGATCGTATATTGGCGATCAATCACACCAGCATTACGTCTCTGTTGGGGACAGAGATATTGGATGCTCAGGGTACGGCTCCGGCCGGCAAGCCTCATGGGAGATGCTTTGTGCCTGAATCCTTAAGGGCCAAACTACTCGAGACCTATCACTCTTTCAAAGCTGCAGGACACATTGGAAGAGATCAACTCTTCTGGTCTGTATCTCGACTTTTTTGGTGGCCTAGCATTCGACCCGTTGTCTCTGCTTTTGTAGCAGCTTGTCATACATGTGCAAAAAACAAGACTCCTTGGCACCTCCCAGTAGGTCTTCTTCAACTAGTCCCGAATGGGGAGTGTCCATGTGTCATGGTTTTCAAGACACTCAGACCAGTAGGTGAAATAAAATGCAGTTTTATTAAGAACAAAATAAAGGACAAAGATCGCCCCCTATAGGCAGCACTGCATAGCAGCAGGAAGGCAATAGTGTGACCAATATACAAGTATAGCATAAAATAGCACAGGCAAATGGCAGATACTGAGTACAGAGATACAAGGGTTAATACAATAATCAGTCCATCTCAGTTGTGATGTTTGGCACGCCCAAGATGATAAAGGCAGTGAATGGTGGAGAGGACTCATCACCAAAAGTTCGTAATACTGAGTCGTAACGGGAGTGACTGGATTGCAAGAGCTTGAGCCAATAGCCCCCACGGGCATAATGGAAGCAACTGGATTGCAAGAGCTAGAGCCAATAGCCCCCACGGGTGTAATGGAAGCAACTGAATTGCAAGCACTTGAGCCAATAGCCCCCACGGGCATAATGGAAGGAACTGAATTGCAAGAGCTTGAGCCAATAGCCCCCACGGGCGTAATGGAAGGAACTGGATTGCAAGAGCTTGAGCCAATAGCCCCCACGGGCGTAATGGAAGGAACTGGATTGCAAGAGCTTGAGCCAATAGCCCCCACGGGCGTAATGGAAGCAACTGAATTGCAAGGGTTTGAGCCAATAGCCCCCACGGGCGTAACCACAGAGACGTGCACAGTACCAGCCAGAGCCGTGCGCCTACCGGGCGCGGTAACGGACTACACTGTACTGCAAGGAGAAAAACGGCTCAGCACCAAAGCAACACTCTGTACCAGACTGGAGGCTCAGAACCGGGACACAGCCCTGCACGGGTTAACAGCTCGATAGTTGGAACACAGCTCTGCACGGGTTAACAGCTCGATAGTTGGAACACAGCTCTGCACGGGTTAACAGCTCGATAGTTGGAACACAGCTCTGCAGGAAGCGGCTCAGTAGCAGGATCTAGCACAGCACAGGTTAACCACTGCAACCGCTCAGGACAGTAAATGGAGGCAGTCAAAATGTCGCTGCGGCGACAGAGGATGCTGGAACGTTGGCTGGGCAGAAGTAACTGGTGCAGGTCACGGAACAGGAACGTCAACAAGCCGGGTCGAATCACGGAGCAGGTTCTCAGACAAGCCGGGTCAGGATACAAGCAGGAACGTCAGCCAGGCCAGGTGAAATCACGGAGCAGGTTCTCATACAAGCCGGGTCAGGATACAAGCAGGAACGTCAGCCAGGACAGGTCAAATCACAGAGCAGGTTCTCAGACAAGCCAGATCAGGATGCAAGCAGGAACGTCAGCCAGGCCGGGTCGAATCACGGAGCAGGAACACAGGAACGTAGTCAGAGCAAGCCAAGTCGGTACACCGGAAATCAGGAACGCAGGAACACAGCACAGCAAAACTGGCTCAGGAACACCACGAAAGGGCACCTGCCACTGGCCCAGTATAAAAAGGTCACCAGGGGCGGGCCAAACAGGCTCAACCAATCAGAGCGAAGCACAAGCGAGAGTGACATGAGGGGAGAAACTGCACCGTGATAGTACCCCCCCCCTCAAAGGCCCCCTCTCCCTGCAGGAGGTCTCGGCTTCTGGGGGTATTTAGAGTGGAAGTTGCGCAATAATTTAGGTGCATGGAGGTCCTTATGATCTACCCAGGAACGTTCCTTAGGGCCATAGCCCTTCCAATGGACCAAATATAGCAACTTCCCCCTAAATCTCCTAGAATCAATGATACTTTGTATCTCGTATTCCTCTTGGACCTGAATGTCCACCGGCCCAGGAACTAATGGAGAGGTAGTGTAGCGATTGCAAACCAAGGGTTTCAGCAGAGATACATGGAACACATTATGTATACGCATAGAGGCAGGGAGTTCCAAAGCGTAAGAAACAGGGTTCACCCTGCGGATAACTTTAAACGGACCAATGAATCTGGGAGCCAGCTTATTGGAAGGCACCTGCAAATTGTAGATTATGTTAGCGTTAGTGTAGTCATAATCTTAATTTTAGTAATGACAGGAGGCGACTATTTTGCATTATCTTTCTTTACTGAATCTCCATAGCAGCACAGTAACCAATCACAGAACAGAAACAGAAAGTATAAATAGCCTGAACCTCTAGACTACTTCCTCTTTCGCAGCATAACAACAAGCTGACATATGGAAAAAAGAACAAAGGAAACAGTAAACTCTTGCAGACGATCTTCTAACCGCCCGACTGGTCATTCGTCACTGGAAACAAATCACACTGAAAAGAAAAGAAACTTGTGAAAGATTATTGAAGAAACAGAACTGTATACAAAAAAATAACATGACTCCAAGAAAGCATGTATATGAATACAATAAAAAACAACTTAATGGAATTCCAGAAATCAAACCAACAATGAATTATCGTCAGACAAATCCCTAAACCCAGACAGTACTTACCCTTAAGCAGGAGGAAAAAACCAAAAGGAGGGAAGGGATGGGAGGGAAAATAGTCGCCTCCTGTCATTACTAAAATTAAGATTATGACTACACTAACGCTAACATAATCTACAATTTTACCACATGACAGGAGGCTTCCTATTTTGCAATTTTAACGCTAAGACAGTAACACTTGAGACGCATGAGACGGAGGTCGAAAATAAAAGAGGCGAAAAGTGTGCTCCCTAGACCAATCGGCGGAACGTAAGATATCAGAAAGAGATGCCCCCGCTAATGCCGCACTAGACGCAGCAGCCCCTCGAACAGAATGAGCACCAAAACTAGAATCAATCCCTGCCAAGGATAAAACCCAACGAATCCACCGAGCTAAAGTGGCAGTGGAAACAGGTTTAAAAGGTTTAACGTAAGAGATGAGAAGCTGTCCCGAAGGGGAAGCACGTAACGAAGATGTCAACTGAACATAACGGAGTAAGACCTCCACAACAGAAAGTTGAGGGGCCTCCCGGAAAAAAGGATAAAACACTGAAGTCGAATCAGACGTAGTGCGACGAGAAATAGAGAAAGACACCCCTTCAGGAAGCACGGAAAACCCGTCAACATCCAAAGCCCGGACATCCGAAACTCGGCGAAAAGAAACTAAACAAAGAAGAATGGTAAGTTTAGCCGAAATCTGTCTAAGGGACAAAAGATCATTAGACGGCCAATTACGTAAAAAACGCAGGACTACCTCCACGTCCCAAAGAGAAGAATACTTAGGCCCCGGGGGCTTAGCTAACTTGATCCCTCGTAAAAGACGACAAACTAAGGGGTCCCGTCCCACCGGAACCCCTGCAACCGGAACATGGGCAGCAGAAATAGCCGAACGAATGACGTTCAGCGAACGAAAGGAAAGACCGGAAGAGAAACGAAAAGATAAATAATTCAGGATGGCAGTCACAGGTGCCGTAAAGGGATCGTAACCCCTCTCCAAACACCAGCCAGACCAGGCATTCCAGGCGGACATATAAGACCGTCTTGTACCAGGGGCCCAGGAATCCCACAAGAGTTTCCTAGCCTCCTGCGATAAGCCATCGACTGCCCATGCACCCCTGAAATCTTCCAAGCCGCCAGATGAAGCCGCCCCTGAAGGACGAGAGGATGAGGGTTCCCCTGAGGATCCAAGAGGAGAAAAGGATGAAATGGAAGAAGAAGAGGATCTTGACACGACAATTCCAGCAGGTCCGGGTACCAAGGTTGACTCGGCCACAACGGAGTCATCAAAAGAATGCTCACCTGTTGAACGCGAACCTGGTGTAGGACTCTTGCCAGCATCGCAAACGGAGGAAAAGCATACGCCCCTTGCGTCGGCCACGTCTGAAGGAATGCGTCCACTGCTGCGGATTCCGGATCCGGGAGCCAGCTGAAATACATTGGTAGTTGACGATTGGTCCTGGAGGCAAACAGATCCAGGCGAAAAGGACCCCTGAGGAGACACAGGCGATGAAACAGAGATACATCCAGCTTCCAATCGCTCGTGTCTCTCCAATGGCGGGAGAACCAATCCGCCGTGAAGTTGGAAACTCCCGGAAGGTACTCTGCCCTCAGAGAAATGTTGTGGCGGAAACAAAACTTGTAAAGTTCCTTTGTCGCCTCCGTCAGGACTCGAGACCTGGCGCCTCCTAACTTGTTTATGTATTGTACTGCGGAGAAATTGTCCATCCGAAGAAGAATGCAACAACCCTCCGCGTCTTTGGCGAAACTGCGAACCGCAAAGGAACCCGCTATCAATTCCAAACAATTGATATGGAGACCTTCTTCCGCCACTGACCAAGGACCACCCGTGGCCAGATCTGCACAATGGGCGCCCCAACCCCAAAGACTGGCGTCGGATTCCACTACAAAGTCTGGGGAAGGACCAAACACTGCCCGGCCATTCCAGGCTTGCATGTGAAGGAGCCACCAACGAAGTTCCGCCCGAACCTCTGAAGATAGATCCACTAAATGATCGTAGGACCTGCCCAAACGCAGATGATGAGTCTTCAAACGTTGCATCGCCCGATAATGGAGCGGCCCTGGAAAAATTGCTTGAATTGAAGAAGACAGGAGACCGACCACACGAGCTAGCAAACGTAAAGGAACTTGAGGCATACGAAGAACTCTGCGGAGTTCCTTTCTGATTGCTGCCACCTTGGACGCCGGCAGCCGAAGAAGGCAACGAACAGAGTCTATTTCGAAGCCTAGAAACTGTACCACCTGGGAGGGTTCCAACGCCGATTTCTCCACGTTGATGACAAACCCCAAGGACTCCAGAAAGTGCACTACAAAGAGCGTCTGAGATCGAAGTCTGGCAGCATCGTTGCAAAAAATCAACAGATCGTCGAGATAAATAAGGCAACGAACCCCCAGAGCCCTCAAACGAGCCACCACTGGTTTCAGCAATTTCGTGAAACACCATGGAGCCGAACTGAGACCGAAAGGGAGGCAGGTGAATTGGCACGGACGACCTTGCCAGCGGAACCGAAGGAAGGGACGACAACTCGGATGGATCGGAACAGAAAGATACGCGTCTTTCAGATCCAGACGAGCGAACCAATCTCCCTGGATCAAAAGATCGCGCAAAAGATGGATGCCCTCCATCTTGAAATGATGATACACTACGAAGGCGTTTAAGTGCCTCAGATTGATAACCGGACGAAAATCCCCTGTCTTTTTGCGAACCAGAAAAATGTTGCTGAAAAAACCCCTGTCGTCCGGAGCGTACTGAACTGCGCCTTTGGAAAAAAGAGAGACGATCTCTCTGTCTATCAAGTCCTGATCCCGCGTCGAGAAAAGGGAAGCGGTAGGCGTGTTCCGTTGCACAGGAGGAGAGTGGAACTCGATGACATATCCTTGAACGCACTGAAGGACCCAAGCGTCCGAAGAAATCTCCTGCCATGCCTGCAAATGGGAAGAGATTTTTCCAGCAGTAAAAAGCATTGGGGAAATTGAAACAGGAGTAGAAACTGGACCGCTTACCTGTTTGAAACTTGGGTCGGCCTCTGCCTCTGTGGGCTCTCGCTCTGTCCGCCCCTCTGGAGAAAGAAGAGGCCCGGAAGGGAGTTGAAGGGAAGAATCCTGGAGAGGATGGAGTGGAACGGGGGCCTGAGCTCCAGAACCTGCTGGTGGCACGGCCCCGCTGCCGACCAGCCCATCCAAAAACACCCCTGGCCGAGGTAGGGCGGAACACCTGACGCATGGAAGACTGCGCCTTGTTGAGGGTGGTGAATAAATTCACATGGCGTTTGAGTTCGGCAATAAATTGATCGCCAAAAAGTAATCCGTTGGCCGAAGGACCCAATTCTTTTGAACCCAACTCCGCCAACTTGGGATCGATCCTCAGCAGGGCCGCCTTCCGTCTTTCCGCTGAAAGAGCTGCATTTGCATTTCCCAGAAGACATATAGATCGTTGAGCCCATTCTCTGATAGCGTTGGCATCCAGAGAGTCGCCGTGCTCCAGGGCTTGGTCAGCAAAAAATAATATCTTAGCAAGAGGACCCAGAATGTCCAGCAATTTATCTTGGGAGGCCTTGAGACCTTTCTCTATGCCCTTACGTGGATCCCGGCCAGAGCGAGCCATAAAAGTGAGAACAGTGGGGTCAAAATCAGGCGTAGCCGCCACTTTGTCCGGAAGGACTGGTCTAGGACATTCCGCTCGAAGACGACCTCTCACTTCCCTGTCCATGGACTGACGAAGCCAGAAATGAACAAAGCGGGCTAAATGATCCGGAAGGCACCACTCTGAAGATCTTGGGTGGCGAATGGAGCGTGGATCAAAAAGAGGCACCCCACGAGCATCCAGGAAACGGTCCTCTTCGGGAAAGGAGCTATCCTGAGGAACAACTGGAAGTGCATCCAAAACAGTCTCCTTCACAAAGCCAGAAGAAGAACCCGGAACATTATCCCAGTGATCGTCCTCAGATCCTGAGGCTGCACACCATTCATCCACGACAGCCAAAGGTCTGGGAGAGTAGACATCATCATCTGAAGAATGAGGTGACTGAAGGACAGGAGCTGAGGAATCCTCCCGCCTGGGGCGCTTCAACGGCGTCTTCCCTTTGCCATCACGCCTGCCAGACAAATCCTCTGGATGGTCATTGGAAAGAGAGGGACCCCCATCTCTAGTAGGAAAAACAGAAGCGGAATCTGGAGACAGAACCCTGGACATCACCTTCTCCACAGACGCAGCCACAGCCGCATCAATAAGGGCCTGTAAGTCAGAGGAAGGAACACTCATGTTTGCGTCAACCAGGTAATTGGATAACCAGCAAGATCTCCTAGAAAAAATGAGAGAAAACCCAGAGTAAGGTACCTAGAATCACTCCAACGAAAACAGAAGGTGAGTCCATATGAGGTACAGACTGGGGCTCACCCAGCAAAAAAGGAGACAACACTCCTTATAATAAACTGAATGACCAAGCATTCATAGGGAGAAATAAGGGGGCTCACCCCTATATATATGTTTAATTTGGTTCAAAAATTTTTTTTTTTTTTTTTTTTTTTTTTTTATTATAGTGTCAGAAACCAAAGGTACCCACAGAAAATGAGAAAGAAGGGGGCTCACCCCTAATAACAGTGGGGCTCACCCACCAATATCACAGTGACGCAGACGCCCTGTGCAACAGTTATGCCTTTGTTGGTTAAAAAATGGCTTACTTAAAAGGAAAAGTGGGGCTCACCCACTAGCCTATATGATAAAACTCCCTTTATAGGTAGAAACAAACCCCCAAATACACAAGTCAAAGGATTAGCAATAGCAATGGTTTATGAGATAAAACAATTGTAGCATGAGAAACACAAAATCCCAGTAACACTCTGAGAAAAGATCAAAAAACTCTGACCTGTGCAGCTTGTTGGAGCAGCAAGAAAGAGGAAGTAGTCTAGAGGTTCAGGCTATTTATACTTTCTGTTTCTGTTCTGTGATTGGTTACTGTGCTGCTATGGAGATTCAGTAAAGAAAGATAATGCAAAATAGGAAGCCTCCTGTCATGTGGTAAAATTGAGATTTCTGGATGAGAGCCATAGCCTGTTCCCAACCTGGAAGGAGACCGCTGGCAGCCGTCTACGATTGGCATGCCGTTGTTGTCTCTGGAAAGACTGACCGAGAGTCCTCTGAACCTGTGCCCAAGTGGAGCGAAGCTGCTCGATATGCTCATCCAGAGCTGGAATCTGTTGCGCCTGAAATGAGTCCAGGAGCAGGCACGGCTGGAACCCGTAGTTGATAAGAAACGGGGAGCTCCCGGATGATGAATTAACTGCACAGTTCCTGGCAAACTCTGCCCACGGCAACAGGTCGGACCAATTGTCATGATGATGGTTTACGAAGCAATGCAGGAACTGCTCCAGTCCCTGACTGGCATGCTCAGCGGCTCAGTTGGTCTGGGGATGGTAGGCAGAAGAAAAGGACAATTGGATGCCCATCTGACCACAAAATGCCCTCCAAAATCTGGACACAAACTGGCTTCCATGATCTGACACCACCACTCTGGGTACCCCGTGCAAACGAAACACCTCCTTGGTGAAAACCATAGCCAATTCCTGGTCCGACGGAAGGTCAGAGAGGGGCACGAAATTAGACATTTTCGAGAATCTGTCTACCACCATCAGAATGAATGAGTGCCCCTTAGAGACTGGCAGTTCCCCCAGAAAGTCAATAGATATATGGGACCAGGGACGTTCACCATTAGGTACAGACTGCAGTAGGCCCACTGGGAGATGCCTGGGTGTCTTGGCACGGGCACAGGTGGCACAGGCAGCAGTAAAAGTGCAGCAATCGGCTCTGAGGGAGGGCCACCAAAACAGTTGTGTTAAAGACCATATAAGCTGATCCCTTCCGATATGCCCAGCGGCCTTAGACGAATGGTATGTTTCTAATAGGCGGGTACGGAATGGCTCATCCACAAAACACTTGCCCATAGGAGTTTCTGGGGGAGCCCTTGCTTGAGACGCCAATATCTCCTCCCCCAGTGGCGAGGTGATGCTAGTACGTACAGTAGCCAAGATACGATCAGGCTGAATAATAGGTACTGGTTCTTCCTCCCTCTCAATGTCCGAAGCAAATTGTCTGGACAGCGCATCTGCCCTGACATTCTTAGAACCAGGTAGATAGGACACTATAAAGTTAAACCGAGACAGAAAAAGTGCCTACCTAGCCTGTCGTGAGGACAGCCTTTTAGCTTCGGAGAGATATGTCAAGTTCTTATGGTCAGTTAAGATTAATACTGGGTTCTTAGTGCCCTCCAATAGGTGACGCCATTCCTTGAGTGCCAGGATAATGACTAAGAGTTCCCTGTCACCAATCTCATAGTGGCTTTAGGCAACAGAGAGTTTCTTTGAAAAGAACCCACAAGGTTTCAGTGGACCACCCTCCACCGGACGTTGGGAGAGCACTGCCCCAACCCCAATATCAGAGGCATCAACCTCTAATGTGAATGGTAGGGCAGGGTTGGGGTGGGACAGTACTGGAGCTGAGGCAAAAGCGGACTTAAGAGTCTCGAAAGCGTTCTCTGCTGCCGCGGACCATTGAGAGGGAGTAGCACCTTTATGTGTTAAGTCAGACAATGGTTTCACAATCGTAGAGAAGTTCTGAATAAATTTCCTATAATAATTGGCGAAGCCCAAAAAGCGTTGGATCGATTTTAACCCCTTAGGGCGCTGCCACTGTAGTACTGCTGCCAATTTCTCCTGGTCCATAGCAATGCCATTTACAGAAATCACAAACCCCAGGAAGGGTACTTGGGACCTATGAAATTTGCATTTCTCAAGTTTACAGAATAGTTTGTTTTTGCGTAATCGTAACAAAACCTCAGAAACATCCTTAACATGCTGCGTGAGCTTGGCAGAGTGAATAAAAATATCATCGAGATAGACTACCACGCAGGATTGCAGCATGTCACGAAGGATGTCATTAATAAATTCCTGGAATACTGCCGGTGCATTACGTAGCCCAAACGGCATAACCAGATATTCATAATGTCCTGATCTGGTATTGAATGCCGTCTTCCACTCATCTCCCACCTTGATTCTGATCAGATTGTAAGCAGCCCTGAGATTAAGTTTAGTGAAAATGGAAGATCCCTTTAACCTGTCAAATAATTCGGTTATGAGTGGAATGGGGTAGGCATTCTTAGGCATAAGCTTGTTCAACCCCCGGTAATCGATACATGGCCTTAGCTCACCATTTTTCTTTTTCACAAAGAAAAAAACGGCACCAGGTGGAGAGGAAGACTTGCGAATGATCCCTCTCTTGAGGGCATCCTCTATGTATTCATCCATAGCCCTGGTCTCGTCACATGACAGTGGATACGTGCGACCCCTGGGAGGCACCACACCCGGGGCCAGATCAATAGCGCAATCATAGGGGCTATGTGAAGGCAATGCGCTAGCCTCCCCCTTGCTGAATACGTCACTGAATTCTCAATATTCAGCTGGCACGGAGGGGGAGGTACAGCAAATCTTGACAGGGTGG
The DNA here is from genome assembly GCA_037306005.1 of Rhinophrynus dorsalis. Lineage (NCBI taxonomy): Eukaryota > Metazoa > Chordata > Amphibia > Anura > Rhinophrynidae > Rhinophrynus > Rhinophrynus dorsalis. Next base: position 84,990,401 of record CM074727.1, on the reverse strand, counting down.
GACAGACCGTTCTTAGCGCAGTATTCAGACCAAGACTTAACTTCACATCTCTGCCAGTCAAACTGCGGGTTGTGTAATAGTAGCCAGGGGAACCCCAGTATGACTGCATGATGAGGAGAACGAACTATTTGGAAGCGTAATTCTTCCTCGTGAAGAGCCCCCACAGTCATAGAAATAGGAATTGTTTCCATAGTGATGAATGCAGGTTCCAAAGGTCAGCCATCAATGGCTTCAATGGCCAGCGGAGTCTCCCTTTTGAGTAACGGAATCTTATGCAGCTCGGCAAAGGACTGATCCATAAAGTATCCTGCTGCACCGGAGTCCACCAGTGCCATGACCAATACAGAGAGGTCTGCCCAAGAAAATGCCACCTGGATGGTGGGTTTCTGTGTGCAAGAATCAAGGGACTGCTGTACACCACCTAGGGCCTGTCCCTCAAGGTACCCTAGGTGCGCCTGTTTCCCGGACTCACCGGACATGTGCGTATTAGGTGCCCAGCCTTGCCACAATACAAGATAATCCCAGCGTTTTGCGGTTTGCCCGTTCCCCCTTAATAAGTCTGGTGAACCCTAGCTGCATTGGTTCACTTGCTTCTGGGAACCACTCAGGAGGAATGGGAGGAGAAGGTGGGTTAAAATGATTACCATGCCCGATATTTCTGGATTTCGCCCTTCTTGCTCACTGTCTCTCGCGAATGCGAGAATCAATCAGCATAACATACTCAATGTAATCATCCAGGCTACTGGGTACCTCCCTGGCAGCAATTTCGTCTTTAATGATATTGGACATGCCCTGAGCAAATGCTACCACCAGTGCCTCGTTGTTCCAACCAACCTCTGCTGCCAAGGTCTGAAATTCAATGGCGTAATCGCCCAAGGTACGCTCGCCCTGCTGTATTTCCATTAACCTTTTGGCAGCAGAGGCAGTTCTACCAGGAACCTCAAACACTCTGCGGAACTGTCTTACAAATTCATCAAAGTTCCGAGTGCAGGGTTTGGCATTTTCCCAAAGAGGGTTGGCCCATGCCAGTGCTCTGCCCGTCAGCAGGGAAATCATGAATCCGACCTTACTACGGTCATTAGGAAATGCCTGGGACGTTAATTCCAAAAAGATCTCCAACTGATTAATAAAACCCCTGCATAGGTTAGGTTCGCCATCATATCTTAACGGTAACAGCGCCGCCGCCGTTCGACCTCTGGGAGGAGCAAGAGTAGCCACAGACTGATTGTCCGGTGTCGTAACCGGGGAGATCACCGGATTTTGGCTTGGTTTGTCAAGGTGTACCGTTGGCTCAAGTAACGTTTGTAAGGCCAATGCCAATTGGTCTAGGCGCTGTTCGTGAACATCCATTCTCCAGTGGATGTTTTGTGCATTATTCACACCCTTACTGTCTGAGGTCATGGCCCTTTCTACTGTCACGGTTTTCAAGACACTCAGACCAGTAGGTGAAATAAAATGCAGTTTTATTAAGAACAAAATAAAGGACAAAGATCGCCCCCTATAGGCAGCACTGCATAGCAGCAGGAAGGCAATAGTGTGACCAATATACAAGTATAGCATAAAATAGCACAGGCAATTGGCAGATACTGAGTACAGAGATACAAGGGTTAATACAATAATCAGTCCGTCTCAGTTGTGATGTTTGGCATGCCCAAGGTGATAAAGGCAGTGAATGGTGGAGAGGACTAATCACCAAAAGTTCGTAATACTGAGAAAACTGTGCAGAAAAGAGGAACCTGCTGCACTTGAACAGTAGCCCCCACAGGCATATTAATGGAGCAAGTAGACTGCCAGAGCTTGAGCCAATAGCCCCCACGGGCATAACGGGAGTAACTGGATTGCAAGAGCTTGAGCCAATAGCCCCCACGGGCGTAACGGAAGCAACTGGATTGCAAGAGCTAGAGCCAATAGCCCCACGGGCGTAATGGAAGCAACTGAATTGCAAGAGCTTGGGCCAATAGCCCCCACGGGCGTAATGGAAGGAACTGGATTGCAAGAGCTTGAGCCAATAGCCCCCACGGGTGTAATGGAAGCAACTGAATTGCAAGGGCTTGAGCCAATAGCCCCCACGGGCGTAACTACAGAGATGTGCACAGTACCAGCCAGAGCCGTGCGCCTACCGGGCACGGTAACAAACTACACTGAACTGCAAGGAGAGAAATGGCTCAGCACCAAAGCAACACTCTGTACCAGACTGGAGGCTCAGAACCGGGACACATCACTGCACGGGTTAACGGCTCGATAGTTGGAACACAGCTCTGCACGGGTTAACAGCTCGATAGTTGGAACACAGCTATGCACGGGTTAACAGCTCGATAGTTGGAACACAGCTCTGCATGGTTAACAGCTCGATAGTTGGAACACAGTTCTGCAGGAAGCGGCTCAGTAGCAGGATCTAGCACAGCACAGGTTAACCACTGCAACCGCTCAGGACAGTAAATGGAGGCAGTCAAAATGTCGCTGCAGCGACAGAGGACGCTGGAACGTTGGCTGGGCAGAAGTAACTGGTGCAGGTCACGGAACAGGAACGTCAACAAGCCGGGTCGAATCACGGAGCAGGTTCTCAGACAAGCCGGGTCAGGATACAAGCAGGAACGTCAGCCAGGCCGGGTCAAATCACGGAGCAGGTTCTCAGACAAGTCGGGTCAGGATACAAGCAGGAACGTCAGCCAGGCCGGGTCAAATCACGGAGCAGGAGCACAGGAACGTAGTCAGAGCAAGCCAAGTCGGTACACCGGAAATCAGGAACGCAGGAACACAGCACAGCAAAACTGGCTCGGGAACACCATGAAAGGGCACCTGACATGTGCCACTGGCCCAGTATAAAAAGGTCACCAGGGGCGGGCCAAACAGGCTCAACCAATCAGAGTGAAGCACAAGTGAGAGTGACATGAGGGGAGAAACTGCACCGTGATACCATGGTCTCACATTTCTATTGATTTTATGCTGGAACTACCAGTATCCGAGGGATTCACAGTCATCCTGATGATTGTAGATCGATTTTCCAAATTGGCTCATTTTGTACCGCTCAAAGAATTGCCGACTGCTCAGAAATTGGCTGTTATTTTTGCTAAGGTCTTTCATCTCCATGGGGTACTGAAGGTGATTGTGTCGGATCGAGGAAGCCAGTTTGTGTCACTCCTTTGGAGAGTCTTCTGTGCTCAGCTGGGTTTACAGCTCTCTTTCTCCTCCGCCTACCACCCTCAGTCCAATGGTGCTGCAGAGAGATCGAACCAGGCCTTGGAACAGTCTCAGACCATCAAGACAACTGGGCGAGTCTGTTACCGTGGGTGGAGTTTGCCCGGAATTGTGCCAGGAACTCTGGTATTGATCGCTGGCTTGACTTACTATCCGCTTGGAATTGATCATCGGCTCTGGCTGACTACCCACTCTGGTACTCACCCTTGGCTTGTCTGCACTACCGCCTTATACTGACTGCAGGCCTGAGTCAGTCTGATACTCTTGGTTGCGACCCTTATGTTGGATACTTTCCTGGGTCCCAGCCCCAGTCACTACATTGGAAACTTTCCTGGGTCCTAGCCCCAGTCATTATGTTCAATCTCTCCTGGGTCCCAGTCCCAGCTGGTGCTATTGCACAGTTTGCTGTAGTGAGTCTACTCAGAAGCAGTCTCCAATTTCTGGTAGGAAACGCTTGAGTTTTACTTTCTACCCTATCCAGTATCTGTGGTGTTTACACATTGACACATTGTTCAATAAAGGTGGTGTTTCATATACTGTACTGACTCTTGTCCATTCCTTTGGTTCCGTACCACCAGGGCAATGGTATCACTTGAGCTGGTGAGGAGCACAATCCCACTCACCAGGCTAGGGGTATCAGAGCCACTGGGTAGGATGATGGTCCCACTTCCCAAGGCAGGGGCAATGGAGCCATTGCAGAGGACAATATCCCCACTCTCCAGGGCAGGGGCAGCACTGGAGCTGATGAGGAGTGCGATCCAACTCACCAGGCTAGGTGTATCAGGGTTACTGGGGAGGGCGGAGGTCCCACTCCCAAGGGCAGGGGCAATGGAGCCACTGGAGAGGACACTATTCCCACTCTCCAGGGCAGGGGCATCAAAGCTGCTGGGGAGAACCTAATTCCTCCTTGCCCAAACAGGGGTAGCAGAACAGGCTTCCTGGAGTTTATGGAGGTAACGCTGCTCCACTGCTATCATGAGTTGGCTCACCATTCCTACCAAAGGATCTGGTCCCAGGAGGGATATTAGGTTCTCCATTCTCCTAACCACCGGGTCAGGGTGCTCCCACATTCTCATGAGCGTCCATCGATTCTCCACCAGGAACTCTATATAGCTCCAGTCCGGCCCAACCAAACCCATGGGGTCTAGACTTGCCATGTTTCACCGGCATACTCCAATTTGGTGAGGGAGATGATCCCTCCTCTGCCAGAAGTGTAATGGGAGTAAGGACGTTGGGATGTCCTTAGCCGTCGTTCCGGGTCTCTTGCAGCTACAAGCGGGTAGCCTGGCCGGTGAGGCTGGGTCGCCGACTGGAATACTGGAACATCAGATGCCTGAATGAGGGGCAAAGGGGCTACTTTAAATCACTCAGAATGAAGACACCAGGACACTTCTTAGTTCAGAACAACTAATTCAGTTTATTGAACCAGACAGGAACATTTTATACAGAACTTCCAGACATCAGTACAATGGGAATACACATAAGGGACAAAGGGACAATTGGCAGGTGGGGACATGGTAAATAAATACAATAGTGTAGGGCACATTGTACAGGGAATACAATGGAAGCGTAAACATGAACACAAAAAAGCCATTTCACACTGAGCACCTTTACATAATTTAATCTTGCCGCTCCAATTCCTAGCCAATAGGAAGAGGAGCGACCAGATACAATGTAATCACAGTGACCAATATGGTCACTCCAGATTCCCCAACCAAAGGGAGCTGGAATGACATACTGCAAGGCAGCCAATCCTTAGGGCGACTACTTTTGCCCATACAAACTCTATGGAGGCCCTTTAAACCCATCACCTGGGAGATGGCAGCCAATCCGTGGGCCGCCTACTTTTCCCCATACAACTTTATGGAGGCCCTTTAAACCGGTCCTCCTACTAGTTGTGACACCAGTCCCCTGGTACCTGGGCCAAGGGAACAAACTAAAGTTTATGGCTTCCAGCTCTTTAGTCCTTTGTCCTTGTAGGCCTGAAAAGGACTCCCAATAATGGCCTACAGCCCGTTATAGTTACCACAAAGGCTAAAATGACCTCCCAGTACAGTCTGTATCTTTTAGGCTTTCCCCACAGAGTTCTGTGGGCCCAAGAGGGCCTCCAAGTAATTGCCTATAGTCTGTTACAAGAGTTATACATGAAATTGCAAGGGGACAATAAAAGTATTAACATGTTTCATCATGCACCTACAATAAATTACATTGGATATTTATAATAAGTGTATGGTCTGTTTATCCTTCTTGTTTTTACTATATTTTTAACAATTGCAAAAAAACAGATACATTTGGACACAAAGTATAGTCTGTTTATATTAAATTACTGTTTCCATTATATAGGGTAAGATGTTTTCTAAATAGGATGAAAGATGCAGAGTTTTCCTTTCATTTAATACATTTCCTGTGTTATATATTAATAGTGATTAGTTATTTCTTAGACAGATGATTTAGTACATAGTTTGGTATCTTCTGATCCAAAACAACTATAATGTTGGACATAGACATGAAGTCAGTTAGTATTAGTGCAATACTCTGATGTAACATAGTAAGTGAGGTTGAATAAAGACACAAGGCCATCAAGATACAGACTGTACCGGGAGGTCGTTTTAGCCTTTGTGGTAACCTTTGTTTCATACCCCTGTGACTAAGAATTTTATAGCTTTCCTGCTACGAAATAAGTTAGTCTTTATCAGACCTTCCTGATCTGCTTATTAATAAACAGTATAATTATGTATGTTCCCTTTTGAAAGAAATGTATCCAATGTTTTCTGAAATGTATCCATTGTATCCACCATAACCACCTCCTTGGGCAAGGAATTCCACAATTTAACAGACCTTACTGTAAAAAAACCCTTCCTCTGCTGAAGCCTAAACCTCCTTTCTTCTAATCTCAAGGGGTGTCCTCTGTTCACTTGATCAGGCCTTGGAATAAATAGCTCACCGCAGAGATCCTTGTTTTGACCTCTCATATACTTGTACAATATGATAAGGTCTCCTCTTAGTCATCTTTTCTCTAGAATAAATAAACCAAGTTTGTCTAGTCTTCCTCATATGTCAAGTCCTCCTTAATTAATTTTGTTGCTCTTCACTGTACCCTCTCTAGTTCTAGTATATCCTTTTTTCAGAACTGGTGCCCAAAAGTGCACTGTATATTCAAGGTGAGGTCTTACCAATGATTTGTACAATGGCAAAATAAGATTATCTGCTGTTTCTTCAATACCTCTTTTTATGCAAGACAGGATTTTGCATTTCCAGATCATTTATAAACATGTTAAAAAGCAGCGGACCTAATAATGAACCCTGAGGTACTCCACTCTCCACTTTAACTGTATTGGAGAATTGTCCATTTACAACCACACACTGTTCCCTATCCTTCAACCAGTTTTGTATCTAATTGCAAAGGTTTTCTCCTAGCCCCATTTTCCTTATTTTATACCCCAGCCTTCTGTGTGGCACTGTATTAAATGCCTTTGCAATGTCTAGATATATTACATCAACTGCCTTGCCATTATCAAGGTTGCTGCTTAGTTCCTCATAGAAGCTGAAAAGGTTAGTTTGGCATGATCTATTCTTCATAAACCCATGCTGATTCCTGCTAATGGTCTTATTTTTTTGTGTTGTAATCCTGAATATAGTCTCTTATTATCCCTTCTAGTAGTTTTCCCATTACAGAGGTCAAACTCACAGGTCTATAATTTCCAGATTCTGTTTTAGTTCCCTTCTTAAATAGAGGCACTACATTTGCTCTTGCCAGTCTTGTGGCACTAAGTCTGTGGTGATGGAATCTTTAAAGATTAAATATAGGGGTTTTGCTAACACTGCACTGAGTTCCTGAAGAACCCTTGGATGTATACCATCAGGACCCGGTGCTTTGTCACTCTTAATTTTGTTCAGTCTTCCCATGACATTTTCTTGAGTTAACCCAATATCTGATACTTGTATTGTTTTATTAGTTACTTATTGGTAGATGGTAGAGGAGCCTCTTTGTTAGGGGAGAGAATGCTAGGAAGCTTGGAGGAGCTTTTAAACTAGGAAAGGGGGGGGTGGGTATAGATAGCAAAAATGGGGTAGATAGAGCAGATAGGAACTGGGTCCAAGTAAATGACCAGGGGGGTGGAGAAAGGGTGGGGAGAAATTTAGTCAGTAGGGAGGAACTCCTAGTAAATGAAGGTGAAGAAAAAAGGCATGTAGGGATTAATATATGTAAAGACTTCAAAATCAATTGTATGCTAGCAAATGCAAGAAGTATGGTAGATAAAATAGGAGAACTAGAATTGCTGGCGGTTAATGAGCAATTGGACATAATTGGAATAACAGAAACATGGTGGAACGATGCACATGACTGGACTGTAAATATAGAGGGATATTCCCTGTTTAGAAGAGACAGAATTAATAGAAAAGGTGGAGGTGTGTGCTTATATTTGAAAACAGAGCTAAATCCAGTTTTGCGAGGTGATATTAGTGAGGAAACTGGCCAAACTGTGGAGTCCATGAGGGTAGAAATCGAGACTAAATGTGGTGTGAAAGGTAAAAAAAATTTGTTGGTGGGCATATGCTACAAACCACCAAATATCGATGACAATGATGAGGCCCAACTGCTATTGCAAATGAGGAAAGCTGCCCAGTTTGGGCATACTATAATTATGGGAGATTTTAATTATCCAGATATCAACTGGAAAAATGAGACCTGTCAGAGTGCTAAGGGTAGCAGGTTTTTGAACACGCTTCGTGAAAGCTACATGTCACAAATGGTGGGAGAGCCGACAAGAAATAACAATGTATTGGACCTAGTGATCACTAATAGCACAGAAATGGTATCCAATATTAAGGTAAGAGAACATTTGGGAAACAGTGATCACAACATGGTTACATTTGAGATCTGTCTGGCAAAGCAAAAATGTATAGGTTCAACCAAAACTCTTAATTTTAAAAAAGCGAACTTCAAATTGTTAAGGGCCTCAATGCAACACATAGACTGGGATATTTTATTTAAAGGCAAAAATACTGAGGAAAAATGGTCAGAATTCAAATTTAGGTTGCAGAAATGTACCCAACTGTATATACCAATGGGGAACAAGTGCAAAAGAAGTAAGTCACAGCCAATGTGGTTAACTGCACATGTAAAGAAGGAAATGGCAAGGAAAAAAAACGCATTCAAATTATTAAGTCTGAATGAATTGAACAATCTTTCTTAAAATACAGGAAGTGCAACAAAGATTGCAAAAAGGCAATTAGGGTAGCAAAAATAGATAATGAAACCCGAATTGCAAGGGAAAGCAAGACTAATCCAAAAAAGTTTTTTAAATATATAAATAGCAAAAAACTTAAGAGGGAGTGCATTGGACCATTCAAAAATGAGATGGGTGAGTTGGTTAGTGAGGATAAGGAAAAGGCTGATGTTTTAAACACTTTCTTTGCATCAGTATATACAAGGGAGCAAGGAATGGTAGAAGAGCCTCCGCAAGTAACAAATAAAACAATACAATTAATAGATATTGGGTTAACTCAAGGAGATGTCATGGGAAGACTGAACAAAATTAAGACCGACAAAGCACCGGGTCCTGATGGTATACATCCAAGGGTTCTTCAGGAACTCAGTGCAGTGTTAGCAAAACCCCTATATTTACTCTTTAAAGATTCTATTACCACAGGCTCAGTGCCACAGGATTGGCGAAGAGCTAACATAGTGCCTCTATTTAAGAAGGGAACTAAAACAGAACCTGGGAATTATAGACCAGTGAGTTTGACCTCTGTAGTGGGAAAACTATTAGAAGGCATAATAAGGGACTATATTCAGGATTACAACACAAAAAATAAGATCATTAGCACGAATCAACATGGTTTTATGAAGAATAGGTCATGCCAAACTAATCTTTTCAGCTTCTATGAGGAGGTAAGCAGCACCATTGACAATGGCAAGGCAGTAGATGTAGTATATCTAGACTTTGCAAAGGCATTTGATACAGTACCACACAGAAGGCTGGTGTATAAAATAAGGAAATTGGGGCTAGGAGATAACCTTTGCAATTGGATACAAAACTGGTTGAAGGATAGGGAACAGTGTGTGGTTGTAAATGGAAAATTCTCCAGTATAGTTAAAGTGGAGAATGGAGTACCTCAGGGTTCAGTATTGGGTCCGCTGCTTTTTAACATGTTTATAAATGACCTGGAAATAGATATAGAAAGCAAAATATCAATATTTGCAGATGATACTAAATTATGCAAAGTCATTAATTCAGAACAGGATATTTTCTCTCTACAGAGGGACTTACATACAATGTCAGATTGGGCAAACGTGGAATATGAAGTTTAATGTGGGGAAGTGTAAAGTCATGCATTTGGGAGGAAACAATCCCAAGGCTACTTATAAACTTAATGGAATAATTTTAGGTGACTCGTTGCTAGAAAAAGACCTGGGTATCCTTGTCAACTACAAACTTGGAAACAGTGACCAGTGTCAAACAGCAGTAGCAAAGGCAAATAAAGTCCTGTCTTGCATAAAAAGAGGTATTGAAGCAAGAGTGGATAACATTATTTTGCCATTATACAAATCATTGGTAAGACCTCACCTTGAGTATGCAGTGCAATTTTGGGCACCGGTTCTGAAAAAGGATATACTAGAACTAGAGAGGGTACAGCGGAGAGCAACAAAATTAATTAAGGGAATGGAGGACTTGACATATGAGGAACGACTAAACAAACTTGGTTTATTTACTCTAGAGAAAAGACGACTAAGAGGAGACCTTATCACATTGTACAAGTATATGAGAGGTCAATACAAGGATCTCTGCGGTGAGCTATTTATTCCAAGGCCTGCTCAGGTGACCAGGGGACACCCCTTGAGATTAGAGGAAAGGAGGTTTAAACTTCAGCAGAGGAAGGGTTTTTTTACAGTAAGGTCTGTCAAATTGTGGAATTCATTGCCCAGGGAGGTAGTTATGGCAGATACAATGGATACATTTAAGAGAAGATTAGATACATTTCTTTCAAAAGGGAACATACAGAGTTATACTGTTTATCAGTAGGCTGATCAGGAAGGTCTGATAAAGACTAATTTAATTGGTAGCAGGAAAGCTATAAAATTCTCAGTTACTGAGGTATGAAGCGAAGGTTGAACTTGATGGACTTGTGTCTTTTTTCAACCTAATTTACTATGTTACTATGTTACTATGTTTATTGAGGCGCTTCTACCATTCCTTGCTCCCTTGTACATACTGATGCAAAGAAAGTGTTTAAAACATCGGCCTTTTCCTTATCCTCACTAATCAGCTCACCCATCTCATCCATTAAGTGTTGATAGCACTTAACTAATGTTGGATAAGGGGACCTCACTTCCATCAAAAGTTTTTTTTGTGATAATCCAGGAGATTATTGATTTCAGTACATACATTCCTATATGCATCTAAGGTTTTAATGGTGCTATTGTGCATTTTCTTCTTAGGTATATTGATTTATTCATATTTATAATATAATATGATACTGTAAATATTGATGCAGCTTGCAAAGCATCTATGGTTTATTTTAAATGTTGACTGGGTCATTTTTAGTTTTCTTTAAATGGACATCTTTGGAATTGTCATTAGTACAAGGTATAGATTCTATAATGAATTTGTGGTTCGGGTTTATAGGGGTGCCATATTTATTTGGGGGTCGCTATTGGTAATTGCTAGGAGCATCACTAGTAGACTCTCTGTTCTTGATTGTTATCCAATGGAAGGATTACTAGAAACACCATAGATCCATTTCTTTGTTTAAGCCTTTTGGTATCACAGTTTGAAGTTTAAAATCAAGTATGTTTAACATTGGGCTAATCGTTTATATCTTTCACCTCCTCTGAGGTGGAGAAATCCAATCTATAGTTTGGATTTGATATTGTTAAGTTCTTTCTGATGGAATTTCATAGAGTGTTTTGATATACAATGGTTAGTTGCTCCTTTGAAAATACTGGCTCGGTGTTCTCTGAATCTTTTTCAGTGATCTAGTCATTCTTCCTACATACTGCTTGTGATAAGGACATTCTAACAACTAAATAATACAATTGGTATTACAATTTGCAAAATGTTGTATTAGGAATTCTTCATTTGTACTGTTTGATTTAAAGTTCTTGCATGTTGTAACTATAAAGGAAAAAGAGTAGGCATTAAACACTATTATGACACTGGGGGATGGAATAAGGGGAGGCTTATGAGGGAAGGTATTAGGTACAAAATTTAAACAGATATATGTATATAAAAATGTCCTATCTGGCCCTGCTATAAATAGCCCTTAGTCCTCTCTGGCTGCTAGTCCTCTAAATGCGCCTGTCCAAACAGCTTTATCAATGGATCCAATGGTAATGCAAAAAAAAAAAGGGAGGGAGGAAGACAGCGCACAAATTCCTCTAAGTGTAGTAACATTTGAAATATATATTAATACAGAGATATATAGAAACAAGATTTTAAAAAATGTATACGAAATAACAATAAAAATGTATCAATAAAAGTACAATATTGATGAGTGATATAAAATTCTAAAAGTATATCCTTAAATGTGAGCAACAGTAGGGGTGCCCAAGCTGATAGTGCCCTTTTATTCAAAGTTTCGGTTGTGTATAGTTGGCATACAATTCTACTTTTACATGAACACTCTCAGATAAACTGGATGAAGGAGACAACCGATAGTGTTGATGTAGGAGCAGGAAAACAGATGGCCACAGGAGATAAAGCAAAGGAAATGATCATGAATGACTGAAACAGTATTACTATATTAAATATGGCTAGTGAGATCCCCAGTAGGAAGACCAAATATTCCAATGCTTCCCCAAACTTTGTTTAATTATTCCAGATCCACTGGTATTTTTAGTTGTAAACAGTAATTGTGGCTTTTTTCTTTTTTTCCATGTTTTTTGGATATTCCCCCTGTTGGTAATATGTCTTCTCTGTTCACCTTATCCACCTTTTCAAAAGCTGTTTGTATGATTTATTGTTGATAGCCCTTTTCCTTGAATTTGACTTTAAAGGGATAGTAATGTTTCATAATAAAAGCAGCTCTAATTAATCATCATAGTTTTTGGACTTTGGAGAGTGTTATTTCAATTCTGTCAGAGTTGTAGTTCCAGAGTAATTCAATGACAAAGTGTCCTCCTCCAGCCCCTTTTACTGATGTAACACTTTTCAACCAGAGCAGAAGGGAGGTGCCCAGGTAGAGAGGGACAATCTTCAATTAAGATAAGGGAAAAACCTGAAAAGCTTGTCAAGGGGGGCAGGGATTTCATTGTTTTCATTGTAAGAAGACTGTCCCCTGCTGTTATCTGTCTGGTCTTACAACTAGATTCCCCATCTGAGAAGAGATGGCTTACACTAGGAAAAAGGGGCGGGAGGGGAAACTTTGCTTCTGAATATCTCTTAAACCATAAAGGTTTGAGAGATAAGACTTATATCATTCTTCATATTTTTTTAATGCCTACAAAATAAAATAAAGTTAAAACGAAGTATTACTATCCCTTTAAGGTCTGAAGCCTGGGACAGAAAGTTATGGTTTTCACTGCAATTACATTTAAGACGTTAAAATTGTCCTAGGGCGACATTGTTGAGCCAACGTTTTCTATGATTACTGGTTGCCTGTATGTAACTTTTGGCTTCTATGTGTTTATAGTGTGTTCTAGTACAGATGGAGTTATCTGCATTATCTGGACCTCCAAATCCAGAAACACTATAGATTATTTACTGTAAGCAGAGGTGAATGACAAGCCTAGGTTATTCTGACTGATATCGCCCACAAATTGCTATAAGGATTCTTCATCCTGTTTCCAAATAATGAAGATATCATCTATGAATCAGATGTACAGTTCAAGGTCTTGATGGTATTTGTTCCAGATATGCAATTGCTCCCAGTACCCCATAAATAAATTGGCATAACTAGAAGCAAACCACATTCCCATCACCGTACCACAGGTTTGGATATAATGCTCTCCTTCAAACATAAAGTAGTTATTGGTCAGAATAAACTGAATGCCATCCAAATGGAATTGTCTTTGTTTTTTTGCCATGTCTGCATGATGGTCCAAAAAATGAGATGCAGCTTTGACTCCCAAAGCATGTACTTTGTTGGCATATAAGGTAGTTACTGTAATGGTTTTATGGACACTCAGACACGTAGGTTTAGGTTAAAATGCAATTTTATTAAAGAATCACAGAATCATAATAACCCTTGCGGGTCCAGTATGTATGTAGACAGAACACTACTGACACAGGTCAGGTTACAGTTATAAGTACCCACACAGGTCCAGTATATACAATACAGTACAGTCTCAGGAGGTATGGCAGACTGGGTAGCAAAAATCTCCTCCCCCAGTGTCGAAGTGATGCTGGTCCGCAGAGTAGCCAAAATGCGATCTGGCTGAATAATGGGTACAGGAGTCTCATCTTTCTCTGTCTCTGGACCAAATTGCCTGGACAGGTCATCTGCCCTAACATTCTTGGACCCAGGCAGGTAGGATACAATAAAATTAAAACAGGACAGAAACAAGGCCCATCTGGCCTGTCAAGAGGACAATGTCTTTGCCTCAGAAAGATAGGTTAGGTTTTTATGATCTGTCAAGATCAACACCGGAGTTCTAGTCCCCTCAAGTAGGTGACGCCATTCTTTAAGTGCTAGAATAATCTCCAAGAGTTCTCTGTCCCCAATTTCGTAATTACTCTGAGCACTAGACAATTTCTTTGAGAAAAAGTCACAGGGTTTTAGCATACTCCCAGGTTCCAAGCGCTGTGACAATACTGCCCCGACCCCAGTTTCAGAGGCATCAACCTCCAAGGTAAATGGAAGGGTGGGGTTGGGGTGGGACAGTACAGGAGGAGAAGCAAATGCGGATTTCAGAGTCACAAAGGTTTGTTCAGCTTCCTGAGACCATTGGTAGGGGTTAGTAACCTTGTGCGTAAGGTCGGACAGTGGCTTTACAATCATGGAAAAGTCTTTAATGAATTTCCTATAATAGTTGGCAAAGCCAAGAAAGCGTTGGATAGCCTTGAGCCCCTTGGGACGTGGCCATTGCAGGACTGCTGCGAGCTTCTCTTTGTCCATTGCAATGCCATCTTTAGAGATCACAAAGCCCAGAAAAGGCACCATAGACTTGTGGAACTCGCATTTCTCAATCTTGCAGTAAAGTTTGTTCTCACGGAGTCTAAGCAAAACTGCGGACACATCCTTGATGTGTTGCGACAAGTTGGACGAATTAATGAGTATATCATCGAGATAAACTACTCACAAGACTGGAGCATGTCACGGAGGATGACATTGATAAACTCCTGGAACACTGTGGGAGCATTACATAGCCCAAAAGGCATTACTAGGTACTCTTAGTGTCCAGATCTGGTATTGAACGCCATTTTCCACTCGTCACCGGCTCTGATTAAGTTATATGCCACACGTAAGTCTAACTTGGTAAAAATAGAGGCACCCTTCAACCTGTCAAACAGTTCCGTGACGAGTGGTATCGGGTAGGCGTTTTTAGACATGAGTTTATTTAAGCCACAATAATCAATGCAGGGTCGTAACTCACCATGTTTCTTTTTAACAAGAAACCAGCCCCCGCGGGCGAGGATGACTTCCTGATAATACCCCTCTCCAGGCCATCCGAAATGTACTCCTCAATGGCACGATTCTCCTCGCATGACAATGGGTACGTCCGACCCCGAGGAGGAACAACGCCAGGAGGCAAATCAATAATGAAATAGTAGGCCCTATGCTGCGCAAAGCACTAGCCTCCCTCTTACTAAAAACATTGCTGAATTGATGGTATTCAGCTGGCACGGAGAGAGAGGCACACGTGATCCTGGTAGGGTGAGAAATACAATGTTTAATACAGTATTCAGATCAGGCCGTTATCTCACAAGTTTGCCAGTCAAACCTAGGATTGTGCAGATGTAACCATGGAAACCCCAGGATGACCACATGGTGAGGAGACTGGATAATCTGGAAACACAGTTTCTCCATGTGGATTGCCCCAATATGCATAGACAGCGGTATCGTTTCCATAGTAATCTGTGCTGGTACCAACGGTCTGCCATCGATAGCTTCGATGGCCAATGGAGATTCCCTTTCGACCAGTGGAATCTTGTGTAATGCAGATGAAACGATACATATACAAGTGTATAATTACTGGGGGGGTTGCCGTGGAAGGACACAGAGGAAAAACAAATATCGGTGAGTAAATTTCATAAGGAAATTGGGGCTAGGAGATAACCTTTGCAATTGGATACAAAACTGGCTGAAGGATAGGGAACAGTGTGTGGTTGTAAATGGAAAATTCTCCAGTACAGTCAAAGTGGAGAGTGGAGTACCTCAGGGTTCAGTATTGGGTCCTCTGCTTTTTAACATGTTTATAAATGACTTGGAAATAGATATAGAAAGCAAAATATCAATATTTGCAGATGATACTAAATTATGCAAAGTCATTAATTCAGAACATGATATTTTCTCTCTACAGAGGGACTTACATACAATGTCAGATTGGGCAAACGTGGAATATGAAGTTTAATGTGGGGAAGTGTAAAGTCATGCATTTGGGAGGAAACAATCCCAAGGCTACTTATAAACTTAATGGAATAATTTTAGGTGACTCGTTGCTAGAAAAAGACCTGGGTATCCTTGTCAACTACAAACTTGGAAACAGTGACCAGTGTCAAACAGCAGTAGCAAAGGCAAAAAAGTCCTCTCTTGCATAAAAAGAGGTATTGAAGCAAGAGTGGATAACATTATTTTGCCATTATACAAATCATTGGTAAGACCTCACCTTGAGTATGCAGTGCAATTTTGGGCACCGGTTCTGAAAAAGGATATACTAGAACTAGAGAGGGTACAGCGGAGAGCAACAAAATTAATTAAGGGAATGGAGGACTTGACGTATGAGGAACGACTAAACAAACTTGGTTTATTTACTCTAGAGAAAAGACGACTAAGAGGAGACCTTATCACATTGTACAAGTTAATGAGAGGTCAATACAAGGATCTCTGCGGTGAGCTATTTATTCCAAGGCCTGATCAGGTGACCAGGGGACACCCCTTGAGATTAGAGGAAAGGAGGTTTAAACTTCAGCAGAGGAAGGGTTTTTTTTACGGTAAGGTCTGTCAAATTGTGGAATTCATTGCCCAGGGAGGTAGTTATGGCAGATACAATGGATACATTTAAGAGAAGATTAGATACATTTCTTTCAAAAGGGAACATACAGAGTTATACTGTTTATCAGTAGGCTGATCAGGAAGGTCTGATAAAGACTAATTTAATTGGTAGCAGGAAAGCTATAAAATTCTCAGTTACTGAGGTATGAGGCGAAGGTTGAACTTGATGGACTTGTGTCTTTTTTCAACCTAATTTACTATGTTACTATGTTACCTTTTCCTCTGTGTCCAATCCACGGCATACAGTGGGACTTACCAGAGCAGTACCCCAGATGTTACTAGGGTGGGTAGTATAAGTTCAGTTGGGTAGGGCTGCTTCCAGCACCTTCCTACCGAATTTTGCATCAGCTGAGGCTTGAAGGTCCAGTCTGTAGTGCCTGATGAAGGTTGACACAGAGGACCAAGTTGCTGCTTTGCAAATCTCATCTGGGGATGCAGAAGCTTTCTGTGCCCATGATGTGGACATGGCTCTGGTGGAATGAGCCTTAATGCCCAGAGGTGGTTCCTTGTTGGCTGATTCATAGGCTAATCTAATGCAGTCTCTAATTCATCTTGAAATGGATGGTTTGGATGCAGCTGAGCCCTTGAATTTTCCACAGAAATGTAGGAATAAAGAATCTGTTTTCCTATAGAGCTTAGTCCTGTCCAAGTAAACTTGGAGAAATCTGACTAGATCCAAATTATGCAACCTCTTTTCCAAGTCGTGAGAAGGGTTAGGGCAAAAGGAAGGGAGAACTATTTCCTGATTCAGGTGGAAAGAAGAGACCATCTTAGAACGGAATGAGGTTTTAGGCCTCAGGACAACTTTGTCTTGGTGGAATACCATGAATGGTGGAACACATACTAGGGCTTGAAGTTCACTTACTCGCCTTGCTGAAGTGATGGCCCTGAGAAATGCTGTTTTCAAGGTAAGATGTTTCATAGAGATATCTGTTAGAGGTTCGAAGTATGGATGGGCAAACAGTTGTTGAAGCACCAAGTTCAAATCCCAGGGAGGAATGATCTCTCTGATTGTGGGCTTGATTTTTGATATGGATGTTAGATAACGCTTAATTAGGTAATTTTCAGCCAATGGGGTTGCAAGAATGGCTGATATGGCTGAGAGCTGTACCTTTAAAGATGCTGGTTTCAAACCCTTCTGAAATCCAGACTGTAGTAAATCTAGAACTGTGGTAGCCGATATGGAGGAACGATCTAAATTGTTTGCAGAGCACCATCTATGGAAGATTGACCAAACCCTATAATAAATGTTAGTAGACGAAGATTTCCTGCCTTTGAGGATGGTATCAATAACGGTGTCTGAGACACCCTGCAAGGTTAATGACTGCCACTCAGCCTCCAAGCCATCAGGCGGAAGAATGCGGGATTGTGATGGAAGAGAGGTCCCTGAATAAGAAGATCTGCTATGTTTGGCAGTTTGATGGGTTTTTTTGACAGACAGCTGCATTAGGTCGGAATACCATGTCTTTCGGGGCCAATCTGGAGCTATCAGGATGACCTCGGCTGTGTCCTTTCGTATCTTCCTGATGACCTTCTTCATTAAGGGAAAAGGTGGAATATGTAGGATAGTTGGAATTTCCATGGGATTCAGAGTGCATCCTGACCCCATGCTTGTGTCTCGTACCATCTTGAGATGTACTTTGGACACCGACTGTTTAGGTGTGTTGCCATCAGATCGACTGATGGTTGGTCGAATTCCTTTACTATAATCTGGAACACCTTCTTGTTTAGACTCCACTCCCCCGGACTTATAAAGTCTGCCTGAACATTTAATTTGCCTGACAGAAAACTTGCTGCTGTCATTAGTAGGTGTTTCCCTGCCCAGTAGAGGATCTTTAGAGTTAGCTTGTTTAGTTGATGGTTTCTTGTTCCTCCTTGATTTTGTAGCTATAGGACTGCGGCTGTGTTGTCTGATCCGATTAGTACCGCTGATCTCACTAGTCTCTGTTTGAAGTGACGTAGGGTTTTCCATATGGCTAATAGTTCTAAGTTGTTGATATGCAGTCTCAATTCCTGTTGAGACCAGGATCCCTGGACAGTCACACTGTTCCAGATGCCTCCCCAACCTACTTTGCTGGCATCCGTGAAGAGAATATTCCAAGTTGGCTCTGTCAGATTCCGACCCTTGGCCAGATTGTGTAGGTACGTCCACCATATCAACTCTTTCCTTGCTGGACTGAGCAATGGATTCTTTAGATGGAGGTTGAGGGAATTTCCCTTGCCATAAGACAAGTCATTTTGTTGGGTTAGACGGAAATAAGCCTTGGCCCATGGTAAGACCTGTACAGTTTAGGATAGGTGACTCAGACTGTGGAGCTTTATTTGTAGAAAGGATTGAACTGTGCTCTGGATCCGGGTTTGTCTGTCCTGAGACAGGGTTGTTAGACCTCTCTTGGTGTCTAGGTTGACACCTAGAAATAGCAGGTTCTGTGTTGGAAGAAGTGAACTTTTTTTGAATGTTGATCAGCCATCCTAGATCCCGAAGGTGATTTATGCAGATATTTGTACTTCGTTCTGACTCAGGATATGAATTTTCCACTATCAGAATATCGTCTAGATATGGGATGACTTTGATGTGATGTGTCCTCCTTAAGGTGGCCATGGGAATGGCCATGATCTTGGTGAAAACCCGAAGAGCTGAGGCCAGACCAAATGGCAAGGTCCGATACTGATAGTGTTTCCCGAAGATATGGAATCTTAAATATCTCCTGTGCTTCACTTGAATTAGTATGTGATAGTAAGCCTCTCTCAGATCTATCCTGGTCAGGAAAGATCCTGGCTGTACCAACTTCAGGGTTGTGGCTATTGTCTCCATCTTGAAGTGTTGGATTTTTAATAGTTTGTTTAACTTCTTCAACTCCAGGATCAGACGCAAGTCCCCTGTAGGCTTCAAAACAGCGAAGAGATTGGAGTAGAAGCCCCTGAATCTCTGATGGCTGGGAACTTCCTCTATTACTCTGCTGTGGATTAGATTGCCCAGAGCTCACTGCATTTGATGTCTTCTGGTTCTGTTCTTTACAGTGAACTTGACAAAATGATGATTGGTTGGGACAGTTTTGAATTCCAGCACATACCCCTTCCTTATGATGTCCATAGTCCATGTGTCTGGATTGATTTGACTCCAATTTTGATTAAACTCTTCCAGCCTGTCCCCTACTGGAAGAGTGGAAGGGGCCATGCTGGCTTCATTGGTTAAATTGACCTCTTTTCTGGAAATCTCGGCGATTTCCAGATCTCTGAGGTTGTGGTGGACCACGTCTCTTTTGGTAATTTCTTCACCCTGGTTGATATCTACGTACATCTCGAAAGGACTGCTTCTGGTACTGATTTGTTCTAGCAGGGCTCCTCTGTCTCTTGCCCTGAGGCAAAAAGGGACTTTTGCCCACGGAAGATTTACTAATGATTATTTCTAAGTGGTCTCCGAACAGTTTAGTACCAGCAAATGGCAAAGATACCAATCTATTTATTGAGGATGGATCAGCCTCCTAGGATTTTATCCATAATGCCCTTCTGGCAGTAACAGACAAGGATGATGCCTTTGCTAGTAAACGGATATTATCCAGGGAGGCATCACAGGAATAATTGATAGCATCCTTGATGTTAGATAAATCTTTCAGTATCCTTGATCTGGATACTGAGGATTCAATTTTTTCTTCAATGTCTGCTAGCCATGTTCGGAGAGAACGGAAGACGGATGCCATAGCTGTTGCCGTCTTGAGATTCTGGCCCACAATGGTAAATTGTTTCTTGAGAGCACTATCAGCTCTTTTATCCATTGCGTCCTTCAAAGTAGTTCCATCTTCTAGAAGGATAGTAGTTCTTCTTGTTGTCTGAGCTATAGCAGCATCGACTTTGGGTGGAGTAAACCAAACAGATGTTTCTTTTTCAGAAAAGGGATACATTCGCTGAAAACTTTTTGACATAGAACTACGTTTATCAGACTGTTTCCATTCCGTAGAGATAATATCCTGGATGGAACTATGTATAGGTATTTGAGGACTGGCTTTCTTGTGTCCTATAAAAGCAGTATCCATAATATTGAGATCCTTTTGTACCTCAGATAGGCCTAGTGATTTTCTCATGGCCCTTACTAGGTTATCCATATAGTCAATACTGAAGCTGCCTGTCTCTTCTGTAATTTCACCTTCTTCAGCTGAAAAGGATCCTGTTTCCATTTCCACAAAACTATCCTCATCTTCTTGATGGCCTCTGGAGGTACCTTCATCTGGGTCAGATTCCCTAGGTCTTTTGCGGACAGACTCCTGAATAGATGAAAATGTCTCCTGCATAGATGACTTCATCCATGAGATGAATTCTTGAAATTGGACAGGTACATCAGCCCCAACTACTTTCTTAAGACACTCTGCAGAGAGTTTGGCAGGGTCAGTAACAGAAAGTTTTGCATCACAACCTCGTCATGCTTTAACTGTAGAAATAGAAAAAAAGGGAGGGGAAAACAAAACAAGGGGCGCCCCTTGTGTATATCAAACTAAAACTAATATGGACCACAACTGCACCCTTGTTGTGCGCACTCACAAAATTAAAGGGTCAGTAGCGACATATGTCAGCACTGACTAAATCGAGCAGAAGGAGAATTGGTGACCGTCTCCAACCAGTATATTCTGGAACATCAGATGTCGATTCCACTGCAGCTCCCCTCAATCACACGCTCCCCTCAGCGGCAAAATATAGATACAAGACAAAAACTGGGGCGCATATGGTGAAGTAAGTATTATAAAATAACCAATAAACAAAGTGAATGCACTGACGTTTAGGTGTTGTCAGAGCTTTGATATCAAAGTCCTCTGACTTAAAAGCACACGGAGCACTCCGTGTGCTTTTAAGTCAGAGGACTTTGATATCAAGCTCTGACAACACCTAAACATGAGTGCATTCACTTTGTTTATTGGTTATTTTATAATACTTTTTTATTTTATATTATATTTTATAAGGGCATGCTTCGTCCGGGCGCCGGATACAAACAATAGGCAAGGGAGCTGGGCTAAATGCCGAGGCAGTAAGCCAGGACCCACGGGCAGCCACGCTAACCTCGTAACATGGGGTGAGAGGTAGGAGGAGATGGGATGGCGATTTTTTAAGCGATGCAACTGCGGTAAGGCAGGTTGCATAGGGGAAAATAGAAACATAGCCATAGTAGGTTAAACATTTAGGATTGAGCAAGTAGGAGTAAAACTCCATCCTCCAGCTTGGTAGGGCCAAATTAACTACATAGAGGAGGCAGCAGAGCACTCTTATAGAAATTTGGATTGGTCCTACCAGCTGGAAGGCGGAGCCAATTACCCACTGTATGCTGTGGATTGGACACAGAGGAAAGAATTGTCCATAAAATATCCAGCTGCACCGGAGTCCACCAGGGCCAGAACCTCCACTGAGAGATCTGCCCAAGAAATTACAGCCTGGATAGTGGGTTTCTGATTCACTGGATCTAGGGACTTCTGACCACCACCTAGGGCCTGTCTCCCAAGATACCCTAGGTGCATCCGTTTCCCGGCCATACAGGACAGGTACGTAGTAAATGCCCAGCTTGGCCACAATATAGGCAGAGGCCCTGTCTGCGGCAATGAGCCCGTTCCTCCTTGGTTAGCTTAGTGAACCCTAACTGCATCGGTTCACTACTCTCTTGATTACGCTCAGGAGGCATGGGAGGTGAGGGAGGCATGGGTGGGAAACTTTGATTTGCCTGTACCAAATTTCTGGTCCTCTGTCCACGGTTCTTGGCCACAATTCACTCTCTTATGTGGGAATCAATTAGTATGGCAAAATCAATGAATTCGTCTATATCGTTCGGCAAGTCTCTAGCTGCCATCTCATCCTTAATACGATCACACAGTCCCTGAGCAAAAGCTGCCAACATCGCCTCATTGTTCCAGCCTACCTCTGCTGCCAGTGTACGAAATTCAATGGAGTAGTCAGCAACTGTGCGAGACCCTTGCTGGATCTCCATTAATCCTTTGGCAGCAGAGGCGGCTCTTCCAGGAACCTCAAACACGCTACAAAATGCACTTAAGAACTCCCTGAAGTTCTTAGTACATGGTTTGGCTGATTCCCACAAGGGGTTAGCCCATGCCAATACTCGGTCCGTTAGCAACGAGATCATAAAGCCCACCTTACTTTGGTCAATAGGAAAGGCTTGAGGAGTTAACTCCAGGAAAATCTTCAATTGGTTAATGAATCCTCTGCACAGGATGGGATCGCCATCATATCTTAGTGGTAATGGAGCGGTGGCAGTTAACCCTCTACTCGAGCCGGCTTGAATCATGGATTGAGCTCCTGGTGTCATAATGGCGGAGACCACCAAGGCTTGTACTGTTTTTTCTAGGTGAGCGGTGCGCTCAAGTACAGTTTGTATGGCCAAGGCCAACTGGTCCAAATGCTGCTCATG
The DNA here is from genome assembly GCA_037306005.1 of Rhinophrynus dorsalis. NCBI lineage: Eukaryota > Metazoa > Chordata > Amphibia > Anura > Rhinophrynidae > Rhinophrynus > Rhinophrynus dorsalis. The sequence goes on along the minus strand of CM074727.1, from coordinate 84,967,642 downwards.
TACATCTATCCTCCAATGGATGCTTTGTGCGTTGCCCTCACCTGTACCGTCTGAGGTCATGGCCCTTTTGTACTGTAACGGTTTTATGGACCCTCAGACACGTAGGTTTAGGTTAAAATGCAATTTTATTAAAGAATCACAGTACCAGAATAACCCTAGGGGGTCCAGTATGTATGTATGTAGACAGAACACTACTGACACAGGTCAGGTTACAGTTATAAGTACCCACACAGGTCCAGTATATACAATACACAATACAATACTGACACAGGTTAGGCACAGTTCGTGTGAATCCAAACTAAGTAAGATAAATGTGGTTACTATTAGGCCAGGAAGACAGATAGGCCCTAATAGTGCAATGGCCTTTAGTACACTCTCTACACAGAGAGTGACACAATGGCGACTAAGGCCACGAAAGCAATGGAGGCCCTGGACAAACGGTAGACTACTGGAGCTGCCAAAGGAGGACTGCCACAGAGGCACGGAATAACGACAATCAGGAACTGCAATAACTGTACCCAATGTGCCAGGCACCAACTGCCAGAATAGATAAAGCCTGAGGCGCCCAGGATAACCCAACCTCAGCTAGGGCAGTATAGGTCAAGCGTACCGTGGTGCTACCGAATGGGTGCTACAACACCGGATAAATAACAAGGTACAATAATGGTCGGGTAACAGTACAAGGCAGCTGGAGCAGCAACAGAGGCAACAACGTATCTGTTTGTGGACAGAGAGATCAGAGACAGGCCCTTAACCGGATACCGGATACAGTAAGCAGGAAAGGCTTGGCACCCAGAACAGGAGCGACAGCCAATCCGGGTCGGTACACAGGGCAGGAACGTCAGCCAGGCCAGGTCGGTACACAGAGCGGGAACGTCATCCAATCCGAGTCGTACACAGAGCAGGAATGTCATCCAGGCCGGGTCGGTACACAGAGCAGGAACGTCAGCCAATCCGAGTCGGTACACAGAGCAGGAACGTCAGCCAGGCCGGGTTGGTACACAGAGCAGGAACGTCAGCCAGGCCGGGTTGGTACACAGAGCAGGAATGATACAGGCAGAGTAGTCAGGCAGTCCGGGTCATACACAGGAAACACACGAATACTGGAGCAAGCGCTTAGTAATGGGAACACCACGAAAGGGCAAAGCTGAAATGACAGGGCTCAGTATCTAAGAGTTATCACTGGGCGGAGCAACACCACGTTAGCCAATAAAACTGAATCAGAAAGATGCACTGTCATAATGTCGCTAGTAATAACATGGGCACCGTGATAGTTACATCACAGGTTACCAAAACATATCCCATTTTCCATTTCATAGTCTCTAATTTTTCTAGTACATGTCCAGTATCTTTGTCATAAGATGGTAAACTTTTAACATACTGTTGAAGATGGAAAATAAATCAGTTGTGATGCCTGAAATAATTGGCCGTCCCGCAGGATTTATGTTATCTTTATGTATCATGGGTATATGGTAGTTGATTGGGATATTTGGATGATCCTGTTTGAGGAATTGCACGTATAGATATGTTATATCACAAGGGAATCATATCCACTCACATTCAAAAAATGTCACTAATCAGGCATCTGCCTGTTATTGACTATTACAGCATGCAGGGTACTTTACCCGTCCCTGCTTGGGTAAACTGATCTCTCCCCGATTCAGGCTTGTGAAATTTTCTCCACATCTCCTTCTTGATGTTCGCTCTCTTAACTCCACTGGTAACTTCAACAATACTTGTTGGATAATGAAGGAGTATTAAAAGTTCAAAATATAAAAACTAAAAAACAAACTGAAAAATCAAACGAAAGTAGCGTTCTTCTCTCAACAATATAAAAAATGTATTTAAACAACAGGCATCTATTAGATTGACAATAGGTTGCGTTTCGTAGCACTAAGTTGTTTTTTCACCCTTCATAGCCTAGTAATCAGGCTATTAAGGTTGAAAGAGCAGCTTAGTGCTTCCCAAATACAAATTTCAAAAACAAGTTAACAATTTATCTTTTAAGTAAATAATCATTAATGCATTTAAGTGTTAAATATTGTCAGTTTGGTGGGTTTCCAAGTGCAATGAGGTATTGATTCCCAAAATGTGAAACTCAGAAAATGGAAACAATATGGGTTTTTTTCAGTAAATGATCATTACTATACAAAATGACATATGAATGTTAGAAACATCAAATAATGTTCTGATGGTAGTGACAGTGGTGAAATGATAAATAGTACCAGTCTGTTGGATCTCTCAGTTACAACATGCAATAACTTTAAATCAAACAGTACAAATGAAGAATTCCTAATTGTAACACCAATTATATTATTTATTTGTTAGAATGTCCCTATCACAGGCAATATGTAGGAAGAATGACCAGATCACTGAAAGAAAGATTCAGAGAATACAGAGCCAATAGTCTCAAAGGAGCAACTAACCATTGTATATCAAAATTCTATAGAGCGTTTCCTAGAGATTCTCCTAGCAATTACGAATGGTGACTCCCAAAGAAATATGGAACCCCTATAAACCCAAACCACAAATTCACAATAGAATCTATACCTTATACTAATGACAATTCCAAAGATATTCATTTAAAGAAAACCAAAAATGACCCAGTCAACATTTAAAATAAACCACAGATGCTTTGCAAGTTGCATCAATATTTACAGTATCATATTATATTATAAATATGAATAAATCAATATACCTAAGAAGAAAATGCACAATAGCACCATTAAAACCTTAGATGCATATAGGAATGTATGTACTGAAATCAATAATCTCCTGGATTATCACAAAAAAAACTTTTGATGGAAGTGAGGTCCCCTTATCCAACATTAGTTAAGTGCTATCAACACTTAATGGATGAGATGGGTGAGCTGATTAGTGAGGATAAGGAAAAGGCCGATGTTTTAAACACTTTCTTTGCATCAGTATGTACAAGGGAGCAAGGAATGGTAGAAGTGCCTCAATAAGTAACTAATAAAACAATACAAGTATCAGATATTGGGTTAACTCAAGAAAATGTCATGGGAAGACTGAACAAAATTAAGAGTGACAAAGCACCGGGTCCTGATGGTATACATCCAAGGGTTCTTCAGGAACTCAGTGCAGTGTTAGCAAAACCCCTATATTTAATCTTTAAAGATTCCATCACCACAGACTTAGTGCCACAAGACTGGCAAGAGCAAATGTAGTGCCTCTATTTAAGAAGGGAACTAAAACAGAATCTGGAAATTATAGACCTGTGAGTTTGACCTCTGTAATGGGAAAACTACTAGAAGGGATAATAAGAGACTATATTCAGGATTACAACACAAAAAAATAAGACCATTAGCAGGAATCAGCATGGGTTTATGAAGAATAGATCATGCCAAACTAACCTTTTCAGCTTCTATGAGGAACTAAGCAGCAACCTTGATAATGGCAAGGCAGTTGATGTAATATACGTTACTGTTAACTTCATAGAAGGAAGTGCACAATTGCACCATTAACCCTTTGAGTGCAAGAGGGGTACAATAGCACAGTTAAAACATTAGGCTCACATAGGAATGTTTTACTGAAATCAAGAATCTCAGAATTTTTTTTTATGGAAGTAAGGTCCCCTTATCAAACATTAGATAAGTACAATCAATACATAAGAGTATTGCATTTATACTAACTGACTCTGTCATCTATGCCCAACTACATCAGAAGAAGCCAAACTACATACTAAATTATCTAAGATATAACTAGTCTGTTTATTTTACATGGGTACAATTCTGTATATTCTGCATGGATCATAAGCAATGCAAATTTGTATCAGATTTTAAGCAAACAATTTGCAGCCAACTGAAAGAGAGATCAAAAGCAACCAAAAATCAGCCTATAGAAAAACCTGACTTCTGTTTAAAGGACAACTGTCTATAGAAGTTCTTCTGTTAAATAAATTCAGAGCTATCCTTTCGGGTATTCCCTTTAACAGAAGGATTTACTTAGTATGTATAAAAGCTTTAAGATTTCCATTTTGTATGTTTTTTAGCTGTTATATTCATTTATGAAAATAAATGTCATTTTGTATAAGACAAAACTAATTGATTGTTTTTAAACCACTGTATCAATATTATGATTAGGAATGGGCAAACATTTTCGCCTTAAACCGAAATCGACGAATAGTGGCACTTCCCGCTTGGATAATAATGTCCCGTGAAAAGTGCCATTTTTCCTCTTTTTTCACCTATCTCATTGCTTTGAAATCAAAGAGAATTAAATTTTTTCCCCACCACATGAAAGTTTCCTCTACTCTTCTACAGTAATATGATAGGATGTCAGGCTATCACAGCATGTCATTCTGTGTTTGTAGGGAGAAAGCAGAATGCTTTTTGAACTAGAGAAGATAGGCAAATAAAGTGGAATTTAAGTTTAGTTTAGGTAGGACATTTGTTCTCTGTATTAGGAGAGTCTGGCAGCACTCTGGGGAGATGAAGGGAGGAAGGAGGTTGACCCCAAATAATCCCAAAATTCCATATGATAGACTGGCAAGACCCAGGCAGCTGGGGACCAATTTGCTTGCTGATCTTGCTGCTATTGTCTCTGTGCTGGGGAAATCTTGGAAAGAAGTTGTTGATTTTGTTTTTCAGTTATAATTTTTTTTGACAGACTGTGATAAGATAGGGTGAGCAACTTAAAAATAAAATAATAATAATAATAATAATAATAAAAAAAAATAATAAAGAAATAAACAAACAACTAAATATATTATGTGACACACTGCTTACTGGGCTAGTTGAGTAATGTCCAGCAACACACAACGGGCAGGGTGAGGGGAAAAGATGGAGAAGTGTATGGACGTAAGGGTAAAGTAGTAGTTCAAAAACTGACTGCAGCAATGGCTCCTGCAGCGTGTGCAATAAATGATGATGATGTCTTTCCACCAAGGAAGGATCCAGTTTGTCAAGTCCCAGGAAAACTTCAGCATCACCAGTGCCAGTAAAAAAAAAAGAACCATATAAGAAGACGTATAAGAAGAACACTGAAGATTACAAGACACATTCTAGTGTTGATGACGGCAATAGCATAATGGAGTAAGGTGTAGCAGCTGAACCGTTTGGTGCAGATAGTGGACAAACAAGCACCAAAACACCTGTCCTGAAAGTAATAGCGAACTTTGTGAAAGTGAAAGTAAAAGTCAAAAGAAATTGTTTGAAACCTCGTAAAGCTTAGAGGAATATAAGGGTAGTGGGCAAGAAGTGACTGGTGATGCTCATGCTGAGGATGATCTAATGATGACTGATGATGATGATGATGAGGATGCATATCTATAATATATCCCTCCAGCTTCCTTCTCTTGTTCAGATACAGATGAAGTTGAGAGTGAGGATGATGACATGACCATAAAGTTACCAGAAAGGCAAAGGCTGAATCTTCCACCACTGAAAAGGAGCACTGTGCTTGTCTAGAAACTGTTTGAGAAAAACATTGGAATGTCTGACCCTAGACAAGTAAAGATGGCAAAAAGCATATAGTCACCCTATCAGTCATCATCTGCATCATCGCTTCTTCCAAGTCTAAGTCCCACTCAGCCACACACACCTGTGTTGAGTACCCAGCAGCAACAACAATAGCAGCACAGGTTATTAACATCCACAATGTTAGATATGATGAGTGCCTCTGCTGCTGCTGGAAGTACTGCACCTTTGACACCTAGTGGTAGAAGTAGCAGTAGAATTGCATCAACAACTAGCCCCAGTAGTAGTAGCAGCAGCCTTTCCATCAGTCCATGAAGCCCACAGTATGGAGATACTTCACTCAGGATCCTAAAGCTAAGCATGTTGCTATCTGTTGTCTGTGCAAAAAGCATGTGAGCAGGGGGAAAGCAGGCTCACAAAAAGGCACCTCCTCAATGAGATCCCACCTGAAGCACAACCACAGATCTGACTGGGAGATACACTATCAGAAGGTCAGAGGTGCCATATCTAGCAGCAGCTACAGAAGCACTCAAAAAGTTCACAGGGCTCTGGGTCAGAAAAGAGAAGTAGTGAAATTATTTATATGATAAAGAGTGTACTACCGCCAACAGTTAGTTCATTCAAAATACCATCTATGGCTCCTGCTGCAGAGGGGTATGATTACTCTGGCTTTGCTGTAGGAGATGGCAAGAGTCATAGACTACCCACACATGCTGCCTCTACCTCCACCTCCACCTGTAATCATGTTGTTAAAGCAATAAAGTTCCAGGGTTCTTCTGCCATGTCCTTCCAACTCACAACAACTGAGTTCCTGGAAAGGAATTAAAAATGTCACAAAACCAGAAGCACATATCAGCATATTACTAAATCCGGGCAAAGATCCTACTCTGCCCTCCAGCTATCATCCGATATCTTTATTGAACATACACAAAAATGTATCTATGCAAAATTTTAGACGACCAGACTCAGCACATATATCCCTACTCTTATTGATCAAGATCAAACTGGCTTTGTTCCTAGCAGGGAAGCCAGGGACAACACCATGAAACTTATTCAACTGACAGAACTAGTACAACATAAACACCTTTCCAAATTTTTTCCTATCCATCGATGCCGAAAAGGCCTTCGATAGAGTCTCATGGTCTTTTCTATCTACCACATTGGCGCACACTGGCTTAAGCTCTAAATTTCAGAAACTTATCATTGCATTATATACTAATCCCTCCACCCGCATAAAATGTAACGGGATGCTGTTGGACCGTTTTCGTCTGAGAAATGGCACCAGACAAGGGTGTCTGCTTTCCCCCCTCTTGTTCATCTTAACGATGGAGATTCTAGCAAACTCTATTCGGCACAATCAAATGATTTCAGGGATTCCATCTCTCTCCAAAATACATAAACTATCCCTTTTTGCGGATGATCTTATGCACATGGTCACTGACTCAGATCAGTCTTTCCCAGCAGTGCTTGATGAATTTGACAAATTCAGCAGTTTATCAAATTTTAAACCAAATGTAGGCAAATCGGAACTTCTTAATATCAATGTTCCTCTAACCCATCTGCATTCTTTGACACACTTAATACCTTTTAAGTTAGCCAAAGACCACATAAAATATTTGGGTATTCTTCTATCTTCCTCTCCAACCCACCTTTTCAAATACAACTTTGCTCCACTATTATCTTCTATTGCTAAGACTTTTGGCAATTGGAGGAACAAACCTCTATCTTGGGTAAGGAGAATTAATGTAGTGATGGTTATTATCCCCAAACATCTGTACACCATGCAGGTACTTCTTATCATTCTTCCTTCCTCGTTTCTTAAACAATTACAGAGATGCATAAATGCCTTCATTTGGTAAAATAAACATGCTAAGATTTGAATTCTTATGTCAGTCAAGAAAAGAATTGATGGTGGTCTAGGTGTACCATTGATTCAACTGTATTACCAAGCTATTCATTTATCAATCATATGTCAATGGCAACATTCTAAAGCCTTGAAACTTTGGGTCCAATTCAGACTTGTTACATTCTCTTCCGTGGACTAATCCATGTGACAGACCCACTCAACACCATACTTCACTCTTGATAAGAGCTCCACTGCTATCTTGGGATCAGCTCATGTCAGCTTCTAAAATATCCACCCACCCCTCCCCTATTACCCCCATATTACATAATTGCTCCTTTCCTCCTAGTCTCTCTAGGGTCTATTTACATCTGTGGCCAATGAAACAATGCATCTGTGTGGCAACATTGTCATGCAAGAACCAATTCACCCCTTTTGCAACACTACAGGAACAATTTCACCTACCTATGTCTGAACATTGGACTTATAGACAAATCCACAATTTTATCCATACTCATAGCAATAGACATAATTCCTTGCGTGATTTATTGGAGTTTGAAAAAGCATATTTATCACCTTCCAGCACACAACATAGAGTGCCCTCCATGTATCAAACACTTACCCGATTATATTCTCCCAGTGTAGATTCGGCCCGGGAGGGATGGTCTCGTGAATTAGGCTTTGACTTGACCAAGGTTTCAGAGAACTGAGAACTGTCTTCATTACAAGAGGATTTGGAGAGATTGGGTAACTGGGCAGGCAAATGGCAAATGAGATTCAATATAGACAAGTGTAAAGTTATGCATTTTGGTTATAGTAATAAAAAATGCAACATATAGTTTAAATGGTGTTTCTCTGGGGAAATCTACTAATGAAAAGGATTTGGGAGTAATGGTAGACAATAGACTTAGCAGTAGCGTGCAGTGCCAGCTGGCAGCTGCAAAGGCCAATAAGATATTGGCATGTATTAAAAGGGGTATTGACTCAAGGGAGGAAGATATTATTATGCCTCTTTACAGGTCCATGGTATGACCCCATGTAGAATATGCTGTTCAATTCTGGGTGCCCTTTCTGAAAAAGGACATTATGGAATTAGGAAAGTGCAGCGGAGGGCTACAAAACTAGCAAGGGGAATGGAAAGTTTTAGTTATGAAGAAAGGCTAGAAAAGTTAAACTTGTACACAATAGAAAAACGGCATCTTAGAGGGGATATGATAACACTATATAAATATGTTCAGGGCCCATTCAAAGGACTCTCCAAAGACCTGTTCATTAACAGAACAGTAGAAAGGACAAGAAGTCACCCTCTTAGACTTGAGGAAAGGAGGAGTCATCTACAACAGCGGAAGGGATTATTTACAGTAAAGACTTTGCGGTGGGCAAAGGGCTGAAAAGTTCTCATGGCAAGAAGATCCACTTGACAACAGATATGTGGACAAGTGGGCAGAGCACAGACTATAAGACTGACTGCTCACTGGATTTCACTCCCACCACCAACAATGGGCAACACTAGTTCACAGCATCAGGCACAGCCAGTAATCGTGCTTCTGGTTCTGGCAGTGTGATTAAAAGGTGGCAGCAGCAGCAAGATAGCCCATACCATTGGAACTCCACCTTGTACATGCAGAGTTTTGAGAGACAGTCCCAAAAAGTCATAGTTGTTTTTAAGCTAGAGCAGGTGATAGAGGAATGGCTTGTACCCACCCCTTAAAAGTTGGTTTTGTGTCTGCTGATAAAAGCTCCAACATAATCGCTGCTTTGAGAATAGGTGATATGGTGCATGTGTCCTGATTTGCACCTGTGCTAAATTTAGTTGTGACCAGATTCCTGGCAGAAATCAAAACCCTCATAGGATGCTTACTATTGTTCGCAAAATCTGTGCCCATTTTAGTCACTCCTACAGTGCACGCAATGCACTATATTCCATACAACAGCATAACAACCTGCCCATCACCAGCTGAAAATGGAGGTTCCTACCAGATGGAATTCCACACTGTACATGCTAAATCATTTGTAAGAGCAGAATAAGGCCAATAGTGAGTACACCATGCAAAACTGGAAGGTTTTGGAGGGATCCTTTTTGTCAATTGTTCAATGGCAACTAATGTGCGATGTATGTGAGCTAGTGAAACCCTTTGAAGAGGCAACCATGCTGGTTAGTCACATATGAGATGGTTTCTGCATGCTTGCAGGATAGTTACGTTGTAGGCAGAAACAATGCCTCCATGGGGTACTGGCAAACAAAACAGTGTGTGTAGCCAGCATTGACACATACTGCAGTGGAAACCCTTATTTGTCCTCCAGCAAGTGTTGAGTCTTAGCGGATTTTCAGTGCAGCTGGTTACGTTGTCAATGACCACAGGACATGGCTATCAAGCAGAAATATTGGGAGACTAACATTCTTAATAATGAGGCAATATCTCACACCATCTGAGTATCAGGTAGCAGAAACCACATATGATGACAGAGAAAGCCAGGTCAAATGTAATAATATAAGCACAGATGAGGAGGAGGAGGAGGGATGTGAAGAAGTATTGCTACCATCTACCACACTTGGGACCACTGCTATGAATAATAAGTAATGTGTGTCAATAATCTGAGAAGGAGAATATGTATTTGACTCAAACATGACAATGGTAAAAACTGCTGTAGTAATCTATATATATATGTATACATACACAAATCAATCACACCATGCCAGTCCCCCACCACGGCCACTACTATACACATCTGCCACATTGTAGGTTGTACTTTATTTTGTATTACTTAACATCATCATGACTATGTGCCAGTGTCACTTAAGCAGGAAGATAGTGTTGTGGGCAAAGAACAAAGGCACTCTACATGCTAACACATTTTTCAAGGCATATGTTGTTGTAGGCCTCACAACTTTGACTTTCAGCTACATATTTCTCTACTACAGCCCTCAGAAAAAGTAATTTTGCAGTGGGAAATATTGTACCCATAGGAAATATAGGCACAAAAATTTGATAAAATAGGTGAAAAGGAGAAAACTTTCGAGGAAAAAAAGAGAAAATGGCCAGTTTTTGTGAAAAGTCATGCGGGAAATTTTTCTCACTTTTCACCCACCCCTAGTACTTATTAGTATTTATCAAAGTAGGGATAAATAATGTTATGAGTTGCAAAGTAATATATTGCTGTATGCAATATTTGTTTATGATCTTAGGACCCGTACAGGTTATCCATCAAATAATAAGGAAGAATATGAATTTAACATGCTGGTTTTATCTTAAATGATTGTTTTTCAATTTTTATCATAAGAGTGTTTTGTTCTGGTTGCTGCACAATTATATTAATGTCTATTTAATATGGACAATTTGGAATTATACCCATGAACCTGTTTGACTCCACTTTATATGCACATATTCAAATATGGAAACAGATTGGTTCCTTTTGGTACAAGTGCCAATATAAGCCTGCACTTCTGAAACTGATGTCTCTGAAACATGTAGATCAAAGATATCACTTCAGTTTGTTTTTGTTTTTTTTAACAAAGACATGGAACGAGAGATCCACAACTACAAAACTATTGCAAAAAATTGAATTTACACTGGCAATAGTCCCAAACACAGTCAGTCAATAAAAAAATTGAAAAAAATGTGGACAAAAATATATATATTTAAGTCTTAAAGTTCCACAGTATGATTCCCCTCTGATGCTATGTTGAGAGGGCAAATAAGGTAGTAAATACAGTACCTTAGGATCACAAATGGAAAGTGAAAGCCACAAAGAAATGGGATGAAATGGACATGAAATATGAAATGAAAGATGATGGATGATAAGAGATGATGAAGAATAAATGGATGAATTCTATATCACTTGTGAGCTTGCCAGATACTGCTAAAACGTTTGGTGTCCTTGTATACCCAGGAAAGCAATCAATGATAGGTAAAAGCACAAAGTTGGGCAAAAAACACAAATTCCACACCCTCAAATTCTTAGCGCTACTTCCAACAGACACAATCTTCTATTGTACAGTATCTTGATCTATAATAAAGCAAGAGAACCTGTTTATGAGTCCTTAAAAGTCCTCCTCAGCAGTGCCGCTTATTTCTTCAAAAAGCCTCCAGTTTTGGCCTTTACTTCTTGTATGCAGTTCCACCCAAAAAAAAAAAAGAAAAAGCGCACACAGTCTGGGTGTAGACTGTTACTAAATCGTTTTCCTACTTCTGGTTCCTGGTCAATAACAATTTTATACCCCAGTCTTCTGTGTGGCACTGTATCAAATGCCTTTGGAAAATCTAGATATATTATATCAACTGCCTTACCATTATCTAGGTTGCTACTTACTTCTTCACAGAAGCTGAAAAGATTAGTTTGGCATGATCTATTCCTCATAAAACCATATTAGTTCCTGCTAATATTCTTATTTTTAGTGGTGTAACCCTGAATATAATCCCTTATTATCCCTTCTAGCAGTTTTCCCACTACAGAGGTCAGACTCATAGGTCTATAATTCCCAGATTCTGTTTTAGTTCCATTCTTAAATAGAGGCACTACAGTGGATTTACAACAATCTTGTGTCACTGAGCCTGTGGTGAGAGAATCTTTAAAGAGTAAAAATAACACTGCACTGAGTTCCTGAAGAACACTTGGATGTATACCATCCAGACCCTTTGGTTTCAGTCTTAATTTTGTGCAGCCTTTCCATGACCTTTTCTTGTGTAAACCCAGTATCAGATAATGGTATGGTTTTATTTGTTATTTGATGAGGCTCTTCTACCATTCCTTGTTCCCTTGTATATACTGATGTAAAGAAAGTGTTTAGAACATCAGGCTTTTCCTCATCCTCTCTAACCAACTAACCCATCTCATTTTTGAAAGGTCCAATGCACTCCCTCTTAAGTTTTTTGTCATTTATGTATATGGAAAACTTTTTTGGATTAGTCTTGCTCTCCCTTGTAATTCGAGTTTCATTATCTATTTTTGCTAACCTAATTGCCTTTTTGCAATCTTTGTTGCACTCCCTGTATTATAAGAAAGAAGTTTCTGTTCCTTCAGACTTACCTAGTTTAAATTATTTTTTTTTCCTTGCCACTTCCTTCTTTACATTTGCTTTTAACAACATTGGTTGTTATCTACTTCTGGTATATACTGTTGGGTACATTTCTGCAACCAAAATTTTAATTCTGATAATTTTTCCTCAGTATTTTTGCCTTTAAATAATTTATCCCAGTCTATGTGTTGCATTGATGCTCTTAAGATTTTAAAGTTAGCTTTTAAAATTAAGGGTTTTGGTTGTACCTATACAGATTTGTGTTGCGCATCTTTCCTCATTTGCAATAGCAGATGGGCCTCAACAATCTCATCAATATTTGGTGATTTGTAGCATATACCCACCAACACCTTTTTTTAATTTATTTTTAATTTTTTTTTTAACTTTTATGCAACATTTACAGCTTGATCCAAATGTTTGCGCTAAAAAAAGTCACTAGGGCAAAATTAATACTGACAGACAAAAGAAAATGTCTAAGCCGTTATTCAAATGTCCTACCAGCTAAAAGCACAACAGACGTTAGGCCACAGAAAAGGTCTTGTGACCAAACGTCCGTTTTGTGCGTTAAGTTCCCAAAACACTGCTAAATAACATCAGTATTGGGAACTTAACAGTAAAAAAAGCTAACAATCGGTATCTGACATACTGTCAAGCACTGATCGTTAACTCATATGTCTTACACTTACCTGTGATCCACTGTCTGTCTCCTTCTGTCTTCATTCTGTCTTCTCTTCATTCTTCCATCTTGTATCTTCTGCCTTCTCTTCAATCTTCTTTCAAAATAAGTATTAATATAATGCTGAATAAAATGATACATAGTTTAACCCCTTGAGTGCCAGAGGGGTACACAATGCATTGCAAAGCAATGAATTGTGGACGTCCCTGGGGCTCAGAGAGTTAAGCAATGTATTAATGCCTAGGTTCATAGAAATCTGCCGCCATTATTATTTGAAGAAATAAGCCATTATAGTAAAGTTGCGCCAATATAATATGTCCAAAAAACATAATAATAATCTGCTTAGCTTAATAATGCCTCCACCGCTGTGTGGGGCCGCAGAGGCGGCTGCAACGGAGACACTGCTGTGTGCCACAGATCCCCCCTTCTTCTGCCTCATGGGACGATGCCCATTCTGCAATGAGAGAATTTGTACAGAGACTGCCTTTATAAATGGGCAGTCTCTGATCCAATTCCCTCACAGCCATTGACTAAGATGTGCTTACACACATCCCAGCCACCAGCCAGTCAGTTTAAAGCACATTTATAAAGGCAGTCTTTGCTCAAATTCCCTCATTGCAGAACAGGCATCGGCCCTTGAGGCAGAAAAAGGGGGATCTCTGACACACAGCAGTGTCTCTGGTGGCCTCACACAGAGGTGGAGACATTATTAAAGGGATAGTAATACTTCGTTTTAACTTTATTTTATTTCGTAGGCATTAAAAAAACATGAAGAACAATATAAGTCTTATCTCTCAAACCTTTATGGTTTAAGAGATATTCACAAGCAAAGTTTCCCCTCCCGCCCCTTTTTCCTAGTGTAAGCCATCTCTTCTCAGATGTGAATCTGGTTGTAAGACTAGACAGATAACAGCAGGGGACAATGTTCTTTGTATGAAAAGAATGAAAGCCCTTCCCCCCTTGACATGTTTTACAGTTTTTTCCCTTATCTTAATTGAAGATTGTCCCTCTCTGCAGTCTACCTGGGCACCTCCCTTCTTATCTGGCTGAACAGGGGGGGATACTTTGCTTGTGAATATCTCTTAAACCATAAAGGTTTGAGAGATAAGACTTATATCGTTCTTCATGTTTTTTTAATGCCTAAAAAATAAAATAAAGTTAAAACGAAGTATTACTATCCCTTTAAGCTAAGTAGATTATTATTATGTTTTTGGACATATTATATTTGCGTAACTTTACTATAATGGCTTATTTCTTCAAATAATAATGGTGGCATATTTCTATGAACCTGAGCACTAATATGTAACTAGCCATAGACCGTTACTGAAAACTATGGACTTAAACTATGGACTTGTGGGACTATCAGTTTATACGACACACTGTCAAAAGAGGGATTTATGACTTGTGGTCTAAACACGGGAACTATTCGCCACATTTGTTCGACTATGGCTAGAAAGAACTTGTATCATGAACTGACCCTATTGCACATATTGCCCGACTCTCAGTCGACAGGTCCAGGGGAGGCGGGAATGCTCAACACAGTGTTGTAGGGTCCCAACGTACGGCGACAGGAATTGGGTGACAATAAGGGCATACGGCCTATGGATTGGTCGAACAAAAGGCGGGATGTTCGAATTGCTAGCAACGGTTTCTTGGGATGTTGTCTTTGTTCGACAAATGTGTATTGGGACCCATTGTAAACTGTGCTCCCCACCGAGACCCCTTTGTGTAGCAACCTAATCATGGTTGGCCACTCGATCACTCAAGCCTGTGTATCATGATCCACCCTAGTCACAGTGAGTCCTTGAAAACGGACCAGTCAGGTTACACTCAGTGTTGTCGCTCCCCTGCTCATTGGTCCCTAAGCTAACTCCAGCCCTTGGTGTACTTAGCCTCTCCCAGTTCCATTGTTTTTATTGTTCTTAATGTATACAAAAGAAGTGTGGTTTTGCCAATAAAGTGTGTTCGTTTGGAGCAAGCAGTCTCCATGTCTACTTCTTGCCTGGATGGTCTTAAGAGTCCACTCTAACTCCCATCCTTCAAGGGCATCCAGAGCTTATTCACTCCTTGCTTCTAGAAGTTCCCGAAGTCAACCGACTCGCTCCTCGACCTCCGTCCAGCATTGCTCGACTTGCCTTCTACTCTTCTACAACTGGCCTGTTTGACTCGCTCGACTCGGTGTCAAGACTCGGAAGCAACCGCCATGGAGTTAGTCGGTGCATCTGTTTCCCTGTTCGGCCGGGCAGTTCAAAGGTTTCCAGACATCCTCTGGAGAGAGAATTAGGATACGATGGCCCAGGACTTCCCAGCGTCTTGGGTTCCCGTTATATAATACACTGCTTAACTCTTTGAGCCCCAGAGAGGTCTGCAATGCATTGCTTTGCAATGCGTTGCATACACCTCTGGCACTCAAGGGGTTAAACTATTTGTTATTTTATTCTGCAAAAAAAAAAGGACAGAAGAGGGCAGAAGATGACCAGCAAGCTGAGGACTCCGCTGGACATCAGGATTAATGGTATGTGTTACTTTTAATGGGATGTTATTTTTTTTTTTTTTTAACTTAGTCGGGTTAATCCCATGAATGCTGGTGCGGTAATTATACCCCCACTGGCACTCTTGGGGTTAATTCTACTAACATTTGACACATTTTTCATACTTTGGATGTATTGACATGGGGCATACGGCCCCATATAAATACATCCACTATGGACGTTTTTTTTTTTTTTTTTTTTTTTTTTTTTTTTTAACTTTCAGGTTCTGCTTTGGCTATTTGAAAGTCCAATAAGTCACAAAAAACTGGGTCTTAACTTTCCTGTGATAACTTGAGTCCCTTATCAGATTTTCATGGCTAACACAGATATTTGAATTTCAAATAACAGTGTTTTAATAATTTGCTATGGGTGAAAAACCACTTAACTTCATCACATGATGGCTCTTTTTTTGCCGGTATTTTTTCACAGCATAAGAATTTGTATAGCTTATTGTGCTTGAAAAAATGTCGTTGGCAGAAAAAACAGCCATCTCCAACATTTGCATTGAGCCCTTAGTCTCAATTTTTAACCACAAGGACTCCACAATATGGCCAGTTTCCTCTCTAATATCACCCCTTAAAACTGGATTTAGCTCCGATTTCAAATTTAAGCACACACCTCCCCCTCTTCTATTAATCCTATTTCTCCTAAACAGGAAATAGCCCTCTATATTTACAGCTCAATCATGTGTATCATCTCACCATGTTTCAGTTATACCAATTATGTCCAAATGCTCATTAACTGCCAGCTATTCTAGTTCTCCAATCTTATCTACCATACGTCTTGCATTTGCCAACATACAATTGGTTTTGAAGTCTTTACATATTTTACCTCTGCGTGCCTTTTTTCTACATCTTCATTTAATAGAAGTTCCTCCCTATTGGCTACATTTATCCCCACCCCTTATCCACCCCCATGATCATTTACTTGGACCCAGTTCTGATCTACTCTATCTACCTAATTCTTGCTATCTAATACACTGCATTTCATTTTAGTTTTATTGATCTACAATGTGCAATTTTTATTATATATACACACCTATCATTTATATAGTAGTTGAAGAGCCCGTTACATGGGCCACAGTGCCAGCCAGTCGCGGGGCAGTCATGCGCAGTAGAGACTGCACGCGCCGAGGCTGATACAGAGCTGCGCAGCAGTCTCTACTGCTCATGACTTCGTTGTTACACACGTTTTAGTGAATTATAATATAGGATGTATTTTTATACCCCTTTTAATATGTAACACCTTTTTGTACTAACCTGGATCCAGGTCTAGTCTTTTCATTGGTTACTTCCATATTGGTGCTAACTAGTGATGATCGAGCACCCCGATGCTCGGGTGTTCGGGTGCTCTGGCCGAGCGCCCCCGGAGGCTCGAGTGCTCGGCCGAGCACCCGAGCCCCATTGAAGTCAATGGGAGGACTCGAGCATTACACCAGGCACCCCCTGCTCTGATGAGGGGAGGGTGCCTGGTTCATAGGAAAAGGTCAGAAAATGATGGAAACACCACAGAAATGGTTCAGGGACAGCATAGGGAGGATGTCTGGATGCATCTTGGACTCCAACGTCGCTGCTGGGAACGATGTTTCGCCCGTAGTACGCCATTTTTACAGACTGACCGTAAAACACACAAAAAGGAAGATAAAAACGATTTTAGGCGAAAAATTGTTACCAAACAGTATTTGCTGTATATTTACTTGTATATCATCTGCAAATTCTGCAAAAAATGTCATCGATTTTTCGGAACTGGGGCCATGATTAAGAGGGAAACGTGCGCAGCGTAAAGCAGGTGTTCAACGTGGTTATGGCCCGGGTAAGGTACAGCATTCAGGAACGGAGGCCGCAGCTACCACAGGTTTTACAACATGTCCGTTTGCCCTTGTTAAGTCCAAAATTTATAGTCGGAACAGTGGGGTCTGATCCATTGAGTAAAAGTGACGAAGTGACTTAGTGGATGAAGCCAAGAACTACCTTCTGCTCTGTCGAACACCCCAGCCCTATTTAATTCAATGGGAGGACCTGAGGCACTCCGATACAACTTGTATATCACAAAATGGAGGGTCTCATTCACATTGTGGTACAATAGTTCAGGTAGTGGTCCAACACTCATAAAGCCTATGCACTAAGTGAAAGGGCTGCCAAAAATTAGACTGAAATGTCACTCCAATACACCCTTTATTACACATAAAGGAGGGCATCATACACAGCCTTGAAAAATTAGGATTAATGGCCTGCTGGTGACCCTCTAAAACATTAGGGGCGAGGGCATGCCGCTAAGCTGACCATCTAAAACATTAGGAATGAGCGTCTGCTGCTGAGCCGACCATCTAAAACATTATGGGTGAGGGTCTGCTGTGGAGCTGACCATCCTAAACATTATATGCGAAGGCCCGCTAGTGAGCTGACGCTATAAAACATTATATGAGAGGGCCCGCTAGAGAGCTGACCCAATAAAACATTATATGAGAAGGCCCGCTGGTGAGCTGACCTATACAAAAATTGTCAAACAGGGCCCGCTGGTGAGCTGGCCCTATATAAAAATTATATCACAGGGCCCGCTGGTGAGCTGGCCCTATATAAAAATTATATCACAGGGCATATGGAAGAGGAGGAGGAGGATGAGAAGATTAAGAGTCAACCATATACCCGTTTTTTGGGTGGAAGGGGTGAATGGGAATACAGAGTATTCCCATCATTGTAAATAACATATCTAAAGTGACTTTATGTTCACCCGGGGCTTTCCTCCAGTGGAGTGGAGAAGTCAGGGGAAATCCAGGCCTTGTTCATTTTTATAAGTGTCAACCTATCAGCATTTTCGGTGGAAAAGCGGATACGCTTATCTGTTATGATGCCACCAGCAGCACTAAATACCCGCTCAGACAGAACGCTGGCGGCAGGGCAGGCCAGCACCTCCAAGGCGTAGAGTGCCAGTTCATACCACGTGTCCAGCTTGGACACCCAGTAGTTGTAAGGCACAGAGGGATCAGTGAGGACACTGACACGGTCTGCTACGTACTCCATCACCATCTTCCAAAACTTTTCCCTCCTTGTGACACTAGGCCGTGCATCAGGGTGAGGGTGCTGGCGGGGTGTCATGAAGGTGTCCCACGCCTTGGAGAGTGTTGCCCTGCCTTTGTCGGAACTGCTATGTGCTCCCCTTTTCTCCCCTTCTCGGTTGGCCAAGGTAGCACGTACTCTGCCGCCAGCGTTGTCAGATGGAAAATTTTGGAGCAATTTTTCGACAAGAACCTTCTGGTATTGCACCATTTTGCTTGTCCTCTCCACCGGAGGAATGAGAGATGAGAAATTCTCTTTGTAGCAGGGGTCCAGAAGGGTGAACACCCAGTAATCCGTGTTGTCTAAAATGCGTATAACGCGTGGGTCACGGGAAAGGCAGCCTAACATAAAGTCAGCCATGTGTGCCAGAGTACCAACAGGCAAGATTTCGCTGTCCTCACCAGGAGGATGACTCTCAATCTCCTCATCCTCTTCCTACTCTTCTGCCCACCGACGCTGAAGAGATGTAAATAAAGTTCCATGGCTACCCTCTGTAGCGGAGGCAACCGTGTCTTCCTCCTCCTCCTCCTCCTTCAGTAGACACAGAAGTGGGATGGTTACACTGATAATAGCGTTATCGCCGCTCACCATCTGTGTCGATTCCTCAAAATTGCGTAAAACCTCACAGAGGTCTGACATCCATTCCCACTCCTCACTTCTGATTAGAGGAAGTTGAACGGAGAGACGACGACCGTGTAACAGCTGGTACTCCACTACTGCCCTCTGCTGCTCACAAAGCCGGGCCAACATGTGGAAGGTGGAGTTCCAGCGCGTGCTCACGTCACACAGCAGCCGGTGAGCTGGCAATTGTAAGCGCTGATGCAGCGTCAACAGGCCGGCTGAAGCTGTAGATGACTTACGGAAATGTGCACACACGCGGCGCACCTTCGTCAAGAGATCATGCAAATTGGGGTAGGTTTTTAGAAATCGCTGAACCACTAAATTAAATACATGCGCTAGGCATGGTACATGTGTGAGCTTGCCGAGCTCCAAAGCCGCCACCAAGTTACGTCCATTATCACACACAACCATGCCTGGTTGCAGGTTGAGTGGCGAGAGCCACTGCTCGGTCTGGTGACTAATCCCCTGCAACAGCTCTGAGGCCGTGTGCTGTTTGTCCCCAAGGCAGATCAGCTTCAGCACGGCCTGTTGACGCTTCCCCACTGCAGTGCTACACTGCTTCCAGCTACCGGCTGATGGGTGAGTGGCGCTGCGCGCAGAGAATTCGGAGGTGGAAACGGAGGAGGAGGAGGAGGAGCCAATAACGTAGGTGCTGGCGGAAACCCTGATGGAGGTAGGGCCCGCAATCCTCAGCGTGGGTAGCACCTGTGCCATCCCAGGGTCCGAGTCGCTCCCAGCCTCCACGACATTCACCCAGTGTGCCGTCAGGGAAATGTAGCGTCCCTGGCCACAAGCACTTGTCCATGTGTCAGTCGTTAAGTGGACCTTCCCAGTAACTGCGTTGGTCAGGGCACGGGTGATGTTAAGGGACACATGGTGGTGTAAGGCGGGGACGGCACACCGGGAAAAGTAGTGGCGGCTGGGGACTGCGTACCGAGGGACAGCTGCTGCAATCAGGCTGCGGAAGGACTCAGTGTCCACAAGCCTAAATGGCAGCATTTCGATGGCCAGTAATTTGGAAAGGTGTGAGGTTAGTGCTATGGCCTGTGGGTGGGTGGCTGGGTATTTTCGCTTGCGCTCAAATGCCTGGGGTAACGACATTTGGACGCTGCGATGGGACAGGGAAGTGGATGTGGTCGCTGATGGTGCTTCAGATGGTACAGGTGCAGGGCGGGAGGTATGCGGGCCTGCGCCTTCGACAGGCGATTGGCCGACACCGAAAACAGGGGAAGAGGAGGCAGTGGTGTGGCCTGCAGACACAGATTGGCGATCCGGGCGTTCCTCCCACTTATTACGGTGCTTGGATGCCATGTGTTGGATCATGCTGGTGGTGGTGAGGTTGCTAGTGTTCATGCCTCGGCTCATTCTGGTGTGGCACAGGTTGCAAACTACAATTCTTTTGTCGTCCGCACTTTCCTTAAAAAAACGCCATACCGCGGAACACCTAGCCCTTGGCAAGGGAGATTTACGCAAGGGGGTGCTCCGTGGAACATTTGCGGGCCGGTTTGGTGCGGTCCGCCTTCTTTCTTTAGCCACACCACTGCCTCTTCCAGCCTGTTGCGGTGCTGCAGATGGCTCACCCTCAGGACTGCTGTCATCGCTCGGCTTTCCACCTTCCCAGGTGGGGTCAGTGACCTCATCGTCCACCAAGTCCTCCTCCACTTCCTCACTCTGATCATCCTCCTCATTTCTTGATCCCACCACATCCTCAGTCATTGACAACTGTGTATCATCCTCCTCATCAAGGTCTTGAGACAGTAATTGTGGTTGATTTGATGGCAACTGTGTCTCATCATCATCATCATCATCCACTTCCTTTGACCTTAAATGCCGTTCCCCTCTGTCATCTTCTTGTGATTGGGTACCCTTTAGAGGTTGTGAATCAGGGCACAAGATCTCATGCTCCTCTGCAAGCGTGCTTGGAGAGAGGTTCAAATCAAGGATTGGTGATGAGAAGAGCTCCTCACTATATCCCAGTGTGGGATCACTTCTTTGGCCAGACCCTCTATGGTGGGAGGAAGGATGATCAGGGTGAGGATTATGTTGACCAGACTCTTGGCTACTGAGAGTGGACTTGGTGGAAGACAGGGTGGTGCTTAACCGACCGGAAGCAGTATCAGCTGAAATCCAACCGACCACCTGTTCGCAGTGGTCTGACCTCGAGAGTGATGTCCTGCGACGCCCTGTAAACTGAGACATGAAGCTAGGTATGGTGGATGTCTTTCTTTCTTGTGCTCTGGCACCAGGCACAGTTTCTACGCGTCCTGACCCGCGCCATGAACTATCAGGATCACGTCCACTTCCCCGTCCCTTTTTACCCGCCTTCTTCATATTACACGGAATATATGCCGGTAATCTGCGGCTAGGCACACGAAACAGAATGTGACGCTAATCTGCGGCTAGGCACACTAAACAATATGTGACGCTAATCTGCGGCTAGGCACACTAAACAATATGTGACGTTAATCTGCGGCTAGGCACACTAAACAATATGTGACGCTAATCTGCGGCTAGGCACACGAAACAGAATGTGACGCTAATCTGCGGCTAGGCACACAAAACAGAATGTGACGCTAATCTGCGGCTAGGCACAGTGAACGGAATATGTGACGTTAATTTGTGAATTTGCACACTAAACAGAATGTGACAATAATCTATGGCTAGGCACATGTTTAAAATGGCCCTTTTTGTCGCTGCGTTGTAAAATCATTGGCCCTGTGCACCTAACAGAATATGTCAGCTTGTCACTGCACTGTGAAATATTTGTCCCTGTGCACCTAGTACAATGTCACCTTAGAACATGTCCCCCCCCACAAAAAAATGAAATTCTGCCACCCCCAAAAAAAATTAAATGCTGCCCCCACACACAACAGTCCTAAAAAGGACTTTTGGGTCTTGAAAGAGTTTCAACAATTTTATTCTCCCTACACTGACTTCCTGTGCATCTAGTATTATATGTCACCTTACAAATATCCCCCCCACAAAAAAAAGGAAATTGTGCCCCCCCAAACAAAATATAAATGCTGCCCCCACACACAACAGTCCTAAAAAGGACTTTTGGGTCTTGAAAGAGTTTCAACAATTTTATTCTCCCTACACTGACTTTCCCTGCCTAAGCGCATCTCTCCCTGGCTAAGAATGAGCCGAACTCGCGCGTCGGGTGCTATACAGCACCCGATCACGGGTTCTGGCCAGCCAATCAGTGTAATGCCAGCAGCCAACATGGCTGCTGGCATTACACTGATGTCAGAGCCTCCCCGCACGTTTTTTGGCTGTGCAGCAGCTGCGAAACGTGCGGGGAGGAGACCCGAACATGGCGGGCGAGCACATGCGGTACTCGTACGAGTACCGCCATGTGCCGAGCAGAGCGATGCTCGAGCCGAACCGAGCTTCGGCCGAGCATGCTCGCTCATCACTAGTGCTAACAGGTAGTCCTGAGTCTCTGAGGTTAATTGAGCAAATGGGGACCTTTATAGAACGATGACACAGTGCCTCCATGTAGTTGGGGCCCAGAGAAGAAACTATGAGCTATAAGTCAAATGAATAATGATTGACAAAGAGGAATGGTACCCACTATATATTTCAACAAAGTATCACTTATGCACTGTTATAATAACAACAATTAATTTAAACTAAGCAAGATAAACACACATACATTTACATTAATTAATGAAAATCTTGTACTTAATGAATACATCATTTAGGTGAAAATGTCCACTCCAGCAATACAACGTCCCCTGCGAACCCAATCAGTCCCCAGAAGAACGGTGGTGCACTTGCTTGGAGCCCTTCAATGGTGTAGGTAACACTAGCCAGGTGTTAGGTGAGTGGGTCATAATAATCACTTTTGTGGTTGCTTTCTGTAATGCACAAGGAGCTCCAGAATCTATGCCTTGCCCAGTGTAGGTATTT
The DNA here is from genome assembly GCA_037306005.1 of Rhinophrynus dorsalis. Lineage (NCBI taxonomy): Eukaryota > Metazoa > Chordata > Amphibia > Anura > Rhinophrynidae > Rhinophrynus > Rhinophrynus dorsalis. The sequence continues at coordinate 84,944,548 of CM074727.1, read as the reverse complement.
TGCAGTTTGTCATTTTGTGTAGAGATCTTATCCAGGTGTTGTGGCTGAATCTGCTTCCACATCCTCTTCTTCTGTGTGACAAGTGATCTACTCATCAAGTGCCCTGGGGCACACCTGGCCAGCTACTGTTCTGCTGTACTCTGCCAGGGATTGACCTCAGACATCCCTGGGCCCAGCCTCTGAAGGAGTGCTGTAGAGAAGGCCCCTTCTTTCCCTCCAAAAAGATCACTCTTAATCCATTGTACTGCAGTTGCCTGGGAACAAGTACTGTATAATGAATGACCCACACATATGTCTATTACACAGGGCTGAAGGGAAGCAGGAAGCTGTCTTTCTATACACAGGGGAAGAGCAGCTTTATGGTAAGTCTAGCACCATGGCAAATGGAGGACTGGTGCCTGGTTACAAATGTATTATATACTTTTATTTATGCTTTTTAGTAACAACTGCCCTTAGATCTTGGGGAGCACTGTTCTTTATTTCCGTGATGAAAATATAGCAGGACTGAGTTCTCAAGTTGGATATTTGTTAATCCATTATATAATTGGGTACAAGCTGGTCAACCACACAACTGAGACTTGCTAACAAAGTAGAGTTAGCTACTAAATTTCCATTTGATCTTGTATCCCATGTCATATACTTGCATATGGTGTCATTTGATTCCTAGACCAAATTATCAAGTAAGGCTGATCCATACCATTTTTTCCATCTTCATCTTGTCTGTTTATCTCATTATCATTAAGACTATATATCAGTGACAGAGGACTAATGCATATTATGTGGAAATAATATATTGGGACTTATTTAGACCATCATATGTGGACTCTAGAGATTATATTTTTTGATATATATGCTATTTGTATATTTATTTATTTTACATTTGTTTATTGATTTTCCGTATTTGAGATCAGAATCCATTTTCATATTATATTGCTTACATATGAACTGCTTTCAGCCACTTCAATCCAACACAAGTATACATATTTTATTAATACATTTTATTTATTTCTCTCTCCAGTATTCATTATATTAACTAGAAATGAACAGATCTTTTGACATTTGTAAATATTTTTTGGCAACATAGATGTCTAGGGTAAAGACGAGGCTCATACCCACAACACTTCTAATTTAAGTATTTGACATTTACATTTGTATATTGTTATATATTAATCTATTGGAGGGGTGATATTAGTTCTTAATCATACACTATTTGGGTCCATATTGTCTCACTTATTTAGTAGATATTTCTAATACTTAAGGCATCTCTATACTTGATAATGGGCAAGCTCCAGTCTCTTCCATGCCCCTAGATAAGACAAAAGAACGTCAACAGCAGAAATATAAGGGAAAAGTACTCAAATATGCAAAAACACTTATATGACTGCAAGGGGTTAAACTGCCAAGCAAGAGGGAGAGACCACTCTCTGTGCAGCATGCAGAATCCAAAAAGGAAGAGGGCTACTCAAAGGTCACCTTTTCCTGTTCCAGGCAACCCTAGAAACAGAGAACTCTGGGAGACACGTATAAAAGGACATTGTGGTTCTCCAGTACCTCCTCTGCTGAAGTCAAAACCTCCTGTCCTCTAATTTCAAGGGATGGCCCCTGGTTATTTGAACAGGCCTCAAAATGAATAGCTCACCAGAGAGATCCTTATATTGACCTCTCATATACCTGTACATTGTTGATAAGATCTTTTTTTAGTCATCTTTTCTCTAGAGTAAATAAACTAAGTTTGTCTAGTCATTCCTCATATTTCAAGTCCTTCACTCCCTTGATTAATTTTGTTGCTCTTCACTGTACTCACTCCAGTTCTAGAATATCATTTATCAGAAATGGTGTCCACAACTGCACTGCATATTCAAGGTGAGTCTTACCAACGATTTGTACAGTGGCAAAATTATGTTATCCACTCTTGCTTCATTACCCCTTTTTATGCAAGACAGGACTTTGTTTGCTTTTGCTACTGCTATTTGACACTGGTCACTGTTTCCAAGTTTGTAGCCTTTCTCTAGCAACAAGTCCCCTAAAATGATTCCATTACGTTTGTAAGTAGCATTGGGATTTTTTCTTCACAAATGCATGATTTTACACTTTCCTACATTAAAATTCATATTCCATTTGTTTGCCCAAACTGCCAGTTTATGCAAGTCCCTCTGAAGAGAACAAATACCCTGGATTCTGAATTTATTACCCTGCATAATTTTGTGACATCAGCAAATTTTAATATTTTGATTTCTGTATCTATTTCCAGGTCATTTATAAACATATCAAAAAGCAGTGGACCAAGTACTGAACCCTGAGGTACTCCACTCTCAACTTTAACTATATAGGAGAATTGTCCATTTACAACCATCCACTGTTCCTTACACTTGAATCAGTTTTCTAGCCAGTTGCAAAGGTTATCCCCTAGCCCCAATTTCCTTATTTTATACCCTATCCTCCTGTGTGGCACTGTATCAAATGTCTCTGCCTTACCATTATCTAGGTTGATATTTACTGCTTTATAATTTGGCATGAGCTATTCATCATAAAACATGTTGATTCCTGCTAATAATCTTATCTTTGTGGTGTAATCCTGAATATAATCCCTTATTATCCATTCTACGAGTTTTCTCAATACAGAGATCAAACTCACAGGTGTGTAATTCCCAGGTTTTGTTTTAGTCCCCTTCTTAAATAAAGGAACTACATTGTCTTTATGCCAATCTTATGGCACTAAGCCTGTGGTGAGAGAATATTTAAATATTAAAAAGAGGGGTCTTGCTAACACTGCCTTTAGATCCTGAAGAACCCTTAGATGTGTACCATCAGGACCAGATTCTATGTCATTCTTAATTTTGTTCAGTTTTCCCACAACCTTTTCTTGTGTTAACCCATTATCTGCTAATGGTATGGTTTTATTTGTTACTTGATGAGGCTCTTCTACCATTCCTTGTTCCCTTGTATAAACTGATGTAAAGAATGTGCTTAGAACATCTGCCTTTTTCTCATCCTCTCTAATCAACTCACCCATCTCATTTTTGAAAGGTCCAATGCACATCCTCTTAGGTTTTTGCTATTTATGTATTTGAAAATCTTTTTTGGATTAGTCTTGTTCTCCATTGCAATTTGAGTTTCATTATCTATTTTTTTTGCTAACCAAATTGCCTTTTTGCAATCTTTGTTACACTCACTGTATTTCAAGAAAGAATGTTCTGTTCCTTCAGACTTAAATAGTTTCACTGCCTTTTTTTCCTTATCGTTTCCTTGTTTACATTTGCAGTTAACCACATTGGATGTGACCTACTTCTGCTATATATTGTTGGGTACATTTCTGCAACCTAAATTTTAATTGTGAACATTTTTTGCCCTTAAATAATTTGTCCCAGTATATGTGTTGCATTGATGCTCTTAACATTTTGAAGTTAGCTTTTTAAAATTAAGGGCTCCATGCAAATGTTTGGATACCGACAATATTCAAATGTCCTACCAGCTAAAAGAACAACGGATGTTAGGCCACAGAAATGGGGCTCAATGCAAAACAATTGTTAAGTAAAAAAAGGCTGTCGTGACTTAGCCAAGACCGATTAAAAGAGATTCAAATCTCCGTTAACCAGAATGGCTAAAGAGAGAAGGCCAACAAAATAGAGGTACACCTTAAACCTGCGTCATATAAAGATCTGTCCTCATCGCCATGTAAAAACAGATGATAAGCAATGTACAATAAGTCCATATTAAAGGAATAAGCGAACGTCCAAAGTTATCTAGAGCCACAGTCAATCACAGCACTCCAAAGAATCAAGTGCATTAGAATAACCTATATATAGACACAAAATAACTGACGCATCTTTGTCTGTGTTTCGAGTTTTCTGAGCTAGATCATAGGACCAAGGAGCAGAAGCTAGTGATAGAAAGTGAGGTAGAGAGGAGCACACATTACAGGTAGGAGTTGAACATCCATTTCGCCCAGCCGGTGGGCCTGTGTCCGGCCCTGCACCCCTGCCTTTACGCCCCCCCCCCGAATGCACCAGACCCTTCCCGCTAAGGGACTATCTCCACCCTGCAGGACCACAGAGATGGGCCCGGAATATTACGGATTCCACCAATGGGGCCATATGCAGTGGCAGTGTCCCAAGGGTGGGGGGTACCCACAACCGAGGCCCCCCGCATTTCAGAGGACCTCCCCAGCCCCAGTGACCCCTGCCCAGACAAGCTCACTGCCTGTCGGAGGATGCCCATGACACCAACTTTACTCCCAACTTTTGCCCAGACGTTCCCTGGCCAGATCCACAGGAAGTCTTCCTGCCTCAGGACCACCCTGTGGAGTGGGAATATTTTCATGAGGTCACCCTAGCCCAGCATCAGAAGGGGGACAACCACGGGCACCATGTTCAGGCTGTCAAGGTTAATGCATATCACACAGAGGGGCCGAGAGACACAGGTGCTACCCTCACCGTGGTGCAGCTGCACTGTGTGGCACCTGCCTGCTGGATGGATCAAGCTGTAGAGGTCAGAGTGGCGGGGGGGGGGGTTTTACCGGATCTCCATGGCTGAGGTCCACCTGGACTGGGGTACAGAAGGAGGAGGATGCCTGGTGGGAGTTATGCCAGGACTTGCTGCGGAAGTGTTGCTGGTAAACGTTTTAGGACACCTGAAGAGCCGATTCTGCTCAAAGGAACCTGTAATGGGCCATAACCCATTACTGGAGTATGTTTTGCTTGGCTACAATGTGATAAATCAGTTACAATGAGAAGAGCTGAAGTTCAGGACAGCTTGCGCACTCACTCTTTCCAAAAGACTGAAACACACAGACTACAAATCAGCCGCAGGCTGGCTGCCGTGCGGGGCAACCTATTCAACAAGCCCCATAGACTTTACATGGGAGAGTAGGCAGCTTCCTGATTGGCCAGTCCGAGTTAAAGGGCCTCCATTGACTTTGCATGGGAAAAGTAGGCACCCCTCGGATTGGTCGGTTGTCCATCCGCCTACCAGTTCTGATTGGCTGAGCCGGCCATGATCAGAGTGACCAGGATTAGACATCGGGTTCCAGGTTCCTGATTGGCCAGGGGTTGAAGCGGAATATTCAACGATGCTTCAACTCCCTGGCCATTGTGTGAAAATGTGTATTTGAGTCCCTCAGTCCTTTGTCCTAGTGTTTACACTTAATCAATCCCTTTGTCCAATTAATGTGATAATGTCTGGATTTTTGTATTTGTGTATGCCTCCTTTGTCACTGCTTTGTTCAGCCTGCTGTCTTGATGTGATTAACCCTGTATAAAAGAACTGAATTTTGTGCAATAAAGTGTGTGTTCTTCTTGATCCTGAACTGCGTCCTGTGTATCTGTTGCTGGATGGTATCAAGGGTCTCATGTTGACCCCCATCCTAGGAAGGAAGGCTGCCTGAATCAACCGGTGGAGCTGTCTGCTTGTAGCTGACCCCAAGAAGGAGAATCCTGGCATGACTGCCTGAGTCCATTCACAGACTTAGGTATCCGTTACAGAACCCATCCAGGACTGCCAAGTGGTTACCCGAGCTGCCGCCCACCATGCTCCGCCCCCCATGCCCCGACCAAGAAGTCAACCCCTCCGATCCCCTGGTCCTTGCCAGCCGAATTTCAGGAGGCAGTACTAACGGATTCCACATTAGAGGGATATAGACAGAGGGCTGAGACGGGAGACTGGGCCCCAGGAGAAACAATTTATCTGGGAAAAGGGATTACTTTACCAGAAGGCTCACACATCCTGCCAGGGAGATACAGAGGTTCCCGGCACTCAGTTAGTGGTCCCCGCTTAGCATAGGACTGCTCTTATGGTGCACTGACCATACATGGCAGTGTGGTGGAGGAGAATCGCAAGCAGGGCATCAAGCAACATATGAGGAGATTTCATCCCGCAGAATATGCAAAGATGGTGGCAGGGAGTGTTCATCATTACTATACTATAATTATGGGAGATTTAAACTATCCCGATATCAACTGGAAAAATGAGACCTGTCAGACTGCTAAGGGAAGCAGGTTTATGAGCATTCTTTGGGAAAGCTGCATGTCACAAATGGTGGAAGTGCCGGCAAGAAATAACAATATATTGGACCTAGTGATAACAAATAACATAGAAATAGTATCCAATATTACAGTAAGTGAACATTTGGGAAACAGTGATCACAACATGGTTACATTTGAGATCAGTCTGGCAAAAGCAAAACTGTATAGGTTCAACCAAAACTCTTAATTTTAAAAAAGCTAACTTCAAATTGTTTAGAGCTTCAATGCAACACATAGACTAGGATAAATTATTTAAAGGCAAACATTCGAAGACCTGATCAGTGACCAGGGGACACCCCTTGAGATTAGAGAAAAGGAGGTTTAGACTTCAGCAGAGGAAGGTTTTTTTTACAGTAAGGTCAGTTAAATTGTGGAATTCCTTCCCCAAGGAGGTGGTAATGGCAGATATGATGGATACATTTAAGAGAAGATTAGATAATTTCTTTCAAAATGGAACATACAGGGTTATACGGTATATTAGTAGGCAAATCAGGAAGGTCTGACAAAGACTAACTTATTTGGTGGCAGGAAAGCTATACAGTTCTCATGTCACTAGGGTATGAGGCTGAAGGTTGAACTTGATGGATTTGTGTCTTTATTCAGCCTAATTTACTATGTTACTATTAAACTGTCAGCAAGTTGTCATGTGTCCTTAGCGGGTTCTGGACAAGGGGTATAGTGACAACAGCAGTATTTGGGTTCTGTTGTCATGGTATTTGGATACAGTTGTGCTCCCAGATGTTATTTACCACATACACTGTGCACATTGCAGTTGCTGATGAGAGCCACAGTTCCTGCACTCGAGGGAAAAAAATTATATTCTAACACACCCATGATTTTGGAGGAGGGGCAGGTGGAGAAGAATTATTAGCCAACTTCTTCTTTTCTCCACAAAGACTGGGGGCTACTTATTGTGCTGCTACTGCCTTAGGCACATCACTGGAGCTAGTCCTGGCAAGTGGAACCTTCATCATCCATCACCCATGTTACTGCTATTATTGAACCCATTCTCTTTCAGCTGTCTAATTATCCTGCTGTTTAAATAAATCAGCAGCAGGAACAAGAATAGCAGTTGCCAATTCCACAATTATGGACTCAAGAGGACATTTGACAATGGCCAGTGGCCACTGGCCAATATGATCTGCTGGCACTAGTCCAGTAGGGCTTTTTTTTCTCAGAGCTTGTGCTTTAAAAAAAAAAAAAATAGTCCTACAAAATAAATAAACACTTTTTGGGGCTTTGTTTCTAACAAGCCTAAGTCATACAGATCAATGTTTCCTTAGGGCTTGGGCCTCTAACAACAAATCTAACAAATCATCCTCTACAAAATACTCTATAAAATCAAGTAACAGTCCACCTCAGTTACAGCTTATTTCAGGGTGTTCCTGTCTCTATCACTTTACATACAAATTTCTTATTTTATTTTATTGATTTATTTTTTATTAACTGTCCCCCCAATAGCAGTCAAGAAACCCCCCAAAACAAATTCCCTGTTTCACTGATTCATTCCCAAGACCCCACCCACCAACACAGGCACCCTCCTCAAAACTCTTTTATACCATGTCTTACGGGGTTTTTTTTTAATTGTATTTAGGATTTATTTTCTATTAACTGACCCCAATCACAGTAAACAACCCCCCCAAAAAAATTCCCTGTTGAACTGATTCTTTCCTTACACCCCACCAACACAGGCACCCTCATGTCCCTTTTATACTATTCCTTTGGGAAATAAAACAATATTTGCTGTGTGTTTTATATAACTTCAATGTTCCCATTGATTTCAATGGAACGAGCTAGGTGAAAAAAGCGGAAAATCTGCACTTTTCGCTGGAAATTATTCGCAAAGCGGCTAGTGCCATTATTCTCTGATTTCAGTTTGAGGCAAAAATTTTTGCACATCCCTAATGACAACTTGCTGACAGTTTAACAGTAATGATGAACCCACTATCACGGTGCCCCGTGATTGCCTGTGGCTGGATATTGCACTGAAGCGACATTGTTTACTCCCTAGCTGTCGCTCTCGCTGAGTCACTATTCTTATAGGGCACCAGGCTGATGAGGTAATTGCTCCACCTACCTGTCAGGGTTTTTAAACCTCAGCCTGTGTCATTACCAATGCCCTTTCGTGGCGTACCTGAGCTTATTGCTTTGTTGGTCCATTACCGTTCCTGTGTATTACCTGGCTACGTCTGACTACCCGTTCCGGTTATGACCACTGGCGACGTCTGACTACCCGATCCGGTTTTGACCATTGGCGGCCTCCTGGTTTACTCTCCATGTTGCGCTCCATGACCATTCCGTGCCTCGGTTTGGTTTCCGTGCTGCCTGTGTCTTCCACTCTGCGCTCGCTTCTGTTAGTTGCACTTGTTGGTCACTCCTTGTGTCTGACCTCCCGTGGCCGTACCAATTTGTGCTGCCTAGACTATCCTCCATCTGGCCACCCACCTAGTGTATCCCCTGTCGAGGTATTGGTCTGCTCCTTATCTCTGCCGATTGTGTGTATGGGAGTGCTCTGCACTGTCCTCACATCTACCGTGTAGTCCCAGAGCCATTCAGTTTCTGACCACCTGTTCTGTGAAGGGTGAGGAAAGTGCCTACACTGTTCCTCTCTGGTCTCGTGAAGGTGTGCCATCCTATCTGTGTATGGAAATGCTCTGCACTGTCCTCACATCTTCCGTGTAGTCCAAGAGCCATTCTGTTTCTGACCACCTGTCCTGTGAAGGGTGAGGAAAGTGCCTACACTGTTCCTCTCTGGTCTCGTGAAGGTGTGCCATCCTATCTGTGTATGGAAATGCTCTGCACTGCCCTCACATCTACCGAGTAGTCCCAGGGCCAATCCGTTTCTGACCACCTGCCTGGTGAAGGGTAAGGAAAGTGACTCCACTGTTCCTTCCTGGTCTCGTGAAGGTGTGCCACTATTTACTGCCACTTTGTGTCAATACCATGGTCTGGGAGATCTTCAAAAACAGCACACAAAACAAAGACAGAGAAAAAGGAAAAGATCTAAGTGTAGTATTTATTCAATATGACAATAATAAAAACAAGTGGTTGCACTTACAAGAGCCCTTCTTGGGCTTGGGCGTATAACAAGTCCTATCCCTTATAGCCAACGGGCTGTGTCCACTCTGACCTCCTGCCGACCCACAATAAAGTCTCACAGTTTAGTCGAAATGTGGATGATAATGAACCGCCGGACGGATCCAGTTGATGACTCTTTAGATGTAAAGTTTCCTTAGTTGCAGTTCTCCAAATAGGAACAGTGTTATTTTGCCGACAGATGTTGTCCGACCTCATGGCCAGGTGAATAACTCCACATCGGCGTTGTGAGTTGGAGAAGTTGGGGGCGGAGCTGGGAAACCCACAGGGGGCGTGGATAGGACCTGAACCAAATAGATGTGTTAAAAGCCTAAACGTTTTCGCAGGCTTACTGTCTGCTTTCTCAAAGGCATATGGGAAAACGGGTTAGGTCCTTCCTCCATTATATATAAGTTTGATCCGGGTCAAAAGGTGAACTCCATAAAATAATATAAGATATAAAAAAATACAACAATAAACAATAATTTGTGCATAAAAATGGTTGTTACATATACATCTTGTGCTGATATGAAAAACTAAAAGCGATGATACATACAAAAGTATATAAATAAAATCATTTAGATGATCCAAATATGTATGCAAAAATGTAGAAAAAATAGAGTATAAAAGATGCTGCAGAAAGTGTGTAAAAACCTGGGATGTGTGATTATATGTAAAAGCTTAAGGATGGAAATGAAAATAAAAATGAATACAAAGCCGAATTATTGTGATGTGTTTATCACCATTTAGTGCTGCCAATTTGTGAGAAGAATCTATTTGCTATGTTTATAATTGTGAATCTGCGTGATCGGAAAAAAAAAATTATTATTCCCCTATGTAATTATTGATTGTCACTAGATACGTGCTCAGTGCATGATAATGTAGTGTGTGTGGATGCAGACAAAGATGGGATGAATGATGAATAATTATTGATGGTGGTGGATGTGAAAAAAATCATATTGCTAGTGAAGATGCGTTATGTGCGGGGACTGTGATAGAAGTGCTGAGAGGTGTGAGAATGTTGATTTAGTCGGGATGGTGTGCAGCGAGTGCAATCTTAATCAGTTAAAAGGGATGTAGAATGAATGGCTACGTGTGAAATGATTAAAGAATTGGTGTGATCAGTGTCCACGGAACTATCTATCTAGTTAGTATCTTACTTGGATCGTTGGTTACTTTGTTGCATGCTGATGGAAGGCAACCATAACTGATGATATACACTTGTATTTGTTGCAAAGCGAATACATAACAGAAAAAAGAACATAGCCAAATGATAGTTGCATCCGATATACAAGTTAAAAGATATACAATTATCTTTCCGATACTAACATAAAAAGAAGTCGCTATTAGTGCTAAAAGTGCTAAAAATATAATTAAAAAAGCATAATTATAAAAATGAATTCCACCATATACACATGTGACTGGTTTGGCATGTATGTAAGGTCAAATCCATAGACCTCCCGAGCGCCATGGGGGCACGGAACGTGCCGCTGAAGCAATGTGCTCCGTACCCTCCAGGCACCCAAAGGGTCAAACCTCAAAAGGGGAATCAGAAAGCCATCTCTTAGTGAAAATTGTTGTTGTGACATCATTATGTGGTGTTTGTGCAAATATTACATAGTGAAATGTGTAAAAAGACGATGTGTGATGTGACCTTCTGTTGGTGAATAAAGTATGAATATGTGGAATGAAATGAAATAAATTCTAATGAAAAAAAGAGATTATGACATGAGCCAATAATAAAATTGTAAATGCATCATTGTGAAAGAAAATTGGATGTTAATAAAATAAGATGTGTGAACAATATGATATGAGAAGTGGTGTGTGATAAATTGGTTGATGAGGGTGAAGATAGCTAAAATATAAAAAGAGAAGTGCTTTTTATTATAGTCCCAAACTAGATCATAAAAACGATGCAAAATCAAAATCTGCATTAAGACCTTTTGGGTGCAGTGTGCCCAACTCATATATCCAAAAAGATTCTCTTTGTCTTAACTTTAAAAGTTTATCTCCTCCTCTATGACCTATCTTAATTTGTTCTATTCCTGTAATAGTAAGATTTGTATATTCACAATTATGTTTAATTCTACAATGATTGGATAAGGAATGGGTTTCTAATCCCCTTTGAATGTTATAAAGATGCTCAACCAGTCTAATTTTTAATTTCCTTTTTGTTCTTCCTACATATTGTAGACCGCAAGAACACGTAATCAAATAAACTGTATAGGTACTGGCACAAGTGATATAATCTTTAATATTATATTTTTTCTTTGTAACAGTCGAAATAAAACTGGTGTTTTTTGCTGACGGTAAGTGTATGCAACACTTGCAGTTCAATCTACCACATTTAAACATGCCTTTTCTAGTGATAAAGGTGTTTAGTGGTGAGATATTATTCTTACAGTGAATATCACTTGGTGCTACATAACTAGCTATATTTCTATTTTTTCTATAGATGATTTTTGGTTGGGTACCTATAATTGGTTTGAGAATTGTATCTTCCATTAGAATATGCCAGTGTTTTTTCAGGATGTTATGGATTTGTTGAGATTGACTATTGTATGTGGTGGTGAATGATGGTACTGAATTGTTGAATTTCTGGGTTTTAGGTTTGTAGTTAATAAGATCAGCTCTATTTAGTTTTGAAGTTTTTTCTTTGGCTTCTTCTATTATTTTGGGATCATAGTTTTTTTCTCTGAATTTCTTTGTTAATAGGATAGATTCTTTTATATAATCTTCAGTTTGTGAACAATTTCGCTTGACTCTCTGAAATTGGCCGTAAGGGATATTTTCTATCCATTTTTTATTATGGCCGCTTGAAGCATGTAGATAGTTGTTCCCATCAACCTTTTTTCGATGGTTACGAGATTGTATCTGGTAATCTGAACTGATAAAAAGTTCAACATCCAAAAATTCTATCTGTTTCTGTTGGATGTTACTAGTGAACTTTAAATTCATCGGATTGGAATTCATGTATGTAATAAATTCTTTGCATTGTGCTTCAGTGCCTTCCCATATCAAGAGCATATCGTCTATATACCGTTTATAGTAAACGATATGCTCTGAAAAAGGATTGTTATTTTGAATGTAAGTCTCCTCCGATTTTCCCATGTATAGGTTAGCGTATGATGGTGCGAATGCTGACCCCATTGCTATTCCTGATATTTGTAGAAAGAATTGTTTTTCAAATAAAAAATAATTATGATGTAAGATGAATTGTATACATTGTGTTAAGAACTGAATCTGTATGTGAGGTAGAGTATTTTGTGTAGAAAGAATTGATTGGATAACTGATGTGCCTTGTTCATGCGGGATACATGTGTATAGACTTGACACATCACAGGTCACCCAAAGATAGTTTGTCTTCCATGTAATGTCTTTCAAACTATTGAGGACATGTATAGTGTCTTTTAAACATGATGGTAATGTGTATACTAGAGGTTGTAAGAATTCGTCTATGTATTGGGACAAGGAATATGTAAGTGAGTTTATCCCTGATATGATCGGTCTTCCAGGTGGTTGAGTGATGGATTTATGTAATTTGGGCAGATGGTAAAAGATATAAATGGTGGGGTTTGGATTGTAAATGAATTGATATTCTGATGTATGGATAATATCTTGTTTCATAGCAGATAGTAGAAGATTATTAAGTTCTTTTAGATATTCTTTAGTGGGATCTTGTTTTAATGAAATATAAGTGGAAGTATCTTGTAGTAGTCTGTATGCTTCTTTCAAATAATCAGTCTTGTCCTGTATGCAAATTCCTCCTCCTTTGTCAGCTTGTCTGATGATAATATTATCATTTTGTTGTAGGCTTTTTAGAGCTAGGGATTCTTCCTTATTTAAATTCCTGTATTTTTTGGAACAACTGTTGTTATAACATCTAAATCTCTTAGGACTAGTTGATGAAACACTTTTATTTGTTCAGACTGACATTGTGTGGGAAAAAATGTGGATTTGCAAGTCTTATTGCTGTGTATCGGATCATAGATGTCTGGTGATACAGATTCATTTTTGAGCATTTCTAAGGATCGTGTATTATATTTGTCCTGCATTGTGGATTGAATATCTTGAGGTTTTGTTACTCGTGGATTTACTGCAAAGAATCTTTTTAATGTCATAGATCTAATATATTTATTAATATCTATGTATGTATTAAACTTATTAAGCGGCTTAGCTGGGGCAAAGGACAAACCTTTATTAAAAACTGAAGTTTCAGATGGTGATAAGTTGTAGTTGCTTAGGTTGAATATGGAAGATTGATTATAGGTTAATTTTCTGTGATGTGTCAAGTCTATACACATGTATCCCGCACGAACAAGGCACATCAGTTATCCAATCCATTCTTTCTACACAAAATACTCTAGCTCACATACAGATTCAGTTCTTAACACAATGTATACAATTCATCTTACATCATAATTATTTTTTATTTGAAAAACAATTCTTTCTACAAATATCAGGAGTAGCAATGGGGTCAGCATTCGCACCATCATACGCTAACCTATACATGGGAAAATGGGAGGAGACTTACATTCAAAATAACAATCCTTTTTCACAGTATATCGTTTACTATAAACGGTATATAGACAATATGCTCTTGATATGGGAAGGCACTGAAGCACAATACAAAGAATTTATTACATACATGAATTCCAATCCGATGAATTTAAAGTTCACTAGTAACATCCAACAGAAACAGATAGAATTTTTGGATGTTGAACTTTTTATCAGTTCAGATTACCAGATACAATCTCGTAACCATCGAAAAAAGGTTGATGGGAACAACTATCTACATGCTTCAAGCGGCCATAATAAAAATGGATAGAAAATATCCCTTACGGCCAATTTCAGAGAGTCAAGCGAAATTGTTCACAAACTGAAGATTATATAAAAGATTCTAACCTATTAACAAAGAAATTCAGAGAAAAAAACTATGATGCCAAAATAATAGAAGAAGCCAAAGAAAAAACTTCAAAACTAAATAGAGCTGATCTTATTAACTACAAACCTAAAACCCAGAAATTCAACAATTCAGTACCATCATTCACCACCACATACAATAGTCAATCTCAACAAATCCATAACATCCTGAAAAAACACTGGCATATTCTAATGGAAGATACAATTCTCAAACCAATTATAGGTACCCAACCAAAAATCATCTATAGAAAAAATAGAAATATAGCTAGTTATGTAGCACCAAGTGATATTCACTGTAAGAATAATATCTCACCACTAAACACCTTTATCACTAGAAAAGGCATGTTTGAATGTGGTAGATTGAACTGCAAGTGTTGCATACACTTACCATCAGCAAAAAACACCAGTTTTATTTTGACTGTTACAAAGAAAAAATATAGAATTAAAGATTATATCACTTGTGCCAGTACCTATACAGTCTATTTAATTACGTGTTCTTGCGGTCTACAATATGTAGGAAGAACAAAAAGGAAATTAAAAATTAGACTGGTTGAGCATCTTTATAACATTCAAAGGGGATTAGAAACCCATTCCTTATCCAATCATTGTAGAATTAAACATAATTGTGAATATACAAATCTTACTATTACAGGAATAGAACAAATTAAGATAGGTCATAGAGGAGGAGATAAACTTTTAAAGTTAAGACAAAGCACTTCTCTTTTTATATTTTAGCTATCTTCACCCTCATCAACCAATTTATCACACACCACTTCTCATATCATATTGTTCAAACATCTTATTTTATTAACATCCAATTTTCTTTCACAATGATGCATTTACAATTTTATTATTGGCTCATGTCATAATCTCTTTTTTTCATTAGAATTTATTTCATTTCATTCCACATCGTCATACTTTATTCACCAACAGAAGGTCACATCACACATCGTCTTTTTACACATTTCACTATGTAATATTTGCACAAACACCACATAATGATGTCACAACAACAATTTTCACTAAGAGATGGCTTTCTGATTCCCCTTTTGAGGTTTGACCCTTTGGGTGCCTGGAGGGTACGGAGCACATTGCTTCAGCGGCGCGTTCCGTGCCCCCATGGCGCTCGGGAGGTCTATGGATTTGACCTTACATATATGCCAAACCAGTCACATGTGTATATGGCGGAATTCATTTTTATAATTATACTTTTTTAATTATATTTTTTGCACTTTTAGCACTAATAGCGACTTCTTTTTATGTTAGTATCGGAAAGGTAATTGTATATCTTTTAACTTGTATATCGGATGCAACTATCATTTGGCTATGTTCTTTTTTCTGTTATGTATTCGCTTTGTAACAAATACAAGTGTATATCATCAATTATGGTTGCCTTCCATCAGCATGCAACAAAGTAACCAACGATCCAAGTAAGATACTAACTAGATAGATAGTTCCGCGGACACTGATCACACCAATTCTTTTATCATTTCACACGTAGCCATTCATTCTACATCCCTTTTAACTGATTAAGATCGCACTCGCTGCACACCATCCCGACTAAATCAACATTCTCACACCTCTCAGCACTTCTATCACAGTCCCCACACATAACGCATCTTCACTAGCAATATGATTTTTTTCACTTCCACCACCATCAATAATTATTCATCATTCATCCCATCTTTGTCTGCATCCACACACTACATTATCATGCACTGAGCACGTATCTAGTGACAATCAATAATTACATAGGGGAATAATAATTTTTTTTTCCCGATCACGCAGATTCACAATTATAAACACAGCAAATAGATTCTTCTCACAAACTGGCAGCACTAAATGGTGATAAACACATCACAATAATTTGGCTTTATATTCATTTTTATTTTCATTTCCATCCTTAAGCTTTTACATATAATCACACATCCCAGGTTTTTACACACTTTCTGCAGCTTCTTTTATACTCTATTTTTTCTACATTTTTGCATACATATTTGGATCATCTAAATGATTTTATTTATATACTTTTGTATGTATCATCGCTTTTAGTTTTTCATATCAGCACAAGATGTATATGTAACAACCATTTTTATGCACAAATTATTGTTTATTGTTGTATTTTTTATATCTTATTTTATGGAGTTCACCTTTTGACCCGGATCAAACTTATATATAATGGAGGAAGGACCTAACCCGTTTTCCCATATGCCTTTGAGAAAGCAGACAGTAAGCCTGCAAAAACGTTTAGGCTTTTAACACATCTATTTGGTTCAGGTCCTATCCACACCCCCTGTGGGTTTCCCAGCTCCGCCCCCAACTTCTCCAACTCACAACGCCGATGTGGAGTTATTCACCTGGCCATGACGTCGGACAACATCTGTCAGCAAAATAACACTGTTCCTATTTGGAGAACTGCAACTAAGGAAACTTTACATCTAAAGAGTCATCAACTGGATCCGTCCGGCGGTTCATTATCATCCACATTTCGACTAAACTGTGAGACTTTATTGTGGGTCGGCAGGAGGTCAGAGTGGACACAGCCCGTTGGCTATAAGGGATAGGACTTGTTATACACCCAAGCCCAAGAAGGGCTCTTGTAAGTGCAACCACTTGTTTTTATTATTGTCATATTGAATAAATACTACACTTAGATCTTTTCCTTTTTCTCTGTCTTTGTTTTGTGCGCTGTTTTTGAGGCTCTCCCAGACCAAGTTTCTCCCTAGTGGACAAGGCCACTTTGTACCTCATCCTGCAGCATTTCTCCTAAGACAGTCTAAGGAAATCATCACTACATCTTCAAATCCTTGTATTCATCCTATTTCATCTTCATCCTCCTACTAATATGAAGATTTCATCTTTTTTTCATCACATACTGGAATCACAATAAGGACTGACAATTGTATCTCTACTAACACTTATTGTTTCTATTTTCATCCATATTCTATGAACTTTGTTAACATTCAGTTCTACCATCTACTAACCACCCATTATTGTTGCATTTATTGCTTGTATTATATTTCATCATTACATTCAGCTACTTTTTATTAGAGCGCTCACATTACAGAATACTTTTGTGATTTTTGTGTCAATACCATACTACTGTTGTGTCATTTGTTGCCACCCACCTGTTGCCTTATCTCCTGTCATTCATTATATTTAATAAAGTTTTATATTAAGTTCATCTGTACTTGTCAGTGTGTTTATTTCCTAGCCACTCCGTGACAGTACAAAAGTGCCATGAACTCTGACAGTACTGACACCAGTAGCGGGTAGTCGCTGAGTATTATGTCCAGGATGGACATGCAGGAACAACGGCTTGACCAGTTGTCTTTAGTGTTGCAGACACTGCTAGACCAAAAAGTGCATTTGGACAAAGTTGGGCAACCACTGATGGCCTCCTCGGTATCGTTTTCAATGACAACCACTCAGGTGGAAAATATGTGTTACAAGGGCTTGTCTGGGTCCGCTCCTCTGCCCCTAAGATAGGATGGGGATCCCACATTATGTCACGGGTTCATTAACATAGTAACATAGTAGATAAGGCTGAAAAAAGACATGCGTCCATCAAG
The DNA here is from genome assembly GCA_037306005.1 of Rhinophrynus dorsalis. Lineage (NCBI taxonomy): Eukaryota > Metazoa > Chordata > Amphibia > Anura > Rhinophrynidae > Rhinophrynus > Rhinophrynus dorsalis. Next base: position 84,926,958 of record CM074727.1, on the reverse strand, counting down.
TCCAGCCCATGCCAATAACTCCCCTGTTGATCCAGAGGAAGGCAACAAAAAAGCCCTCTGGAGCAATTTCCAGTGTAGGTGTGTGTGTGTGTGTGCGTGTCAAATAGTTCCCCGGCTCAATATCCTATTTGCTTTGAACCCATCTGTCATAACTGTCAGTATTGTTCTGTGCTAGATAGGCATCCATTGCTTTTTTGAATGCAGTTACCTTATCTGCAAGCACAACATCCCGAGGCAAAGAATTCCATAGCCTTACCGCCCTTACTGTAAAGAATCCCTGCCTGTGTTTTAGTCGAAAGCGCCTTTCCTCAAGTCTTAATGGATGACCTCTTGTTCTTAGCTCAGCTCTTTGTATAAATAATTCATTGGATAGTTCTTTGTATTGACCTTGAATGTATTTGTAAATGGTAATCATATCACCCCTTAGACGTCTCTTTTCTAATGTAAACAAACCCAGTTTGGCTAGTCTCTCTTTGTAACTCAGATCCTCCAATCCCTTTATCAGTTTTGTTGCATGTCTCTGCACCTTTTCCAGTTCAGTAATGTCTTTTTTTAGAACAGGCGCCCAAAATTGTACTCCATATTCTAGATGAGGCCTAACCAAGGATTTATACAGAGGTAGGATAATATTAGCATCCCTTGCTTCTACACCTCTTTTTTTGCAGGCTAGTACTCTATTTGCTCTTGCAGCAGCTGAGTGACTCTGCACACTGCTGTGAAGACTATTGTCTATCAGTACACCTAAATCTCTCTCTAATGAGGATTTCCCAAGTTGTTTCTCATTTAGAGTATATGTAGAAAGTTTGTTTCTACAACCCAAATGCATAACCTTACATTTAATGACATCTGCCACTTTTCTGCCCATTCACTTAGTTTATCTAAATCCTTCTGTAGGGAAAAACATCGAGCTCTGTATGTATTTCCTTACATAGCTTAGTGTCATCAGCAAAGATTGAGATGCTACTTTCAATTCCCACTTCTAGATCATTAATAAACAAATTAAAAAGCATTGGGCCCAGGACTGAACCCTGCGGCACTCCACTTATAACCCTAGACCAATTTGAAAAAGTTCCATTTACAACAACTCTCTGCCATCTATCATTTAACCAGTTCTCAATCCATGTACAGATAACACCACCCAAACCGAAGCCTTTTAATTTATGCAGTAACCTGTTGTGAGGCACTAATTAATCAGCTTGGAATTGTTTTGGAACTGGTTCCTCGTGCTTTCCAATCCGAGAGAAGCAAAGTAGGTTTTATTATTTCTCTGTTGACCGGCAAAGCCTTGGCATGGGCCAATCCATTACGGGAGACGCCAAAACCTATCACTTCAGATTTCTCCCAATTCGTTGAGGCATTACGCAGGGGTTTTGATGTCCCTGGTAAGTCCATCTCTGCCGCAAAAAAACTAATGACAATCCTGCAGAGCATCTGCACGGTAGCAGAGTCTGCTGTGGAATTTCGCACATTTGCGGCAGAGGTGGGATGGAATAATGAGGCTCTGGTGGCAGCCTTCTTGCAGGGACTAAACGATACAATCAAATATGAAATAGCAGCCTGCGAATTACCAAGTGACTTGGACCAACTAATCTCTTTTGTCATCCTAATTGACACACTTATAAGAGAAAGGTCCACATTTAAGAATAATAAGCCAAGGCAAGAGTTGTGCCCAATACCTAACAGGGAGCTCCCACCCATACCTCCCTTACCTCCCTTGCCACCCAGTTCAGAGTCTAGTAGGGCCGAACCCATGCAGGTTGGCTTTACGCAGTTATCTCTGGAGGAACGGTCCTTCTGCTGCAGAGAAGACCTATGCCTGTATTGTGGGAAGGCTGGGCATATGCTACGAGGTTGTCCGGTGCGTCCGGGAAACGCACGCACCTAGGATCTTTAAAGGGACAGATCTTAGGTGGAGTCAGTCGGTCCCCAGAGCTTGATTGGAGTAAACCCATTATTCAGGTGACGATTTCTTGGGCCAATTCCTCTGTGACCACTACAGTCTTGATCGATTCTGGTGCGGCTGGTTATTTTATTGATGGTGAGTTTGTGAACAAACACAATATTCCTGTGACGCCCCTTGAGTCTCCATTGGCAGTGGAAGCTATTGATGGTCGTCCTCTTGAGTCTTCCCATGTCACACATGAGACCTGTCCACTGACCCTAAGAGTAGGAGCTCTCCATGTAGAGAATGTACAATTTCAGGTGATCCAGTCTCCACACCACGCTGTCATTTTGGGGTTCCCATGGCTCCAGAAACATAATCCCAGAGTGGATTGGGGGAAGTGTGACATAATATCATGGTCTGAATATTGTAATGGGATCTGTCTGCAGCATCCTATTAAAATTTTGTGTACCTCCCCCTCGTTGCCCTCAGAGTACCAGTCTTTCAGTGAGGTGTTTAGCAAGGGGGAGGCTAGCACATTACCGGAGCATAGGCCGTATATGACTGTGCTATTACTCTAACACCAGGTTCAATACCTCCCAAAAGCCACACATATCCTCTATCAGTAGAGGATAACAAGGCCATGGAGGAATACATTTCAGATGCATTGTTTAGAGGCATTATAAGGAAATATTCCTCGTCCGCGGGGGCTGGATTTTTTTTGTAAAGAAAAAGAATGGGGAGCTTAGGCCCTGTATCGATTATAGAGGGCTAAACAAATTAATGGTAAAAAATGCTTACCCCATCCCACTAATTACGGAATTGTTTGACCATTTAAAGGGCTACTCCGTATTCACGAAAATCGATTTGATTGCAGTATACAACCTGATTAGAATCAAGAAGGGCGATGAGTGGAAGACCGCTTTTAATACTCGTAGTGGCCATTACGAATATCTGGTTATGCCTTTTGGGATGTGCAATGCGCCAACAGTCTTCCAGGAGTTCATTAACGATGTTTTACGAAGCCTGCTATAGTCCTGTGTAGTAGTGTACCTGGACGATATCTTGATACACTCTCCTGATATAGAGACACATAGGAGAGATGTCAGTACGGTACTGCAAAAAACTAATGGAGAACAAACTTTATTGCAAACTTGAGAAATGTGAATTTCATAAGGACCAGGTACCCTTCCTGGGTTATGTTATCTCGACCAAAGGAATTGCTATGGATACGGAAAAACTGTCAGCTGTATTATAATGGCCACGTCCTATGGGCCTGAAGGCCATACAAAGATTCCTCGGTTTTGCAAACTATTATAGAAAGTTCATTCGTAATTTCTCATCCTTGGTCAAACCTTTGACTGACATGACACATAAGGGCGCTAACCCATTGTTCTGGTCCGCTGACGTCAACAATGCTTTTGAGGCCCTGAAGTCTGCCTTCTCGGTGGCTCCTATATTGGTGCATCCTAACACTGCTCTGCCCTTCACCCTTGAGGTAGACGCTTCTGAGACAGGGGTAGGGGCAGTTCTATCACAGAGAGCGGAGCCTGGTAAACCCCTGATGCCTTGCATTTTTTTTTCTAAAAAGATGACAAAGGCTCAAAGCCTATATGACATAGGGGACTGTGAGTTGCTGGCCATCATCCTTGCCCTTCGGGAGTGGCATCACCTCCTGGAAGGGACTAAGGCTCCTGTATTCATTTTAACGGATCATAAGACTCTAACGTACTTATCAGAGGCCAAGAAACTGTTCCCAAGACAAGCCAGATGGGCATTATTCCCATCTAGATTTAATTTTGTAGTTTCATACCTCCCTGGTTCCAAGGAAACAGGAGCTGATGCCTTGTCTAGACAGTTTGGTCCAGACCATGAGTCTGACAGTGATCCTGTTGCAATTATCCCTCCTGATCGCATTCTAGTGACTATTCGTACAAGTATTACCTCACCTCTGGGTGAGAAGATCCTGGCGTCACAAAACAATGCTCCAGTTGAGAAACCCAGTGGAAATTGTTTCATAACTGACAATCCCCGCACTAAGCTACTAGAGACCTACCATTCATCCAAAGCAGCCAGGCATATTGGTCGAGACCAACTATTTTGGTGAATTTCACAGCTATTTTGGTGGTCTAGTATGAGAGGAGATTGTGCAGCCTTTGTGGAAGCCTGTTCCGTATGCGCCTGTGCCAAGACTCCTAGGCATCTACCTCTAGGACTACTCCAGACTGTTCCTAATGGGGAACGCCCGTGGTCACACATTTCATTAGACTTTATGGTAGAGTTGTCTAGGTCCAAAGGCTGCACAGTCATGCTAATGATAGTAGACAGATTCTCTAAGATGGCATATTTTGTTCCGCTCCCCGGACTACCCTCCTCTAAGGAATTGGCTATGGTATTTGCTAGAGAGGTATTCAGGCTCCACAGAGTACCTCGAGTTGTGGTCTCTGATTGTGGGAGTCAGTTCGTATCAAGGTTTTGGAAGGCCTCTTGTGACCAGATGGGTATCAAACTGCTGTTTTCTTCCGCCTATCACCCCCAGACCAATGGTGCTGCAGAAAGAGCCAACCAAGGACTGGAAAAATTGCGCTGTTTCGCTTCTGACTATCATGATAATGGAGTTCATCTGTTGCCGTGGGCGGAGTTTGCCAGGAACTGTGTCATAAACGCTTTGTCCAGTAGCTCCGCTTTCCTGATTAATTATGGGTTCCAACCCTCTCTGCTCCCGGATACATATCGGGCACAGGACATTCCGGCTCTGGATGAGCATATGGAGCAGCTCTGCTCCACATGGGCACAGGTTCAGAATAATTTGCGAAGGTCCTCAGAGCGATATCAGAGACACGCTATCACGGTCCCCGTGATTCCCTGTCAATCTCTGACTGTGTACATTTGCATTGGAGGAGTCTGATTGGCCCGCCCACGATGTGCCTTTATATGCTGGGCTTTGGGCACTTGTCGATTGCCCTTTCGTGGTGTTATGTTGCTGCGCCTAGTTGCTGATCTCCAGTGTTTCCTGTGTACCGACCCGGCTAGTCTGACTCTCCTCCTGTTCCTGCTCCGTGATCTGACCCGGTTCTGGCTGATGACCTTGCTCCGTGATTTGACCCGGCTTTGGCTGACGACCCTGCACCGTGATCTGACCCGGCTCTGGCTGACGACCCTGCACCGTGATCTGACCCGGCTCTGGCTGACGACCCTGCTCCGTGATTCGACCCGGTTCTGGCTCCTGATCCTGCTCCGTGATTGATCCACTCTCCGGTGGTGTTCTTGCGACTCTGTCATCCGGTTCTGGCTACTGCTCCTGTCCGGTTGCTGCTCCAGTGTCCTCCGGTCGCGCTGGCAACATTCTGAACTGTTCTCGGTTTCCTCTCGCTCTAGTAGCTGTAGCCGAGGTTGCCTGCCTTGTACTCGCTGAGCATTGCTCTTTCAAATGTACCAGATTAACCCTTGCACTGCCGGTAGTCTCCGATTACGTGCCACTTGTTATATTGCCAAGCTCCTGTTGATTCTCTGAGCCTTTACACTTTGAGCCTCCGCTTGACGCTATACCAGTCCTTGCAGAGCTCCGCTTGTCCGGTGCTCGGGGTGCACCGTGATCACGCCGGTTGACACTGGTAGTCCGTTTGCTCTTGCAATAAGGATTCTGGACGACACCGGAACGGTGTCTGGGCAGTATCTCATTTGCTCAAAGTGCACAATTCCAACTGCACTACTCTGTGCATCGGCTCTGCATAAGCTTGGGCAACTCCGTTCTACTGTGTCCTCCCCAAGGGCTGGCATACTTTCCCTGGCAGACGCAGGGTTACTCACTACTCATTCAGGGCAATTCCTATTCTGGTGACATCAGATTGGCAGTAGCATTCCTCATAGCCCACGGTGGTGGTACGGGCTCAGCTCAGAGCAACAGGGGCTCATCCTGCTTCTGCTTCGAGAGTGATACAGCGCTGATCCTGTGTTCCTGTTCTACATTTAGAGACTGTTTTCAGAGACTGTTATATCTCCTGGGCGTTGGCCAATCTAGCCTGAGCTTCACCAGTTGCTCAAGTTAACCCTCTACGTAGCTCCTGTCTGTAGCTATATCCATCCTCTGTTTATATTGCCTGTTCTTGTCTGTATTTGTTGCATTGTTCTTACCTGTACTGGCCCCTAGGGGCACTGTTTATCATTCTATTTCAATAAACTGTGTTTTTACGTTACAACCTATTCTGAGTGTCAGAAAAACCGTAACACACGCAGATCGCAGGAGGTGTCCTGCTCCAGGCTTTCAGGTGGGGGAAAGAGTCTGGTTGGCCACCAAGAACCTGCACCTCCAAGTACCATGTCACAAGATGGCTCCACGATTCATAGGACCCTTCCGGGTACTCCGTAGAATTAACCCTGTGTCTTATGCCTTAGACCTCCCTAGGAATATGAGTATCCACAGTGTATTTCATGTATATCTCCTGAAGCCACTGATCTGCAACCGTTACACTTCCACCCAGGTAGCCCCAGGTCCACTACACATTCAGAATCAAGATGAATATGAGATCCAGAGCATCCTGGATTCCCGTAGGGTTCGGGGGCACATTCAATATTTTGCCCACTGGAAAGGTTATGGTGCGGAGGAGCGTTCATGGGTGAACCAGGGTGATATTCACGCTCCTAGACTGTTGCACAGTTCCCACATGAAATTTCCCAACAAGGTATGGTCTCCTCCACGTGGGGGAGATCATTGAGTGGGGGGTACTATCACGGTGCCCCGTGATTGCCTGTGGCTGGATATTGCACTAAAGCGACATTGTTTACTTCCTAGCTGTCACTCTCGCTGAGTCGCTATTCTTATAGGACACCATGCTGATGAGGTCATTGCTCCTCCTACCTGTCAGGGTTTTTAAACCTCAGCCTGTGTCATTTCCAGTGCCCTTTCGTGGTGTACCTGAGCTTATTGCTGTGTTGGTCCATTACCGTTTCTGTGTATTACCTGGCTACGCCTGACTACCCGTTCCAGTTCTGACTCCTGGCTCGTCTGACTACCCGTTCCGGTTCTGACTCCTGGCTCGTATGACTACCCGTTCCAGTTACGACCATTGGCAACATCTGACTACCCAATCCGGTTTTGACCATTGGCAGCCTCCTGGTTTACTCTTCGTGTTGCGCTCCGTGACCTTCTGTGCCTCGGTTTGGTTTCCGTGCTGCCTGTGTCTTCCACTTTGAGCTTGCTTCCGTTAGCGGCACTTGTTGGTCACTCCTTGTGTCTGACCTCCCGTGGCCGTACCAATTTGTGCTGCCTAGCCTATTCTCCTTCTGGCTATCCGCCTAGTGTATCCCCTGTTGGGGTATTGTTCTGCTCCTTATCTCTGCCGACTGTGTATATGGGAGTGCAATACACTGTCCTCACATCTACCGTGTAGTCCCAGAGCCATTCCATTTCTGACCACCTGTCCTGTGAAGGGTGAGGAAAGTGCCTACACTGTTCCTCTCTGGTCTCGTGAAGGTGTGCCATCCTATCTGTGTATGGAAATGCTCTGCACTGCCCTCACATCTACTGTGTAGTCCAAGGGCCATTCCGTTTCTGACCACCTGTCCTGTGAAGGGTGAGGAAAGTGCCTATACTGTTCCTCTATGGTCTTGTGAAGGTGTGCAATTCTGTCTGTGTATGGGAGTGCAATGCACTGCCCTCACATCTACCGAGTAGTCCCAGGGCCAACCCGTTTCTGACCACCTGCCTGGTGAAGGGTAAGGAAAATGACTCCACTGTTCCTTCCTGGTCTCATGAAGGTGTGCCACTATTTACTGCCACTTTGTGTCAATACCATACTACTGTTGTGTCATTTGTTGCCACCCACCTGTTGCCTTATCTCCTGTCATTCATTATATTTAATAAAGTTTTATATTAAGTTCTTGTACTTGTCAGTGTGTTTATTTCCTAGTCACTCCATGACACCCTCCCTGCCACCAACTTAGCATATTCTGCAGGATGGAATCTCCTCAGATACTGCTTGATGTCCTCCTTGTGATTCTCCTACACCACACAGTGTGCAATGGGTGGACACGAAATACCACATCCTAACATCTACAGAGTGGCTATCATTTGGCAGGGGAGGTAACGATGAAGGAGGTGGATTGGCAGAAGATGTTGTTACCCTAGAGCAAGAAGGTGATGGCGAGTTAGTTGTTTCGCTCATCATCTAACTTCCAGCCTCTGCCTGGGTTTCTCTAGTCTTCCTCCTCTCTGAACTCTGCCTCACTTCTTGTTACCTTTCTGGAGAATTATGGTTTACAGCAACAGTGGTTCTCGATTTCTGTGGTGGGTTTTTAGCTTTAACATGTTTGACATAAATGCCATGGGTCTGTTTTTCATGTATGTTATCAGGGCGTTAGTGCCAAGGTGTACTCTTTCCTTTCCCCTTCTCACTGACTTGTTACAGCTTGTGCACAGTTCATTTGGTGATGACTGCACTGTGCCTGCCCCAAGAGAAAAAATAATCCCACACCCTTGACTTCATGGGGGAGGGAACAGGAAGAGAAGAGTGGCCTCTTTCTTCTTCTACTCCACATTCCCCTTCTCTGTCTGGGGCAGAGGATGATGTTGCTGCTGTTGCTGCTACTGCCTCAGTATCAGCACTGCAACTAGGACCAGGGGTATTGCAGCTGCCAGCAAGTGGACCCTGTCCTAGTCCGCATCACTTGTTGATCCCATTCCCAGTGTGTCCATGGTGGTTTATGGTACATTAGCCTACTTCTCAGCATCCTGCTGCCTTTGCAACTCAGTAGCAGAAGGAAATAGAGCAGTTGCAAATTCCACAAATTACAAAAGCTCACTTCTGCTGGTGATCATGGTGATGCCCATCCCTGTCTCCCATTCCTTCTCAGTTTGGGCTAAAAAGGCCTTCAATGTCTCTTCCACCTCAGATTCTCCACCATCATTACCAACACCACCACCAGCCCCTCCATGCTGTTGCTGATCTATTTCAGACATCTCACTGCTGGTTGGAGAAGGTGACGAGAAATGTGACAGAGGGTCCCCTAATGTCACACTTGCCATTTCTTGGTAACCTGAAAAAGGCAGACTGTCAGCACTAGCAGCAGGCACAGGCAGCTGATCTCTGCTCCTGGTGGTGGTGGTGGTGGTATTATTGCTGATAGGTAACAATTCTGGCTTCTTCAGGATCATGTTCCACATGGAAAATGCCATGGGGGTGCAGGACTCCCAGGGTCAGGGGAATGGTGTGAGCTCCCTTGACTTCTAGTCTGGACACTCTCAATTGCTTCCCCTACCACTCCCCTAACACTAGTCCTACCACCTGCTTTGCCATCACTGTTACTAGTACTACACTAACACCAACCACATCAATTTCAGCCCCTGAATCTTCCTCCTCACAGTCACTAGTAATATGATGATTACCCCCAACTTCACTCCTAACACTAACAAGCAGCTGGTCCTCCTTAGTAGCAGTACTAGCACTGGCTGTACTGCTTGGGGATGGCAAGTGTGACTTAGGCAGCAGGCACAACACTGGTGGCAGAAAGAGATTTAAATTGCAATATCACTGTAGATTGCGGGGGTAAAAGAATGTTGCCCTTAAACTGTACTCCTGTAGAACCCCCAAATAGGATTTGTATCAGGGAAAGGGACACAGATATTGATTTATTTAAAAGAACTAAAATACTTTATTAGATAATTTTATTTAAAAAATATTAATGAAAAAATGAAAAAGAAAATAAATAACACATTTTCACAATAAGGAGAACTCTATATTAGTAAAATCCCACATGTGTTGCCCTGCAGGGGATTAGTATCAACAGGACTTCAATCCTTACCCTGATTAACAGGTTCATATGATGCCAGAGCTTCATAGAGAATATAAATGGCACAATAGAGTGTGCTCGAGTAATGGTTTAGGTAACAGCTTTGTAGCATGTGAATGTGTGTCTAATTAGCGTTAAACCAATTTCACAGGAACTTGGTTAGTTAAGTTTATAACTGACAGGCTAACTAGAAAATAACTCAATGTAACAGTTACCTAAGTCCGTGGATGGACATAGGCCATCGTGCCTGGTTTCTCCCTCCTGAGGTCAGCAAAAAGCAGGTAGCCTTGCCGGTCATTCTCCAGAACTGATTCTTTGAACGGGGGTCAAAAGGAGACCCTTGATATCACTCAGCGATGAAAGGACAGGAGGCGGATGAAGTTCCAAACTAACACACGTTATTTCACAAACTTCATCTCTTTTTATGTACAGTTAACCACATTTCCATCAGGACACAATACAAAGAGAACAAAGGCAGTAAACATAGGATGGGGCACGGTACAATGGGGCAGACGTGATTATATCCTGATGGTATACATCCAAGAGTTCTTCAGGAACTTGGGGCAGTGTTAGCAAAACCCCTATATTTACTCTTTAAAGATTATATTACCACAGGCTCAGTGCCACAGGATTGGCGAAGAGCTAACATAGTGCCTCTATTTAAAAAGGGAACTAAAACAGAAACTGGGAATTATAGACCAGTGAGTTTGACCTCTGTAGTGGGAAAACTGTTAGAAGGGATAATAAGGGACTATATTCAGGATTATGACACAAAAAATAAAATCATTAGCATGAATCAGCATGGTTTTACGAAGAACAGATCATGCCAAACTAATCTTTTCAGCTTCTATGAGGAGGTAAGCAGCAACCTTGACAATGGCAAGGCAGTAGATGTATATCTAGACTTTGCAAAGGCATTTGATACAGTGCCACACAGAAGGCTGGTGTATAAAATAAGGAAATTGGGGCTAGGAAATAACCTTTGCAATTAGATACAAAACTGGTTGAAGGATAGGGAACAGTGTGTGGTTGTAAATGGAAAATTCTCCAATACAGTTAAAGTGGAGAGTGGAGTACCTCAGAGTTCATTATTAGGCCTGCTGCTTTTTAACATGTTTATAAATGACCTGGAAATAGATATATAAAGCAAAATATCAATATTTGCAGATGATACTAAATTATGCAAGGTCATTAATTTAGAACAGGATATTTTCTCTCTGCAGAGGGATTTACATAGAATGTCAGATTGGGCAAACATGTGGAATATGAAGTTTAATGTGGGGAAGTGTAAAGACATGCATTTGGGAGGAAACAATCCCAAGGCTACTTATAAACTTAATGGAATAATTTTAGGTGACTCATTTCTAGAGAAAGACCTGGGTATCCTTGTCAACTACAAACTTGGAAATAGTGACCAGTGTCAAACAGCGGTAGCAAAGGCAAACAAAACCCTGTCTTGCATAAAAAGAGGCATCAAAGCAAGAGTGAGTGGATAACATTATTTTGCCATTATACAAATCATTGGTAAGACCTCACCTTGAGTATGCAGTGCAATTTTGGGCACTGGTTCTGAAAAAGGATATACTAGAACTATAGAGGGTACAGCGAAGAGCAACAAAATTAATTAAGGGAATGGAGGGCTTGACATATGAGGAACGACTAAACAAACTTGGTTTATTTACTCTACAGAAAAGACGACTAAGAGGAGACCTTATCACATTGTACAAGTATATGAGAGGTCAATACAAGGATCTCTGTGGTGAGCTATTAATTCCAAGGCCTGATCAGGTGATCAGGGGACACCCCTTGAGATTAGAGGAAAGGAGGTTTAAACTTCAGCAGAGGAAGGGTTTTTTTACAGTAGGGTATGTTAAATTGTGGAATTCATTGCCCAGGGAGGTAGTTATAGCGGATACATTTAAGAGAAGATTAGATACATTTCTTTCAAAAGGGAACATACAGAGTTATACTGTTTATCAGTAGGCTGATCAGGAAGGTCTGATAAAGACTAATTTAATTGTTAGCAGGAAAGCTATAAAATTCTCAGTTACTGGGGTATGAGGCGAAGGTTGAACTTGATGGACTTGTGTCTTTTTTCAACCTAATTTACTATGTTACTGTTTTACTATGTTACTATGTTACATTAGTGTATACAAAGGGAACAGGGCGGATGCAGACAGTAGAACAAAGGCAGGGAGCCGGAATACACATTTCAAACAATGGCCAGAGGGTTGAAGCATCTTTGAATATTCCGCTTCAACCCCTGGCCAATCCGGAGCCTAGAATCGGCTGACCAATCCTGGTTAAAAGTGTCATAACCATTTTGGCCTATCAGAACCGTTGGGCGGGCAGCTAATCAACCAATCCCAGGGCCGCCTACTTTCTCCCATGTTAACTCTATGGGTGACCTTTAAAATTGTCACCCAGGGCTTTGGCCAGTCAGGAAGCTGCCTATTTCCCAAGCAACACAATGCTCGACATGATGTTGAATCTTTACTGTAACAAGACAGAGACACCCGCTGGTTGTTGGATGTATTGCTTTTCATCTGCAATCCAGCAGGCATACAGTTCAGTCACTTGAAACCTTGTAGCCAATCCGAGAGGTGCCTACTTTTCCCATGCAAAGTCAATGGAGGCTCTTTAACTCAGACTAGCCAATCAGGAGCCGGACGACGTTCAAAACCATGGCGGCTCATGATATTCCTGCCGGCTGTCTCTGGCCAAGTGAGCTTTAGTCTTTTGGGTAGAGCGTGTTTTCTCAAAACCATATTCAGCTCCCCAGTAACAGCCGAAGGCCTGTTACACCACCCCCCTTTTCAAGCATCTAAGTCCTCTCATAATCCAGGAAGAGGACTCGGGAAAGCAAAAACAGTAGCTCTGCTGGGTCTAGGCATCCTCTTGCCTTGACAACCCATCCGCATTCAGGTTGTATCTTCCTGGCCGGTGTAAGAAATTCTATCTAGCCCCTCTTACCAAGAATACAATTGTTCTTTTGGGGCGGTAATGACGAAGATGACACACAGATAAGGGATAATAATTAAAATGATTGTATTATGTACAAAATCAAAATACTGTTACAGTTTGGATGGTATATACATGAATAAAATAATATTATAGATTATATAATTGATAAGTTAGAGGTCCAAGGTACAAGCAAACCACATTACCGAATTAAATGACCACAGAACAGTAGGGAACAAGAATAATACTGTTATGATAAATGTAGAGTTATTAGCAAGGAAAGATTTGTAAAATATTACAGACAGGAGAAATTATATATTGTTAATCAACTACAGGGTAGGGTGGGTTAGAGAAGAATAACCTTGTAGGACAATCAGCAGTAAACCATGAAAAATGAATAAGTTAACATGCCAAAATAGAGAACAAGAGATACTGTTAGTATTGTTATACTGCAACCTGGAAAGTGGAAGTGTTAATAATATTTACAGATCAGTATGTGAAGACGATAGGCACACTGTTAGTTTGACCAAATAATAGATAAATTATTAATGGTGATAAAAACACTGTAGAAATAATGGAAATGAACATGAGCAAAACAAATCCCAAACATCAATCCTAACACCACAAAAGAACACTAGTATTATACTGACACAGCTTTGCAAGGAATACACAGAGTCCAAGGTATATTTACCAACAACAGGTAATAAGAAAAAACACAATAGGAGAGCGCTGTTGTATCTCGTGACTATCTCTGTTACATCAATATAAACACATAATCAATCCGTGTACTTACTTGGAACACATCGAGACCGGAGTGGATGGATATACTACCGGCCTTAACGTTTGTGCGGATAAATCGTGCTGGTCCTCCCCACATGGACCTCACAGCGATCGGCACTGTAGATGGTTGCTCACTCCAATGACAAAAACCCGAACTGGAACGTATTGGCTCAATTTAAATATTATTTTATTCCATAAATTTTTGTTAAAATTGTCCAAAACAAATAAAAAGTGTAAATGTATTGTTTAAATAATTCCTATACACTCTCAACGCGTTTCATGATCCACTGACCATTTCATCAGGAGGCTATCAAGAATTATACTGAACAACCGTTAGATATTATACCTACAAGTCCACCTCTGTTAAAATTATGATAGGTGGACTAATTAGTTAATTAGCCAATAAACTTGTAAGCCTTGGATTCAAAATGTCCATGATTGACAACCGATCATAATTGCTCTAGAAAGAACAACTTAACCCTATGAGTACCAAAAAATATGTTTACTTTCACAAAAGAAATCTCTATTCATTATACTCATAGCTTCACACATTGATGTCTAAAATAGACAACAAATCGATGTCAATATACTCAATCGAGAATGTTAAAATAAACAGTAGATCTATCATTCACCAAATATTAAAATTCGCTATATTATTCTCAGTTTATTATTTATTTATTTGTGAGGATTAAACAAATCCTTTATGGCAAAAGCTAATCAATAGACTGCTATATTCCGATTAACTCGTGATTGAAATGGGCAAGGATTACCAGCAGTGAAGATCTTTAAAACAATACATTGTATTACATATAAATCATACATAAAATATACACCCTAGAGATTAACATGTCTAACGAATTTAAAATTACCAAGACATATTTAAAATAATAAAAGAAAACTATATTCTTTCAACCTAATATTATACCCAATATCTACAATGATACTGATGTATCCCCTATATTGTAATATTAATAATAACGCATAAGATACTTAAACTACATATTGATCATTCACAGAACATTAGTAACCAATATGCACTTATAAAACTAAAGGTACATACATCTATCACTAAATACACCTGTAAAACCAAAATCTTGTGCCATACCTAAAATTTACAATTATTACCTAATTAGACCTCAAAATGTACTCTCAACTAACTCATTTAAGCCATTAGGAGTGTCTTTAATATACATTTCCAAAAGGATTCTCGATTATTCAACATCTGTATCGCCATTTGCCCTTACTTGCTCAATATGTATAACTTGTATGGCACGTGGATCTCTATTATGACAATCGTTACAGTGTTTGGATACACTGTGAAGTAAAAATCCATTGATTATGTTCCTTCTATGATGATCAAATCGGTTTCTTATAGTTTGGGTCGTTCTCCCCATATATTGTGCTCCACATTCGCAGTTCAATAAATAAACTATGAATGTGGAAGCACAATTGAGGAAGGAACCAATATTAAAAACATTCTGAGTGACATTAGATTTAAAAGTTGTCAACACAGAAGGAACATAACCAATGGATTTTTACTTCACAGTTTATCCAAACATTTTTTCTCTCTCATTAATTTAAGTATGTAATTTTACAATGCAGTTTAGTAACAGTCAGATGGAAAACCGACAATCCATAAGTAGAACATGTTTTTTTACCAAATGAGGTTTCTAGGGATGTCACCATCAACATAGAGAATGAATCAAATATAGATGTAATGAAGAAATTGTTTAATACATTAGAAGATTTATTAAACACTGAGTCTAAACATTGGTGGGACACTGTAGTTTTGGATCAATATTTAAGGGAACAGATTATCCCTAGAGGACTTAGAGTTCATTTGAACTCGTCATTTAGGGATGACCAATCCTTTTTAATTGAGTGGAACAAAATACTTGATACTTGTTCGGTTAGCCTGATGCAGTTATTAATTAAATATAGAACCCAGAAAATAGAGAAACTATCTAATGACATACAACGAACTTTAGGATCCTTGGTTAAATATCAAGAGGAGGAAGGCTTTGTTGAATTAGATAAAGGTGTTACACAAAGAGTGCAAGCTAATGACAAAATGATCATTGATAGGAAAAATAAGAAGCTTGAACGTGATCTAACAGATTATAAGACTGGTAGAGTACGCAATTGGAATAATAAGGTAATTACTACTGATGAGCGAGCACCCCGATGCTCGGGTGCTCGGGTGCTCTGACCGAGCACCCCCTGATGCTCGAGTGCTCGGCCGAGCACCCGAGCCCCATTCAAATGAATGGGAGCACTCGAGCATTAAACCAGGCACCCCCTGCTCTGATGAGCGGAGGGTGCCTGGTCAATGTCCCCCTTCATCTCCGCTATGCCCCTCTTCCACAATGTCCCCCTTCATCTCCTATGCCATAGCGGAGATGAAGGGGGACATTGTGGAAGAGGGGCATAGCGGAGATGAAGGGGGACATTGTGGAAGAGGGGCATAGACTCTATGCCCCTCTTCCACAATGTCCCCCTTCATCTCCGCTATGCCCCTCTTCCACAATGTCCCCCTTCATCTCCTCTATGGCATAGGAGATGAAGGGGGACATTGTGGAAGAGGGGCATAGCGGAGATGAAGGGGCACATTGTGGAAGACGGGCATAGCGGAGATGAAGGGGGACATTGTGGAAGAGGGGCATAGAGTCTATGCCCCTCTTCCATAATGTCCCCCTTCATCTCCGCAATGCCCCCTTCATCTCCGCAATGCCCCCGTACCTCCATTCCCTGGTGGTCCAGCGGAGCGTCTTCGGATCTGTGCCTCTTCCGGCACAGATCCTCTTCACCCGAGCATGTCGGGCGAGCACATGGCGGTACTCGTACGAGTACCGCCATGTGCAGAGCAGAGCGATGCTCGAGCCGATCCGAGCATCGGCCGAGCACGCTCGCTCAACACTAGTAATTACTTCCAACCACCAAAAATATTTCAGGAAAGATCCTCCTTATAGGGATTCACAACAACAGCGATACAATGATCAGATCAATAATAAGGACAGACACGTCAATAATTCCAGTTATAATAGGTTGAGAGATGAACAGTCTTATAGGGTAGGCTCGTTCCTAGTTGAGCGTCTCTGACTAGCTCTTTTGCATATGCAAATTGCCCGTGGGACTAGTCACCCTAAGGGTAACAGGGTAATCCAGACGTGGACCCCTTGCTCACAGTGCCTAGAGAGATCAGCTGCACCTCACTGACGAGGCCCAACAAGGCCGAAACGTACGTCTGGGGTTGGCTGCTTCTCTTGTTCAGAGAGGAATTGCCTGGCATTTCGTGGCTGGACTGCCTTTTGGTAGGATCAGTATGATGTGCTTCAGGATATTTCCTCTCTGTGAAAGGCACTAGTGAGCTAAAAGAGATTGCACCCTGGGTAGGATACTTATCCTATAGAGCCTCATCATTTCGAGGGTAGGCTCGTTCCTAGTTGAGCGTCTCTGACTAGCTCTTTTGCATATGCAAATTGCCCGTGGGACTAGTCACCCTAAGGGTAACAGGGTAATCCAGACGTGGACCCCTTGCTCACAGTGCCTAGAGAGATCAGCTGCACCTCACTGACGAGGCCCAACAAGGCCGAAACGTACGTCTGGGGTTGGCTGCTTCTCTTGTTCAGAGAGGAATTGCCTGGCATTTCGTGGCTGGACTGCCTTTTGGTAGGATCAGTATGATGTGCTTCAGGATATTTCCTCTCTGTGAAAGGCACTAGTGAGCTAAAAGAGATTGCACCCTGGGTAGGATACTTATCCTATAGAGCCTCATCATTTCGAGGGTAGGCTCGTTCCTAGTTGAGCGTCTCTGACTAGCTCTTTTGCATATGCAAATTGCCCGTGGGACTAGTCACCCTAAGGGTAACAGGGTAATCCAGACGTGGACCCCTTGCTCACAGTGCCTAGAGAGATCAGCTGCACCTCACTGACGAGGCCCAACAAGGCCGAAACGTACGTCTGGGGTTGGCTGCTTCTCTTGTTCAGAGAGGAATTGCCTGGCATTTCGTGGCTGGACTGCCTTTTGGTAGGATCAGTATGATGTGCTTCAGGATATTTCCTCTCTGTGAAAGGCACTAGTGAGCTAAAAGAGATTGCACCCTGGGTAGGATACTTATCCTATAGAGCCTCATCATTTCGAGGGTAGGCTCGTTCCTAGTTGAGCGTCTCTGACTAGCTCTTTTGCATATGCAAATTGCCCGTGGGACTAGTCACCCTAAGGGTAACAGGGTAATCCAGACGTGGACCCCTTGCTCACAGTGCCTAGAGAGATCAGCTGCACCTCACTGACGAGACCCAACAAGGCCGAAACGTACGTCTGGGGTTGGCTGCTTCTCTTGTTCAGAGAGGAATTGCCTGGCATTTCGTGGCTGGACTGCCTTTTGGTAGGATCAGTATGATGTGCTTCAGGATATTTCCTCTCTGTGAAAGGCACTAGTGAGCTAAAAGAGATTGCACCCTGGGTAGGATACTTATCCTATAGAGCCTCATCATTTCTAGGGTAGGCTCGTTCCTAGTTGAGCGTCTCTGACTAGCTCTTTTGCATATGCAAATTGCCCGTGGGACTAGTCACCCTAAGGGTAACAGGGTAATCCAGACGTGGACCCCTTGCTCACAGTGCCTAGAGAGATCAGCTGCACCTCACGGACGAGGCCCAACAAGGCCGAAACGTACGTCTGGGGTTGGCTGCTTCTCTTGTTCAGAGAGGAATTGCCTGGCATTTCGTGGCTGGACTGCCTTTTGGTAGGATCAGTATGATGTGCTTCAGGATATTTCCTCTCTGTGAAAGGCACTAGTGAGCTAAAAGAGATTGCACCCTGGGTAGGATACTTATCCTATAGAGCCTCATCATTTCGAGGGTAGGCTCGTTCCTAGTTGAGCGTCTCTGACTAGCTCTTTTGCATATGCAAATTGCCCGTGGGACTAGTCACCCTAAGGGTAACAGGGTAATCCAGACGTGGACCCCTTGCTCACAGTGCCTAGAGAGATCAGCTGCACCTCACTGACGAGGCCCAACAAGGCCGAAACGTACGTCTGGGGTTGGCTGCTTCTCTTGTTCAGAGAGGAATTGCCTGGCATTTCGTGGCTGGACTGCCTTTTGGTAGGATCAGTATGATGTGCTTCAGGATATTTCCTCTCTGTGAAAGGCACTAGTGAGCTAAAAGAGATTGCACCCTGGGTAGGATACTTATCCTATAGAGCCTCATCATTTCTAGGGTAGGCTCGTTCCTAGTTGAGCGTCTCTGACTAGCTCTTTTGCAGTCTTATAATATAGACAGATGGGGAAGCAATTTCAATCACAATGCAACGAGACAAGATATTAATTTGGGGAATAATAGACGATTCCAACATTATCGGAACTCACCACAGAGACAATATAGAAGCTCGGATTATCAACTATCTAACCATTAGCAGCAAAATAGCCCAAATTTAAGAGCAGGAACCACACAACAACAAAGGATCCCAAATGTTGCGATTACTACAAGTACTGATGAATCAAGGATTTGTAACATCAATGAGAACAAAAATATCAATGAGGGAGCAAGTACATCTACAGCGAAAGTGCAGCATAATCAATCTATGCCCCCTGTACACAATCATTTTTTGGGGACGAACCGCCACGGTCAGACCATGCAAGTCCCTCCGTAGTGGGAATATTTTCAACACAACAATCGATACTCAGTGTTAGGCAGCACAAAGCACAGTCTGGATCAAGACCCAGAAGAGTCAGGGGTAGAAGAGGGAAGAGAAAGCAAGCAAGGAAAAGTAGAGACTTGAGGGCTACTATCTTTAATCTCTCTACATATATATTAAGTGATGATGAAAGTATTAAGTAAGGGACTTAATTTTTGTCCCTCTAGTCCTCTGAATCTTTTTGAATTGATAGTTGATTTAGACAAATTTACTAGAAATTTGTCGTTAAAAAGATATTTCACTAATCAGAAATTAAGATCACTCACTAATGATATCACTATAACACCTATAATAACACAGGATATTGAAACAGAGACCCAAAGGTTAGAAGATTTTATACTCAACAAACCTATTGAATCACCATTTCATCCTTTATCTAAGTTTAACCCGATTTCAAGTAGAGGAAATTTTGTTACTACCTTCTATACTATGGTACTTGAAGATCTACGCAATATGGTAGAAACAAAAGAGTATAATTATAAGCAAAATCTGACTAAAGATGAGAAACAAGCTATTTCTAATCTTATGAATAATAGTCAAATTGTTATTAAATCGGCTGATAAGGGTGGGGCCATAGTTACACAAGATAGAGTAGATTATATACAGGAGGCCCACAGAATTTTGGGAGACCCAGTGTATTATTGCATCTTGGGACATGACCCCACCCTTACATTTACTAATAAACTAAAGAGATTCATAGGTAATGCATATGATGAAAATATTATTACTAAAGCCGAGAGGGATTTTATTTTGATCACTGAACCAAAGATTGCAGTGTTTAACTTGTTTTGGTGCATATAGATGTGGGGTCACCAAGTGTAAGATGTGCGCATTTATGCCTCATAAATGTGACAACTTTTAAATCTAATGTCACTCAATGTTTTTAATATCGGTTCCTTCCTCAATTTTGCTTCCACATTCGTAGTTTATTTATTGAACTGCGAATGTGGAGCACAATATGTGGGGAGAACGACCCAAACTATAAGAAACCGATTTGGTCAACATAGAAGGAACATAACCAATGGATTTTTACTTCACAGTGTATCCAAACACTGTAACGATTGTCATAATAGAGATCCACATGCCATACAAGTTATACCTATTGAGCAAGTAAGGGCAAATGGCAATACAGATAGAAGACAGATGTTGAATAATCGAGAATACTTTTGGATATTTAAATTAATGACACTCTTTCCTAATGGCTTAAATGTGTTAGTTGAGAGTACATTTTGAGGTATAATTAGGTAATAATTGTAAATTTTAGGTATGGCACAAGAATTTGGTTTTACAGGTGTATTTAGCGATAGATGTTATGTACCTTTAGTTTTATAAGTGCATATTGGTTACTAATGTTCTGTGAATGATCAATATGTAGTTTAAGTATCTTATGCGTTATTATTAATATTACAATAGAGGGGATACATCAGTATCATTATAGATATTGGGTATAATATTAAGTTGAAAGAACATAATTTTCTTTTATTATTTTAAATATGTCTTGGTAATTTTAAATTCGTTAGACGTGTTAATCTCTAGGGTGTATATTTTATGTATGATTTATATGTAATACAATGTATTGTTTTAAAGATCTTCACTGCTGGTAATCCTTGCCCATTTCAATCACGAGTTAATCGGAATATAGCAGCCTATTGATTAGCTTTTGCCATAAAGGATTTGTTTAATCCTCACAAATAAATAAATAATAAACTGAGAATAATATAGCGAATTTTAATATTTGGTGAATAATAGATCTACTGTTTATTTTAACATTCTCGATTGAGTATATTGACATCGATTTGTTGTCTATTTTAGACATCAATGTGTGAAGCTATGAGTATAATGAATAGAGATTTCTTTTGTGAAAGTAAACATATTTTTTGGTACTCATAGGGTTAAGTTGTTCTTTCTAGAGCAATTATGATCGGTTGTCAATCATGGACATTTTGAATCCCAGGCTTACAAGTTTATTGGCTAATTAACTAATTAGTCCACCTATCATAATTTTAACAGAGGTGGACTTGTAGGTATAATATCTAACGGTTGTTCAGTATAATTCTTGATAGCCTCCTGATGAAATGGTCAGTGGATCATGAAACGCGTTGAGGGTGTATAGAAATTATTTAAACAATACATTTACACTTTTTATTTGTTTTGGACAATTTTAACAAAAATTTATGGAATAAAATAATATTTAAATTGAGCCAATACGTTCCAATTCGAGTTTTTGTCATTGGAGTGAGCAACCATCTACAGTGCCGATCGCTGTGAGGTCCGTGTGGGGAGGACCAGCATGATTTGTCCCCACAAACGTTAGGACCAGTAGTATATTCATCCACTCCGGTCTCGATGTGTTCCAAGTAAGTACATAGGTTAATTATGTGTTTACATTGATGTAACAGTGATAGTCACGAGATACAACAGCGCTCTCCTATTTTTTCTTGTCTTATGCCGAGGGATATACGAACAAGATCCGTTCGACATTGAGGATAGAGCAGCAGTATTGAACTACCTGCGTGGAGGCAGCATAGTATCCTTCATATGCTTGAAGTGCTACTATATTGAACATATAAGTAGCATTGTTGAAATGTGAGTATAATTCTCACCAATGAAGAATTGAATATAAACTCTGCTTTTTCAGAAATACTACACTATATTTGGCTCCCTTCTTTTGTTTTTGTTTTTTATAACACCAGGTAATGTGTTCTGCAGAGATATGGCGTCCTCTCAGCTCTGGCCTCTTTCTGGAAGATCCTCCTAGAAGTCACCCTCCAGAAAACTGCTGGCTTAAGTGAGATTTTCCCACTTTTTATACAGTTTCTAAGAGAGGGTTACCCTCTACATCAAAGAGGCTCCTTTTATGACCATGAATCAATACAGGACAAGATTGATAGCTGACATCTGTTCTTTTATTAGTCTTACTGTCCTTTGTCAATCTTCCTGTCCTGTGGATATGCAAGTGGGGATGTCTCCATGTTCTTCCATCCCAAACAAAGCCTTTCATCAACTCTGTCTTGGGAACAAACAGAAGTTGCTTTGGGCACCTCTCCCTTGTTTATGTCTCTTTTGATCCACTCTGAATATTAAGTTTGGGCATCAGTCCTTTTGTTTATTTATCATGATTCAAGGTTCCAGTATTGTTCCTTTTATGTCCATGCTGTAGACCCCTGGGGGTGGACTGTGCATATCAACTGAACAAACTGCTTACTGTTTTCTGGTTTCAAACTCTGTGTCTCCTTTTCCCCCACCCATAATTTTGTGTCCATTCCATAACATATGAAAAATAATAAACACCAATAATCCTATATTTTGCCTTTATGAATGAGAGCAGTAGTTTATGAGTCCCAAATATGTATTTCTTACACTGGTACTGCACAGTAAACATATAGGGCTGCAGGCCCAAGCTCCATTGTAAAAGGCATCCATTGTCTCCTGCAGTTTTGTTCAGACATACTAGCGGGTTGTGGTCCATCAATACAGTGAACTCCTGTCCGTAAAGGTATGGCTGGAACCTTTTGATTGCCCAAACCAGAGCCAGACATTCTTTCTCCACTGCAGCATATCCCCTTTCTCGGTCGAGTAACTTGCGGCTTTGGAATGCGATGGGGTGCTCATCTCCAGCAGAATCCACTTGACTCAGAACTGCTCCCAAACCAACATTTGAGGCATCTGTGTGGACCAGAAAGGGTTGGTTAAAATTGGGCGTAGTGAGAAAAGGAGCCTAAAGCAGTCTTCAGGGCCTCAAAGGCCTGGGCACAGGCTGGGGTCCAAGTCACTAGGCGGGGTAGAGCCTTTTTGGTGTGGACAGTCAAGGGCTTGGTGATATCGCTGTACCGGGGGACAAACCTGCGATAGTAGCCAGCCGTTCCTAGAAAAGCTAGGACCTGCTTCTTGGTCTGGGGCTGGGGCCAGTTGAAAATGGTCTTGATTTTGGCTGGCTCCGGACGCTGGCACCCACTGCCCACCCGGTGATCTAAGTATTGAACTTCGCCTAGTCCTAGTTGGCATTTGTCAGGGTGAATAGTCAGTCCTGTCTTATGGATTCTCCCTAAGATAGCCTCCACATGTAGATGATGCTCTTCCCAGGACTCACTGTAGATCACTATGTCGTCTAAGTAGGCACAGGGAAACTCCTGGGCCCAAGCGAGTAGGAGATCCACCAACCTCTGAAAAGTAGCGGGGGCATTCTTCATCACCCCGTTCGGCCTGTACCAGTTTACGGTCAAGCCATTCGGGATGATGAAGGCTGATTTAGCCCTTGCCTCAGGAGCCAAAGGAATCTGCCAATAGCCTTTACTTAGATTCAAGGTGGTGACAAAGCAGGCCCCAGCAAGTCTGTCAAGGAGGTCATCGACCCGGGGCATGGGATAGGCGTCATCACTGTTTTCTCATTTAGCCGCCAGTAGTCCACACAAAAGACAGTGGTCCTGTCCTTTCTGGGGACCAGGACTACCAGGGAGGCCCAGGGGCTGTCGGACCCTTCAATCACCCTCAACTCCTGCATCTCCCTAATCATCTGCTGAATATGGGATTTGACTGCCTCTGGCACCCGGTAGGTGGGTTGCCAAGAGGGGAGCGTGGTCTAAAGTGTCCACTTTATGGTCTGTCAAGGAGGTATGCCCGGGCAACGGGGAAAATAGGGATGGCCAGCGGGTTAGGATGTCTCCGTGCTGCCCCTGCTGCTCGGAGGTAAGGTGAGGACCTAACGGGACCAGGCTAGATTAGGAGTCAAGTGGGGTGTCAGTCAGGGATTTCTCTATCTTCATTCTCTGGGCTTGCCAGGGTACATATAGCTAAAATGTTCTCAGGGAACTGATCATAGGTTTTAAGGGCATTAATGTGGCAGATCCTTCTATCTTTGAAATGGGGACCATGGGCTATTAGGTATGTGGTCTCCTCCGCTACCTGGTAGGGCCCTCCCCAAGCTGTCTGAAGCTTATTCTGTCAGACTGGGCGAAGAGCTAGGACCTTCTGTCCTACCACAAATTCTCTGAATCTGGCCTGCCTGTCATAATATTTTTTCTGCTTGGCCTGGGCTCTATGGAGGTTCTGTCGGGCCTATCCCGTCAGAGTCTCCATGCAATCCTGCAACTTCAGTACATAGGTGATGGCAGGGGTTTCCTCTGTGTCACACTTCCCTTCCCAGTATTCCAGGAGGATGTTCAGGGTTCCCCGGACTCGTCTCCCAAACAGTAGTTCGAAGGGAGAGAAGCCCATGGACTCCTGGGGAACCTCCCGATAGGCAAAGAGAAGGTGAGGCAGGTATCGCTCCCAGTCTCGGTGGGAGTCCACAAAGGCTCTAAGCATTTGCTTCAAGGTTCCACTGAACCTTTCACAAAAGCCATTGGTTTGGGATGGTGGCAATAGTGTGGGCAGACTTAACCCCACACAGCTTCCAGACTTGATGCAGCAATTCAGAAGTGAATTGTGTTTCCTGGTCTGATAAGAGTTCTTGGGGAAACCCTACCCAGGTAAAGATTGTGACTAACATATCAGCCATGGACTCTGCAGTTATGTTGGACAGGACAACCACTTCAGAGTACCGGGTAGCAAAATCCACAGTAAGGATGAAATTCTTCCCTGAGTGGCTGCACCTGGCCAAGGGACCCACAATGTCCACAGTGACCCATTGGAAGGGTACCCCGATTATAGGAAGGGGCTGCAGGGGAGCTATGGGCCGGTTTCCACACTTGCTGACCCGCTGACAGGTGTCACAGGTCCGGCAGAACATGTGGATGTATTTTGAGATCTGAGGCCAAAAGAAGGTTCAGGTGAGCCGTTGTTCTGTACACCTGCCTCCAAGGTGCCCGGCAAGCGGTACCTCATGAGCCAGGGCCAGCAAGGCGGCTCGGAGACCAGTGGGAACTAGCAACTGAGTCTTAGCTACCCCTAAATTACCCTGTCCTACCGACAGAGTCTGTGTATATAGCAACCCATTCTCCCAGAACACTTTTTCCCCGCTGGGTCCGGTTACCCCACTGTCCGCCCTTGGTCTATACCTGTTCAGTGAGGGGTCAGTTTGTAGGGCGGCCCTGAATTCGGCTGGGGGGGACCACTGCAAGGCCCTGTGTTCTGGGTGTGGGGAGGAAGTCACGTCAGGGGGGCTTATCACTGGTCATCGGACTTGGGCACTGGTGACAGCCTGGCAATCCTCTGTTGATGGTCCCGGGGCAAAATGGATCTCCAACCGTCCCAGATTGTTCCCCAGCAAAACATCAGCCGGCAATCCTGGCATTACCCCTACGTTCCTGTAGCCTTGACCAGAGCATTGGCAAAGAGCCAATGTAGTGCCTCTATTTAAGAAAGGAACTAAAAGAGAACCTGGAAATTATAGACCTGTGAGTGTGACCTCTGTAGTGGGAAAACTGCTAGAAGGGATAATAAGGGACTATATTCAGGATTACAACACAAAAGGTAAGATAATTAGCAGGAATAAACATGGATTTATGAAGAATAGACCATGCCAAACTAACCTTTTCAGCTTCTATGAGGAAGTAAGCAGCAACCTTGATAATGGCAAGGCAGTTGAGGTAGTATATCTAGACTTTGCAAAGGCATTTGATACAGTGCCACACAGAAGGCTGGGGTATAAAATAAGGAAATTGGGGCTAGGAGAAAACCTTTGCAATTGGATACAAAACTGGTTGAAGGATAGGGGACAGTGTGTGGTTGTAAATGGACAATTCTCCAATACAGTTAACGTGGAGAGTGGAGTACCTCAGGGTTCAGTATTAGGTCCACTGCTGATTAACATGTTTACAAATGACCTGGAAATAGCTATAGAAAGCAAAATATCAATATTTGCAGATGACACTAAATTATGCAGGGTAATTAATTCAGAACAGGATAATTGCTCTCTACAGAAGGATTTATATAAAATGGCAGATTGGGCAAACAAATGGAATATGAAGTTTGATGTGGGGAAGTGTAAAGTCATGCATTTGGGAGGAAATAATCCCATGGCTACTTATGAACTTAATGGAATCATTTTAGGGGACTCGTTGCTAGAGAAAGACCTGGGTATCATTGTCAACAGAGACCAGTGTCAAACAGCAGTAGCAAAGGCAAAATTCTGTCTTGTATAAAAAGAAGTATTGAAGCAAGAGTGAGTGGATAACTTTGCCATTGTAAAAATCTCTGGTAAGACCTCACCTTGACTATGCAGTGCAGTTTTGGGCACCAGTTCTCAAAAAGGATATACTAGAACTAGAGAGGGTACAGTGAAGAGCAACATAATTAATTAAGGGAATGGAGGACTTGACGTATGAGGAACGACTAGACAAACTTGGTTTATTTACTGTAGAGAAAAAACGACTAAGAGGAGACCTTATCACATTGTACAAGTATATGAGAGGTCAATACAAGGATCTCTGCGGTGAGCTATTTATTCCAAGGCCTGATCAGGTGACCAGGGGACACCCCTTGAGATTAGAGGAAAGCAGGTTTAGACTTAAGCAGAGGAAGGTTTTTTTTTTTACAGTGAGGTCTGTTAAATTGTGGAATTCTTTGCCCAAAGAGGTGGTTATGGCAGATACAATGGATACATTCAAAAGGGAACATACAGGGTTGTACTGTTTATTAGTAGGCAGATCAGGAAGGTCTGAAAAAGACTAACTTATTTGGTAGCAGGATAGCTACCAAATAAGTCAAAGGTTGAACTTGATGGACTTGCGTCTTTATTCAACCTAATTTACTATGTTACTATGTTAGAGCCCCAATCCAAGTGAACGAAGGCCATAGGGAGCTGATAAACCTTTCCTCCTGCAACCCTGACCTCCACGGCTTGATCTGTGTGTTGGTGCCAGCGCAGGCACTGGGGCTGTATCAGAGTGAGTGTGGCGCCTGTGTCCTGTAGCCCATCAGTAGGGTAGCCATCCAATTTCCTGGTTTGGATGTAATGGCTTCTGTTGTCAGGGTGGGAGCCTTGTGCCAGGGCCACCTCCTGGTAGTAGCCTCAGGGAGAAGAGTCATTAGATCCTCGCAGAATTTTCTGGGGTGAGGGCCAGTCATACTCCTCTTCTTCAGCCTCACTGACAGTTCATGGATTGGGGAGCCATGCAGGTTTGGGGGGCAGAGTGGCCCCAACGGGAGGGAGCTGGTTGGGGTCTGGGGTTGACCCGGTTCATGGGGCAATTGAGTCACATGTGGCCACGTTGGTGGCACTGAAAACATGCAGGGCCAGGGTTAGACCTGGGTTGGGTAACAGGCAGCACTCTGTGGGGCCCAGCAGGCACTGAGCGGGAGGCAGGGGCTGTAATCCTGGCGGATTTGTCTGCTAATTCTGCAGCGGCTGTGATAATGCAGGGGTTGTGATCGTGAACCCAGTCCCTCGCTTCTGGAGTAACATGGTGGAAAAATTGTTCCAGGAGCATCTGTTGGCAACAGTCCCCTAATGTACGAGCCCCACATCCCTGGAGCCAGTTTCTACATGCCCTTTCCAGGGTGTGTACACACTCGGTATGAGTGCCCTTGGCTTGGTGGTAACTTTCCTGAAACTGTCGCCGGTAATTGTCGGGGGTGATAGCGTATCTTTGCAGCAATCACCTCTTTATATCTGCATAGTCCGAACTCCATTCCTCGGGGATAGCCCTGTAAGCATCGGCTGCCCTCCCCGTTAGTTTCCCACCAGGATGGGCATCCAGTCTTGTTGCTCCAACCGTACCTGGCGGCACTGTCTTTCAAAATCCCAGAGAAACTCATAAATGTCCCCAACTGTGTCATCAAAGGTTTTGAAAAACTGATGTGGCAATTTGTATGTATACTCCGCGGCGTTGACCATGGTCTCACTAGCCAGGCTTGGGAGGCTAGACCACGTTTGTTCCATCTCCTTCAAATACTCCTGCTCCACGGCAACAATGGTCCTAGCCACAAAGTCCTAAGGTGGGTTGGGTCCCATAAAAGTCAATCGGCTGGCAAACTGCTCAGCCACTACATCCGTTCAGGGCATGGGCGGGGGCTATAGTTGTCCTTGTAGTTGTTTTTATTTTAGACAGACTTGTACGGGCATGTTAGAGTAGGTACTTGCCAAATTATGAGGTACCTTGACATTGGTGGCAAGCTTATACCACTTTGGCCAAAAAGGGACCAAAATCCTCATGGTTATTTTCAGATTTAGCAATGATTATTACATATGGCTAAGCAGGGCACACATTCACTGATATAGAGCCAGGATTTATCTTTTTCTTTGCACTTGCACTTTGGGTTTTATCCTGATATGGAGAACCCTCTCTTTCTTTACTTGCTGCCACTTATGTCAATTAATCCATCTCCTCTAATTTATATACTACATGTATTCACTGTGGTAAGTTTAGCGCTGTAATCTTTTTCTGTCCTTTGCTATTGCTTCTCCAAAATCGTCTTCTGCTTATTCAAGCTGCTTTACTTTTATTCCACTAGGTTATTTCAACACTATGTATATCATTACACTTTTCTTAAAGATTCTTAATGGGGTGATTTTTGGCCTATTTGTTCTTGCATACACCATGCATGGTATCTAGTGCTGTTCCTCTAGTGGCCTGTGGGGGTGATATTTTCTGGCTTATAAGAGGTTCTGAAAGGTTTGTAGTTCTCTTGTGCCAGTTTGCACTCACTGCAGGCCATGGAGGTTGTTAAGGCAAGTTTCTCTATCTCTCTCTCTCTTATGCCTTTATAATACAGTTCTGTCTGGGTTTTTAATTGTGAAAATATTGGGACCTACAAAGTAGCATATATGGTATATTTAAAGGTCCCACTGCGCGTTTCTATAGGGAAATCCTTCCTTTTTCAAGATACAAAAGATTTTTTAATGTTAGGTGTTTTTAATTGCATACACACTGGGACACATCAGTTTAATATGTTTCATCTTAAAGGGGCCTTGCTCCAATCAACGTGTTTCCAAACTTTCTCAATTTATTGTTTTTATTTTAGACAGACTTGTATGGGCATGTTAGAGTAGGTACTTGCCAAATTATGAGGTACCTTGACATTGGTGGCAAGCTTAAACCACTTTGGCCAAAATGGGAACAAAATCCTCATGTTTATTTTCAGATTTAGCAATGATTATTTTATATATATATATATTATATATATATATATATATATATATAAAGCAAGCTAGGTTACACATTCACATATTGATATAGAGCGCAGGATTGGAGGACCACTCTACTAGAGACTAGGTCAAAGCCACTGGTAGTCTCTGCTGGAACCAGAAGCTGGAACAGGAACAAAACAGGAACAGGAACCAGAACTCGAAGTCTTGATCCGAGGTAGCGAGAAAATCTGACTCACGCCTGCAGTCAGTATGGAGTATATCTCTGACTCACGCCTGCAGTCAGTATAAGGAAGCGATACTTGACTCATGCCTGCAGTCAGTATCAAAGCTAGTCTGCCAGAGCCTCAGGCCCGCACCAGATACGGTGTCTGCCAGGTACAGGGGAAAATCAAAGGAATAGTCAGACAGAGCCACAGGTCAGCAGCAGAGAGGGGAGTCAGACAAACCAGGTCATACACAGTTCAGGTAGTAAGCTAGAGCCACAGGTCTGCACCAGATTGGGTGTACACTATAAGGATAAGACAAAGGAATAGTCAAACAGAGCCACAGGTCAGTACCAGATTGGATGGAAGACAAGCCAGGTCATACACAGAGCCCAAGGCAATAGAACTGCTTTGAACAACAACGCAAGGGCAACTGGAATAAACGTCATTCTGCCCTTTAAACACCTTGACAAGAAACAGAAGCGAGGAGCAAAAGAAATGTAAGGCATAAAGCAAGGTCTGCGACATTCTGGTGCTTCGCACCCTTAATTGACGCACCCATACGTCCTGCGTCATTCGAGCGACCATTGCCTGTAATTGACACATCTTGGCGATGTGCCCAAATCCTGCATCGCCTCAGCGACAGTTGTTGCGGTACCACCATCCGGCCGAGGACACAGGCGACACATAGTTCCCCACAATGCGCCGAGACCAGGAGCCCAGAAAGACGACAGAAACGCTGCTGCGCCATTTGCCAGGAGGCTCCTTATCCAGCGGCGTCTGAAGCACCACGCTGGATGCTAGGTACTGTAACAGTACCCCCCCTTAAAGGCCCCTCCTCTCTGAGTCTGCCGGGGTTTGACAGGAAATTGCACATGAAATTTGCGCACTAAAACAGGAGCTGGAACCCAGGAGCGCTCCTCTGGACCGTATCCCTTCCAATGAATAAAATACTGTATGCTCCCTCAAACCAAACAGGAGTTCAGAATATTTTGAACTTCACACTCCTCGTGATCTCTAACTCTCATGGGAGCAGGACGGACAGGAGCAGAGCTATACCGGTTGCAGACCAAGGGCTTTAAAAGGGAAACATGGAAGACATTATGAATGTGCATATTGGCAGGGAGCTCCAATGCATAAGTCACCGGGTTAATATTGCGCAACACACAGAAAGGACCAATGAATCGAGACGCCAATTTGTTACAAGGAACCTGGAGTTGCAAGTGATGGGAAGACAACCATACTCTGTCTCCTACCTGGAAGGTAGGTGCTGGCAGTCGCCTACAGTCAGCGTGCCTTTTTTGCCACTGCACGGAACCACGTAGAGTATGCTGTGCCCGAACCCAAGAGGAACAGAGTGCCCTCAAATGCTCATCAAGAGCCGGAATCGCTCGTGCTTGGAAGGTCTCAGGAAGAACCGAGGGTTGGAACCCATAGTTGGCCAAGAACGGGGAACCCTGAGTAGACAAATTAACAGCACAATTCCTGGCAAACTCTGCCCAAGGTAACAGGGTAGCCCAATTATCGTGGTGGTCAGAGATAGAGCAGTGGAGGAACTGTTCTAAGGCTTGGTTAGACCTTTCTGCCACACCATTAGATTGCGGGTGGTACTCAGAGGAGAATGCCAATTGAATTCCCATCTGAGCACAAAAACACCTCCAGAAGCGGGACACATATTGGCTTCCTCTATCGGACACAATTACTTTGGGTATGCCATGGAGTCGGAAAACCTCATGGTAGAGAAGTTTTTATGCATTTTCTGTAATAATTTATGAATCCCAAAAATCTTTGAATCACTTTGGGTCCCATAGGACGAGGCCAATGGCGAACCCGGAAGCGGAAATGACATACCCCAGAAACGTTACTTGGGGCTTATGAAATTCACACTTCTCCAGCTTGAAGAACAAGTTGTTCTCACGTAATAGGCTCAAAACCTTGGATACATCAGAGTGATGGATTTCTAGCATTGGAGAGTGAATGAGAATGTCATCCAAATAAACAACTACGCAACTTTGTAAGAGTTCTCTTAAGACATTGTTGATGAACTCCTGGAAGACAGCAAGGACATTGCACAGACCGAAAGGCATGACCAAGTATTCATAGTGGACCTAAAACATACAAAAATACAAAGCGCAAAAGTCCAAAAATATAGGGTAATAAATAAAAATCTCACAGTAGGTAAGTCCTTAAATATGCTTCTCCAATGTTTGTGCAACTCTCTCAACTGGTGTCCAGCTAACACCCTTCAGGACCAAATCCAAAGTACAGTATAAAAACCTAAAATGATAAAAGTGCAAAAAACATCTGAGAGTAGCATCTGTATGTCACTCGACTAACATAAGTGAATCTACTCACAGAAAAGGAGATGAAAATGGGCTTATAAATAGACAAACTTGAAATAAACTTCAGTGGCAACTTGAAACGTCACAATCTTCCTTATAAGAAGGCATAGAACGACAGAATATTCTATACAAATGACAGGAGCACAAGAGGAGGTCCTCTAAGGGTAATACCGTAAGGTAAGAAATCCCCCTGTAGGATAAGTAAATACACTCACCAGATGCACCCGCTGAAGTAGCATATATCAAGAAAATCCTGGAAAACTTGTTAGGTAAACAATAAATGTAAAATATTTATTAGAAACACAACATGTTTCGTGAGCTCTCCACTCACTTCATCAGGGGATATGGAATGGTTCACACAGGTACTATATATAAAGAATAAAAAGCAACAATACCATCTTCCACCCCTGCAGCCAGCACCCCCGTGTATGGCGTTATCTCCAACCTGCCCACGACAACCTCCACCTCAACTCCATGTGTTGCATCCCGAGCCTCATCTAAGTGGTTGCCAAGCAACCTAACAACACTCTAGTACAACCGGAGCCAGAAGAGCAGCAGCAGCAGGTGGAGACCACGCCACCCAGAGCCCCCCCATGCTGCAGAGAAAGAGATAACACATAAAGGCATAAATACACTAAATGCATATATATATATAAATACAAACAAAAAGAAATAACATAAAGCATAGAGAAGGAATATATATATATACATATATGGAGAAAAAAAGACATAATCCCCATAGTCAATAAGGCCAACCAAATTTATGACTAAATAACCCATAGCTGGTGATGGAGACACTATGCAATATCAGAGTCATAGTAAGATGACAGGAAATTATTGACCTCTAGCTCCTCATTTAATCCATGAGGAGCCAATGTGCCCAACCTGTAGATCCAATATGCCTCTCTTTTGCATAATCTGCCATATTTATTGGGGACAGATGCTGCCACCTGTTCTATTCCATAGATTCTAAAGTTAGTTAAATTACCAAAAGCACAATTATTAAAGTGGTGTGGTACAGAGTGGTTGATAGATTTCTTTTGAATAAGACGTCTGTGTTCACCCGCTCTGTCCCTGAAATTCCTGATGGTCCGTCCCACATACTGTATACCACAGCCACACTGGACTACGTATATGACAAATTGAGTGTCACAAGTTATCAGTTGTTTAATGGGAAATACCTGCTGGTTGACAAAGCTCCGTACTGAAGTTACCTTGTTAGTTAGATGTTTACAATTCATGCACCGTGTGCTCATACATCTGAAGTTGCCTGTAGGTGCTACAGAGCCAAAAAGACCCTCATCAGGAATGTCCTGTTTTTGTTTTTGCTTTTAAGGTCGGCTAAGTGCAATATATTCTCAAATGGTTTTGGCCCTCCTGTAGATCACTCTGCTGGATTTACTGATAAGTTCATCCAACAGACTGTCACGGTTTGTTAAGACTCTCAGACTTAAGGTTTAGGTAAAAACATAACTTTAATGAAAAGTTAAAGGCAATCCCCATAGGTTTTCATACACATACAAACAATACATAGCAGATAATGACAATAGCAAATAGGTTCTATCGGCCTTGCCAATATACCGGGCAAAGCAACCCAGGCGAGTCTGGAACAAGAGGCTCTACCGGCCTTACCAATATACCGGGCAAGGCAGCCTGACGGGATACCAATGAGTAGGCTCTACCGGCCTTGCCAATACCAGTTAAGGCAACCTTAAGGTGGCAAAGTGAAAGGTTCTACCGGCCTTATCAATATACCGGGCAAGGCAGCCCAAAGGAAGGTGACAACCACAGTGACCTAATGACTGCCAGATGATAATGACAGTAAGATGGAATATAGAGGTTACCAGGTCCAGTGGTTTCACAGTAATCAGAAACTCTCGTGCCCATATACTATAGGAATCAATGCTGTTAGGACTGGACAGCGCACTCGGAACCATCAAGAACCTGACTGCAAGTCAGGGAGTAAACCAGCGCCCTACGTTAGGAACATACAGGCAGAATGAGAGCCGCAAGGCTTAGTGGACCAAACCAGCGTCCGCACGCTGGGACCAACAGAATGAATGTCAGCAGCAAGGCTAATGGAGCAAACCAGCGTCCGCACGCTGGGACCAACAGACTATAATGTGAGCCGCAAGGCTAATGGAGCGAACCAACGTCCGCACGCTGGTACCAACAGACTGTAATGTGAGCCGCAAATCAAATGGAGCAAACCAGCGTCCGCACGCTGGAACCAACAGACTGTAATGGGAGCCGCAAGGCAAATGGAGCAAACCAGCGTCCGCACCCTGGGACCAACAGACTGTAATGAGAGCCGCAAGGCTAATGGAGCGAACCAGCGTCCGCGCGCTGGGACCAACAGACTGTAATGAGAGCCGCAAGGCTAATGCAGTGAACCAGCATCCGCACGCTGGGACCAACAGACTGTAATGTGAGCCACAAGGCAAATGGAGCAAACCAGCGTCCGCACGCTAGAACCAACAGACTATAATGTGAGCCGCAAGGCAAATGGAGCAAACCAGCGTCCGCACGTTGGAACCAACAGGCTGAATGTGAGCCGCAAGGCTTAGAGAAGCAAATCAGCGTCCGCACGCTGGGAACCAGCAGGAGTAAATGTCGCAGAAGCGAATGAAGAACAATGTCGCCACAGATGCAGGAACTGGAAGCAGGAAACAACAGGAACCAGAACAAGATCAGCCGGATCAAGCGCGGCCAAGCAGACTGGCAACAGGAGCAACAGCTACTGATGAGAACAACCGGAACCGGACTGGATCTGACAAAGCAGGCAGGAACTCAGGAACAGGTTGACTCAGGAACTCAGTAACAGGCCCAATCAGCTACTGCAGTAAGGAGGAAATGGATGCTGTCAAAGACACCATGAAAGGGCAACCAGAGGGTGCCCAGACTGAGTTTAAAAAGGCAATGTGAGGCGGGCTGAAAGCAGACAGCCAATGGGAGCCCCCTACAGGTGATAGACACTGAATTGCAGCAATCACGGGCACCGTGATACAGATTCACTTATGTTAGTCAAGTGACATACAGATGCTACTCTCAGATATGTTTTTTGCGCTTTTATAAATTTAGGTTTTTTTAGTGCCCACTCCTGGTATTAAAAGCTGTCTTCACCAAGTTATAAGCGGCTCTTAGATCAACTTTTGTGAATATTTTAGACCCTTTGACATGGTCAAAGAGTTTGGTAATCAAAGGCATAGGATACACATTTTTGAACAACAGTTTGTTTAGGCCACGATAGTCAATGCATGGACATAGATCTCCGTCCTTCGTGACAAAAAAATCCAGCACCAACGGGGGATGTGGATTTACGAATGATGCGTCTGGCTAGCGCATCAGAAATATACTCCTCAGTTACCTTATTTTCCTCCACACATAAGGGAAAGATACGGCCCCTGGGGGGCGTGGTACCAGGCAAAAGCTCAAAAGAGCAGTCATACGGTCTATGTGATGGTAAGGTACCGGTCTTAGTTTTGCTAAAGACGTCCTTAAATGGATCATACTCCTCTGGAAGGAGTGGAGCAATAGCGTGGGTGAGTCTTTAGGGCAAGACAGACAAGACCTAGTACACTGTGGAGACCAAGACAGAACGTCACATGTGTGCAAATCCATCCTGGGGTTATGGTTCTGCACCCAAGGAAACCCCAGGACAATGGTATAATGCAGAGAATTAATTACCTGAAATTTCAGTGTTTCGGTGTGGAAGGCTCCCACCCACAGGGTTAGCAAGGCAGTCTCATGCGTAATGTGTGAGGGCTGCAAGGGTCGCCCATCAATGGCTTCTATGGCCAGAGGAGAAGTAAGAGCGAGCAAGGGAATATTATTACTGGCTGAAAATTCTGAATCAATAAAACAGCCAGCAGTCCCAGTATCCAGTAATGCTGAAACTGAAACGGATTTATCTGCCCAAAAAATTCAGGCCTTCAACATGGGCTTATCCGAAACATTTTCTGGGGGAAGTGAAATGCCACCAATGATTTGTCTCCGGCTTAGACGGACTGGACAGGACCGTAACAAATGTCCAGGTCTCCCACAGTAGAGACAGAGTTCTTCCCTACTCCTGAAGGCCCTCTCCTCCTTCGAAAGCTGGGTAGCACCCACCTGCATGGGTTCATTAACCTCTGAGACCAGTCCTGGGGTGTGGGAGACAAGGGAGGATAGGGTGGGTCAGACTGATGAGGAGAAACACTGCCCGGAGGCCTCCACAGGTGAAATGGGGGTCTCCCCGTGATTAGGCATCCACTACCATCTGAGACAACCCCAGGAGGCATGGGAGGTGAGGGAGGATAGGGTGGGCCAGAACATCGAGAAGAGAATCTGCCCGAGAACCTCCGCAAGCTCTCCCTAAACAAGGGTCTCTCCCTGATCCTGGTATCAATCAGGATACCAAATTAAATCAATTCGTCCAAATATTTAGGTAAATCGTGCGCTGCAATTTCATCCTTCAAGGTGTCACATAGCCCTTGGGAAAAGACGGCTATCAAGTCTTCATCATTCCAGCCTACTTCTGCAGCCAGTGTGCGAAATTCAATCGAGTAGTCCGCCACCATACATGTGCCCTGGTGAATGGTCATTAGTTTTTTGAAGCCGAGGCCACTCGGCCTGGCCTATCAAAACTTTTCCTGAAGGAGTCCACAAACTCAGTAAAGTTATACACAATAGACTTGTGCACAGGCAAAATTTTCGGTAAAATTCGAACAAATTTTTTTTTTCTAATTCGAATGATCCTAATTTCGGACCGGGCCTATTCGATTCGGACGAAATTCTGATCCATTCCGAATTATTCAGCCGAATTTAACATGGGTTAAATTATAGCAGTGCGCCTCCGTGCACACTGCTATCATTCTTTGCAGACAGGGTGTGCATTTAGAAAAAGATCCACCCCAAAAACGGACATTGTCGTACATTGCCAGTCTGTGCATGTCACCTCTACTCCAACATGGGATGCCAGTCACAATGCAGAAGTTGAACATCGAGAACCCATGCCTGTCCTTCAATATAGCATATGCTCGAACATCGAAAACCCATGCCTGTCACATCCTACTCAACATAAGTGGTCGACTCGAACATGGACAAACTACATGTCACATTCTATATTAGTACATGGGTAAAGATTAAGGTTTCATTTTCTGGTACCAGCCTCCTACCCTACTGTCCCTCTTTAGTACCCAAATTTCTCTCTCTCGTTTTCCTATCCTGATTTCCCCTCATATCAGATAACTCTATGTGTATATACATTGTAGTGTTTCATACTACATCAAGAATAAACATCAATGATTGTAATGTGTTAGATGTAATGTGTTAAAAAGAAAAATTGAGACATTCTGTTGTGAACAAACTGCAACACAGGAGAGAAATAAAAAAAAATGCTTGACATCTATTCTGAAGAGGGGTCCACAGCATTGTCTTAGTATAGCAATATCACCGTTCTCCGTGAGTGTGCAATACAGGGCTCTACGGTAATTGCTGGGCATTTCCCAACGTCATAATCAGGGGATGATGGGAGTTGTATTCTAACTACTGTTAGGAAACACATAAGTGATGCACATTCATCTCCCACCTAGAAATTATTTACACACGAGGCAACTCCCCCAAGTTATACTAGCCCCATTCCAAGTGAAAGGACTTCCAGAAAGGCTTCAGATCTCTTAGTGACTCACCTGTTATTGCCAGTCAGCAGGACCCAGAGAGTAGGAGGGGGTGATGCTATGGCTGCAGATTAAGTCTGGCACGGTGCTCTTAGTTGGTCACTCGTCACAATGTTGAAGCTCATCCCGGACAGCACCTTCTGGGTGGAGACACCTCACAGCAATCCTGTTCAGGACACATCATGCACTGTTGTGCACTCATACTAGGGATACCAAATGTTTAGACTCATTTCGTACAGGGGGCACCCTCCTGTATTTGTAAAACCTCTCTAGCAAATCTGGGACGGTAGACCTATTTACTCAAGTCTTGACTTTAGGTGGGTAATAAACAATACAAAAAGGCATAATGTTTCACTATCACATAATTCACGTCACTGAAGCAGCCAACAGGCATCGCCACTGAGTGAGCATAGGGCTGCCCGACTGCTGACAGTCACACTGATGGGACACCCTGCAACACAGAACTGGCGGAAGAGCACAAAATAAACATGCTATGGGACGGCAAATTGCCGCCCCTGTCAAAGTGCCGCCTGGGTCCATGGACCCACTGGGACCCGTGTAAGGGCCGGCCCTGTATTCGAACAAATACCTAATATTTTTTTATATTTTGCACAGGAACAAATATTACTTGCTCTTGCAGTGGCAATAACTGGAACTAATGCTGGCTGCCTACCTTAGCCTAGCCTAATGCTACCTGCCTGCCTACACAACAACTGGACACTCTCTAATCTCTTCTCTCTCTGAGCTCCAACAACGCAATGAGGAAATGCAGGCTGTCTGTCTGTGTGACTGTGTCATTAGTCCAACCCCCATCATGAAACGAAGAAGGCCATTCGAATACAGACAAAAGAGCGAAGTAGTGCATGAAACGGAGAATGGAATTGGACTAGAGACATGGAGGGAAAATTATATAAGTAATTGAGCGCGCACAGGAAGTACAAAAAAGTCCTGGTCAAAAGTAGTCAAAACTTTTGGAAACGTGTCGACTGCTGAAACTTCAGGCGAATTTTGGACCTGGGCTGTTCGGAGTCGGATCATTTTTTCCGAATGACCCTTGAGTTTCGGATTGGCCGAATGTCTCCGAATGACCCCATTTTTGACGAAATCCGAATGTCTCCGAATGAATTCGCACATGTCTAATACACAATGGGATTGTCCGTCTCTCATAGTGGGTTAACCCAGGTCATTGCCCTGCCAGTAAGGAGGGAAATCAGAAAGCCAACCTTACTACGCTCAGAAGAGAAGGCATGCCTCTTCTCATTTGGATTATTTGATCGGAGTGTGGAACCCAAGCAGGGACTGGTAAAGTACCCTGCAAGTGTGACTGTTGATCACTGACATATGTCTTTGGGTCAACCTATTGTTAATGTGAGTGAATTTCTGTGTATTATTTAAAATCAGTATACTGGGATAACGCACTACTGGTGCTTTTTTTCTCCTTTTTTCTTTTTGCTTGTATATGATACTACTCTGGATCGTGAGTTGTTTGGAGTGGAGCTTCCATTATTCTGCCCAAAGGGAGCAGGTTATAAATCCCTGAAGCATTGTTGCTGAATTGCACATAAGTGTTTTATTCAGCCCTATTTGTGTGAGTAGATTTCTTACGGTGGTGGTTGGTGTTACTGTTTCCTAGAAGATCTTACACTAGGAGCGCCTCCTGTTTTTTCTTCTCTTCTCTATCCTGTCCAGGATGCTTTGAAGAGCTGCATTAACACTATCAGCATCTGAATTCATGGCTCTTGCGTACTGTCATGGTTCCCCAGAGATGATCAGGAGTCAGTACTTTACAGTAAAATGCAATTTATTAAACAACAATAAGGTAGCAAACAGAGGAAAATAGCAGGTACAAGCAAAGGATCACAGCCAGCCAGTGCTACTACCAGAAATAGTAAACTGCCACGGAGGACCACTCTACTAGAGACTATGCCAAAACCACTGGTAGTCTCTGCTGGAACCAGAAGCTGGAACAGGAAAGGAACAGGAACCAGAACTCAAAGTCTTGATCCGAGGTATCGAGAAAATCTGACTCACGCCTGCAGTTAGAATGGAGCTTATCTCTGACTCACGCCTGCAGTCAATATAAGGAAGCGATACTTGACTCATGCCTGCAGTCAGTATCAAAGCTAGTCTGACAGAGCCCCAGGCCCGCACCAGATAGGGTGTCTGCCAGGTACAGACGAAAATCAGGTCAGCACCAGAGAGGGGAGTCAGACAAGCCAGGTCATGCACAGTTCAGGTAGTCAGCCAGAGCCACAGGTCAGCCCCAGATTGGGTGTCCACTATAAGGTTAAGATAAAGGAATAGTCAGACAGAGCCACAGGTCAGCACCAGATTGGATGGAAGACAAGCTAGGTCATACACAGAGCCCAAGGCAATAGAACTGCTTTGAACAACAATGCAAGGGCAACTGGAATAGACTTCAGTCTGCCCTTTAAACTCCTTGACAGGAAATAGAAGCAAGGAGCAATAGAAATGTAAGGCATAAAGCAAGGTCTGCGACAATCTGGTGCTTCGCATCCTTAACTGACGTACCCATACATCCTGCTTCATTCAAGCGACCATTAATTGTAATTGATGCATCTTGGCGATACGTCAAAATCCTGCATCGCCTCAACGACTGTTGTCTCGCTACCACCATCTTGCCCGAGGACATGGGCGACACATAGTTCCCCACAGTGCTCCCAGACCAGGCACCCAGAAAGACGCCAGAAACGCTGCTGCACCATTTGCCAGGAGGCTCTTTATCCAGTGGTGCCTGGAGCGCGATGCTGGATGCTAGGTACTGTAACAGCAACACAATGCTCGACATGATGTCGAGTCTTTACTGTAACAAGACAGAGACACCTGCTGGTTGTCAGATGTTTTTGCAGTTTGTCAGCAATCCGGAGGGCATACAGTTTAGTCACTTGAAACCTTGTGGCCAATCCAAGAGGCACCTACTTTTCCCATGCAAGGTCAATGGAGGCCCCTTAACTCGGACTAGCCAATTAGGAGCCGGTCGATGTTCAAAACCATGGAGGTTCGTGATATTCCTGCTGGCTGTCCCTGGCCAAGTGAGTTTCAGTCTTTTGGGTAGAGCATGTTTTACCAAAACCATATTAAACTCCCCAGTAACGGCCTTTGACCCGTTACAGTTAAGTTGATTACTGACAGGCTAACCAGAAAATAACTGGTCATAACACTGCTAATCTTACAGCTGCATCTACCATGGACTTCTCTCAGTTTTCCCAGAGAATACCTATAACTGTGTTTCACAATGTGCCAGAGGCTTAAAGCAACTTTCAAAATAGTTCCCTTGTTAATGTGTCAGATACTGTGTTCAGGGAGTGAGAAAATTTAATTTGAAGCTTATTCAGTCATCCGCTAAAAAATGATAGGACGATCTGTGTTGTCTGAAAGAATACTATTATCTTTACATAATTATTTAGGTCATGTCAGACAACCCCATTACTATTTCAAATATTTAATGGGTCATAGCTTCATATCCAGAGAGCATCGCAAAGAAACCAAATAGAGAAATTTGTTGTAGTCTCTCAAGGCCAGAATTAATCTATAAAGTCAAGATTCAAAACTATTGGTTCTTCTTAGGCATAATATGAAGATACTCAATGTATCAGATTCCAGAGTGGATTGGGATTCTTTGGGGACTGCCTGTCGTGAATCTAGACAGGATACCCAGACAAATCTCTAACCTCTATTGGGTTCCCTTTTGAAATCAAAAAGATATTTCTTGGATGAGATGTGTGTTACGGTTCAGTACACTCAGACACGGAGGTATAGGTAAAAACACAGCTTTATTGAAACACGCGATGAACAAGGTAACCCTCACGGGTCCAGTGTAGCACACTGACACAAGACAGGTTACAGATGGTTAACCCACACGGGTCCAGTATAGTGAACACACAATACTGAGACAGGTCAGGTAAATGTAATAGATACAATGTATGACGCCCACTTAACTAGTGAAGTGCTGGTCGCAACACTCTGCAGGTTAAATGTCTCCTGAAATACAGGAGGCCACAGGAACGGACTGCCAACTCAGGCTCTGGACACCTGTGAATGTGACCAATGGTGGACGCCCACCAACAACTAACGGAAAGGTCAGAACTTGTGCTTAATGGAGGCCCTACCGAAATAACCCTGCTCCGTGTGCACGCACTACCTGACAGGGTTAATGGGCTTATGGTATATATGGATGGCCACAGGAAGTGCCCTACTCGACAGCGGAATACCAAGCCCAAACAATACTGCCCAACGGAACCCAATGGTAGTAATAGCGAGGCCCTTCCCCCGAAGGGGTTAATGCGCTGTGGTCTGTACAACGGAGTATACCGGGGGCGCCCTACTGAACCAACACAGACCAAGCGAGTGCAACACAGAGTGGAAGCAGTGAGACTCTGACAACGGATGAGAGTGTGCAGGCAACGGGGCTCAGCACTTTGACCAGACACAGGATTGGTGCCTAACCGGGAGGCTGGCAACAGCAACACGAATCGCCAACTGGAACAGCAGAACAGGAACCTCACCCAGATGGGCGATAGAGAGATCAGGAACGTCAGCCAGGCCAAGTCGTACACGGAGCAGGATCCTCAGACGCGCTGGTTCGGTACACAAAGCAGGGTCATCAATCATGCCGGGTCGGTACACGGGGCAGGAACGTCAGCCGGGCCGGGTCAGAACAGGAAGCAGGAACATCAGCCAATCCGAATCGGTGCACAGCAGCAGCAGGAATGAGACGAAAGAGTGGTCAGGCAGTCCGGGGTCATACACTGGATCAGAACAACGATACTAGTGCCAGGCATCAGGTACACCACGAAAGGGCACTCGCAGAGTGACAGCCCAGGGTATAAAAAGGCTGTCACTAGGAGGAGCAGTACAGACAGCCAATAGGAGAATAGAATCAGCCATGGTGGACAGAATGTCGCCCAGATCACGGGCGCCGTGATAGTACCCTCCTCTCAAAGACCCCCCTCCGAGAAGAGGGGCCAGGCTTCCGAGGGTACTTGGTATGGAATGTGCGCTGTAACCTGGGAGCATGAAGGTCCTTGGAATCCACCCATGAACGTTCCTCTGGGCCATAACCTTTCCAAAGGACCAATTACTGCAACTTGCCTCTGAATCTGCGAGAGTCAATAATATTTTGCACCTCATATTCCTCCTGGCCTTGGATTTGAATAGGCCCCGGTGCCACGGGGGTAGTAGTATAATGATTACAGACCAGAGGTTTAAGCAGTGATACGCGGAACACATTATGGATACGCATGGATGGTGGGAGGTCCAGAGCATAAGACACAGGATTAATCTTGCGCAAAATTTTGAATGGACCAATGAACCGCGGAGCCAACTTATTGCAAGGAGTCTGAAGGTTGAGATTCTTAGAGGAGAGCCAGACCCTGTCTACAACCTGGAAAGGGACCGCTGGCCGCCGCCTGCGATTAGCTTGGCGCGGATACCGTTGGAACTAAACATTCAGGGTCCTTTGTACCTGTGCCCAAGTGGAACAGAGTTGCTCCAAATGCTCATCCAGAGCTGGAATTTGTTGCGACTGAAACGAGTCTAGAAGCAAGCAGGGTTGAAACCCGTAATTGATGAGAAATGGGGAGCTTCCAGACGATTAATTGACCGCAAAATTCCTGGCAAACTCCGCCCAAGGCAACAGGTCGACCCAGTTATCATGATAGTCAGACATAAAACAGCGTAGAAATTGTTCCAAGCCCTGGTTGGCATGCTCAGCGACTCCATTGGTCTGGGGATGATAAGCAGAGGAAAATGATAACTGTATGCCCATCTGAGCACAGAAGGCCTTCCAGAATCTCGATACAAATTGGCTCCCACGATCAGACACCAATACTCTGGGTACACCATGTAAAAGAAACACTTCCCTGGAAAATACCCTTGCCAACTCCTGGGCAGAGGGAAGACCGGGCAGTGGCACGAAGTGTGCCATCTTCGAAAATCGATAAACAATCATCAGAATAAATGAATGTCCCCTAGATACCGGTAACTCACCCAGAAAATCAATGGAAACATGAGACCAAGGACATTCACCATTAGATATTGGTTGCAGCAAGCCCAGAGGCAGGTGTCTAGGGGACTTGGCATGGACACAGGTAGAGCAGGCTGCGTAAAAGCCGTGCAATCAGTGCGCAGGGAAGGCCACCAGAATAGCTGCGAGAGTGACCAAATTAATTGATTTCTGCCGACATGCCCAGCGGCCTTGGAAGCATAAGTTTCAAGGAGACGGGTACGGAGAGGCTCAGCAACGAAACATTTGCCCACTGGGGTCTCCGGAGGTGCATTAGACTGATTAGCGAGAATTTCAGAACCCAGATGTGAAGTAATGCTGGTACGTAATGTAGCCAAAATGCGATCTGGCTGGATAATTGGTACCGGAACCTCCTCCCTCTCTGTGTCAGGGTTAAACTGCCTGGACAACGCATCTGCCCTGACATTCTTGGAACCAGGCAGATAAGACACAATGAAGTTTAATCGTGATAAAAATAAGGCCCACCTGGCCTGACGTGAGGACAACCGTTTAGCCTCAGAGAGATAAATAAGATTTTTGTGATCAGTCAGGATTAAGACAGGGGTACGGGTGCCCTCTAGCAGATGCTGCCATTCTTTGAGAGCCAAGATGATAGCCAACAACTCTCTGTCCCCAATTTCATAATGGCTTTGAGCAGTAGTTAATTTCTTAGAAAAAAACCCACAGGGCCTTAGCACACTCCCAGGTTCCAGGAGTTGAGATAGTACTGCCCCTACCCCAGATTCTGAGGCATCAACCTATAAAGTTAATGGTAGGGAGGGGTTGGGGTGGGACAGTACCGGAGCAGAAGCAAATGCAGATTTCAGAGACATAAAGGCCTGTTCAGCCTCTTGAGACCACTGAGATGGATCAGCACCCTTGTGAGTTAGGTCAGACAGAGATTTGACTATGGTCGAG
The DNA here is from genome assembly GCA_037306005.1 of Rhinophrynus dorsalis. Taxonomy (NCBI): domain Eukaryota; kingdom Metazoa; phylum Chordata; class Amphibia; order Anura; family Rhinophrynidae; genus Rhinophrynus; species Rhinophrynus dorsalis. Next base: position 84,882,678 of record CM074727.1, on the reverse strand, counting down.
AAATTCTTAATAAACTTCCTATAATAATTGGCAAAACCGAGAAAGCGTTGGATGGCCTTGAGCCCCTTTGGACGTGGCCACTGGAGGACTGCTGCCAACTTGTCCCTGTCCATAGCGATGCCATCCTTATAGATAATAAAACCCAGGAAAGGTACCATGGGCTTATGGAATTCGCATTTCTCGGTTTTGCAATATAGTTTATTCTAACGGAGTCTGCGCAACACTGCTGTGACATCCTTAATGTGTTGTGACAAGTTGGCAGAATGGATAAGAATGTCGTCAAGATAAACAACCACACAGGACTGTAACATGTCACGAAGAATGTCGTTAATAAATTCTTGGAATACAGCAGGTGCGTTACACAGTCCGAATGGCATTTCCAGGTATTCGTAGTGCCCCGAACTGGTATTGAATGCAGTTTTCCACTCATCACCGGCTCTTATCCTGACCAAATTATAGGCGGCACGTAGGTCAAGTTTAGTAAAGATGGAGGAGCCCTTTAGGCGATCAAATAGCTCGGTGATGAGTGGTATGGGGTAAGCATTTTTTGGCATGAGTTTATTCAAACCCCTGTAATCAATACAAGGGCGCAGCTCTCCATTTTTCTTTTTCACAAAGAAGAATCCTGCCCCCCCGGGCGAGGAAGACTTCCTAATAATGCCCCTCTGCAGGGCATCCACAATATAATCCTCCATTGCCTGATTCTCCTCGCAAGACAATGGGTACGCATGACCCCGAGGAGGAACGACACCCGGAGGCAGATCAATCACACAATCGCACGCCCTATGAGGCGGCAAGGCGCTTGCCTCCCCTTTACTAAATATGTCTCTGAATTGCTCATATTCAGCTGGCACAGAAGGGGAGGCATACATAATCCTCATAGGGTGGGAAATGCAGTTCTTGTCGCAAAACTCAGACCATGCCGTAATCTCACAAGTCTGCCAGTTAAACCTAGGGTTGTGCATATGCAGCCACGGAAACCCCAAAATGAGAGCATGGTGCGGAGAACGGATGATCTGAAAATGTTGAACTTCGGAATGTAGAGCCCCAATGCACAGCCTCAGGGGAACCGTTTCCATGGTAATCTGGGCAGGTACCAATGGCCTCCCATCGATGGCTTCAATGGTTAAAGGAGTCTCTTTTGCCACCAAAGGAACATTGTGTGAGCGAGCAAAAGATTCATCCATGAAATACCCAGCCGCGCCGGAGTCAACAAGTGCCAGGGTTTCCACATCAAGGTCTGCCCATGAAACTACCACCTGTATGGTAGGCTTTTGACTGGTTGGGTCCAGGGACTGCTGAACACCACCTAGGGCCTGTCCCCCAAGGTACCCTAGGTGTGTTCGCTTCCCGGCCGGGTTGGGCAAGAACGCAACAAATGGCCCGTCTGGCCACAATACAAACATAACCCTTGTCTGCGGCGGTACGCCCTCTTCTCCTTAGACAGCCTAGTGAACCCCAGTTGCATAGGTTCACAACTTTCACCAGCAGGAGTTGGAGGTAAGGGAGGTGAGGGAGGTATGGGTGGGAAATTCAATCTCACAGCCCCCATTTCTCTCGCCCTTTGCTTGCAGTCTTTAGTTGCCATTCGTTCCCTGATACGGGAATCCATTAGTATAGTGAAATCGATAAGCTCATCAAGGTCAGTTGGTAATTCTCTAGCGGCCGTCTCGTCCTTTAATCGATCATTGAGACCCTGAGCAAATGCCGCTACCAACGCCTCATTGTTCCAGCCCACCTCTGCTGCAAGGGTATGGAATTCTATCACATAATCTGCCACAGTTTGGGACCCTTGTTGGATTTCCATCAATTTTTTAGCAGCAGAGGCGGCTTTACCGGAAACCTCAAATACTCTTCGGAACGCCCTTACAAACTCAAAGAAGTTCTGAGTACATGGTTTAGCGGACTCCCAGAGCGGATTTGCCCAAGCCAGGGCTCTCCCTGTGAGCAAGGAGATCATAACCCCACTTTACTGCAATCAGTGGGAAACGCATGAGGGGTTAATTCCAGGAAAATCTCCAATTAGTTAATAAACCCCCTACACAGGTTAGGTTCGCCATCATACCTGAGAGGTAATGGAGCGGTAGCCATCAGCCCTTTAGTAATGTTAGTGAGAGTACTCGACTGAGCCTCCGGTGTCAAAACGGGGGGGATCACCGGGGCTGGTACTGGTTTGTTCATGTGTGCGGTGCGCTCAAGGATCGTTTGTACAGCCAATGCCAACTGATCTAAACGTTGTTCTTGGAGGTCCATTCTCCAATGGATATTCTGCGCATCACCTTTACCGTTACTGTCTGAGGTCATGGCCCTTTCATACTGTTACGGTTCAGTACACTCAGACACGGAGGTATAGGTAAAAACACAGCTTTATTGAAACACACGATGAACAAGGTAACCCTCACGGGTCCAGTATAGCACACTGACACAAGACAGGTTACAGATGGTTAACCCACACGGGTCCAGTATAATGAACACACAATACTGACACAGGTCAGGTAAATGTAATAGATACAATGTATGACGCCCACTTAACTAGTGAAGTGCTGGTCACAACACTCTGCAGGCTAAATGTCGCCTGAAATACAGGAGGCCACAGGAATGGACTGCCAACTCAGGCTATGGACGCCTGTGAATGTGACCAATGGTGGACGCCCACCAATGACTAACGGAAAGGTCAGAACTCGTGCTTAATGGAGGCCCTACCGAAATAACCCAGCTCCGTGTGCACGCACTACCTGACAGGGTTAATGGGCTTATGGTATATATGGATGGCCACAGGAAGTGCCCTACTCGACAGCGGAATACCAAGCCCAAACAATACTGCCCAACGGAACCCAATGGTAGTAATAGCGAGGCCCTTCCCCCGAAGGGGTTAATGCGCTGTGGTCTGTACAACGGAGTATACCGGGGGCGCCCTACTGAACCAACACAGACCAAGCGAGTGCAACACAGAGTGGAAGCAGCGAGACTCTGACAACGGATGAGAGTGTGCAGGCAACGGGGCTCAGCACTTTGACCAGACACAGGATTGGTGCCTAACCGGGAGGCTGGCAACAGCAACACGAATCGCCAACTGGAACAGCAGAACAGGAACCTCGCCCAGATGGGCGATAGAGAGATCAGGAACGTCAGACAGGCCAAGTCGTACACGGAGCAGGATCCTCAGACGCGCTGGTTCGGTACACAAAGCAGGGTCATCAATCATGCCGGGTCGGTACACGGAGCAGGAACGTCAGCAGGGCCGGGTCAGAACAGGAAGCAGGAACATCAGCCAATCCGAATCGGTGCACAGCAGCAGCAGGAACGAGACGAAAGAGTGGTCAGGCAGTCCGGGGTCATACACTGGATCAGAACAACGATACTAGCGCCAGGCATCAGGTACACCACGAAAGGGCACTCGCAGAGTGACAGCCCAGGGTATAAAAAGGCTGTCACTAGGAGGAGCAGTACAGGCAGCCAATAGGAGAATAGAATCAGCCATGATGGACAGAATGTCACCCAGATCACGGGCGCTGTGATAATGTGGTTTTCAATATTGAGTAGGATAATTTCCTTCCTTCCAGTTCTTCTTTTTTTGGTTTTAAACTTTCTCATAGTTATAGCAGTCAATATGAGCCTCTCTTGTCTCCATTTTGCAAAAAGATCACAGCAGAACAGTATAGCTCTGTAGCTACTTCTATTGTGTTTGACTTCCTGAAATAGATCATGTTTTTATAGCAGAAAAGATGAAAAACACATAAATCAATGGGCGAAAACTTTATAGCCAATGAAAAAAGGGAGAAGAATTTTTGCAAATGGGCACAAAATGCGAAGATTTTAATAACTGCTTTTAAAGTGAATTGTCATGCAAAAAAGCAGACAAGAATGTGGTTTTCACTGATATTTTTCACAGGAACACAACGGGACCTTTCCGCACCCCTAAGTACCACTCCAGTGGACCTGAGGATAGAGTCCAGCTTCTTGTCCACTGGATCCTTCAGTCCTTCTGCATCTGACAAAGGCATAGCAATAGTCTTAACAAACCTGGAAACAGGGGGATTCATGGTTGGAAGAGAGGCCCACTATACCAAAGCTGCCTCAGAAAAGGGATACTGCTTTGAGAGCCTCATAGTGATGGCAATTAATCTGGGTTCTTCCTCTCATCCAGAAGTATCTGGTCAAGAGTGTCACTTGGGGGGGGGGAAGAGTGAAGATTTATTATGCTTCTGGAAAACATCTGTAGAGCAACACCCCCCCCCCCATCAGTGATGTCAGAGACCTGAAGCGTCTCCAAAACAACTCTAATCAGGCCCTGTGGCGAGGGAAGGTGGTCATTTTCATAAAAGTCCACATAGGAGTAGGAAGAGTCCATATCCTCATCCTCCCTTTCTGTAAATTCCTCCTCTGAGAAGGCCCCTATAATCTGAGGAACATTCTGAGAGGCAGGGGCCACCTATTTAAAGGTAGTGGGGGACTTCCAAGACTGGAAAACCCCTTGAAGGGAGAAAGGAATTTGGGCCACTGAGGTCAGAAGAGTTTTGATCCAAACTGGCTCTTGGTCAGTGCTGGGGGGCCCGGGTGGAGTAGTAGGGGCCACAGTACAAGACAAGCAGAGAGATCTGGAATACTCTCTAGGGAGCCCAGTTTGACCAGAGGAACAGTAAGCAAGTACTTCCGAGTCCTTAGTCTTAGATTTACGCTCATGTCCCTTAGAATCCAACATCCTGACAGTAAAAGTTTCTCACACTAGTATAAATAATCAGTAACAATTACCCAGACCAATAATTCATCCTAGAACGCCATGAAAAATCACTTGTCTGGCAGGTGAAGGGTTAATCTGGAGGAGGAGAGTAAGGAGAGCCTGCCTCTGCGGAGGTTAAGCTGGAGAGAAGTAAAATGAAGACTGCAAAACTGGAAGCCAATCGGAAGAAAGCCCAATGAAACGGGAATTCTGGGAAACATAGTCTTCCCTTTTGCTGTTGCCTAACAATGACTACACTCTGGCTGCTGCCCCCAAGACACTCAGGACATGACCTGGATGAAAGGGCATGAGTAGTCAAGAAGAAAGAGCACAATCAGACGTCTGTATATCAAATAGGTACAGAGATATGTTGCAGCCATCCTTGCTCCAATGCTCAGGCAGTAAAGAGTACATAGATAATAAAGATAAGCAAGATGTGTGCAGGAGCCTAAGGGCTCAGAGAAAACCTCTGTATGGAAAGGCACAGGATAGGAACAATGTGGACCAAGGCACTCAAAGGGTTACTCACCAGACTTCTTTCTTCAGGTTATCATTGTAGTTAGACAATAGCAGAGCCCCAAGAGGCTCTGGGAGGAAAAACTTGGCAGCAAGATTCCCTCCACAGGGCTGCAAGGGCCCATCTACACACTGGACAATCCACTCCTGGGGAAGCCCAATAATGGTAACCTGCCTAATGGGGGACTTTTGACAGTCTCATAGCTATCAAAAAAATAATAAAAAAGCTAAAACTAAGAGAGTGTCTCCAGCTCCATCCTTTCACCATAAGGCAGGGAAGAGTTGAGTTGGAGGCGTAGCTGGGAGTCTCCACCTATAAGACTCTGTCTTTTGAGATGTGTCCTGCCATCCAAAAGGAGGGACTCAGTTCCATGGTATCTGTGTTCCATATTGAACTTAAAGGGATAGTAATACTTCATTTTAACTTTATTTTATTTTGTAGGCATTAAAAAAACATGAAGAATGATATAAGTCTTATCTCTGAAACCTTTATGGTTTAAGAGATATTCACAAACAAAGTATCCCCCCCCTGTTCAGCCAGATAAGAAGGGAGATGCCCAGGTAGACTGCAGAGAGGGACAATCTTCAATTAAGATAATGGAAAAAGCTGAGAAACTTGTCAAGGGGGGGAAGGGCTTTCATTGTTTTAATACAAAGAAGATTGTCCCCTTCTGTTATCTGTACTGTCATACAACCAGACTGACATCTGAGAAGAGATGACTTACACTAGGAAAAAGGGGCGGGGAGGGGAACTTTGCTTGTGAATATCTCATAAACTATAAAGGTTTGAGAGATAAGACTTATATCATTCTTCATGTTTTTTTAATGCCTACAAAATAAAATAAAGTTAAAACGAAGTGTTACTATCCCTTTAAGAGAAATCTGAATATTTGCTGTTAGTTAATCTCAGGAATGTGATAGTCAGTTTTGTGCACCAGCTTTCACAGGGGGATGGTTGATATCCTTAAAGTAGCAATGTAATCATGGCTAAACGGAATCTCAGATGCCAGATGAATTCACAGCCTCAATTAGACACATACATGGACTGGCATCTGCATGTGTTCATTATGATGACAGCTATGTCATTGTGGTGTTCAAGCAGGCAATTTCAAGGCTGTATATCTCAGTCATCATGTGGAGTGAAACATAACATTAAGTATTGTGTGACTGTGTTTCCACACATTCCCATTCATAATCATGGTCATACATGCATTGTGTTTGATTCATGTATTATATTCACAAGTAAAGAAGTCCCTGATCCCATGTCTCTACCCCTCTCAGGATCTTGTCATCCTCAGGCTGGGGAACAGGCATTTCCACAATAGGTTCTGGATCCATATACTCCACTCATGTGTGTCCACTGCGATACTCTGTAGTATGGCACTTGCTAATATGATATCACAGACTTTGTCTAGTGCATATTGCAGAGCTCCCCCTGAGTTATCCAGCACCGAAATCTGGTTTTGAGCAGGCCAAATGTGCGTTTAATCACATTCCTGGTCCTGACGTGATCTTCATTATAATGGTTCTGTGCAGGTGTTTGTGGATTTTGGACTAGTGTGAGGAGCCAAGGTTTGCACCCATATCCAGCATCCCCTGTGGAAGAAAAGGACATTGTGACACATGGACCACATGGTTATGTACATGTTGTTGTGTAAGGGGACATACTACTTGTGTGTCATGAGCATGCTAAGCTCTGTTTCCATTCCATTAATAATGTGAGTGCCCCTGTGTGTGTTATGTGATGTGTTGATTGAGGACTCACCCAACAGCCATCCTCCTGTATAGGTCCCATTCTGAAAGTTCCTGTAGGCGGAGGAGTGCCTGAGGATGTAGGCGTCATGACAGTTGCCAAAATAAGAATCACATTCATGGGTGATCCTCATGTTGTCATCACACATCATCTGTGCATTAATGGAGTGGGACATGCTTGGGATTGATGTAGAGATGTCCCTCATGCTGAAGATCTCTTATGCACACTTGTGCAGTCTATGACCCCCAAGACTCTGGGTATGCCTCCCCTTCTGTCAAACTCCTGCTTGACACCTGTTCATTCCATCTGGGTGGAAGGGAGGTGGATGAACCTCCTGGCCTTCCTCTTCAGGGCTTCCAACACCTGAGCCAGCACATGAACATGTGGGCTGGGACATCCCAGATGCATATCCCACTGTGTACTGGAAGTATCCACTTGCCATAAAATGCATGGCACACATGAGCTTCTACATTCCAGGTAGGTGCTGTATATGGGGTCTATGTCATCCTTGTGTTACGGTTTTCAGACACTCAGATAGTGGTAGATAAAATAAATAGAGTTTTATTAAAGCAAAATGAATGACAAGGTCGCCACTGGGGCGGTACTGGCATAAGCAGAAATAAGGCAGACATACCTGGTGCAACAGGTAATACTACACAAAGTATGGAAGCACAAAACAGGACACAAGAAGTTAATAGTACTGGTTATCAGTCTCAAGTGTGGTGTTAGGCACGCCCTTGGTGCTGCATATAGCGATGTGTGCTGTAAGATAGCACCCAAGTCCATTCACTGTGTGGAGCTGTAGCATAAAGTTCTGACTGAACGGGAACTGCAAGTGATAAGGAGATAGCCCCCACGGGCGTAACCGGAGACTACTAGTATTGTGATTGCGTGAGCCAATAGCCCCCACGGGGGTAACCGGAGACTACTAATATCGCAATTGCTTAAGCCAATAGCCCCCACGGGCATACCCGGAGACTACAGTATCGTGATTGCTTGAGTCAATAGTCCCCACTGGCGTAACCGGAGACTTCTAATATCGTAATAGCTTGAGTCAATAGCCCCCACGGGCATAACCGGAGACCATCAGAATAGTGATTGCTTGTGCCGATAGCCCCTGCACGGGCGTAACCGGAGACCACTGGGTACTGCTTGCCAACAGCGTAACGGAACCGCTGCTCTGTCACGGAGAGCCACCGACTACTAAGGCCCGCAAGCGGCCGGCTCACAGAGACAGCGAACAGGCTTAGGCGACAGGTGGAAGAGTAGCAGTAATCGGATGAACAACACCAGTGTCTCAAGTGCAGAAAACGACACAGCACAGTAAAGTCTGGACTCAGCACACGAAAGGCAGGTAATGGGAGACTCAGCAATGGCTCAGCAACTGATAAGCGGAGGCTCAGACACACTATGCAGTATCAGAATGTCGCCGAGGCGACAACGGAATCGTCCGTCAGTACAGCAGGAACAGTGCAAGAGGTTCAGTAGTCAGCCAGGCCGGGTCAGGATACACAGGAGATTCGCAGACAAGCCGGGTCGGTAACGGAGAAGGATCATCAGCCAGGTCGGGTCAGATGCCGTAAGAGATTTGCATACAAGCCGGATCAGGAACACGTAGGAAGTCAGCCAGGCCGGGTCAATTACGGAACAGGAACACAGGAACGTCATCAGGCAAGCCTAGTCGGTACACGGTAGATCAGGATACAGAATACTGCAACAGCAACGCTGGCTAGAAAACACCACGAAAGGGCACCTGACAGGTGCCAGTGGCCGGATTAAAACGGATAACCAGGGGTGGGCCAACACAGCTCAACCAATCCGGGAGCAGCACAGTTGAGAGTGACAGGAAGGATCACGGGGACCGTGATAGTACTCCCCTCTCAAAGACCCCCTCTCCCTGCCGGAGGTCTAGGTTTCTGAGGGTATTTAGAGTGGAAGTTGCGCAACAGCCTGGGCGCGTGTAGGTCCTTCTGATCTACCCAGGACTGTTCCTCAGGGCCATATCCTTTCCAATGTACCAAATATTGCAACTTCCGCCTAAATCTCCTAGAATCAATGATACTCTGAACCTCATATTCCTCCTGGCCCTGAACGTCCACCGGCCCAGGAATCACTGGAGTGGTAGTGTAACGGTTGCAAACCAATGGTTTTAAGAGAGATACATGGAACACGTTATGTATGTGCATAGACGCTGGAAGTTCCAATGCATACGAGACTGGATTCACCTTGCGGATGACTTTAAATGGACCAATGAACCGAGGTGCCAGTTTACTGGAGGGCACCTGTAACTTGAGATTTCTGGAGGAAAGCCACACTCTATCCCCCACCTGGAAGGAGACCGCTGGCAGCCGTCTACGATTGGCATGCTTCTGGTAGCGCTGAAATGACTGGCTGAGGGTCCTCTGCACCTCTGCCCAAGTGGAACGGAGCTGCTCAATATGCTCATCCAGAGCTGGGATTTGTTGTGCCTGGAATGAGTCCGGGAGTAGACAGGGCTGGAACCCATAGAAAAGGGGAACTCCCGGATGATTAATTAACTGCACAAACTCCGCCCAAGGCAACAGGTCGACCCAATTGTCATGATGATCGGTTACAAAACAGCGCAAGAACTGTTCCAGACCTTGATTGGCACGCTCAGCGGCTCCATTAGTCTGGGGGTGATATGCGGAAGAAAACGACAACTGGATGCCCATCTGCCCACAAAATGCCCTCCAAAATCTGGACACAAACTGGCTACCACGGTCAGATACCACCACTCTAGGCACACCGTGCAACCAAAACACTTCTTTGGCAAATACCACCGCCAATTCCAGAGCCGATGGAAGCCCAGGAAGGGGCACAAAATGAGCCATTTTAGAGACCCTATCAACCATCATAAGGATAAACGTGTACCCCTGGATGCTGGCAATTCACCCAGAAAGTCAATGGAAATATGGGACCATGGGCGGTCGCCATTAGGTACTGGTTGAAGCAGACCTACTGGAAGATGCCTGGGTGTCTTGGCACGGGCACAGGTGGCACAGGCTGCAGTAAAAGCGGAGCAATAAGCCCTAAGGGAAGGCCACCAAAACAACTGGGATAGCGACCAACATAGCTGATCCCTTCCAATGTGCCCAGCCGCCTTAGATGAGTGGTAGGTTTCTAATAGACGGGTACGTAATGGATCATCGACAAAGCACTTGCAAACTGGGGTTTCTGGAGGAGCCCTAGCCTGCGAGGCCAAAATTTCTTCCCCCAGTGGCGAAGTGATACTAGTGCGAATAGTAGCCAGAATACGGTCTGGCTGAATGATTGGTACTGGTTCCTCCTCCTTCTCAATGTCTGACACAAACTGTCTGGACAAGGCATCTGCCCTGACATTCTTGGAACCCGGCAGGTAAGAGACCACAAAGTTGAACCGGGACAAGAAGAGCGCCCATCTAGTCTGACGTGAGGAGAGTCTCTTGCCTCCGAGAGATATGTCAAATTCTTGTGGTCCGTCAGAATTAGTACTGGTGTCTTAGTACCTTCCAATAGGTGGCGCCACTCCTTGAGTGCCAGAATGATAGCCAAGAGTTCCCTGTCCCCAATCTCATAATGGCTTTGGGCGCTGGACAGTTTTTTTGAAAAGAACCCACAAGGTCTTAATGTACCACCTCCCACCGGGAGTTGGGAGAGTACTGCCCCGACCCCAACCTCAGAGGCATCAACTTCAAGGGTAAACGGTAGGGCTGGGTTAGGGTGGGACAGCACTGGAGCAGCAGCAAATGCAGATTTCAGTGTCTCAAACGCGTTCTCAGCTGCCTCAGACCATTGAGAAGGAGTAGCGCCCTTATGAGTTAAATCAGACAATGGTTTCACAATCGTGGAAAAGTTTTGAATAAATTTCCTACAATAGTTGGCAAAGCCCAGAAAACGCTGAATAGCTTTTAACCCTTTGGGACGAGGCCATTGTAGGACTGCTGCCAACTTCTCTTGGTCCATGGCAATGCCATCTTTAGAGATCACGAATCCCAGGAAAGGTACTTGGGATCTGTGAAATTCACACTTCTCAAGTTTACAAAACAATTTATTTTTGCGTAGTCGAGTCAAAACCTCAGAGACATCCTTGATGTGTTGGGTAAGATTGTTAGAGTGAATCAATATGTCATCAAGAAATACCACAACACAGGACTGAAGCATGTCCCTAAGGATGTCATTAATAAGCTCCTGAAATACTGCAGGAGCATTACATAGGCCAAATGGCATTACCAGGTATTCGTAATGCCCAGATCTGGTATTAAATGCCGTCTTCCACTCATCTCCAGCCCTAATTCTGATCAGGTTGTAAGCAGCCTGGAGATCAAGTTTAGTAAAGATGGAAGAGCCCTTTAACCTGTCGAATAACTCAGTAATGAGTGGAATGGGGTAGGCACTTCTGGACATCAATTTATTTAGACCCCTGTAGTCAATACAAGGTCTGAGCTCGCCATTTTTCTTTTTGACAAAAAAAAACCCAGCACCCGCTGGTCAGGTAGACTTACGGATAATCCCTCTCTTAAGGGAGTCCTCAATATATTCCTCCATAGCCCTATTCTCCTCTACTGACAACGGATAAGTGCGGCCCCTGGGAGGCACCGTGCCCGGGGCCAGATCAATGGCACAATCATAAGGTCTGTGTTGAGGCAGGGCGCCAGCCTCCCCCTTACTGAATACGTCACTGAATTCCTGGTATTCAGCTGGCACAGAGGGAGAGGTACACAATAACCTGACAGGGTGTGAGAGACGGTTATCCGCACAATATTCCGACCAAGACAATACCTCACATCTTTTCCAGTCAAATTGGGGGTTGTGTAACGATAACCATGGGAACCCCAGAATCACTGCGTGATGAGGCGAGTTAATTAATTGAAATTGCACTTCCTCCTTGTGGAGAGCCCCAGTCGCCATAGTAATAGGGGTAGTCTCCATAGTGATAAGTGCGGGTTCTAATGGCCTGCCATCGATGGCTTCAATAGCCAGAGGGGACTCCCTTTTGACCACCGGAATCTTATGCAACTCAGCAAAGGAGCGATCCATGAAATAGCCGGCTGCACCGGAGTCTACCAGAGCTAAAACTGACACAGAGGACTCTTACCACGTAAATGCCACCTGGATGGTGGGTCTCTGTGTACTAGTATCCAGGGACTGTTGTACACCACCTAGGGCCTGTCCCCCAAGGTACCCTAGGTGCGTTCGTTTCCCGGCCGAACCAGACAGGTGCGTAACTGGTGCCCAGCTTTACCACAGTATAGGCATAGACCCATTCTTTTACGGTGCGCCCTCTCCTCCTTCGTTAGTCTGGTGAACACGAGCTGCATAGGCTCCCCTCCCTCAGCAGTACGTTCAGGAGGAAGGGGTGGTGAGGGTGGGTTCACAAGACTGCCATGCCCAATATTCCTGGATTTTGCCTTCTTAGCCATCCGCCTCTCGCGAATGCGGGAGTCAATAAGCATGACGTAATCGATGTATTCATCAAGATCAGTAGGCACATCTCTGGCGGCAATTTCATCCTTAATGGAATCTGACAGGCCCTGGGCAAAAGCCGCGACTAATGCCTCGTTATTCCAGCCCACCTCCGCTGCCAAGGTTCGAAATTCGATAGCGTAGTCGCCCAAGGAGCGATCTCCCTGTTATACCTCCAATAACCTCTTGGCAGCAGAGGCGGCTCTACCAGGTACCTCAAATACTCTGCGGAATTGTCTTACAAACTCCCTAAAATTCAGAGTGCAAGGTTTGGCATTCTCCCAGAGAGGATTCGCCCAGGATAACGCCTTGCCAGTTAATAGGGAAATCATAAACCCAACCTTGCTTCTATCATTAGGAAATGCTTGAGGATTGAGCTCAAAGAATATCTCCAGTTGGTTAACAAAGCCTCTGCATTGGTTAGGTTCGCCATCGTATCTTAACGGTAACCCTCTGGACTGAGTGGTTGGGGTAACCGACAGATTTTCCGGTGTCGAGACTGGGGTGACCACCGGATTCTGATTAGGTTTGTCTAGGTGCACCGTTCTCTCGAGTAATGTCTGCATGGCCAGTGCCAACTGGTTGAGGCTCTGTTCTTGAACATCCATTCTCCAATGGATATTCTGGGTACCAGTATCTCCCTTGCTGTCTGAGGTCATGGCCCTTTCGTACTGTTACGGTTTTCAGACACTCAGATAGTGGTAGATAAAATAAATAGAGTTTTATTAAAGCAAAATGAATGACAAGGTCGCCACTGGGGCGGTACTGGCATAAGCAGAAATAAGGCAGAGATACCTGGTGCAACAGGTAATACTACACAAAGTATGGAAGCACAAAACAGGACACAAGAAGTTAATAGTACTGGTTATCAGTCTCAAGTGTGGTGTTAGGCACGCCCTTGGTGCTGCATATAGCGATGTGTGCTGTAAGATAGCACCCAGGTCCATTCACTGTGTGGAGCTGTAGCATAAAGTTCTGACTGAACGGGAACTGCAAGTGATAAGGAGATAGCCCCCACGGGCGTAACCGGAGACTACTAGTATTGTGATTGCGTGAGCCAATAGCCCCCACGGGCGTAACCGGAGACTACTAATATCGCAACTGCTTAAGCCAATAGCCCCCACGGGCGTAACCGAAGACTACAGTATCGTGATTGCTTGAGTCAATAGTCCCCATGGGCGTAACCGGAGACTTCTAATATCTTAATAGCTTGAGTCAATACCCTTCACGGGCGTAACCGGAGACCATCAGAATAGTGATTGCTTGTGCCGATAGCCCCTGCACGGGCGTAACCGGAGACCACTGGGTACTGCTTGCCAACAGCCAACGGGCATAACGGAACCGCTGCTCTGTCACGGAGAGCTGCCGACTACTAAGGCCCGCAAGCGGCCGGCTCACAGAGACAGCGAACAGGCTTAGGCGATAGGTGGAAGAGTAGCAGTAATCGGATGAACAACACCAGTGTCTCAAGTGCAAAAAACGACACAGCACAGTAAGGTCTGGACTCAGCACATGAAAGGCAGGTAATGGGAGACTCAGAAATGGCTCAGCAACTGATAAGCGGAGGCTCAGACACACTATGCAGTATCAGAATGTCGCCAAGGCGACAACGGAATCGTCCGTCAGTACAGCAGGAACAGTGCAAGAGGTTCAGTAGTCAGCCAGGCCGGGTCAGGATACACAGGAGATTCGCAGACAAGCCGGGTCGGTAACGGAGAAGGATCGTCAGCCAGGCCAGGTCAGATGCCGTAGGAGATTCGCAGACAAGCCAGATCAGGAACACGCAGGAAGTCAGCCAGGCCGGGTCAATCACAGAACAGGAACACAGGAACGTCGTCAGGCAAGCCTAGTCGGTACACGGTAGATCAGGATACAGAATACTGCAACAGCAACGCTGGCTAGGAAACACCACGAAAGGGCACCTGACAGGTGCCAGTGGCCGGATTAAAACGGATAACCAGGGGCGGGCCAACACAGCTCAACCAATCCGGGAGCAGCACAGTTGAGAGTGACAGGAAGGATCACGGGGACGGTGATACCTTGATCACCTCATATAAGTCGATGATGCTGTGTGACGTCAATCTGTAGCTGTCTCGCACTTCAGCATCCATCATTCTGAGAACATGACCCTTGTGAAAAATACCCTGGGTCTTTGATGTCATCTGTCCTCCCTCTGCTGCTCCACATGTCCCTTTAGCATCTGTGGGAGATCCGGTTGCTGAGACAATGCTGTCTGGCCTGGTCCTCCAGGTGGAGGTGGGCTTCTCTCTGGCTCACCAGAAGGAGCATCCACAGTTGAAACACTTGGAAGATTTGCAGGTGTGCTTGGGGGTTCCTGGGGCTCCATAGCCCTTGCATACCCCCTTCTCTGATGTTGTCACAGGTATTGCAATGGAAACATAATATTCTATATTGCTCTCTGAGTGGTCTCGCTGTAAACACGACACGTCTGAGGATGGAGAGCTGTCCCTTTAAGACAGTGGTGGGGTGTTATCCAGGTAAGGTCATCAGGTATACAGGGGCCAATGGGAAGGTGTTTGTTGTTCAGGTAAGTGTATGCTGGTGAGACTGTTATTGTTTGAACATGTTTGCTGTAATTTCTGTTTACGTGTCAGGTGCGTGTGTGACGTTCACCGGTGCACCTTGGGTGTCTATTGGCTAGTGATATTGCACAGGCAGGTTTGGGTTGCATAACAATTGCCAGGTGTGCATATTGTGTTGTGTGGACATATCTGTTGGTATGGGTTAAACCCTGGTGTTCCGGGGTATCGTGGCATGGATTGTTTGGGTTGATTTGTAAACCCCTTGTCCGGGTTGATGGGTTCATGTTGGTTGTCCAGGACTTATTTGTAGGTCATGCACATTTGCCGGGTAGCTCCTTGGCATTCCAGGGGTTAATTTTGCCATTGCTATCATTGTGCTATATGTTAAGTGGTGTGTGAGCTGTTGGTTCCTTGACTGGGTTTGTTCAAACTGGGTTTTTTTTTAGCTTAGTTGTGTTCTGTACACCAAGAAAAGTAAGAGCAGAATTTCCATCGGTAAATGTATCAGTTTACTGTACATTGGCACTGACCACACAGAAATGAATCGCTCAAGGGTAGAGCTGTTCCATTGTTCTCAATGGGAGAAAGATTACCAGTTGGTGTCATTTTGAAACTCACATTAGCAAATCATAGCATGGGTTATTGGAATGCTTACTTTGCTAGTAAAGCTACCGTTGCCTATTTTGCCAAGCTTGCCATTCACCCCGACTCGTGCACCTTCATTGACTAAGAGAAAAGGATTTAACAGGTAAAACTAAAATCCTCCTTTCTCTGTCATCCAATATAGTTTACAGGTACCATGAGGATGTACCAACATTGAGTTCCCATGGGTGGGAGAGAAGGAAAAGGCCAGATTCGAGCTGCTGTTCTTGAATCTGGTTGGCTGGGATGTGAAGAACATCCCAGCCAATGGCAGTGAGGGCAACTGAAGTGAGCCTGCCCATATATAAAGGTAGACTCACTTCAAATGCTCTCAGTGTGTTACAGGCATCGGCCTGTACACAGCTGAAGAGGAGCATTTTGGGACATTTGTGTCTCCACCACCTCTCCAAGAGGCAGAGAAAAAACTTACAAGCTGAGTTACATTTTGGGCATTTATGAATCACATTTATTTATGTATATATGGAAATTTTTATTCATGGGCATGTATTCTTCGGGGCATTACATGGAGGCATATATGGGTATATTTATGCAACACTAAAACTGAACCCTTTGAGTGACAGTGAGGTACGCAACGCATTGCTTTGCAATGAATTGCGTACCCCTCCGCCACGCAAAGGTTTCTGGAATGTATTTGTTCATGCTTAATGTTCATACATTTCTTTTATTTTACAGGGAGAAGGTAGAAGACTGAAGAGATGGCAGAAGACAGAAGAAAAAAGAAGACAGAAGGAGAGTGGATGACAGGTAAGTGTAACGTATCAGTTAATGATCGGTGCTTGGCAGTATGTCAGGCACCGTTAGTTAATTGTTTTTCACTGTTCAATTCCCAATATCACTGCTTTTAGCGGCGTTTTAGGAACTAAACGCACAAAACGGACGACTGTTTTTGTGGCTTAACGTCCTTTGGAGTTCTAGCTGGTAGGGCCTTTAAATACCGCGCTAAACATGTTTAACAGCTGGTATTCACTTTGGCCCTACCGGTTATTTTAACTCCTAGCTTTAAATCTACCCCTAAGGCCCTTGTTCACACAATCCTGCAAAAAAGACAGGATGGACGGAAGGTCAAAATCCTGTGAGAACAGATCCCTGTCCACACACCAGGAATGAAAGGTAGACCAAACCCTGTGGTATGCCTTAGAAGAGACTGGCTTCCTGGCCTGAATGATGGTAGAAGCCACCTCAGGGGAGAAGCCTCAAGATGGAGGCTTCAACAGTCATGCCTTTAAAGCCAGACCCTCTGCATCCTCTCGCCAAAGGGAACCCTGGAGGAGGAGATCATCTGGTCTGCATAGCAGAGAAAACAGGTCCAGGGCAGCCAGTGCCAGCAATTCCAGAAACCAAGGCCAATAAGGTGTGACCAGAATGACCAACACACTGTCCATCTGAACCTTCCTCAGTACTACCGGGAGTGCTGTAAGTAAAAATGAGGCTTAAATTGACCCTTCCAAGACTGGAGAAATCTCTTTCAGGACCCAAAGCGGCGCGCCGATACACGCAACAGTTCACGTGTACCGGCGTGTCAGCAAGGATCAAAGTGGTC
Source organism: Rhinophrynus dorsalis (assembly GCA_037306005.1). NCBI lineage: Eukaryota > Metazoa > Chordata > Amphibia > Anura > Rhinophrynidae > Rhinophrynus > Rhinophrynus dorsalis. The sequence goes on along the minus strand of CM074727.1, from coordinate 84,865,480 downwards.
CTTATGGGATGGAAACATCCCAGGACCGCTGGTCCTTAAGGGTTAATGAGACCCTTAGCAGAGGGGTCAGGGTCAGCCTCAAAGGGGTCACCATGAAACCAGGAAGAAGCTCCTTCTGAACACACACCATTCTCAGACTCTTCAGAGGAATCAGATAAATCTGGAATGCCAGGGGCCTTAGGAGCCACAAACCTGAATGAAGTGGGGGATTTCTAGGATTGGAGAACCCCCTGAAGAGAAAGAGGAAACTGTGCCACAAAGGACTTTAAGTCCTTGACCCAATGTGGCTCTTGTTCATGGCTGGAGGGACAGGGGCCACAGCGCATGAGAGGCATAAGTGAAGCGTAGAAGAATCCAAGGCCTGAGTAGGATACTTGTATAAAAGACAGAAATAAAATGGCAGCCAAAGAAAAGCCAGACAACAGCCACCTAAAATGGGTGTCTATGGGAAATGTAGTATTTTTCCCCCAAAGAGTATCAAATGCAGAATTTGGACCCCCTCAAGATACTGAGGATGGTAACATGAGTAAAAGACAAGGGCAGACAAGAAGAATGAGCCATCTCTCAACTCGGTACATGGAGCGGTTGCAGAGATATCTCCTCAAGCAGCCTGTCCCATAGAGATCAATGGTGCACTGCAGAAAAGCGCGCCATATTTTATATATATATATATATATATATATATATATATATATATATATATATATATACACATATATATATTTGATTGGAGCAGAGGCACTCACGTTTAAAGCTGTTGTACCAGCCTGGGTGCTATTGTTAAAGCCGGCATGAAAATGTAAAGTAGAACAAAGCACACTCTTCAATAACTCCGTGACAAAAAGTGGATGATTTATTTTCTCAACGTTTCGGGTGCATTACAGCAGCCTTCGTCAGGATAACAGTGCAAGTAACAAACTTCCCCATTTAAACCTTTGACTCCTCGTTAGCGCCAAAATTAGCGCCAGTGATTGGTGCATTTAAAATAAAATGGCAAGCTATTGATGTCTAGAATGACAGATCACGGTGCTGATGTGAGCCGAATCTGTATAAGTAACATTTAATAGCCTAAAGCTTTATACTGCTGATTCATGTTTTAAGCTGTTATTAAAGTAAAACTTCACCCGAGGTGAACCCGCAAGTATGCCCAGCATGGTGTAAACTTGTATCGGTGCAAACACTGTGCAGATAACATACAGCATATCATACAGCTACCTATATTGGCAGAATGACAAGATAACGGTATTGCATGAGATACAACAAGTGCTGTGGAATGCGATGGAGACCTTACAGGTCTAATACCTCTCGCACAGACAGCACCGTGTCATGGCCAACACATACCGGTATGCAAGTAGTATTCAAGTTATACAGTGCAGACTCAAAATCATAATGAATCATACTGAGCAAGGCAAAGTGAAAACATCGCACAGTGATCCAATAAAGCCGCTAATTTCAACACTGCACACTGTTATGCAAAAAAATTAAATGAAATAAAATTGGGCAATAAGTCGGTGGCTGGTTAAATATTTTGTGAGATATAGCATTGTGCAGTTACCTGTTACATCAGTAATATTTGTATTGTTACATCGCAATGTACAGGGCAGCTGGGCTTGGGGTGCACATTGCAGTGAATGGATAGAAGTAACACTGTGTCCAGATACAGACCGGGGTTCTCCCGTAGCATGTGTGTGGAGTATTAGTGTGTGTTACTCCGGTAGTGCACCTGGACAGAGTCCACATTAAGGGATCAAAGATTACAGACTCTATAAAGAACAGTACGAGTAAAATCCCTCTGTGCTTACATGTGGCGCATATTGTAACATCAGCTAGGGGATCTCACACGTTCATCATATATACTGGATAGCTTTGCAATATTTGAGCCAGCCACGAATGTGCCAACAGCTTGGACAAAATTGAAGCTTATGGTTACCAGGTTATAAACAATTCGTGGCTCTCTCAAAGTGCAATGGTCCCGCTGCCCAAATAGCTGCTCATGAAATAACAGGTCCGTCCTTTAGCAAAATGGTAATGGTTTCGTTTGGAATCCAATGTATCCTAATCTAGGACCAAAGTACAAAATAATTATCGCTTTGGGGTAAGTTACTCCTCACCCCTTAACATAACTAAGACAAAATAAGACAATAAAGAATTAAATGCAGTGGTTTTCCATATATGAGTCTCCTACAGTTTACTAATATTGTGTGTAGAATCAAATTAGTTTGGAGCAAAATGGAAAGTAAAAGTGATGTCAAATTTAATCTTCATATGACCCTTAATGAATGTTGACTGCCAACCACACCTCAAACATAGCTGTCCTCAATAAATTCATATCACAATAATTGTTAGTCTGGGATCATGGTGTGCCTCAAATGTTGGAATGAAAGATGAATAGCTCCTCTAGATTATTGTTGTTGAGTATCCTATACCATCACACATGGAAATTCAGAGTACCGGTGGAATCAAGAAGTGGTTAAGTAATGCAGATACCTTAAATACTGGAAAAATGGAGATACCTCGCTGGTGATACCAACTATGCTGGACACTAGGTCCTATTCATGCATAAAGGCCCACATCATAAAAGCATAGGTACTCCTTAAAAAAATGAGGCATATGACAGTTTTTCATTCAAGCCACATGGTGCCACAGTGTTCAATTGTCAAATCCAGTAAGTCTCTCTCTGCAAAAGTTTGATTTTTCTGTTACCACCTCTCATTATCTGTGGTATATGGTCTATGATCATAGATTGCATGGATGGTATGGTATGTTGTGCTGTTAAAAAGTGTCTTGGAACAGGTTTATCAGTCTTTCCAGTGGTCACAGCAGCCCTGATAGAGCAGAGGTGATTGGCCATCCTTTCACGAAAAGTCGTTTCGGCCTTGCCAACATAATATAAGCCACATGGGCATATCAGGATGTATACCACATATTCTGTGGTACAGGTGACTCTATGACGTATATTGATTTTAGCATTAATGTGTGGGTGACAAAAGTATGACCCACTTAACATGCTATTGCATGTTGTACAGTTAATGCATTTAAAACATCCCAATTTTCTCTGGGCACCTCTTAGCCAGTTGTCATTGGTTTCTGTGGTGTTGATAGCCAGTGGTGGGCTGTCAGGTTGCATTAGAATGTCTCTTAAAGTTCTGTCTCTCCTGTATGCTATGTGAGGTGGTGGCATATTAGTAAATGGTAGTATGGGGTCAGAAGATAGCAAATTCCACTGTCTCTGAATAGATTTCCCAAGTTGTTCGACGCCAGGCGTATAGTTTAACACAAATGCTAGTCTGTTTTCACTTTCTTTGGGTGGTCTCATTAGTAGATCATTTTGTTTATATCACAGTGCTCTTTGTAATTGTTCCACAAGTACTTTGTCCTTATATCCTCTCAGTTTGAAATTATTAAACATTTCTTGCAGTTGATTAATAGCAATGTCCTGATTATTGTTGTTTCTAATTACTCTCAGGAATTGTGAGTAGGGGATACCGTTTTTTTGTGCCCTAGGATGACAACTAGAGGCATGTAAAGTGGAATTTCTATCAGTAGGTTTATGGTATAATGTAGTCCCAAGTGAGTCATTCTGTACAAACACTCTGACATCCAGAAAATCAACTGTCTCATAGCTGCAGCTATGTTTGAATTGAATACAGGAATTCAACTGGTTCAGCATAGAGATCCAGTCTGTGAGGTCCTGCATGTTGCCCCTCCAAATTAAAAATAAATCATCTATGTACCGTTTGTAAAAGATAATATTAGGGTGCTATAGATGATTCATTTCATATTGGTACATGAAGATGTTTGCGTAGGAGGGTGCAACATTCAACCCCATTGAGGTACCAGCTATCTGTAGATAATACTCATTTTCAAATCGAAAAAAGTTTCTGGTTAATGTCAGTTCCAAGAATTCACATAGCATTTCAATGGGGTATTCAGCTTTATCCCTGTTTATGCATAGAGTTTATCTTACAGCTTTAATGCCTTCAGTATGTGGAATTATTACAGTATATACTGTCAACGTCCATCATTACCAATATATCTGTCAGTTTAGACACCTCTATTGTTTGAATACATTGGAGAAAATGTGTTGTGTCACGTAAGTGTCCATTTCCTGGACTATAGGCTGTAGTATGGTATCAAGGAAAGTTGAAATGGATTGTAAAAGGGACCCTCTTGCTGATATTATCAGTCTACCTGGTGGGTTGATTAGTGTTTTATGGATTTTTGGTAACAGATATATGATAGGACAGATGGGGTCAATGTTAGATAAGTATCTGAACAAACTATCAGAAATGTATTGGTTCTGTTTGGCTCTAATGAGTATGTTGTCTACGTGTTGTTTGATAGGTTTAGTTGGCTCTGCTAGTAATTTTTTATAGGTGTTGTTGTCAGAGAGTTGACGCAAGACCTAGGTTCTGTATGCTGTGTGGTCCACCACCCTTGTCTGCTGGTCTGATAACAATGGTTTTATAATTTTTGAGCGTAGTGAGAGCTCGTTGTTCAGCTTTTGAGAGGTTAGATCTGGTCTTAGGAAAAGACATGGTGTTAGCCTCTGAAATGATGTTCCGTGTGAATGCTCGAATAGTGGGACTAGTTGTCGGGGGGTCAAATGTACTCTTAGGTCTTAAGGTGCCCTGTTTAGTCGTTTGTGACCCCTTAAAATAGTCTTTAAGATTCAAAGTCTGTTGAAATCTGTGGGTATCTATCTCCAGTTGAAACAAATTAGGTTTAGTAGTAGGGACAAAAGATAGCCCTCTGGATAACAAAGTTGTTTCAACCAGGGATAGTGGTCTTTTACTTAAATTAAATACTAATTCCTGGGCATAACGGGTGGTCTTCCTATTGTTTTGTTGTCTACCGCCACGTCTTGGATGTATGTATATATATATATATATATATATATATATATAAATAAAAAATGCCTGAAACGTGCCAAAACACATACAGAACAAATAATAAAGCTAAAGAAACACATTTATCCAAGTGGAAAATGATAAGGAAGGTCCCCAACTCAAACATGGCAAGGAAGGGGTTCAAAGTTACCACACAAATTGAAATGCTCCAGAGACAGAAATAATGAAGTACCCAACATGAATGCAGGAGTTATAAAAAACTCCAAGAAGGACCCCTGTGTGGAGGGGATTAGTGGGAGAAGTGGACCATGGCACTCAAAGGGTTGCTCACCTTTTTTGCAGGTCTTCGTTTCTTCAGATTACCATTGAATGGAAGGAGCCTAAGAGACACACCTTGTGGAGAGAGAGACATGGGTTACATGGTTCTCTCCCAGGGCAGCAATGGTCCACAGTCATCACCTGTTAACTGAGCAATCCTCCAGGGGAAGTCTGTAATGGTAACCAGCTTGATGGGGGAATTTGTACACCCCATATGTAATCTAAAGGAAAAATAATAAAATAACTAAAAACTAAGCAGAACTGTTCTCAGCCTTCCTTCTAGGTGATGGAACAAATCTTATCTGGAGGGGTATAGCTAGGTAGCCTGCTAGGAAGAGGGGGAGGCTCCACCCTGCACTTCTTGAAGAATTGTTCCAGCCTACTAGGAGGAGCGGTCGCCTCTCCCATGGTACCTGTAAGCTATAATGGGTGACTGAGAAAAATGTTTTTCACACCTACAGGTAAGACTAAAATGCTTTTTCTCTGTCATCCAACATGACATACAGGAACCATGGGGTTATACCACCATTCAGCTCCCAGGGTGAGAAGAAAAATTAAAGGACCAAGCGTCAGTCCCCATGATACCTGAGTCCCCAAGGACTATTCAGGATGAGGAACAGCCCAACATAACTGTCAACAGACACTGAACAATAGCACAGTACACAAGAACAAGAGCCTACTGGGCTCAAACAGTTAAAGAACAAGAAGGCACAGAAAGGATTAGGTCCATAGACAGGCAAAATTGCCTGCAGGTCCTTCCTGCCAAAACTGGCTTCAGCCAAAGCCAGAACATCAACACTATAGTGTTTGGTGAAGGTGTGCATAGAGGACCAATTCGCAGTCTTGCACAACTGTTCAGCAGAGGCCTGATTCTTGTAAGCCCACGAGGCCCCAACAGACCTGGTGGAGTGTGCTGTTATACGGAAAGGAACTGGTTTCTTTCAGAGTTCATAAACCTTCCGAATGGTAGGCTTACATCAGGACACAATAGTGACCTTGGATCCACCCATACCAGCCCTAGGACCCTCACGGATGACAAACAAGGCATCAGTTGTACGTAAAGACTCGGGACGGTGCACATAGAACTTGAGGCATTGCACCACATCCAACAAGTGGAGATGCTTCTCCTTGTTAGATTTGGGTTCAGGACAGAAGGCACAACAATCTCTTGATTCATGTGAAACTCAGCGACCACCTTAGGAAGGGATTCCTGGGAGGTACAAATAACAGCCTTATCCCTGTGAAACACTAGGAAAGGTGGTTTGCAGGACAAGGCCCGCAGTTCAGTGACTCTGCAGACAGAGACCACAGCCAGAAGAAAGACCATCTTTCACGTCAGAAGACGTAGAGGAATGGTAGCGAAAGACTCAAAGGGAAGCCGCTGCAAGACTCCAAACACCATATTAAGGTCCCACTGGGAGCAACACCCTGAAAAAAGACCTTGACATTGAGCAAGATGCCAATGTGTCTGTGGAAAAACCAGTGAGAGAGGCAAAGTCTGAACCTTCAAGGAGCTAAGACTGAGTCCTTTGTTCACACTGTCCTGTAAAAATTACAGGACCACCGGGAGATCAAAATCCTGTGAAGACAGATCACAGTCTACACACCAAGACTGGAAAATGGACCATACCCTCTGGTAGGCCTTGGAAGAAGTTGTTTTTTTAGCCTGGATCATAGTGGAGATCATCTCAGAAGATAAACCCTTCCTCCTTAGGATGGATGCTTCAACAGCCATGCCATCAAAGCCATGAGCTTCACGTCCTCCTTCCATAGGTACCTCTGAAGGAGAGCCAGTCTGAGTGGCAGTGGAAATGGATCCTGAATGGAGAGGGAAACTAGTTCTGGGAACCACTCCCTCCTGGTCAAATAGGGGGCAATCATGATGACCGCCGGACTGTCCATCCAAAACTTCTGCAGCACCCTGCGGATGAGAGGAATTAGAGGGTAGATGTAGGCCAGATGAAAGCTCCATGTAATCCCCAGAGAATCCACAGCAAAGGCCAGAGGACCCCCCAATGGGAACAAAACATTTGAACTTTCCCGTTGTTCCTGATGGCCATCAAGTCTATATGAGGAAGACCCCACCTCTGCACTAACAGGTCAAAAATGTCTGGATGGAGCTCGGAGTCCACCTGTTGGCGGCTGAGAAAGTAGTCTAGGACGTTGTCTATGCCTGAAATGTGCACGGTGGAAATGGCGGAACATGATCCTCTGCCCAGGCCAAGATAGACTTGACCTCAGGCTAAGTGGGAGCGCTTCTTGTGCCTCCTTGCTTGTTGATGTATGCCACGGCCGTGGCGTTGTCTGACTGGATGCAGACTGGAAAACACCTCAACTGAAGGGACCAGTACACCAGAGTATACCGAATCGCCCTGAGTTCCAGAACATTGATGGACTGGAGAAACTCCTCCAAGGTCCACCTGCTCTGGACTCCTAGGTGACCCAGAACAGCTCCCCAACCCTGTAGGCTGGCATCCGTTGTCAAGAAGGTCCAATCCTGGATCACAAAGGGTTTCCCCTTCTCCAGGTTGGACCTGTCCAGCCACCAAAGTAGGTCCTATCTGACATAAGGAAGAAGAGAAACCCTGAGATCCAAGAGGTCCGGGTTCCCATGACAAGAGTGAATAGTGAATCTCTGGAGCTCCCTGGAGTGGGCCATGGAGTATGGAACCGCTTCCATGGTGAAAGCCATGCGACCCGCAAGAGTCATAAACTTGCAAACCGGAGCTGAGGGCCACTCCAGAGCCTGGGACACCAGATGCATGGTTTGCTGAATGGAGTCCTCCATCAGAAAGACCTTCTCCAGATGGGTATCGAACCTGAGTCCAAGGAAGACCAGGACCTGACAGCAGACTTCTCCATATAAGTCCTGGAAATGCTGGTCCAAGAGTTACCTGGACGGAGCCTTCAGCAGAAGGTCGTCCATATAGGGTGTCACCTGAATCCCCTGAGTGTGCAGGAAGGCAATAAAAGGCCCCGGACTCTGGCAAACACCCGAGGAGCAGGGGTAATCCCAAAGTGCAGAGTGGTGAACTGAAAGTGACCCAAGTCGTGAGCGAAATGCAGATACTTTTGACTGTCCGGATGAATCAGGACGTGCAAGAAAGCACCCTGCAGATCCAGAGATGCCATGAACTCTCCTGGACACATAGCTACGATGACAGAGTGCAAGGACTCCATCTTGAAGTATGCAGTCTCCACAAAAGAACTGAGGTCCTTGTAGTCCAAGATAGGACAACTACCACCATCCCTCTTGGCCACCATGAACAGGTTTGAATAGAAACCTGAACCTCTCTCTTGAGGAAGAACTGGAATCAGGACTCCCTTGTCCAAGAGAGCCTGAACCTCCTCGTTGAAAAGATGAAAATTTTTTCGCCCAGAGGAGTTCTAGACTGGAAGAATCTGTAGGGGGGTTGGGCTTGGTGGTTGGGAGGGGGGGTTCGATTTGAAACACTCTAGGAGTCGTCCTTTGCTCCTCATTTTGGCAGGGAAGAAAAAGACACTGTTTCCTTGCCATGTTAGGGCATTTGGGAACTTGAGGCTTTTGCCTCACTGATAATCTGCTTCAGTTCAGGCCCAAAAAGAGACTTGTTCTGAAAAGGGAGTGAAATCAGTGACTTCATGATGAAAGGTCTGCAGACCAAATATTGAGTCACAATGTGTGCCTAGCAGTGACAGAGAAGGTAGAAGCCTTAGCTGAATGTTTGATAGCATAAAAAAAAAAAAAAAAAAAAAAAAAAAAAAAAAGCATCAGTGACATATGTCTGAGTCTCAGACATGTTTGCCAAGAGGGTTAAAAGGTCCTCCTTAGGGGCGCCATTTCGGACAGGCTCAGTAAGATGTTCACCCTAGATGGCAATTGCCTCTAGTGACCCAAGCAGAAGCTAAAGTAGGCAGCAGCATGACTTCAATGGCAGCAAAGTGTGATGCCTCCAGCTTCCTGTCAGTCATATTTTTAAGCACTGTAGCATCAGCCAGGGGCAGAGCAGTAGACTTGGAAAGTCTGGAAATTGGGGGGTCAACTGTAGGAAATGAAGCCCACTGAGCCAAAGCTGCCTCTGAAAAGGGGTACAAATTGGAGAATCTCTTAGAAAGAGAAATCCATCTGTCTGGCGTCTTCCACTCTACCAAGATAATCTGGTCCAGAGTGCTATAGGGTGGAAACACAGTGTTGGACTTATTGCACCATTGAAAGATGTCAGAAGAAGATTGGCCCCCATCAAGGGTATTAGTGACCTGCGGGGTTGTCAAAACCGCCTTAATGAGACCCTCAGCAGAGGTTGTGGGGTCAGCTTCAAAGGGGTCACCAAAAGCAAATGTAGATTTCCCTTTCTCACACTGCCCTTCCTCCGTATCACCCTCAAAAGAATCCTCCTCAGAGGTTTCAGTGAGATCAGGGATGCCTGGGGTGGGAGATTTCGAGGAATGGAGGCCCCCCTGGAGGGATAGAGGAGACTGTGCCACAGAGGACTTTAAGTCCTTGACCCAGAGAGGCTCTTGTTCAAGGCTGGAGGGCCCAGGTGGAGTAATAGAGGCCACAACACGAGTGGTATAAGTCTCCCGAGTATTCTCTAGGAAGTCCCATTTGGCACGAGGAACAGTATGCAAGGGGGTCAGAGATGCCCCTGAGTCCTTTGCCTTAAGTATAGCCCCGTATCCCTTAGGATCCGACATTTTAACAGGAGAAGTGCCTAAACAGTATGATAATCCCAAATGTTGTAATCCAGGTTAATAAATCACCTCAGAAAGCACTTATCTAGCAGGAGAAGGGTTAATCTGTGGACAGCAAGGAGAGACAAGCCTCTGTGTAGGATACTCCAGCAAAGAGAGAAAATGGCATCTGTAAAACCATCAGTTTTCAGAAAGCCTACGAAACGGGCATTCTGGGAGTTGCAATCTTTTCTCTTTTCTGTAAAATAGCAAAGCCTGAACTTACACTTATTAAGCTCCAAGACAATGGAAATGTGAACCGGATTCTAGGGCAAGAGGAGACAAGAACAATGAGCCCTCTCTCAACTCTGCTTGTCCAACAGTTGCAGAGATATGTCCCATAGAAGTCAATGGAGAAAGTGCAGCCACGCGGTAAACACACCATAAAGGCGTGGAACACTAAAAATACATAAAAATTCAAGTGTTTAAATGTACCCAAATACCCAAGGGAACATGTAGGGATAAATAAAAATGGAAAACCCTTAAAGGGATAGTAATACTTCGTTTTATCTTTATTTTTATTTTGTAGGCATTAAAAAAACATGAAGAACGATATAAGTCTTATCTCTCAAACCTTTATGGTTTGAGAGATATTCACAAGCAAAGTTTCCCCCTCCCGCCCCTTTTACCTAGTGTAAGCAATCTCTTCTCAGATGTGGAATGCAGTTCATAGACCAGACAGATAACAGCAAGGAACAATATTCTTCCTATCAGAACAATGAAAGCCCTGCCCCCCGACAAGCTTTTCAGCTTTTTCCCTTATCTTACTTGAAGATTGTCCCTCTCTGCAGTCTACCTGGGCACCTTCCTTCTGCTCTGGCTGAGCAGTGTTACATCAGTAAAAGGGGCGGGAGGGGGATACTTTGTCACTGAATTACTCTTGCACTATAACTCTGACAGTATTGAAATAACACTCTCCAAACTCCAAATACTATGATGATGATTAATTAGAGCTGCTTTTATTATGAAACAATAATATCTCTTTAAGGAAAAACCCAAAAGAAGCCCACAAACCTAGTGAAACCAGCAGGGAAGGGATTAATTCCATAAATTGCAGCCATCCAAGCTCCAGAAACCCATGGATCAAACAGATACCCAACATGAGTGAAGGAGTTTTAGACTCCAAGAAGACCCCTGTATGGAGGGGAGCACTAGGATAAGTGGACCAAATTTGAACTTCTGTCTTCTGTCTACCATTATGAGAACAGAGCCTTAGAGAGACACAGTTGCATGATTCTCTCCACAGGGCAGCAAGAGTCCACAACAGCACCTGTCAGCTGGACAATCCTTGAGGGGAAGCCAGGAATGGTAATCAGAGTAATGGGAGAATTGTGACACCCCATATAGAATATATAAAAATAAAAAATAATTCTAAAAACTAAGCAGAAAAGTTATCAGCCTTCAAACAGGTTCTGGAACAAGTCTAACAGGATGGCAGGGCTAGCCTGGTAAGGAGGAGTGGCAGCTATACAAACAACTTTTTTCTAGAAATGTTCCAGCCTACTGGGAGGAGCTGTGATCTCCCCATGGTAGCTGTATGTCATATTGGATGACAGAAAAACACCTTTGTTTCTCACCTGTATTTCAGTGTTATGAATTTCAAGCAGAGGATATTTGGAGACTTTTTTAAATGCACCAAATTAGTGTTCAGCTCCATCCTCAGAGTACGGCAATGCCCCATATGCATAGGTTTGTCAGGTATATGGGGATTTACTGGGCCCAGTTGGGAACATGTGCGTTTCCATTTTCAGACATGCCATTTTTACAGCTTGCTTAACTGGTGCCTTATTTCATTTGGGGCTGTTTAGCAATGCTACAATGAAAATTTTACCCACAAAAATATGTCTTACAAGACTAGACAACCCTGGGTTTCATTTTAGGTGCATTTTGACAATTATTTCGCTGCCACTTCATCACCTATCTCTCCCAAAACCTGCAGTAAAGAAGAGAAGCACCATTGTTCACACCTATATTTCGGTGTTGCTGTGGATTTCAAGCAGAGGATATTTGGAGATTCTTTTAAATGCATCAGTGTTCAGCTACATCGCCTGAGTACGGCACTGCCCCATATGAAAAGGTTTATCAGGGTTTTGGCAGAGATACTGGGAGCATTTGGGAGTAAGTACATTTCCATTTTCAGGCATGGAAAAAACTTGGGGTGCATTGATTCACATTATATTTTGATAGTGTTAGATCTAAGGAGGGATGTGTTTTGAAAAATAAAAAAACAGGTTATTTCAGGGGGAAAAAAGTGGCCAAATAATAAAATAACCTTTACAAGCACTACTGCATTGTGACTACATTGTATTGATTGAAGCAGTCACCAATACAGGTGCCATGTTTTGAAGGGCAATCAGGGCAGTAAGTGGTGGTATCTCTGTATTCCCTTGCTGTTGCAAATGCAGCAGCACATCTGTGGGTTTTTCTTTTGGGGAATTTTATAAATAAAGTGTACTACACTGGGTCTTTGTGGAATTGATTCTGGTGCCCCTTGAAACAAAAATCTGGAAATGAGATGAAGTTGAAACTGCAAAAAAATACATTTTGGATTGGGGTTTACAAATCTGAAAATTAAATAAGAATTGTATACGCAGTCTACATCATATAAATGGCAACCTTTTTGTACCATGCCCTACACTTTCTCATAGTGAGGTATGGCTGCATGAGTTGATCACAGAGATTCACTCCCCCCATGTGTTTATTATAGTCACTGATGCAGACTGGCTTTCTCAGTACCACAGTTCTGTCATCATGAATGGTGGTCAACATGTAGATGCTCTTTTTGTCACTAAACTTAACTGCCAGCAGCTCCAGTTGGCACAAAGCTGAGGATGTCCCTCTTTTTAGCTTTTAAATTTAATGGCTCCTTGGGCATCTCCCTGCAATTGTGCCTAACAGTGCCACAGGCCACTGTATCAAAACAAAAGAGTGATTTAAATAAAAGAGGGTTTGCGTAGTAATTATCAACAAATAAATGATAGCTTTTATTTAATAAGGGGTAAATAAGATCCCAAACAAATTTTCCCATTGGTTCCCAGATATTCAGGACAACCAGGAGGATCAAGTTGGCTGCACTTGCCCTCATAGATTCTAAAAGACTGGGTATAACCTGCGGTGTTTTTGCACAACTTCTAAAATATAATACCGGATTTGGAGTGCTTGGAGGGGATATAATGTTTGAAACCTAACCTCCCCTTATATTTAATTAACAATTCATCTTTGCTTATGTGTTTTTGTAGCATATATACTTGAGAAAATGTTTTCTGTGAATTATTTATTAGGGGGCACATTTTGTACAGCCTGTCATATTGGGGCTGTTCTTTTGGGAGGCACAGGGTATTATCACTAAAATGCATAAAGTGCAAAATCATTTCAAATATAGTCCTGGTCATTGTTTTGGATAATATAGGGATATCACATATGGGGTTTTTGCTCCAGTATGTTACTTGGCTTTTAATTATCCCCACTGCCATTACTAGGGCGCAGAACTGCTTGAATTCTAAGAGGTCTGTGGGTTGCCATATTTCCTTCTTAGGAACGAATGCTGATGGACTGGCAGCAATATATTGGGCTGCATACAAATTGGTTTGTGATACAATTTCCCCAAAAAATAAATAAAAAAAAACGATCATGGGTCAATCCTGCTACATCCACTCGAATTCTTTGATTTCCTAAGAATTCAGGAATTTGTGGGCATAAATCAATTGGTTATACCCATTCATTAGGGTCAGGAGGAGTGGTAGTACCTGCAGCAGGTCTTAGGGAAGCTCTTGGGGCATGTCTTAGGGAAGCTCTTGGGGCATGTCTTAGGGCAGCTCGTCTCTTCTTGACAGAAGGCCCAGCATCATCACTAGATCTGTCAGTCTCAGAAAAGTGCGTGAATCAGATGCCAAAAAGGTATAAGCCTCTTCAACAGAGTACATACGCTGCATTATTTACTTACCTACCTACCGTAAACTAAATAAAAGTCTAATTTCTCCTAAATAGCTACCCACCCAAACTAATTAATTAAATGAATATAAAATAAATGAATAAATAATAAAAAAAAATGGGAAAAAAAAGACACAGAACAGGACCCAAATTAAACTATAGATAAAACCCCCAAACCATCACTTTTCCTATGATAACATTTTTTTTTTTTTTTTTTTTTAATTAAAACTACTATTAACCTAAATCTAACCCTAAACCCCCTAACCCACGTATACCCTGAACCTACCTAACCCAACCACCTATCTAAATAACTCTAAAAAATCTGTAAGAAAATACATTTTAAAATAAAATACACTTTTTTTTTTAATAAAGCTACTCCTAAACCTAAATCCAAACCAACACACTTATACCCTGAACCTACCTAACTCAATCCAACTACCTATCTAAATCTCTAAAAAAATACATTTTTAAATAAAATAAACATGTAGTGCTGCGGTGATGGAAGAGTTAAGCCCTGACATGCCAGGACCTTCATGGGTCCTTATGGCAAGTTCTCCCATGATGGTCCTGGAACGTATGGGTCCTTAAGGGGTTCTGTTCTCTGTTTCTCTCGCCATCATGATCATAGTGAGGAGGAGGGATGTTTACATATACTGCCTTTGTCATGTGGCTCCACTAGCACCTTGATTGCTGGGCATCGATCACATGTGCTGAGCCATCAGGAATGCTGAGGAGTTGTGCTGAGATCATTAAGCCATGACGTGCAAAGACCATCCATTACTGGTAATCAAAGGACTGAATAACGTGACCGTTCTGGCATGTCACTGGTCCTTAAAGTCTTAATGCAGCAGTTGTTGCTGACTGTAGGAAGTTGGCCAAATAGCCTCAATGCACCGGCCACCCGTCTCTAGTGTCTAAACAATTTTTCTTCACCAGTTCTTGCTTTTCTCTTATTTAGGATGGACGTAGTAGGTGCAAGAAACAAGAATGACTTGAAATTTGCTATTATATAAAAGATCAGACTATGTCTTTGTTATTTACAACATCCCAGTACATTATTGTACTATGGATTTGTTGGATTGGAACTAATCACCCCTGTACCATCTGCACCCCAACCCTGAATCTGGCTTCAAGCTTCATTTTCACTTTCTGTGGTATGTGCTAATCACACCTGTACCATCTGCACCCCAACCCTGAATCTGGCTTCAAGCTTCATTTTCACTCTCTGTGGTATGTGCTAATCACCTCTATCACCCTGATTCTGACTCTTCACAGTCTTTCCTCCCCCTCAACCCTCCTACATGTCTCTGTGTCTGTTCAATTCCTTATCAGCTGTTTTTAGGGAGTCACACCTGGCTACACACAGGGCAATCAATGTACATATTAGTTAGTAATTGGAAACAGATACTCATTCAGCCTCAGCATGGGGACCTCACCAGTTTAAATTCAGCCACAGATAGGGGGAATTTCAAGGGGGTGAATTTCAAGGGGACCCACGACACCTGGGAGCAAAGTGCACCGGAGCAAAAGTGCAGCAAGAGTTAAACATGAGAGTTTGACAGGAGAGTAGACAGGAAAGAATGACAACTACTACAACACTTAAACCACAGGTAAGTAAACAAATAAGGAGTGAAATGGAACTAGAGAATAGATAAATATTACTAATATAACAGAGGAGGAGAGGAGAGGAAGAGAGAGAGAGAGGGAGGAAGGAGGGGGAAGGGAAAGAAAAAAAAAAAAAAAAAAAAAAAAAGGGAAAGGGAAAGATTTTTTTTTTTTGTTTCTGTCTCACAATAACAAGAGGTTTCTGTCTACCTATATCTCCCCTAGTATCCTCCTCATGCATGCCAACATGAATAGATTAATAATCACTGTTCTAACTATTCCACTAATAATACAGATTTACTCTCATCCTTGCAACCATGCCCCGCACCCTCACCATAACATAATAATTCATCATGGACTTCTGCATACATGTGCACAATCAACTGAATGCTGGTGGAGAGTACTAAAATCAAGCCCACCCAGCCCCAGCAATTATAGCAACAAACGCACCCTCTCACTATATGTTCACCGCAAACAACTCACTAAATTTTTATGCATATTGTTACTTGCCTTAGCAAATGATATAGAAACTAACCCTGGCCCTAAAATAGAAATAAATGGCAACCTCCCCTTTAAAAAGGGTCTGTCATTAGTGCACTGCAACATACGCAGTACACTGCCCAAAATGGACGAACTAAAAGCATGGTGTTATGCATACAAACCAAAAATTCTTATTCTTACTGAATCCTGGTTATCCCCAAAAATTCCAGACACTGCTGTTGCCATAGATGGATACTCATGCTTTAGAAAAGACCGTGCAAAGCGAGGAGGAGGTGTAATCATTTACATACAGGAGCCAATAAACTTTACACTTCTAAAGGACTCTCACAACACTGATTCTTATGAATACATTGCTGGTAAAATTTGTCTTCCATACTCAAAACAAATCATAATTGTAGGCATCTACAGACCGCCAAATACCTCAGCACACACCGTATCTGACATAGCTCAACACCTAAAGGTGATTGCCACACAAAACAAGAAAAGCGAGTTGATGGTTCTTGGAGACTTTAATATTAATTGGCTTGATTCCAGGAATGAAAAATATTGTTCATTGTTTAAAGCACTGAACTTATCACAACAAATATCTTCCCCTACTCGCATAAATCTTAAAACATCCAACCATACCCTGCTAGACTGGATCCTCACATCCTGCGCAAGCAGAATCCAAGATTCAGGTGTTCTAGCAAACGTGTTTAGTGATCACTCCATAGTTTACTGTGTCCGCAAAATAAAACCAGTCAAATCAAATTTCAAAGTCATACTCACGAGATCATTTAGAAAATTTAACCTTCAGTCCTTCCTAAATGATTTAAAAAATTGCTCATGGCATAGATTACATCTAATACCTGACCTTGATTCAGCGATTGACTTTTTTAACTCAGAATTCCTACAGGTCTGTAATACCCATGCCCCACTAAGAAAGGTCAGGGTCAGGGGGGCACATCTACCATGGGTCTCAGCTGACTTGATTCAATTATTCAGTTTCAGAGATTCATTATGGACAAAATTTAAACAATCTGGCTCCCCTCATGATCACACTATATTTAGGCAAGTACGGAATACATGTACAAAACAAACAAAACTAGCAAAAGCACAATATTTTAATAACAACTTGGACAATAACATTTCAAAGTCTGCCAACTTTTGGAAGGTTATAAAAAACATCTACAATCCACCTAACCATTCTCACCCATCAAATATAAAAATAGACAATGAAACCATACAGTGCCCCCCAGCCATAGCCAATGCTTTCAACAGCTACTTTGTTGGATGTGCCACCACACTGATTAAACAAAACAAAGGCCACTCTGAAGTCCCACTAAGTTCAGAACAGTCACTGGCACCTGCTGCCTGGTCCAACAGTGCAAACGAATTCAATTTCAGGCCAGTAAATGAAAGTGAAGTATCTGATCACCTCCTCAACCCAAAATTGAAATCTCAATCGAGCCCTGACCAACTACCAGCAATTTTATTAAAGCTCAGTGCTATGGTCACAGCCCAACCGATAGCAACTCTAATTAATGCCTCTTTGACATCAGGGTATATGCCCAAATCCTGGAAAGTGGCAAGAGTTGTACCTATCCACAAAAGTGGGGATAAAAAAGTAGTATCAAATTACAGACCGATATCTCTCCTCCCCACTTTATCTAAAATCATAGAGAAATGTGTACATGTGCAACTACATAAATATTACCAACAGACCAGTTTCTTCACCCCTGTTCAATCAGGGTTTAGACCAAACCACTCAACAGTCACGTCTCTTCTAAAAGTAACCAATGATATCCAGACTGGCATGGAAAATGGTGAACTCACTGGAGCTATTTTCCTTGATTTCGCTAAGGCCTTTGACACAGTAGACCATAACATTCTTATCAGCAAACTCCATAACTCAGGATTGGGTAATAATTCTCTACAATGGTTCCGATCCTATTTATCAGACAGAATGCAGTATGTGTCAGTTGCAAACAATGACTCCCGTCCGCTCAAAATAACAAGTGGAGTTCCCCAAGGCTCCATTCTTGGCCCTCTTCTATTTTCTCTTTTTATAAATGATCTGCCCAAGGTTTGCAAATCATCTTCAGTACACATGTATGCAGATGACACTATAATCTATGCTAAAAACTCTAGCATATCACAACTTGAAACCGAATTACAACATGATTTCTACAAAGTGGAAAGATGGATAACACAGAACAAACTTTTCTTAAACACAGATAAAACAGTCACAATGATATTTGGCACAAAGCACAAACTGCGTAGTCTCGACAATATCCACCTATCCATTGTGACAGAGTCTAATTGTAAACTGGCCCCAGTAGACTCCTACAAATATCTTGGTATGTGGCTTGACCCTAACCTCAATTTTGGTCACCACTGTGACAGAACTGTGGTGACTATAGTTGATTCCAGTACATTGCTGGAGTGCAGAGATAGTGGGGGGGTTGGGCTTTGATTCCACTATACTCCAGGCCTGTGCTAAGGAATGTTAATTGATTCCTGCTGTGCTTCCTTGACCAATCAGAGGCGGTTATTGATGAGCCAGTTAAGAATGTAGGATTTCAATTCCTAATCTGCATTCTTATCCTGATAAGGATGCTGGTGACTGATTGGTCAAGCATAGAAACACTGTCCCAAGTATTCATTTGCATGCTGATCTAGATAAGAGTCTCTGTAGTGTATATAACCTGTGTGTTTGATTCAATAAAAGAGAGTTCTTCCCTTCATCAAGTCTCGGCTGATGTTTGGGAACAGGAGGGTCAGTTTACTATTGGAGTGTTATTCTGAGGGAGAAAGGAACTATAACGGAGGTATGCAGCTTATGATGCAAGGCGTCACGTTACAACTGGTGGCAAGCGGCGGGATTCGGCTTATCCCAAGGAACTGAAACTGAGACCAGCATCCAGGGGGAGATATAGCCTCTGGCTTGACCCCGGTCTCAGCAGCGCAGCGAGCAGTGGATGGAGCAACAGCGAATCTGAGACCAGCATCCAGGGGGAGATATAGCCGCTGGCTTGACCCCGGTCTCAGCAGCGCAGCGAGCAGTGGGTGGAGCAACAGCAAAACTGAGACCAGCATCCAGGGGGAGATATAGCCGCTAGCTTGACCCCGGTCTCAGTAGCGCAGCGAGCAGTGGATGGCCAAAGCAACTTGGATATCCTGGGACTTGGAGTACTAGTATCCACTGCATTAGGAGGTACCTGGGATCCTGCCTGTGGAACATGGCAAATCTAGGACCAATGGGCGCTGTTAAGCCCAACTGGAGACGGATTGAGAAGCTGGTGGCATTGCGATGGCCGCTTCTGGGGGACAATCCTCTGCGGGATTGGGAGGACCGCATGGACTGCTTTGTGAAGGTGGAAAGTAAGCTACAGGATCAGTATATCGCCCTGTACCAGAAAGCGGAGCAGAAGTATTACAGCATGATCCGCCCCTCTTGTTCTGCTGCGGGCAATGGATACAATGGCCCAGGAGTAGGATGGGAGGCCATCTGTGTCGACCCCAACTTTGGCAGCAAGGAGGAGAGTAGGTTTTGGGAAATCAGGGATGCCCGGGAGGAGATGATGGGGTTCCAGAATATCCCTGAGCTAGCAGAGGAGCTGGAGGACCTGGTGGAGCAAGAGTGGCATCTGGAGCGAGCTTACCAAGGCCTTATCCGGAAAGTTGCGAGGCATACGGGGGAAGGACCACGGGCGGCCCCCCCATATACTATACCGCAGGAAGATGTGGCCTGGCTGGCCAATCCGCCCTGGGATGGAGGCTCCGACCTTGGAATGGAACAGTCCTTTGAGTCCTGCGACCCGGTGGGGTGGAGAATGAGGAATCTACTGCCCCACCTAGGACCCAATCCGTCGGAAGAGACGGTGGCCCAACTTAAACTGTCGGTCGAGCAACAGTACTTTCAAGACATCCAGAGCCCCTGGGTTGCCCCATGCTGGGGGAGTGAGACAGTGATACGCACCAGCCCCTTTGTTACCCCGGACCTGAGGAGTTGGAATTCGCTGCTCCTCAGCCCCAAGAATGCCCCTGTACCAGGGGGTGGGACAACCGTCCCCCCTGGTGGACATTTGGCCCCTTCCCCTGTTTTTCCTACTGTTGTGAGTGAGAGAGAGCTCACCAGCAGACCCAAGAAGATGCTCCCTTTGTTAATGGACACTGCCCTGGAGAAGGAGCAATGTGTGCTCTCCAGGGGCACGGTTGATACGACCCTGAGGAATGGGACTGCGGTCTTCCTCAGGGCAGAGAATGGCCCTGCGGTTTGTGGCCTGAAAGAAGAGGACCCCAGCAGACTGAAGGAGAACAGTGCTGCTGGCCCTCTTGTTGATCCTATGGACTGTGAACTGGTGGGTGGGAATGCGTTCCCCACCAGTCCCCCTGTGAACCCTGGCCTGGTGAGTAGAAGTGAGCTCCCCAGGGCCTGGGAAACCCCTGTTGCTGTGGATGAGACGCAGGTTCCCACCAGCAGCCCCTGTCCTTCCCCTTTATTATTGGATACTGCCCTGGAGAAAGAGAAATGTGTGCTCTCCAGGGGCGCAGATGTTATGGCCCTGAGGAATGGGACTGCGGTCTTCCTCAAGGCAGAGAATGGCCTTGGAGTTTGTTGCCTGGAAGAAGAGGACCCCAGCAGACTGAAGGAGAACAGTGCTGCTGGCCCTCTTGTTGACCCTATGGACTGTGAACTGGTGGGTGGGAATGCGTTCCCCACCAGCCCCCCTGTGAACCCTGGCCGGAGTAGGAGCGAGCTCCCCAGGGCCTGGGAAACCCCTGTTGCTGTGGATGAGACACAGGTCCCCACCAGCAGCCCCTGTCCTTCCCCTTTGTTAATGGACACTGCCCTGGAGAAGGAGCAATGTGTGCTCTCCAGGGGTGCAGATGTTATGGCCCTGAGGAATGGGACTGCGGTCTTCCTCAAGGCAGAGAATGGCCTTGGAGTTTGTGGCCTGAAAGAAGAGGACCCTAGCAGACTGAAGGAGAACAGTGCTGCTGGCCCTCTTGTTGACCCTATGGACTGTGAACTGGTGGGTGGGAATGCGTTCCCCACCAGCCCCCCTGTGAACCCTGACCTGGTGAGTAGGAGTGAGCTCCCCAGGGCCTGGGAAACCCCTGTTGCTGTGGATGAGACACAGGTCCCCACCAGCAGCCCCTGTCCTTCCCCTTTGTTATTGGATACTGCCCTGGAGAAAGAGAAATGTGTGCTCTCCAGGGTCGTGGATGTTATGGCCCTGAGGAATGGGATTGCGGTCTTCCTCAAGGCAGAGAATGGCCTTGGAGTTTGTTGCCTGGAAGAAGAGGACCCCAGCAGACTGCCACAATGCAGTGCTGCTGCCCCTTGTGCTGTCCCTGTAGACTGTGAACTGGTGGGTGGGAGCGAGCCCACCAGCCCCTATGTGACCCCTGACCTGGTGGTTGGGAGCGAGCCCACCAGGCCCTGTAAAACCTTGGCTGTGATGAGTGGGACAACAGTCCTCATCAGCAGTCCCAAGCCTGTTGCCCCTTGTCCTGATACCCCAGCCTTGGTGAGTGGGACCACGGTCCTCACCAGGGATACCCTTGTTGCCCCTGGATCTTTTGACCCCAGCCTGGTGGGTGGGAAGTCATTCCCCACCAGGCCAACTGTTGATCCAGCCCGAGGGAGGGGGACCACCGTGCTCCCTAAGGAAGTTGGGAGTTGCCCCAGTTTTGCCAGCAGCCCACAGTCTGTTTGTCCTGGATTGGTGAGTGGGAGTGCGCTCCTCACCGGTCCTCTGGATGCCCCAACCCTGAGCAAAAGAGTCCCCAGTGTTTCCAGTAGCCCTTTGGATGTTGCCTCAGCCCAGGAGAGTGAGAGCAGCATCCTCTCCTGTTCCCGTGGGGTACTTGCCCAACCAAAAGGGGGAGATGTCCCCAGCGTCCACCAAGGTGACCCCCAGGCCATGGGGAACCCAGAGACACTGTTGCCAAAAGGAGGTCCACCTTGTAGACTGGCTATGGACCCTGAGTCACTGGACCCAGACCCAGGAGGGTCTGACCCCAGCTCTGCGTGGAGCCTGGCCCAGGAGAGGCCTCACAACTTGGTGATAGCCAGGACCAAGAGGTACATGTTTCCCTGGCACAGGACCAAGGACCCCAGTTTTACTCCTGGCCCCGGACAAGGGGCTTGTTTTTTCTTTCCAGACCCCAGGACTGTAGGGGCTGGCTGGGGACAAGACTTTTGGGACAAGTACTGTTGTGGACATGGAACCACAGGCAGAAAACCCCGGACATCCCTAAATTACACCCGACTGGGTCTAATCGGGTATGCCGGACATGGATACAAGGGGGAGATATGTGACAGAACTGTGGTGACTATAGTTGATTCCAGTACATTGCTGGAGTGCAGAGATAGTGGGGGGGTTGGGCTTTGATTCCACTATACTCCAGGCCTGTGCTAAGGAATGTTAATTGATTCCTGCTGTGCTTCCTTGACCAATCAGAGGCGGTTATTGATGAGCCAGTTAAGAATGTAGGATTTCAATTCCTAATCTGCATTCTTATCCTGATAAGGATGCTGGTGACTGATTGGTCAAGCATAGAAACACTGTCCCAAGTATTCATTTGCATGCTGATCTAGATAAGAGTCTCTGTAGTGTATATAACCTGTGTGTTTGATTCAATAAAAGAGAGTTCTTCCCTTCATCAAGTCTCGGCTGATGTTTGGGAACAGGAGGGTCAGTTTACTATTGGAGTGTTATTCTGAGGGAGAAAGGAACTATAACGGAGGTATCCAGCTTATGATGCAAGGCGTCACGTTACAACCACATTGACAAATTAACCTCTAAACTTTATCCCAAAATAAGTACACTTTATAGAAACAAATTATGTCTAAGTACCCAGGTGAGAAAACGTATTGTACAACAGATGCTGATGACAGTAATAGACTATGGTGACGTAGTATATGCACCAGCGCCAGAAATCCACCTCAGTAAACTTGACACTCTATATAATTCATTATGCCGCTTTATCCTCCAGTGTGACTACACTACCCATCATTGTGACATGCTAAAAGAACTAAATTGGCTAACACTCAAATCTAGACGTGACCTTCATCTTTCTTGCTTAGTACACAATCACTTCTCTGGAAAACTACCACAATACCTAAGCAGTATGCTCACCCCAGCTCTCCATACTAACTATAACCTCCTCTCCACTACTAACAACTCACTGCGTATACCACAATACAAGAAAGAAGCAGGAAGATCTGCCTTCTCCTTCAGAGCTCCAAAAATCTGGAACAATCTGCAGGAAAAAATCACATCTGCACCCAGTCTAAAATCCTTAAAAGCAAATGTTTCTTTATATCTACAAACAGTGTGTAACTGCAAATAATCCCATTATTTAATAAGTATGTATATTTCTGTATGTTTGTATATAATGTCTCACAATTAGTGTAAATATGTAACCTTTTACTGAAAACTATCCAGGACATACTTGAAAACGAGAGAAATCTCAATGTATTCTTCCTGGTAAAACATTTTCTAAATAAATAAAAAAATAAATAAATAAATAAATCCTTTCCAGCAATCTGACAATTTGTTTTTCTCACCGAAGATTCCAGTCTGTGACCTCTTTGATTAACATTTGACTTCTGCTTCACTGTTCATTATGTTTTTTTAACACAGCTATTTACTTCTGAAAGTGATTTATGACCAGGAAAGTACATATATTTACTTAGCTACATAAACCTTGTTTGAGAATGCTGCAAACTTCCTTCTAAAAATGTACAAGATTGAGATAATGCAAGAAGGATGTGCAAGAAGGGAAAGAGGGAATTTAACACTTTGAGTGCCAGAAGGGTATGCAAAGCAATGTGTTGCATACCCATCTGGCATTCAAAAGGTTAAATCTGAACTCTAAACTATCATACTGAGAAGCTGAGTAAACTAAGTTAATTGCAATTATAGACTATTTTGATTATATAATAAATAGTGGGAATTTTTTAAGAATAGTTTCAGAGCTTTTAGTATTTTTTTTTTCTACCCAAGTCATATTTGGACCTGAGCACTATGATTGTTGGGATAGTATATGGACAAGATAAAGGACAGTTGTTGTTTTTAACTTCTAAAACTCTTTGAATTATTTTTTCCCACATTACCCAGCGTTATCAAAACTCTATTTTTCAATTACTGAGTTTCCACTTTAATTTTTTTTTTTTTTTTTTTTACAATAGCTGGTTATTTACCAAACATATTTTACAGAACTTGCAGTATAACAAAGAATTGAATTATTAGCTCATTTTTATTTTATTTTTGATGGAGGTATGTCTTAATGAATGGTCTGAACATGCTGTGGGGTTGGAGGCCATGCTGTTGAGAGAAGTCTTTCCACATTTTCATTCTTCTGTCACTTTAGGCCTATTGGTGATCTCCCGCAATAGACTTTCAACATCTCCCCTCATGCTCATCTTATTGGCTTTTCCTTGGAAACGTCCATTTTTTCCAGCTCCTTTCCCATCCAGGATCTCAGAAACTCTGTCATATTAACAGGAAAATAATAATAATAGTAATAATAATTCCATAACATTGCCAAACAACACATCCATGAAGGCTCCTTTGATCACTTCCAATAATTAATTTAATACTATTAATGGCTCAAGTATAATTCATCTCTAATTCACTGCATAGCACCTTCATCCTGTAAGGTTCCTGCAATTAACCAGTATGACTCACAACTGTCACAAAACAATCGTGCAATGGTAAAATACAAATAATTTAAAAAAATATCTTGCATAAACCCTATATCCTATATAATAATTTGCTAAGATGTTTGTCAGAAGCCATCATGCGCAGTAGAGACTGCCCGGACGCACAGAATGCTGGGAGCATTCTGTGCGGAATGCTGGGAGTTCTCTGCTGCGAGCATTCTGTGTGGAATGCTGGGAGTTCTCTGCTGGGAGCATTCTGTGTGGAATGCTGGGAGTTCTCTGCTGGGAGCATTCTGTGTGGAATGCTGGGAGTTCTGTGCTGGGAGCATTCTGTAAGGAATGCTGGGAGCATTCTGTGCTTCTGGGCAGTCTCTACAGTGCATGACTGCGTCGACGGCAGGATGCAGAGCAGGACCGGCCTTCTTAACCCTTTGAGTGCCAGAGGGGCATGCGTACCCCTCTGCCACTCAAAGGGTTAACATCACCCAGACCTTGGCCTGTGTACACAGGCTTTTACACTAGTATATATAATTTATTTGTGATTGGGGCTTAAAGTGGAGCCGTGGATAGTGAAGTAGTGTGGAGCTTCCTGGGTGAAGGAAGGAATGATGGGGTAAGTCAAATTAGAGGGCCACCTTAACTATAGCTGAAAAGAAGGGTGAAGCAGGGAGAGGGGTGCTCAGTAGACGAGAAGCTCAGAGGGCGACGCTTCTGCTCTGCATTTAAGGGCTTGCAGCCCCTCCCACAAATACAGACTAAGCCTTAAACTTGTGCTCGGGGCTTATGGCAAAGCCATGGATAGTGAGGTAGTGTGGAACGTCTTAAGCGTTACTGTTATCCAAGGAAGAAAAGACGTAGTAAACCAAATTAGAGTCTAAAGGACCAGAAATGTCAAATGATTTATTAAACTTGTGCAAGGAAAACATAAGAGAGGGAGGAGAGGGCTAAGCAGATTTCTTGTGAAGGATCGGAAACGTATCTGGAGAATCGAGATGGCTGCCACCTACTCATTTACTGACTGATGTGAGTGGCCTGAAAAATGGCCTGGATCGTAACCTAAACATGACAAGATAATGTGGAGGTACCTGGTAAATGTTGAGGTAGTGAGAAGACCAGAACCTGTGGGTAGTAGTGGGCTGTAACCTGGTTTGGATTGGATGAAACTGTATATATGGCTGAGGGCTGTGAAAGGACACCAATGATCTGATTAGAGTAAAAAAGGAATAGAGAAACCAATGCTGGTATGGCCTGTTTTAGGGTGAGATAAAAAATAAGGCAAAATGGTCTGGTCTGTGTAAAAGCTGGCTTTTGAATATGAAAGCTGAAGAACGGGACCAGGCGAAACATTCGATTGGTCTAAGAAAGCCAAAGAAGGAAAAGGTTGGGATTTTATGAAGTCATACATTTGCCTGAAGATTGGGCCTGTAATTTGATGATGAGTGTGAGGTGAGGAGTGGGTTAGCTTGCTAAGGCCTTTAAAAAAATAACTTGCTGTGAAAGAGTATGGATGGTTTTTGTGGGAAGATGATGGCTATGTAGTGTTAAATACCTGCTTGGCAGGTTCTAATACAAAGGGGTGCTACTTGAGGGGCAGAATAGCAGTAGGATGCAAATGGCAGAATAGTGGAGGGTGAATAGGAGTGCTCTGGCTTGGTTTGATACAGGAAGATGTGGAATGATCATCATGCCTTTGAGTAGGTCTTCCTAGTGCTGGGTGCAAGAGCCTGGTTAATAATAGATGAAGCTACTGACAAAAACTTCTTCAGGGAACGATGAGTTATTTGAGAAGTGGCTGGTGACAGAGTCCTGTTTGTTGCCAGTGAGCTGATGAAGAATACCTGGAAGCTGAAATGGGATAAATCATGAGCTGCAACATTGTGGAGACCTGGGATAAAGGAACTATAGATGAAAAATCTGTAGTACATTAAGAGCCAGGTAAATTTTAGAAGAAACATCATAATGTGAGGGGAAGGAGACCGGCCTTTTCAGATAATAAGAGAGGTGGCTAGGTTATCTGTTTAAAAAAAAAAAAAAAAAAGTAACAGCTTTTCCAGTCCAGTTGTGGCACAAAGAGCAGCTGTGGTAACAATGGGATAAATCTTAAAGAGAGGAGAGGTGGATGAAAACTGGGAAAGAGTACAGGCTTCCTGAGGCCATGGCTTGGCTAATCATTTGGAACCACAAATGGCTGTGAAACTAGATCCGGCTGTGGCATCTGAATAGACTGAAGGGAATGAGGGGCCAGGGGAGGGGGGGATCATGCGACCATTGCACTGTTGTAGGAATCTGGACCACATGATGAGATCAGCTTTGGCTGCACTGTCTAGGTGGATGGATGATGATGAATAGGGTGCTCAGGATAGTAGGTTGAGGAGGTAGGAGATAAAGGACCTACCTTGAGGAATTACTTTCATGGTAAAATTAAGGTAGCCAATGAGTGACTGTCATTCCAATTTTGTAAGCATGTATTTATTTGTATGAGAGAGGACCAGAGTTTTAGTATGGTCAGGTTTGTCAAGAAGAAGCTTTGTTTCTAGGAAAGCAGAGTCTATAGTGATGCCGAGGCATTCGACAACAGTGGAGGAACCGTTCATCTTGTCCGTAGGGACAGCAATATTGAGAGATCACAAAAGGGAAAGAAGTTTCCTCAGGCTGGGGGAGGGGTTAAGATGCAAGTTTGATGAGTAAGAAATCATCCAAATAATGCAGGTCAACTGGACAATTACAATGTTTGTGAAACAGCCAAAAAAGGACGTCTGCAATGGAGTAAAAAATCTTTGGGCTGCTCTTTGAACCAAAGGTTAATCTGGTGGGAAAATAATACTGTCCCTGACATTTAATGCCCTGTAGGTGCCACTAGGAAGGATGCACCAGCAGGAGCTTGAAAGCGTCAGATATGTCTGTCTTTGGTAACCAACAAGCTGGGTGAGCCTGGGAGATGAGAGTGATGGCATTGTCGATACTGGCATATTGAAGTGAATATGGTTCAGAAGGGATAAGGGAGTTGATGCTAGAGACAAAAGTGGAATGGGGGGCTGAGAGGTCTATGATGAGCCTTTTTTTGTTGCAAAGTTTGTGAGTGGCTATCCCTAGGCGGCTGATCCGCAAAGGTAGGAAATGGGGGAGACGGAAAAGGGCCTAGGAGAAAGCACTTCTTGTCCTGGGATAGAAGGTGGGGGATGATTTTGGGTTCTGCTAGTAGAGATGAGCCTCGAGGCTTTAGAGAAGCGACTTCAGGTATGAAAGTTTCCATGGGGCTTGGCATTCCAGGTCTTTCATGTTGTTGCTGAATGAAAACGAAGAAATCCATGTGGAGTCTCATAAATAGCTTGGTACTTAACATGAGTGAATAATGATTGGAGTGAAGGTGAGAATCGTCAACTGTGAGGTGTGCAGAACGTGCGATTGTGCACATCGTGGATAACAAGTGTGGGGAGTGGGGTCCGAGGACCCCGCTGCTTTTTTTTTTGTTTTTTTTGTTTTTTTGTTACTATAGGCCAGCGAACTCCCTCAGCTACCACTGGGAAGGGAAGTGGGGTGACAGTGTAGGACTGTGGATGACTTAGGTGGATATGAGGAACAAGGGCGTCTGAGAAGAGGTAAAGTATTACGGGAACCTTCTGCCTCAGCGAAGAGGTAAGGTACTGAGGGAACCTTTGGTCTCTGTGAAAATGTAAGGCACAGAGGTAGCCTCATGCCTCTGCAAATAAGTAAGATACAAAGGAACATTCAGCCTCTGCAGAGAGGTAAGGTACTAAGGGAACCTTTACCCTCTATGAAGAGATAAGGAGCCAAGGTAAGGCACAGAGGTAGCCTCATGCCTCTGTGAATAAGTAAGATACAAAGGATTCATCAGCCTCTGTGGAGAGGAAAGGTACTAAAGGAACTTCTGGCCTCTGCAAAGAGGTAGGATACAAAGGAACATTCAGCCTCTGCATAGAGGTAAGTGACCCTTTGGCTTCTGCGAAGAGTTAGGATACAAAGGAACATTTAGCCTCTGTGAAGAGGTGTGGTACTAAGGGAACTTTGGCCTCTCTGAAGAAGACAGGTGTTAAGGGACTCATCAGCCTCTGTGAAGGGGTGAGGTACTAAGACAACTTGATCATCTGAAAATCTAAGGTATTAAGGAAACTTTTAGCCTCTGTGGAGAGGTACAGTACGAAGGGGCTTCAGTTTCTGAAAAGAGGTGAGAATCTAGGGGATGCTATGGGATCAGTTAGGTTAAAGTACAAAGGGAACAATCAACGAAGGGGAAATTGGCCTCTGTTAAGTAGAAATGTAGTAGAGAACCTTCTGCCTCTGTAAAGAGGGTACTTATGTGGAACCTTTGGCCTCTGCTGAGAGGTAGGCACTAGGGGGAAACATTAGTCCTCTGCTGAGGTAAGATAATGGGAGAACCTTCGGCCTTTGCCGAGAGGTAATATATAAGGGGAATCTCTGACCCCCACAATGAGGTGAAGTAGTGAGGGAACCATAGTCTCTGCTCAGGGATTGGTCACTACGGGAACCTCGACTTCAGCCAAGGGGTAAGATACTAGGGGAACCTTTAACCTCTATGAAGAGGTAAAGTACTAAAAGAACCTTCAGCCTCTGGGAATAGGTAAGGTACCTGATGCCTCTGTTAAAAAAAATTAGCACAGAATGTCAGTTTACAATGAAGTGAGGGGCTAGTGAACCCAAGCCTTCACAGAAGGGCCCATCCTCCTCATAGAGGCAGGGGTCTGGGGAGACTGCCACCCAGTTAGGAAACCAGAATGTGGGAGGCCAGTGACTACTGATGGGTAAGAGAATGGCCGGTGGATCCGTAAGACATTTAAGGGATAATGGCAAGGAGGATGTACTTACTCATGGAAAGGAAGGGGGTGAGACATGATTAACTGAAGCTATAAGGAGGACAATGCAGTGCTCCTGGAGCGGTAGGAGTGAATGTGCGTGTAATGAGGGAAAAATTAGTGAGGTGACAAGACAGATGCTGGGGTGAGGGAAAATAATAAGGCACTTACATGGAGGGATGAAAAATAGAAGGACCTATGGAATTCATTAAGATAACTTGGGAGGAGGAAGGGGAGAAGGAACAGACAAGGATACATGAAAAGATAGAGGGATGAATGTTGAGATGGAGACACTCACAGATAACTTGCTGCTCTGAAGTTTAGCAAAGAAACTGAAAGTTTAGTTCCTGTTAAAGGATGTGACACCACGCACTAACAATGAGGGCTCAGCAGACAAGGAGTCCGGTGTTAGAGGCTGCTGGTCGGTATTTAAGGGCTTGCACCCCCTCCCACAAATACAGGTTAAGCCTTAAACATATATAGTAAGAATGCTTTCTAAAATATATATGTTAATAGTTTATTTTTGTCAATTAAAAAATACATAGTGAGTGAAAAGAAGAAAAATCTAAATCAAATCAATATCTGGTGTGAGCACCCTTTGCTTTCAAAACAGCATCAATTCTTCTAGGTATACTTGCACAGGTAGGTTGTTCCAAACATCTCTTCTGTGGATTTAGACACCCTCAGTTGTTTCTCTCTCTCTCTTCGTGTAATCCCAGACAGACTCGATGATGTTGAGATCAAGGCCCGTTTATCTGTGCTTCTTCAATAATCCTTGGACAGCACATCTGGGAACCCCTGTCTGCCTTGACATTTCTGCCTGGGAAAGACCTTGCTAATGCAGTATAACTACCTTGTGTCTTGTTGCTGTGCTCAGTCTTGCCATGGTGTATGACTTTTGACATTAAACTGTCTTCAGCAACCTCAGCTGAGTTTGGCTGTTTATTCCTCCTACACAGCTGTTTCTGTTTTAGTTAATTATTGTGTTTCAACGTAAAAATTAAACTGATGATTGTTTAATCATACATCTGACTATATGCCTACAAAATCCCTGACTGTGTACCTAGAAGAATTTATGCTGTTCTGAAGGCACAAAATATTGATTTGATTTAGATTTTTCTTCTGTTCACTCACTATGCAGTTAATTAATAACAATAAACTATTAACATGTCTATTTTTGAAAGCATCTTACTTTACAGCATTTTTTCACACCTGCCTAAGAATTTTGCACAGTACTGTTTATACTTTGATACACTTCTAGGTACTCCTACACAAATTCAGGCATATACAATCATTAACTGAAACAGAAACAGCTGTGTAGGAGGAATAAAACTGGGTGAGGAACAGCCAAACTCAGCTAACAAGGTAAGGTTGCTGAAAACTTAGTAAAGCAGATGAAAGACACTTCATGCTTACTTCCCTTCGCAATCAGAAGATGTTCAGTGGTGCCATCAGCTCAGAATTGGTAGAAAACGGTGGCAACCTGGTATACCCATCTACTGTCCATAGAACTCTGGTCAGAAATGGTCTTCATAGAAAACTTGTGGCCAAAAAGCCATATCTCAAAGTATGCATGAAAACACAGGAATTGTGGTGCAGGAAAATGGCAGCAGGTGCTGTGGACTGAGGAGTCAAAATTTAAAATATTTTGCTGTAGCACAAGGCAGTTTGTTCACCAAAGGACTGGACAGCGACACAAGAATGAGTGTCTGCAGGCAACAGTGAAGCATGATGGAGGTTCCTTGCAAATTCGGGGCTGCATTTCTGCAAATGGAGTTGGGGATTTGGTCACAATTAATGGTCTCCTCAATGCTGAGAAGTACAGGCAGATGCTTATCAATCATGCAGAACCATCAGGGATGCATCTTAATGGCCCCAGATTTATTCTGCAGCATGACAACAACCCCAAACATACAGCCAAAGTCATTAAGAACTATTTTCCGTGTAAAGAAGAGCAAGGAGTCCTAGAAGTGATGGTATGCCCCCCACAGAGCCCTGATCTCCACATAATTAAGTCTGTCTGGGATTACATTAAGAAAGAGAAGCAACTAAGGCTGAATAAATCCACAGAAGAACTGTGGTTAGTTCTCCAAGATGTTTGGAGCAACCTACCTTTCCGACTTCCTTAAAAAACTGTGTGCAAGTGTACCCAGAAGAATTGACTCTGTTTTCAAGGCAAAGGGTGGTCCCACCAAATATTGATTTGATTTAAATTTTTCTTCTTTTCACTCACGATGTATTTTGCTAATTGACAAAAATAAACTATTAACATATCTATTTTTGAAAGCATTCTTACTTTACAGCATTTTTTCACACCTGCCTAAAACTTTTGCACATTACTGTAAGATATCAAAATATTATCCTCACTTATACACAAAACAGATAACTCTTTTGTGGCCACAGAATATGATATAACCATATATCTTAATGTACAAATGCATGTGTTAAAAATTAACTATAAAACAAAATTCAGAAATGTTAAAAAAAAAACTGCATTATCACTAAATTAATCTTGTGATGAAGGAATGGAAATGGCCATATGAATAGCGAGATATGAATATTAAATAGTGGACAGCAGGCCAGAAAACCAGTGATACATTATCCTATAACCTAATTTAGACAAGTTGAATACTGGATATATGCTGAAAAATTAGGCAATTAGTAATGATATATGGTAGCAGCTCTCAATCTTTTTTTTCACATGGCACTCCTAATAAGCTGCAGATCATTTGTCATGGGCATAATTAAGGGACAAATACATTGTGATGATACAGCCCTGGTGTCTTTGCCACGGAAGTTATAGCAGTTAAGGCAAGTTATCATCCGTGGGTTTCTTTTGCTAACCTGCACAGCTAACCACTATACTAAGCACTAAGACCCGGTACTTCGAGTCGTGTATCCACCAGCAATGCGGAATATACTGCACTGATAGCTCCAGTTCATATAGGATATTCTGTCTAGTACCCTGGCACTTCTCAATGAGTAACTGCTCTATAGTGGACGACAAACAGCAATTATACCTGGATACTTCAGGGACAAACTAGCTCCTTCTTGGTAAATCACTAACTACTTTATTTTCAACCAACACAGCAGTTTAACACAGTTTAGAGAAACAGGCAGTCACCACATGGACAAAAAAATGACACGCTGGGTTTAATATCAGACAAAGGTTACTAAGTGGGGGAGGTGGACACATGACTCTAATCACCTCCTGTAGAAATCTCCTGGGGGGGGGGGGGGTTAGCACAACCAAGGGATAATCCTGTTCACATCATAAAACAATCAACTCAGCTGATAGTCATCTGCAGCTCTGAGCCTCTGAGTCTGGGTGAGGGAAGGTTGGAGCATGCTTCCATGACAATCCCTACCTATTCTCTCTATACCATTCAGTATTAGGGTCCACATGATTCCAGCTAGGGGGTCTTGCGCCATGTGACCTGTGACAGTCCTGTTCGTCACACACAATTATATAGTTGTCATTAGGTCTCACAATTAGAATGCCAAAAATTAGCATATTGCTCAAATTAGTATTAAATATATATTTGAAATTCAACAGCCACATTTTTCCTAAAAGTCTTCAGAGAAAAAGTGTAGGAACTGTAACTGTTTTTCAAGGTGCACTAAAGTGCCACAGTACCCTGGTTGAGAACCATTGCAGCAATGAAATGGTTTCTCAGATGCCTCTTGATAGAGTGGATGTATTATGAGAATAATGAACATGAGATGATTACTAATCTGTTCATTAGAGCATATTACTGATGGAAAATGAAGTCTGAATAGTTTGTCCCATAAAGAAAATAGTCATATATTTTGTTGTCAAACCCCTAAGTGTTAAGGCAACAGACACAAAAACTGGCATAGTAACAATGCATCCTTTTAATATTATTTGCTTGGAGCAGTTAATGATATACTTCTTTGCTAGAAGTACATATCTAACATTTTTCACACAACTTGCTCCATCTTCAGTTAAGATATATATATATATAGATAGATAGATAGATAGATAGATAGAGATCACAGTAGCACACTCAGGGCTTTCAGAATATAGATAAATAGTTTATTGTCAACGTTTCAGCCACTTACACTGGCCTTCCTCAAGACAAACATACAAGTGAACAAACCACCCTAATAAACCCTGCATGTGAAAAGATAGCACCAAAATTGGTGTATCGAAAATCTGTGATGACGTCAGTCCGACGTCTAAATCATGTGTTGTAACACAGT
The DNA here is from genome assembly GCA_037306005.1 of Rhinophrynus dorsalis. Lineage (NCBI taxonomy): Eukaryota > Metazoa > Chordata > Amphibia > Anura > Rhinophrynidae > Rhinophrynus > Rhinophrynus dorsalis. The sequence goes on along the minus strand of CM074727.1, from coordinate 84,831,851 downwards.
GCAAACAAAAGTAAAACTAAATGTACACATAGTGGAATAAAATACATTTACAAATGCTAGATGTTGTGACAAATCTCGAAGGTTATAAATTTAAGTCAATCGAAAATATATCGAATATACTAAAACACAAAGTTCGACTCAACTGTATCAAGTTGTATTAAGTTTCGAATGGCGCATGTGCACACATACAAATGTAGCAGAGAGACTCTTGGGATATGTAGGTGCTTGTCTGACAGTCCAGTCGAACATCGAATATCCAATATGATCGAATGTACAAACAGGAGATATAAATCGCAGTTGAGGGGCATATGAATTAGAGAATACTATGCATAGCAATCGTACCTCGTCTTGTATCCACATTGGCACTAAACGTGCCACAATGTTCGAGGCAAAGCAGATCGCAACACATCACTCCCAGAGTCTCCGCAAAATAGAAATGTATCAGTCAAATGAATTAAAAACAAACTTGAAGCAGACAGGACAACAATGTCTATAAACTGTACTCAAAACAAATCAATTGAGTGCACAGATACACAGAAATAATTCATTTAAGATTCAGCATTGCTTAGAGTCTATATGGCATAGTTGTGGTCAAGACAAAATAAGAACCATAACACCATGATTCTACTAAAGAAATCAGAAGTGTCATAGTTCATAGCTAGGCCTATATAGTAGGAAAAATATAAAGATGACCAGGATAGGTTAAAGATCCAATTGGTTAACAATCATGGTGTCAAAGGATGACATAGGCAAATCTATTCACCACAGATGGTATTGACATATCCAAGACTGTTCCCCTTACCATTTTAATGTCTCTTTAACTCTGACTGATCTAGGGCATCCGGCCGCCCATTCAAACCCCCCCCCCCCAGTTATGTCCCACTTTCTGCAGATACGTGAATCTCAGTCCTTGGGGAATACGGAGGGTCCTTGTTCTGGTGTAGTCCTCCAGTAATGGTCTAGGGGTCCGTTAGAAAGACCAAAAGTGAGGTTGGGCATCAAGCCACATAACAAGTCCACTGGGGCCAATATATATGGTTAGACTGTTACAATGGATATATTGGTATTGCAGAGATTGCGCAGTTTATGCGTTGTACCAAATAACATTGTGACCGTTTTGTCATTGTTTAAGAACAGTTTGTTCTTTGCTATCCATCATTCAACTTCAGAGAAATCATGCTGTAATATGGCCTCCATTTGTGATACGTTTGAATTTTTGCATATATTATAGAATATATTCCTTTGAATTTTTAGCATATATTACAAAAGATGCTTTGCAAACCATGGGTAGATCATGTATATACAGAGAAAATAGAAGAGGGCCAAAGATAGAGCCTTGAGGAACCCCACTTGTTACTTTGAGAGAAAGGGAAGTATAGTCAGCAACAAACATATGTTGCATTCTGTCTGATTAATAGGATCGGAACCAGTTTTGACAATGATTACTCAATTTTGAACTTCACAGACATCTATCATTCAAAAAGACATCAGTCGAGTGACTTAATTCAAGTGCATAGAGATCATAAGACGTAACTTTTATTACCCATTCTAATTGGCATATATGTGTGATTAACCTTTTAAAGACCAAGTGTATTTTATGTTCATAACAAAGGACATTTTTGAAATCTACTAGATTCAACTTCTCATTGTTTAGTGTACTAGTGCAAAATATGTATTGATTTTTCAGGATTACAAATGTTTCCATTTGGTAAAATAAATATTATATATATATATATAAAGGTATATATATCTCCACTTTTTTTTTATATATATACAAAACATCGAGGTATGGAAAAAATATTTTATTATTATTCTGTACGTGATTTTGCTGCACAACTAGATGGAGCTTTTCAGAGATTGGTATACTGGTCTTTGAACGTGAATTATAATTTAAAAGTACAAAATATATTCACAAGTATTTTTGAAATATACACAGAATCTTACGTACAAAGAAGTGATATTTGCGTTTCTATCCCATTACTGCATTGCTGAATATTTTTCAGAAGATGGTGTTATAGATTTTTTCACTAAACAAAGACACTAAAATATCTAAAAACCATGGAAACAAGATTTGCATTGGGCTCTAGATAGCTTTCAAGTAATATGCTATCCCAGTCAAATAAAATAAAGAGAAACGGAACTCCCTACTACTCCAAAAGTAGGACACTAAAACTACTGGTGCTGGGGTGTGTTATTTAGGGCTTAGAGGGAGTCTCCTCCTTTAGAGAGATTTGTGCAAAAGTGCTGTGCCTCCTAGTGATAGCAACTTAACATCTCTGTTCCACAATGGGCAAAAGAGAAATGCAGGCAAAGCTTACCATTTTGAGAAGTAAGCAACTGGTTACTTTGAATGAGGGGTCAATTGCCTCTTTACATGTAGAGTGGTATGCATAAATATTTACAGACACCACAATGTCCTGATTGATGTGAAACTCGGAGACTACCTTAGGTAAAAATTTCTTGGAAGTGCGAAGCACCGCCTTATCCTTATGAAACACCAGATATGGTGGTTTACAGGAAAGAGCATGCAACTAAGCAACACGGCAAATGGACACAATCGCCAGGAGAAAAGCCATTTTCCACATCAAGAGACGTAGAGGAATAGTAGCCAATGACTCAAAGGGATGAAGTGTTGCGCTTCAGAGATATTGGCAAGAAGATGCAATTTCTCTGAAGTAGGCGCATCCTGACGGACAGCCATAGTGAGTTGTTCAGTACAGACTGCAATAGCCCGGTTAACCCATGCAATAGCAAATGCTAGACGCATAGCGGTACCAATAGTAGCAAAAATGGACTTGAGGGAAACTTCAATTTTCTTGTCAGTCCAGTCTTTCAGTGCAGATGCATCAGAGATAGGTAAGGCAGTAGATTTAGATAACCTAGATATAGGTGCGTCCACCTTAGGGGGATGAACCCATTTAGCCAGCTCAGCTTCAGAAAAGGGATAAAGATTAGCAAATTTCCTAAACACAGATGCAGACTTGTCTGGAGATTTCCACTCCTCAGAAACCAGACGGTCAAGAGTGGGGTTAGGAGGAAAATAAGTAAGGGGTTTAACAGGCTCCTGAAAAACATCAGAGGGATCAGAAAGGACCTCCTGAACCAATGGAATGTTAAGTGTGGATAATACAGCCCTGATCAGGCCCTCAGCAGAGGGTTCTGGATCAGCTTCAAAGGGATCCCCAAGGGACCGAGAAGACTCCAAGACAGTACCATCCTCAACATCCGAATCAAACAGCAGTTCTTCCTCAGAAGAATCTGACACATCAGGTGCCCCCTGCGGTTTAGGCAGGGAAGACCTGATAGTAGAGGGGGTCTGCCACATTTGAAGTGCCCCCTGTATCTGGGATGGAAAGAGTTGCAATGTGGACCTAAGGTCCCTAGTCGCAGCCTTAAACTCTTGCACCAAATAACATGGCTGGAAGTCCCTGAGTTGCTGTCAGGAACCTCAGAACATGCTGGGCATAAATGACCAGAGAACTCTCTAGGTAGCCCTGCGTGACAGGAAGAGCAATGCGCAATGGGGTAATACTGAGGCCCCAGCCTCCTTAGTCTTAGGTCTAGACCCAAGCTCCAGCTGTATAGACATTCTCACAGTGTCAAAATAACCAACTGTACAGTAAATCACCCAATTATAGTGTGTAAGATTAATATTTCACCCCAGAAATGCTAAATATAGACTTATCTGGCAGGCGAACGGCTAATCTGCAGAGGAGAGAAGGAGAGTCCAAGCCCTGCTTAGGATACTCGCTGAGAAAAGCTCACAAAATGGCTGCTGCGATGCGAGTCAAGAGCTCATGGGAAATGTAGTTTTTCCCAAAAAATTACCCCAAACAGTGCCCGAAGCCCCCCCAAGCCCCCCAAACACACTTGAACCACAAACTGGATGATAGCGCACGGGTAGACAATTAAAATGAGCCCACTCTGAAGTTGCTAAGTTAAGCGGTTGCAGAGATATACGTCCCAAACAGTATTGTCTGATAGAGGTAAATGGAGCAATAGCGTCTATGCGGTAAAGTGCGCCTTAAAGGTGCAGTACATAATTTTAATAAAAGTTAAAGTAAAACTTACAAACATGTAAAACATCCATGAAACATGTGTGAACACTTAGAAAACATTAACCCAGTAGAGAAAGTGCCATAAACCCCTCCAAAAACAAGCCAACCAGCAGACAAAGGGTTAAGTTAATACATAAACCTGTTCCAAATACCCAACAGACATACAAATATACCCAATGAGTGCAGGAGTGCACAATGAGAACTCCCAAACACAACCCCTGTGCAGAGGGGCACTGTGGGACAAGTGGACCTGCAGCACTCAAAGGGTAGCTCACCTTTCCTGCAGATCTTCTGTGTTCAGATTACCATGCAGCAAGAATTACCACAGTGGGTAATCCCTGAGGAAGCACTTGGAATTAAGATTTTCCCCCTCAGGGCTTAAGGTCCACCAAAAAAGCACCTGGATACTGAGCTAGCCACATTGAAGGGCATTTGTCAGTCATGGTAATCCACCTAATGGTGGTATGCCATATCTGACAGAAAATAAAAAAGAAACTAAATCTATAGAAGAATGTTCTCTTCCTGGTGTTGTCGCACCGAGGAACAAATCATTCTGGATCAATCACGGAGTCATAGACACTGCAAGAGCTAAATGGAACTTGAGCCAGTAGCACTCTACCGGTGCGGTAACGAAGGCACAACACTGCGAGAGCTGAATGAGACCAGAGTCAATGACACCCTTCCGGTGCGGTAACAGAGACAAACACTGCAAGAGCTAGAGGAATCGCCCAATAGCACCACGCGGTGCAACAACTGCTAGTCTGTGCTCATAAGGTGTAAGGTGTAAGCACAGTTAACGGAGGCCACAATTGCTCTGCAAGTGTTAACGGACAGGCTCGGTAGCGGAGGCAACAAGCTCAGCAAGCGTAAATGGACAGGCTCAGTATCAGAGGCAACAAGCTCATCAAGTGTTAACGGACAGGCTTGGTAACGGATGCAACAAGCTCAGCAAGTGTCAACGGACAGGCTCGGTAACGGAGGCAACAAGCCCTGCAAGTGTTCACAGACAGGCTCAGTAGGGGAGGCAACAAGCTCTGCAAGGGTTAAGTGGGTGATCAGTCTGCACAGCACTGCATACACAGTTCAGAATGTCGCCAGGCGACATATAATCAGGATCACGCAGGAACACAGGGTCACGGAGAAGGAACGTCAGCCAAGCCAGGTCAATCACGGAGAAGGAACGTCAGCCAAGCCGGGTCAATCACGGAACAGGAGCGTCAGCCAAACTGGGTCAATCACAGAGCAGGAACGTCAGCCAAGCTGGGTCAATCACGGAGCAGGAGCGTCAGCTAAACCGGGTCAATCACAGAGCAGGATCGTCAGCCAAGCCGGGTCAAACATGGAGCAGGAACAACAAGAGTAGTCAGACGGGCCGAATCGGTACACAGGAACGGATGCACAGGTACGGAAACACCACGAAAGGGCACCTGACAGGTGCCAGAGGCCCGGTATATGAAGGCCACCCTAGGCGGGCTAAACAAGCTCCGCCAATGAGAGAGTGACAGTAGAATCACGGGAACCGTGATACTGTTATAATTCTCAATATTGTTCTGTGCTAGATAGGCATTCATTGCTTTTTTGAAACCAGTTGCATTATCTGCAAGTACAACATGCCAAGGCCAAGAATTCCATAGCTTTACCATCCTTACTGTAAAGAATCCCTGCCTTTGTTTTAATCAAAAGCACCTTTCCTCTAGTCTTAATGGATGACCTTTTGTTCCTAGCTCAGATCTTTGCGTAAATAATTAATTGGCTAGTTCTTTGTATTGACTTTGAATGTATTTGTAAATGGTAATCATATCACCCCTTAGACATCTCTTCTCTAATGTAAATAAAACCCAGTTTGGCTAGTCTCTGTTTATAACTCAGATCCTCCAATCCCTTTATCAGTTTTGTTGCATGTCTCTGCACCTTTTCCAGTTCAACAATGTCTTTTTTAAGAACGGACACCCAAAATTGCACTCTATATTCTAGATGAGGCCTAACCAAGGATTTATACAGAGGTAGGATAATATTAGCATCCCTTGCATCCACACCTTTTTATGCACGTTAGTACCCTATTTGCTCTTGCAGCAGCTGAGTGACTCTGCACACTGCTGTGAAGTCTATCGTCTATCAGCACTCATAAATCTTTCTCTAATGAGGATTCCCCAAGTTGTTTCCCATTTAGCGTACATGTACAAAGTTTGTTTCTACAGCTCAAATGCATAAACTTACATTTAAATACATTAAATGTCATCTGCCACTTTTATGGCCATTCACTCAGTTTATCAAAATCCTTCTGCAGAGAAAAAACATCCAGCTATGTACGTATTTCCTTACATAACTAAGTGTCATCAACAAAGATTGAGATGCTACTTTCAATTTCCACTTCTAGATCATTAATAAACAAATTAAAACGCATTGGGCCCAGGACTGAACCCTGAGGAATCCCACTTATAACTTTAGACCAATTTGAAAAGGTTCCATTTACAACAACTCTCTGCCATCTATCATTTAACCAGTTCTCATTCCATGTACAGATAATACCGCCCAAACCGAAGCCTTTTAATTTATGCAGTAACCTGTTGTGAGGCACTATATCAAAGGCTTTTGCAAAATCCAAATATACAGTGGATATAAAAAGTCTATACACCCCTGTTAAAATGCCAGGTTCTTGTGATGTTAAAGAATGAGACAAAGATAAACCATGTAAGAACTTTTTCCACCTTTAATGTGACCTATAACGTGAACAATTCAATTGAAAAAGAAACTGAAATCGTTGAGGGGGAAAAATAAAAAACTCACAATAACCTGGATGCGTAGGGGTGCACACCCTCTTCTAACTGGGGATGTGGCTGTGTTCAGAATTAACCAATCACATTCAATCTCATGTTAAATAGAAATCATTACACACCTGCCATCATTTAAAGTGACTGATTAATCACAATTAAAGTTCAGCCATTCTAGTAGAAGTTTCCCGACTTGCTTAGTTACATCTCAGCACAAAAGCCATGGTCCGCAGAGAGCTTCCAAAGCATCAGAGGAATCTCACTGTTGAAAGATATCAGTCAGGAGAAGGGTACAAAAGAATTTCCAAAGCATTAGATATACCATGGAACACAGTGAAGACAGTCATCTTCAAGTGGAGAAAATATAGCACAACAGAGACATTACCAAGAACTGGACGTCCCTCCAAAATTGATGAGAAGACAAGAAGAAAACTGGTCAGGGGGGCTTCCAAGAGGCCTACTGTAACATTAAAGGAACTGCAGGAAATTCTGGCAAGTACTGGCTGTGTGCTACATGTGACAACAATCTCCCGTATTCATATGAATGGGCTATGGGGTAGAGTGGCAAGATGGAAGCCTTTTCTTAAAAGGAAAAACATCCAAGTCCGGCTGAAGTTTGCAATAACAAGCATCAAGTCCCGCAAAAGCACGTGGGAAAATGTATTATGGTCTTATGAAACCAAGGTTGAACTTTTTGGCCATAATTCCAAAAGGTATGTTTGGCGCAAAAACAACATTGCGCATCACCCAAAGAACACCATACCCACATTGAAGCATGGTGGTGGCAGCATCATGCTTTGGGGCTGTTTTTCCTCAGCTGGAACCGGGGCCTTAGTCAGGGTGGAGGGAATTATGAACAGTTCCAAATACCAGGCAATTTTGGCACAAAACCTTCAGGCGTCCGTTAGAAAGCTGAAGATGAAGAAGTAGTTCACCTTCAGCACAACAACGACCCAAAGCACACATCCAAATCCACAAAAGCATGGCTTCACCAGAAAAAGATTAACGTTTTGGAATGGCCCAGCCAGATCCCAGACCTGAATCCAACTGAACATCCGTGGGGTGATCTGAAAAGGGCTGTGCACAGGAGATGTCCTCGCAATCTGACAGATTTGGAGCGCTTTTGCAAAGAAGAGTGGGTAAATATTTCCACATCAAGATGTGCCATGCTAATACACTCCTACCCAAAAAGACTGATTGCTGTAATAAAATTAAAAGTTGCTTCAACAAAGTATTAGTTTAAGGGTGTGCACACCTATGCAACCAGGTTATTTTGAGTTTTTTATTTTTCCCCTTCAACGATTTCAGTTTCTTTTTCAATTGAATTGTTCACGTTATAGGTCACATTAAAGGTGGAAAAAGTTCTGACATGGTTTATCTTTGTCTCATTCTTTAACATCACACGAACCTGGCATTTTAACAGGGGTGTGTAGACTTTTTATATCCACCGAACTACATCTACAGCAATTCCCCCGTCCAAATTACTACTTACTCTTTCATAAAATGCAAGTAAATTAGTCTGACATGATCTATTCTTCATGAAACCATGCTCATTCCTACTAATAACTATTGTTTATCTTCACATAGTTCTGAATAGTGTCAGTTAGTAACCCTTCTAGTATCTTACTCAAAATGGAAGTCAAGCTCACAGGTCTATAATTTCCTGGTTTGGATCTAGCTCCCTTCTTAAACAATGGAACTACATCAGTTTTCCTCAAATAACAGGGCACTACGCCTGATGAAAGTGAATCAATAAACGTTAAATATAATGGTCTTGCTATTATTAAACTAAGTTCCTTAAAGGGATAGTAATATTTCATAATAAAAGCAGCTCTAATTAATCATCATAGTATTTGGACTTTGGAGAGTGTTATTTCAATTCTGTCAGAGTTGTAGTTCCAGAGTAATTCAATGACAAACTGTCCCCCTCCCGCCCCTTTTACTGATGTCAAACTGTTCAGCCACAGCAGAAGGGAGGTGCCCAGGTAGACTGTAGAGAGGGACAATCTTCAATTAAGATAAGGGAAAAACCTGAAAAGCTTGTCAAGGGGGGCAGGGATTTCATTGTTTTCATAGGAATAAGAGTGTCCCCTTCTGTTATCTGTCTGGTCTATAGACTGCATACTACATCTGAGAAGAGATGGCTTACACTAGGTAAAAGGGGCGAGAGGGGGAAACTTTGCTTGTGAATATCTCATAAACCATAAAGGTTTGAGAGATAAGACATATCATTCTTCATGTTTTTTTAATGCCTACAAAATAAAATAAAGTTAAAACGAAGTATTACTATTCCTTTAAGTACCCCCTTGGGTGTATAACGTTAGGTCCAGGTGCTTTATTCACCATAACCCTCTCCAGTCTCTTTTGGACCTTGTCCTCAGTAAGCCATGTAAATAATGGAGGAAATTCCAGTGTTTTGTCAGTTTGCCCACAGCCCGTCATTGCTGCTTCCGTTGTATATACTGAAGCAAAGAATGTATTTAGGGTGTCAGCCACAGCCTTATCGTCACTAATCAATTCACCTGTCTCAGTCCTAAGAGGACCAATATCAACCTTAAAGGGATAGTAATACTTCATTTTATCTTTATTTTATTTTGTAGGCATTAAAAAAACATGAAGAACGATATAAGTCTTATCTCTCAAACCTTTATGGTTTAAGAGATATTCACAAACAAAGTACCCCCCCCCGTTCAGCCATATCAGAAGGGAGGTGCCCAGGTAGACTGCAGAGAGGGACAATCTTCAATTAAGATAAGGGAAAAAGCTTTCATTGTTTTCATACAAAGAAGAATGTCCCCTTCTGTTATCTGTCTGGTCTTACAACCAGATTCACATCTGAGAAGAGATGGCTTACACTAGGAAAAAGGGGCGGGAGGGGGAAACTTTGCTTGTGAATCTCTCTTAAACCATAAAGGTTTGAGAGATAAGACTTATATCGTTCTTCATGTTTTTTTCATGCCTACAAAATAAAATTAAGATAAAGAGATAGTAATACTTCGTTTTAACGCTTTCAGTGCCAGAGGGGTACGGAACACATTGCAAAGTAATGCATTCTGTACCCCACTGGCATTGAAAGGGTTAACTTTTTTGTTATTAATATACTTGTAGAATTTTTTAGGGTTTTTCTTGCTCTTACTAGCAATATTTCTCTCATTTTCAATTTTAGCTAGCTTAATTGCTTGTTTGCAGATTTTACTACATTCTTTATATTTTTTAAATGCTGCATCTGACCTGTTTGACTTGAACACTTTAAAAGCCTGTTTTTTTAAATTCTCATTTCTCTGCAAATCTCATTAACCTCAAAATCCGGGGAGATGGCTCAGTTGGTTAAAGCACCAGCTGTAGAACCTGCTCTGACTCTGAGGTAGATAAAATTAGTCCAGGACATACTTGAAAATGAGAGATAATCTCAATGTATTCTTCCTGGTAAAATAATTTTACAAAAAAAATTAAGCCACATTGGTTTCCCTTTACTCCTCTTGTGCTTATTCCCAATGGTATATATTGACGTGTATATTTGACTAAGAGCATTTTTATCTTTGAAAATGACATCCCACTGAATATCCTCTAATACTTCTTTTAGCTATGAAAAATTAGCCATTTTAAAATTGAATGTTTTAGTTAAACCCTTGCTATTGGGTTTTTCATAACAAATTTCAAAGGTTACCATATTGTGGTCACTGCTAACAAAATGTTCCATTACTTGTTCATTGTTTATCATGTCGGAATTGTTTGAGAGCTCTAGGTCAAGCAAGGCCTCTTTTCTAGTTGGCTCCTCTTCTAGTTGGGGCATAAAATTATCATTTATCATATTTAAAAACTGATTTCCTTTTGTTGTTCCGGAAGTCATATTGCTCTAGTCAATTTCAGTATAGTTGAAATCTCCCATTATAATTACCTTTCCTGACCTAGAAGCCTTTTCCATTTATAGTAAAAGTTGGGCTTCCTGCAACTCCCCAATATTAGATGGCTTGTAGCAAATCCCCACTAACATCCCCCAGTGTGTATTTCAACCCACAAGGCCTCTACCTTTTCATTGGACCCTTCATTTATATCTTCCCTTAAAATTGGTTTTAAGGCATGCTTTACATATAGACATATCCCTCCCCCCTTTTATTAACCCTATCCCTCCTAAAAAGTGAATAACCATCTAGATTGACTGCTAAGTCATATGTATCATCTAACCAGGTTTCAGACACACCAATCAGATCATACTGCTCATGTGTTGCAATCATTTATAGTTCCGCAATCTTACCAGCTAGACTACGAGCATTTGCATGCATACGTTTTATCATTTTGTCATTCTGAAAGATTTCCTTCTTTGTCAGATGTATCTGCCTTTTATCAGGCTGTAACAATGGCAAATCCTTATTAGATGATCTAGCCCATTCCCCTTCTCCACCCCCATGCCCATTCTCTAATCCCATTTCCTCAAATATATAGCCTTCCCCATCCTGTGTTGCTGCACCCACCCCCTTTTCTAGTTTAAAGTCTCCTCCAGCCCTCTAACCATCCTAATGCCCAGCACCGTGGCCCCCCTTCCGTTAAGGTGCAATCCATCACTACTATAAAGATTGCCCCCAAGGGAAAAGGCTGCCCAGTGTTCTAGGAACACAAACCCCTCCTGGTTACACCAAGTCTTTAGCCATGCATTTAACTCCCTAATCTACCATTGCCTTTCTAATGTAGCGCGTGACACAGGTGGTATTTCAGAAAACAAAAGAAGAGAGACAGGGCACAGAGCCATCTAAGAGCGAATCTGTATTGTAAGGTAAAATTCCCCCCGCTTCAAATTGCACTCACCAGATTCCAAAGACCTCAAAGCCTTCAAATAAATAAACTCTATCCCTCCGTTTCTTGTCTGGTCTTCACTTAATCCTTCATAGACATTCAATCCAGCATTCCGATTAAGACTATTTTATTAGGAAATTATTAAACATGTAAAATTTATATAAGTGTAGTCCAATGCGTTTCGTGTAACTCCAGTACACTTTTTCAAGGACAAAGTTAAAAGTTTACAAATACTTTAAAACATTTAGATATAGTAATCATTTAAATGATTACTATATCTAAATGTTTTAAAGTATTTGTAAACTTTTAACTTTGTCCTTGAAAAAGTGTACTGGAGTTACACGAAACGCGTTGGACTACACTTATATAAATTTTACATGTTTAATAATTTCATAATAAAATAGTCTTAATCAGAATGCTGGATTGAATATCTATGAAGGATTAAGTGAAGACCAGACAAGAAACGGAGGGATAGAGTTTATTTATTTGAAGGCTTTGAGGTCTTTGGAATCTGGTGAGTGCAATTTGAAGCGGGGGGAATTTTACCTTACAATACAGATTCGCTCTTAGATGGCTCTGCGCCCTGTCTCTCTTCTTTTGTTTCTATAGCCCACACAAGACTGTTGTGAGGAAGTGCACAGCCACAGTGCCAGAAAGACGGGCAGTGTCCAAGAACTAAGAGAGGAATTTAAAGGAACACTGCTCAATTTGTTGCAACACTGATTCTGACCCAATGAAAAACTTTGATTTAACTCTTTATCTCATATAAAGTTTTTTCTTTTGAGGACTGGTCTTTTCTAGTCTACATAGATGATTTTTGGGACTCAACTATATTAATAATAGAATTTGTGCATTATTTTTATTATTAAAATTTTTTTTTGGATAAAATATATTCATATAAACCCTCTATTGTTTTAAATATTGTTTAAATTTATTTTAATTATTTATTATTATTTTTTGATCAGACCTATGACATACAAGCGCCTTTGGGTTTTCTGAATAGGTATTTCAGAAAATACTACCTTAGAGGTCCTTTGCTTAAGCTTATATCCTAAGTCCCTGAAATCCTTCTTAACGGACCTCCATTTTCCACTGACTGTCATTAGTACCAACGTGTACCATGACACCCGGGTCATGCCCAGCCCCTCCCAACAATCTATCAACCCGATCAGCCACATGTCCAACCCGAGCTCCCGGAAGACAGCAAACTGTACGATTGTAGTGATCCTGGCGACAGATTACCCTGTCTGTCTTCCTAATAATAGAATCCCTTACCACCACCATCTGTCTAGGTCTGCCTGAGTCCCGGTTCTCAACCGTGCTAGAGGGGCTGTTCTCCCGGCTGTTAGAGAGAACAGCCCTCTCCAGTAAAGGCATTCCTGTGTCAAAATTCCCAAAATCATGACTCAAAACAGCAAATCAGTTAGGGTTAGTAACCACAGGAGTGTCCTCCCTGTTCCTCTGCCACCCCTTGCTATGTCTGTTACCCATCTGGCTACCTGCTCATTCATTGTGCATTCTCCAATGCCAGGCCACAGGTCACTGATCAACACAGAAACGGATACCTGAATAACTGGCTAAGATGTGGACTATGACCTCTGCTTACAGCAGAGGGTGTCTAGGCCCCAACCTGGAGGACTGGATGTAGCTGCTGTCAAGCAGGAATAAAGCTCAACACCTCATATAGCCCAAATGCCTGGAAATGTTGAAATGCAGCAGCAAGCTGTGACCAACATAAGATGCTTGCCCTATCCATAGGATGACAGGAGGCCGGATAATCACTGTGAAATGGTGATCCGCCCACAGGCAGACCTATCCAGAGGTATAGGATGCCCTTGCCATAACAAACAGTAATACCAATCCTTCCCCCAAGTAGGAGAACACAGATATCCACTTGAGACCCAGCAGAACCCCTAGCCTGGAAGCATAGCTGCTAGCCAAACAGTGGGTGCAAGCAGGAACGCGACTTACAGCCCAGTGCTTCATGGAGCAAGGGTGACAGAGTTAGACAGGTGGACTGGGAGAAGATGGGACAAAATTGGAAAAGCAGGCCCAAAATCAAATGGATAGCTAGAGTCACTGGGAGTAATAGGAGTGTCAGGGAGAATCCACAAATCAAAGTCAAACAAAGCCTAGCGGTCAGGACCAGGAGATAATGAAAACAAGCCAAGGTCTAAAGGAGAAATCTAGCAGGGCAAACCAGCTTGATAATCGGGAGCTGGGTGCTCAGCTAACAAGCCTTAAAAACTAAAATGTTCCAATCAAAAGATAGGGTGGAGCTGCCAGATAAGTAAAGCTGGGGACCAGGCCCAAAAACAGGAGGAATGTAAAACTATTACAAGGTAAGAACAGGTGCAACCAGATTAGAAACAGCAGCAGAAACCGTGACAATGTCATTGACATGAAATGTCCAACTCCCTAGCCAAACAAAAGACGTTATGTGCTGCAGATATGACTTTTCTATTCACAACATGGGAAAAACCACAGGGTAACATCTGAGCAAACTGATAGCAAGGGAACAACTGTTGCCCAGAGGGCAATTGCAAGTGGTCCTTCTCCCAGGCAGCAGGCTTTTACAAGCAGTGCCACTCACAGCCAACAGACAAGTTCAACCGGTACCCACTAGCTGACCAGTGGCAGAACTCCAAGTAGCCGAAGTAATGCCACCTCTAAGTGTTCAGTAAGTCGATCACCCACCCGCCATAAAGTGACTGGCTTATATGTTGCTAAATGGGCAAGGGCCTCAGTCAGTGACTGGCAACACGTGATTTCTTGAGGGATGGCTTAACATGTTCAGCAGCACTTTCAGGTTGATGTTGATAAACTGGTGCTTTATGAGTGCTGCTGACATGGTAATTCTGTGATCTCATTCCCTGACCCTCTTCTCAATGTTAGTTTTCACGCACTGTGCACATTGCAGTTGCTGAAAACTGCACAGTCCCTCCCTGCCTCCAAGGAAAAATATTCCAACTCCCATGATTTTAGGGCAATGGGATGAGGAGTATGTTGACTGTGTCTGAAGTAGCGTGTTTTGCTGCTGCTGATGTCTCTATAGTACTGGTGTTAATACTAGGAAGGCCCGTGAACACCACCATCTGCCCCATGCCACTGCTGCAGAATAATCTAAGTCATACCCATCCCATCACCATTACTACCACTCATCATGGGAATGGGGAATAGAAAAGCCACTATGGTATATAATACTCAGATGACTCAGCAAAAGAAACTAAATTTGCGGCAAACAACATAATGTCAAGATGGGTGGTATATGTTCCTAACTGGTACAAGTGGCATACTGCTCATACTATTTTCAAGGTTTCCAGTGTTATTTAAGCCTGCTCATAATTTGTCCAACTTCTGCACGGTTATGCAAGGATGCTCATAATTGTTTTCAAGGTTTTCATTAAATTCAAACCTGCTCATACATTTTTTACGGTTTGCTTTGCTATTCAAGCCTCCTCATATTTTTTTCAAGGTTTGCATTGCTATGCAACTCTGCAAACAATTTTTCTTACAGCTTCTGTTCTTATGCAAAAATAAAATGTGGATTTAAAGGTTGATGCTGAGGGTGGTGTTGTGGCACTGGATAATGAGAATACATATTATGATAGCACTGGTCTCTCCTTACTTCTGGCAATATCCTGGCAACTATGCAAATTCCTCCTCGTCTTTGCTGTTAGTGCATGTGCCATATGCTTCTGTGGTTTAAGTGTTTCTTTCCACTTTTGCTACATGATAATCAGATTGTATTAGATGTTTGATCATTTTTACAAAAGTTAGTCTATCCACATCACTGCTGGATAGCCATGTCCTACACTCATTAACAATATAATCAACAGCACTGAAGACGTTCTTTGACTGTACACTTTCTGGTGGGCAACTGTTTCCACTGCAATCCACTCTAGTGCTGGTTACACCAATGATTTGCTTGCCACTACTTCAGTTGGTCATCATTTTTGCCTACAATAGAGCCTACAATAGAGCCATCATGCAGGTAGGCAGTAACCATCTCATGTGATGCAGGTCCCCTCCTTCGAGCTAGAGTGTGTTCATGGGTATCATTTACCAACCTATATTCAGGAAGCATGTCCCATAGAAAATTGCCAGTGCCATCACCAGGTTCAACCCCTCACCTCCATGTCCACCCTCATCACCCCTTATGTTAGATTGCCACTGTCCCTGAGAAACCAGAGTGACTTTCTGTGATGATGATACCATGTGTTCTCCTAATTCTTGAGATTTTGTTGTTCTTGAGATTTTAGTATGCTTTCTATTTCTTTTTGTGCCTGTACTTTTCTCTCTCCTGTCCTCCACAATGTAACATTTAAGTCAATCTATAAGGATCTCTTTATAAGCATTAACAGAATCTGATTCCTCTGAGATCATGTCTTGGCACAAATCAATCACACATTGGCACAAATTCAGATATTTTATGCTTAAAGAGGGAGACTAACAATGTAGCAAGAATGTATTCCTCATTGCTTTTCTATAGATGCTATTCTAAGATTCTGCTCAAAGCATGCTAACACATCAGTCACCAGCTGCTTCACATCTGTGTCATTATGAACAGAATTGTTTTGACTTCAATAAATAAATAAGTGTAAGTACTTCACTTGTCACTGCACCAGTATGAAAGACTTCTCAAAAGGCTTCAGGAGCTCATAGAGGCATAAGCTGCCATTGACCAAGTGACAAAGAAGTGCCGTCTACAGCCTTCAAATTAAGCATTGTATATTTGCTGATTGCCTTGTCCTACTCATTCAGAGGTGCTAGTGTGTTCAATGTGGAATTATACTTGATAGTGCAAGTGGTTACACTCTTGTATGACATATAATAAATTGTGAAAACTGTACACTGGTTAAAATATGCAAAGTTTGCACAAAATATTCAGCATTTCTCAGATGGTTTTATATTTCAAAAGAAAGTCAGTGACAATTAGGATAAGGTCATGGGCATCTATGATGTTGTCAGCAAACACAAGAACAGTTTTCAAGTAGTCTCTGCTGCGTCTGATAAAGTCTACGGGTCTCAAACTTCATCGAACACAAAGGAGTTGTGGCAAAGTACTAAATATGATAGTGTTATTTGTCCAATTATTTTTGGTCCTACAAAATGCAGAAGCTATGTATAAAAAGGGATGTAATTCCTACATGGACTGCAGTTTATGGCTCTAAATACCCTGAAATTAAAGCTCACAGTCTGCTCTTTATCCTCTTAGTCATATTTTCAAATACAGTTTGCTGAAGCACAGAGCTCAAAAAGCAAAACATGTTTCACTGTCCAAATTCCTATGTAAAGGGTGGTACTATGTTAGCCATAGAAAAAGGAGTAAAAAAATTGGATGAGTGATGCAAGCTTTCAAGCCACTAGCTGCTTGATTCTGTTAGTGCCGCTAATTCCATCGTTCGGGGCAAAGAGAGTTTCTGGTGGTATACACATTTGTATCCTCAGAATTCTATTGCTTGGCCAACATCCACTGCAACAAGCATTGGTCACAAAAACTCATGTCGTGGACTAATGTTCATTGCAGGTTCTTGCTCCCACAACTCATGCTAAATAGCATGAATAATTGGAATGTCAAGGGAAACTAGCTAACACCTATCATTAACAATAAAGTTAAAAAATATTAGCGCTAAAACATACATTAAAAATTCAAAATTCACATATGTTGGTTGCTATGTCCTGATGAAGATACGTTAAAGGGGAGCTTTCACCTACACACGTTTGCTTTAATCCACGTACATTACCGATTCAAACTGTGCTGTGTTTTGTTTTTTTAAAAAAACGCAATAGAAAATAAGTTTGAGGGTTTACCTTTTCCCTCTTGACGTATTCTCATTTTGATCGGCACAATTTGTGCCGATGAGAATACATAACAGATCCTCTTCCCCGCTGGTCTGTCAGTAAGTTGGAGAACTCTTATTGGTAGAGATCGATATCTAGCCAATGAGAGTACTCCAACTTACTGACAGACCAGCGGGGAGGAGGATCTCCTGTATTCTTATCAGCAAGATGGTGCTGATCAGAATGAGGAGAAGAGGGATAAAGTTAACCCTCAAACTTAATTTCTATTGCGTTTTTTTTACAAACCAAAACCCAGCACAGCTTGAATCGGCAATGTAAGTGGATTAAAGCACACATGTGTTTAGGTGAAAGTTGAAGTTTAAATGCTGGAAAGTTGAATAAAGCAGTCTTTCAAAAATAACATATGAGAGAGTTGTGTGCTGGTATTTCTCTACCATGCATTGTGGGGGTCTGCAGCTATTCTGACCTTCAGCATCCGGCATTAGCATATGTTCCAAAGGGTGCAGAGGAAATACAAAAGCATGCGCACAGAGGCCTTGGATGGGGACTGAGTCATCTATATTGTAACTAAGTGAAAATAGCAGAGGGTAAGTGAAAAACATTACAAATATATACAACTACCAATATTGATAACCCTGATACTCATAACACTTAGTGTGTGCAGATGATATCACTAACTGCTCCAAGCAAATAATCAGTGTAACACACTATATGAACAAGATGCACTTTTAGTATTCCATTTTGTGCATGTTTACTTCCTTAACATTCAGCAACAAACAACAAAACAAATGACTATCTTCTCAATTGCATTAACTATTCCATTTTCATTTTCCATCAGTGGTATGCTCTAATTGAATGGATTAGAAATCATCTCCTGCAGTGGCTAAACATAGGTGCACCAGATGCAATGCACTGGGGCCAAGACAACTATAATGGCACATTCTGAATGCTGACAATAGAAAATATTTAGGGTTTTTTAGTAGTTTACAGAGAATCGGGGGCCCAAAAATTGTTATACCAGGATACTCAACCACCAGACCAGCCAGTGATCTCACGTTCATCATTCATATAATGCATTCTCTGAATTATATTCTACTGCAGTGATTCTTATCTTTTTTCCACTGGACACTCCAATAGGTCACATTTTCAATGCACCTCAGCTTGTTCTCAGGTGAGCAATCAGTGGCTTGGTCATTTTAATTGCACTGCCTATGCTTAATTAGGGATAGCCTTAAACGATGACATGTTGGTTTGCCTAGATATCTAGAGCTTAGAATCACTGCTCTGTTGAGGCATCTCTCTATCTATTTCCTTTCCATAAAACATTTTTATTCGCTTCATTTTTTTCAGCATAATTAAATTATTAAACTTTTCTGAATTGGGTTACAGATTCATATCAATGGTTTTCTGGCCAGCTGTCAATTATTTGTGACATGTTATTATTCCTATGACCATTTCCATTCATCTATCAGAAGATTAATTCAGTGATAATACTGCGTTTATAAAATCTCTTATTTTTATTTCATTTTTTTATAAGAAGATTTTTGTACTTATCCTTTTCTCTTAGCCTTTGAGAAACAAAGGATACATGGGTAAACCAGCTTTCTCTAAGAGTGAGGGCAGTTGCATAGCAGAGATCGCTGGAAAGGACAACTCCCTCCAAGATACCTTGTACACCCACTTTGCAGCCTCAGTTTCTACATATAGCAAATTGAAGAAAAACAGAAGTTGGGCAGGAAGGTGGTCACCATACCATATAACCAAAAGCACACTTCTGCCTGGAAAGCTAACCACCTTTTTATTTTTTCCAAGAGGGACTAAGATAAAAGGATTTTTCAGCAAGGGCACAAAAATCCCCTTTTGTCATTCGTCCATTGTGGAACACAGGAAACATGGGGATATACCAAACCTATTCCACCAGGATTCAAGGGAAGGAGAGAAAAACCCTCAATATACAAACTAGTTTTAAAGGGATACTAATACTTTGCCAGGCACACTTTGTAGACCGTTCTCATGAAGATTCTCTTTGTATACAATGTTATTTCAGCTCTGCAGACGAGCCGTCCAGTCTCGGGACCAGAAAACAAGTCCGGAAGCTAGAGTGCTGATGTGACTAAAAGGGGCGGGAGGGGGAACTTTAGAAGGATATTGTAACGTGACGCCTTGTATCATAAGCTGGATACCTCCGTTAAAGTTCCTTTCTCCCTCAGAGTAACACTCCAATAGTATACCAAATCTCCTATTCCCAAACATCAGCCGAGACTTGATGAAGGGAAGAACTCTCTCTTAAGGACTCAAACACACAGCTTATATACACTACAGAGACTGTTATCAAGATCAGCATGCAAATGAATACTTGGACAGTGTTTCTATGCTTGACCAATCAGTCACCAGCACCCTTATCACAATAAGAATGCAGATTAAGACTTGAAATTATACATTCTTAACTGTCTCATCAATAACCTCCTCTGATTGGTCAAGGAAGCACAGCAGGAATCAATTAACATTCCTTAGTACAGACCTGGAGTATAGTGGAAGCAAAGCCCAACCCCCACTATCTCTGCACTCCAGCAATGTATTGGAAGCAACTATGGCTAAGCTCAGTCTATGGTTGTTAGTCTTTTTGGTAGAAATAGTCTGAAGACATGAGATCCCATATCTCTAACACACCAATATCTCCCACAGTCGCCACAGTTCCGTCACAGATATTATACCAAAATGTACACGCTATAACAAAAAGTCATAGATCCTTTGCTTTATTTTTTTTAATAAGTATAATATTAAACCATGTTAGTACAAAGTATTACTATCCCTTTAACAGTGACAAACCAGATATTAGATATCAATGGACACCTACACACAAAACTCAAGTAACAGCATAATAGTTACTACAAATAAAGGAAATAAAGGCTGCTGCACATGCATTACAGTGTGTAGGATCTTCCTTCCAAATCTGGCTTAGCCAAGGCCAGGAAATTGACTCTATATTAGCAAAAGTGTGAAGTGACGACAACTTCATCGCCTTGCACAACTGCTCTGCAGAAGCCTGTTGCTTGTAGGCCCAGGAAGAATTCACTGCTCTATTCGAATGAGCAGTGACCATAAAGGGCACATGCTTTTTCCTAAGGACATAGGCATGGTAAATGGTTGCAAGAAGCCACCGTCACCTTAGACACCATTTGACCAGCATGTGGGCCCCCAGGAGTAGCTAAAATCATGTCTTATTTACGGAAAGGTTTTGTGCAAAGGACACATTATTTCACACTCCTAACTGTCCAAGCAGTGAAGCTCCTGCTCCCTTATGTTTGATGGGGCAGACACAGAAAAGGAATAACAATTTCCAGAATAATATGAAAGTCATAACCCTCCTTGGGAAGAAACCAAAAGGGAGTCTGCAGAATTACCCTGTCTGCATGGAAATTCAGAAAGTGGGGGTATACAAGACAGTCTGTAGTTCTGCCACTCTCTGTACATACACAATAGCAAGCAAGAAACTTGTCTTAAGAGTCAAGTAACGAAGGGATGCAGACACCAAAGGCTCAAAAGGATCTTTCTGAAGAACTTCAAGGACCAGGTTTAAGTTCCATAAAGAAGTGTGATCCCTAAAGACAGGGTAGACATTAGCCACCCTTTGTATAAAAGTCTGAACATCTGGCAGCAAGGCAATATACCACTGAAAAAGAACAGATAAGGCTGAAATATGGACCTTAATAGAACTAAAACAAGTCCCTTATGAAGTGCATTCTGAAGAAAAGACAAAAAAATCTGGAAGACAAAAGGGAGGCGGCCACAACCCCTGGTCTGCACACCACTTGAAAAACAATGACCAGACCCTATGATACACCTTAGATAAACGGGTTTATGGGCATTCAGCATGGTAGTATTGAAAAGTGGAGAAAACCCCTTCTTCCCCATATGACTGGTTTCAAGATCCAAGTCATCAAAGTTACCCTCTCCACATCTGGGTGACACAGAAGCCCTGTGTCAAGAGGTCTGAGAAAAAAAGAGGAAGACAATATGGCTTGGCACATGATAGATTAACTAGATCCAAGAACCATGACTGGCAAGCTCAATAAGGATCAATCATGATTACATGCTCCTGCTCCTTTGTGAACACTTTGGGAATAAGAGGAAAAGGAAAGAAATGCATATACCACAGGAAACTGCCATAGAATGCCCATTGCATCTACTAAGAGAGTGAGAGGGTCCTGGGATCTGAAGCAAAACAGACGAACCTTGCAGAACAACCAGAAGAGCCCAAATTTGAAATATGGAGACAAACCCCATCAGGTTCCATTCCCAAATCCCAGAATCAGCACTCTGAAAGCCCACATTGTATACTCTTGGAATAAGAATGGCCAGGAGAGCTGGATCATGAGCCTCCACCCAGGTGAGAATCAGACAAACTTCTGACCATGTGGCCACACTTCTGGTCCCTCCTTGGTGGGTCTGTACCGGCAGTTGCTGAAGTAACTGGGATCAATGCTCAGGGGAAAGGTGAATTGCTTGAAGCTCCATTATACTGATGGAAAGAAGACTCTCACTGTCAAACCAAAGTCCTTGAGCCGTCCTAGAGCTGAACGAGGCTCTCCAACCCTTAAGGCTTGCATCCATTATCACTACGGACCAGTCCAGTATGACAAACATGTGACCCAATGTCAAGTCAGATTCATAAAGCCACCAGTAATGATCCACCCTCGTCTGGTCCAAGAGATATCACATGGGAGAGATGACACTGCTGAGAGCACCATTTCCTGGGAATTTAATGGGACTGCTTCTAGGGCTAGAATAGCTACCCCATCACCCTCATGAAGTCCAATACCACCGCAAACAGGTGAGCTAAGGTCTGAGACACCTCATCTGATAACGTCTGATCCTTGTCATTTGGGAAAAAGACCCATCTGTGACTTCTGTCAAAATGTATGCCGAAAAATTCTAGAACTTGGGCCAGTACCAGAGAGGACTTTCAAGAATTTATCACCCAGCAATGCTGCTCCAGTATGGACAGGCACTTCTGAAAGAGAAAGACTTTGCTGAAGGTGCCTTTAGCAACAGACCGTCCACATAAGAGTATGTGGCTGGACAACGCTGTAACAACCTATGTGAAAACCTGAAGGGTGGACACCAACCAGAACTGAAGGGCAGTGAATTGAAATTGGCAGTCCTGAAAGCTAAAATAGAGTAAACTCTGATAATCTGCATGAACTGGAACAGACAGATTCTTAGAGAAACCCAAGACTTAAAGCTCCAGGAACTTACACAATACTTTGACAGTTTCTAAGGATGCTTCACTAAGATATGCTTTGGCTTCAAGAATCTTACATATGGAGAGAACAATATGCCCTTTTGGAGTGTCTGAATGAACAGCTTTTAACAACTGTTCACCCCAAATAGCCATAACTGTAGTAAACCATGCCACACTAAATTAAAAGTGTAAGAAAGCTTCAGATGCCGAAAATTTGCCTTAAGAAAAGAATCCAAGTGTCATCTCCCTGATCGTTGAAAGCAGCTGCATCTACAACTGTGTACTTAGAAAAGCGAGAAACAGGAGGGTCAATTGTCAGATGGGTAGGCCACTGCTGTGGTGCAGAAGGAAAAAAGGTTACAAAAGAGAAAAGTGTCTATGGATAAACAGTTTTCCATCAGGTGTTTTCCACTCCTCAAGTAACAATGGATCAAGGGAAAGATAAGGAGGAAAAAATAGAATTTTAGTTTTACCTGTTAAATCCTTTTCACTTAGTCCATACAGGTCACTGGTACAATGGGAGGCGATCCGCCGCTTTAAGTAGGCAGGAACATTCATTCAAATGTATGCAGGGGGTGGAGCCTCCCCTCCCTCTTAAGCTGCCTTCAGGCCAGAGACCAGCTAGATTGATTTGAGACACTAAACTGACCAGAGGTAAGAAGGAAAAGGAAGACTCCTGTGAGCATGCCCCAAAGGTCTCCCACTGAATGCCACAGGAGAGCCAAGCATGGTCCCTTGAAAGGGTGGGAGACCAGTGACCTGTATGGACTAAGTGAAAAGGATTTAACAGGTAAGACTAAAATCCTATTTTCACTGTCGTCCAATACAGGTCACTGGTACAATGGGATGTACAAACATTGAGCTTTCCCAGAGGCGGGAAGTAAGGCAAGGACCAGGCGCAAGGCTCAAAGTCACCAGAACTGCTATGAACCAATTAATCATAGAGCCCAATAACAGAAGTGTCAACGGACACCAACCAGGGGGAAAAACAAACCCCCGAACTAACACAGCACACTGAACTAGAGCCAACAGGGCTCAACAGCAAAGAAGCACTAAGAACCACAGAGTAGAAGGTCCTAAACAGGCAAGACTGCCTCCAGGACCTTCCTCCCAAAGCTGCCATCAGCCGAGGCCAGTACATCAACACGATAGTGCTTCGAGAATGTGTGCACAGAGGACCAAGTGGCCGATCTGCACAGTTGATCAGCAGATGCCTGATTCTTGTAGGCCCAAGAGGCCCCAATAGATCTGGTGGAATGAGCAGTAACCCTGAAGGGAACGTGCTTATTCCGCAGTTTGTAGGCTTCACGAATGGTAGATCGTATCCAAGAGGCAATAGTTACCTTGGATGCCGGTCTCCCTGCCCTAGGCCCCTCAGGAATGACGAACAGGGCGTCAGACTTCCTGATAGACAGTGCGATGAACATAAAATTTAAGACAACGCACAACATCCAACAAATGGAGATCTCTTTCTTTGTCAGAGGAAGGGTTAGGGCAGAAAGAGGGAACCACAATCTCCTGATTGATGTGAAATTCGGAGACAACCTTGGGTAAAAACTCCTTGGAAGTGCGAAGCACTGCCTTATCCTTGTGAAACACCAACACAGAGCTTGTAACTCTGCTACCCGGCGAACTGAGACAATAGCCAAAAGAAAGGCCATTTTCCAGGTCAAGAGACGTAAAGGAATAGAAGCCAAGGATTCAAACGGGGGTCTCTGGAGAACCCCCAGCACCAAATTGAGGTCCCACTGGGGAGTAGGACTCTTGAAGGCAGGCCGAACATGAGCCACACCTTGGAAGAAAACCTTAACAACAGGAAGAATAGCAATCAGTTCCTGGAAAAATACAGACAGAGCTGAAGTCTGAACCTTGAGACAACTCAGGCTGAGTCCCTTCTCAACCCCATCCTACAAAAAAGGCCAGGACCGTGGGAAGATGGAAATCGAGAGATAGATTCTTATCAGTACACCATGCCACAAAGGTGGACCATATGTGATGATTGATCTTCGAAGACACAGGCTTGCGAGCTCTAAGCATCGTGGACACCACTGAAGAGGAAAACCCTTTCTTCTTTAAAATTGAGGATTCAACCTCCAAGCCATCAAATGGAGATGCTGAACATCCTCCTTCCACAGATATCCCTGAAGAAGTAGATCTGGACGGGCAGGAAGCGGAAATGGATCCGCCACAGACATGGCTAGCAGTTCCGGATACCAGAACTGACGAGGCCAATTTGGAGTGATTAGGATGACAGGACAACGTTCCATCTTCAGCTTCTGGATGACTCTGATCAACAGAGGGAGAGGAGGGAAGATGTACGCCAGAGGGAACTCCCAAGGGATTGACAAAGCATCCACTGCTAGAGCAAGAGGGTCCCTCCACCGAGAGCAAAATACTGGCACCTTCCTGTTGTGTCTGGTAGCCATCAGATCCACTACAGGTACCCCCCACATCTGGGTTAGGAGGTGACACACCTCTGGATGAAGAGCCCACTCTCCGCTGTCGACTGTGTGACGACTGAGAAAGTCTGCCATGACGTTGTCTACACCCGGAAAGTGTACTGCTGAGATGACGGGCACATGAGCTTCTGCCCAAGATAAGATGGCCTTGACCTCTAACCAAGCGGTGAGACTTTTTGTGCCGCCTTGTCTGTTGATGTAGGCCACTGCGGTGGCGTTGTCGGACTCCACTCTGACTGGACAACCTTCCAGCTGAGATTCCCAGTGCCTCAGGGCAAGAAAGATGGCACGAAGTTCCAGAACATTGATGGAGAGAAGAGATTCCTCCAATCCCCATTTCCCCTGAGCACTGAAACGACCCAACACAGCCCCCCAATCCCGGAGGCTGGCATCCGTCGTGACCGTGGTCCAATAGGGAACCCGAAAGGACCTCCCTTTCAGGAGATGAGACAGGTCCAACCACCATTCCAGACTCAACTCGACATGAGGAGGCAGAGAGACTGACAGATGCTGATGATCTGGATGATTCTTTCACGTCTGGATCACAAACCTCTGAAGTTCCCTGGTGTGTGCCATAGCAAATGGCACTGCCTCTATCGTGGAAATGAATTTCCCCACCAGAGAAGTCAACTTCGGCACTGGAACCCTGTCGAGCTCCAGGATCTTGGACACTCGGATAGCAATCTGATGAACTACTTCCTCCGGTAAAAACACCATGCTCTGCTGAGTGTCGAACAGGAGACTCAAGAAGAGGAGCTGTTGAGATAGGACCAAGTCTGACTTGTCCAGATTCACAGTCCAGCCATGGCGATTGAGTGTCTGTATGCACAACTGCATCTGCTGGTGGAGAATCTCCGCAGATGAAGCTTTCAGGAGCAGATCGTCCATGTAGGGAGTCACCCTGACACCATCTCGATGAAGCACAGCTATCAAAGATCCCAATACCCTCTGAAATACCTGAGGGGCTGAAGTCAGTCCAAAGGGAAGAGCTGAAAAGTGAAAGTGGCCCTTGTGACAGGCAAACCTGAGATACCGTCTGCTCTCTGGATGAATAGGGATGTGAAGATATGCATCCTGAAGGTCCAGGGAGGCAAGGAACTCCCCTGGAGACATTGTGGCTATCACAGAACGCAGGGATTCCTGACGAAAGTGGGAACTCACAACAAAGGAATTGAGATCCTTGAGATCCAAGATAGGACGAGCACCTCCGTCCTTTTTGGCCACAATGAACAGGTTGGAATAGAATCCTGAACCTGTGTCCTCTGATGGAACCAATTCCAGGACCTCTTTGTCCAAAAGATCCTGAATAGCGTCGTCGAACAGACATCTTTTTGTAGGCTCCTGAGAAGGACGAGTAAAATGGAACCGAAAAGGAGGAAGGGAAGAGAAAGGGATCCTGTATCCCTCTGATACCACCTGAATAACCCAAGGGTCCGTCACTGACTTCCCCCAAATCCGGCGAAAGATGTGGAGACGACCACCTACAGTCGGATGCGGACGCGGGTTCGGTGAGTCATGCCGAAGCAGTCTTGGAGGTTTTGGCCTTAGGGGCAACTTTGGGCTTCCAGGACTGTTTGGGATTGGAGGAGGAGCACGTGGAGGACGGACCTGCCTGGGACGTGGAGTGTGTCTCAGTTCGGAAGGAACGAAAGGACCGATTGCGTTTGGCTGGAAACTTCTTCTTGAAGACAGATGGTAGAAGAGTACTTTTACCACCAGTAGCCTCACTAATCATCTCCTTAAGTTCAGATCCAAACAGTGAGGTCCCTTGAAAAGGTAAAGAAAGCAAAGCTTTCTTAGAAGCAGTGTCAGCAGACCAAATTTTCAGCCAAAGAGCACGTCTAGCCACCACAGAGGAAGTGGAGGCCCTCGCCATCATGCGCACAGCATCAAAAGCAGCGTCAGAAACACAATTTTGAGCTTCTGATATATTAGCAAGAAGCTGTAGTTGCTCAGACACTGGCGCATCCTGGCGAACCGCCTCAGTAAGCTGTTCAGTCCAGGCTGCAATGGCCTGGTTAACCCACGCCACTGCAAAGGTTGGACGCATGGCAGTGACAATAGAGGCAAAAATGGATTTAAGACAAATTTCCAACTTTTTGTCCGTCCAATCCTGCAGGGCAGAGGCATCAGAGACAGCTAATGCAGTAGATTTGGATAACCTGGAGATAGAAGCATCCACTTTAGGAGGATGAACCCATTTTGCCAGTTCAGCCTCAGGAAAAGGATAAAGTTTAGCAAACTTTTTGGACACAGAAGAGGATTTTTCAGGATTCCTCCACGCATCAGAGACTAAACGGGCAAGAGTAGGGTTATTGGGAAAACAAACCACAGCCTTAGACGGTTTTTGGAAAACGTCAGTTGGATCATGAGTAGATTCCTGAGTCAGAGGAAGGTTGAGCGTGGTTAGCACAGCTCTGATCAAACCCTCAGCCGAAACTTCGGGGTCACATTCATAAGGGTCACCAATAGACCTGTTAGATTCAATAACAGTGCCTTCCTCAGCATCAGAATCTTGTAAAAGTTCTTCCTCAGAAGAATCAGACATATCAGGAGCCCCCTGTGGCTTAGGCAGGGAGGTCCTGACTGTGGAGGGGGTCTGCCAAACCTGAAGAGCCCCCTGAACCTGAGAGGGAAAGAGTTGGAGAGTGGATCTGAGATCCCTAGTGGCAGCTTTAAACTCTTTCACCCAAGTTGGCTCAATAGCATGGCTGGAAAGCCCAGGGTTGCTTTCATGACTTTCTGCACATTTTGGGCATAAATTACCTGAAAATTCTCTAGGCAGCCCAGAGTGACAAGAGGAGCAAAACGCAATGGGGGAAATAGACACCCCAGCCTCTTTAGTCTTGGGTCTAGCCCCTGACTCCAGTGGAGTAGACATGCTCACAGCGTCAGATATACTCCACCAAGAAGAATCACCCAATAGAAGTGTGATAGATTAAAGTTTCACTCCAGAAATGTCTAAAATCGAACTTATCTGGCCAGCGAAGGGTTAATCTGCTGAGGAGAGAGAAGGCTCGGTCCCTGCGTAGTATACTCTCCGAGAATAACACCATAAAATGGCTGCAACAACTGTAGCCAATCAGAAAACGAGCGCGAAATAGGCGCTCATGGGAAACATAGTTTTTCTCAGAAGTACCCCAAAACAGTGTCCGAAGCCCCCCCAGACTCCCAACACACCAAATCTAGCTACCGGATGATAGAGCAGGGGAAGACCAACAAAATGAGCCCTCTCTGAAGTCGCTGTGACAAGCAGTTCCAGAGATACGTCCCACACTGTGTAAACCCATAGAGAGTAAAGGAGCAATGGCGTCTATGCGGGTAAAAGTGAGCTTAAAGGCGAGGAACATTAATTATTAATAAATTATTCCTGAGAGAAAAAGTTTACCAAACACACACCAAACACATGTAAAACATGAGAAAACAATAACCCAAAGCTCCAAAACCCCGGGAATACCACAGACATTGCATAAATACAGGCAATATAAATAAAAACACCCTATGATTGCTGGAGTGCATAATGAGAACTCCCAAATACAAGCCCAAAGAAGGGACACTGTGGGACAAGTGGACCTTCAGCACTCAAAGAGTGGCTCACCTTTCTGCAGGACTTCTGTCTTCAGGTAACCATGTTAAAAAGGGAATTGACCAGAGGAAAATTCCCCAACAGGGAAGCTACTTGACTCAAGCTGTTCCCTCTTCAGGGCATAAGGTCCACCAGAAAATCCCTGGAAGCTGCACTAGCCACTTTGGAGAGGGCAATTCACAGCCATGGTCACCCGCCTAATGGTGGTATTCCATATTTGAATAAAAACAATAAAAAACTAAAGTTGAATGAGAGAAATTCTCCACCTGGTGTGCACAGCACACAGGAACAAATCAATCTAGCTTGTCTCTGGCCTGAAGGCAGCTTAAGAGGGAGGGGAGGCTCCACCCCCTGCATACATTTGAATGAATGTTCGTGCCTACTTAAAGCGGCGGATCGCCTCCCATTGTACCAGTGACCTGTATTGGATGACAGTGAAAGGACTGTTTTCTCCTTTTAAATATGTCTGGAAATGAAAAATCTGAGTCAGAGGCCTCAGAGACCTTAACAGTCTCCAACACTGTGTAAATAAAGCTCTCTACTGAAGAACTAGGGTCTTCCTCGAGTCAATCAAGATGAGTAAGGGAGGGATGAACACCTTCCTCCCCAGGTTCCTCTCCTTAAGAGGAATACCCCTCCACTGGGAGAAAATTCCCTTCCCTAAAGAGATAAACTTTTATTTTTAGGGGGAGGAGACAGGATAGTCCTAGTTCCAAGAGTCAACAACCCCCTCGATAGAAGAAGAATATTAGTTGAAAAAATAAGGGTTTTAACCCATGCAGGTTCCTATTTAGAAGGAGCCTGGAACTGGCTGCGAAAGGGGCACATAACATTAGTGGCATAATGTACTAGTATGAACCCTGGGTAGATTAATCTTACATGTGGAACAGAGAGCCACTGAAGAAACCTCCATAGATTTTGGAGTGTTAGTTTTCCTCATGTCTCCTTTGTGGTCAGACATATCAAGGAGACCCCCAAAGTAAGAAAAAATAACAGAGAATAAGAATAAATCATGTACCTGACTGTTGTGGGGGAAGAGAAGGCATGAGGAGGGAAACTCAAGCACCTAGAGGCTGAGCCTGCTATACCAGGTGCCTCCTAGGTTAACCATATACTGAAAAGGAAGAGCAGCACCTCCACCCCCTTCTTTACCTGAAGCCCAGCACCAAAATGGTGCTGTAGCTCTCGAGTCACCAAAACCTAAACACTACATTACGTACATAGTAGTTGCCCATTCATCTGACTCCCGTGGTCCAGAACACTCCTAGTATCAAGGGAGGCAGCCACCAAGGAGTTGAATCTTTTCTAACAAGATGGGAGCCACGAGCACCACTCTTATAGGCCCCGTGCTTGAAAAGAAAAAGCAAAATATGTTCTAAACATAAAGGCAACCCTGGCCCATTTGAGGAAGAAACCATTGGAAAATAAACATAAATAAGAGTAGAACCAGAGTGCTAAGAAAGGACAGAAAAACAACAGACATCAGATTGTGACTGGCAGGCAGGCAGTTAGGACACATGCACAGGAGCTGTATCCTCTGATACCGCAGACTCGTCTTCAGTCTTCAAGCTTCTAATAGTGCAAGGAGAAAAAGGGAAAGTGGATAGTAAATTCCTGATAGCCATCCTGAGCAGATTCTGGGTACTGAAAAGTCTGCTTCCATATCAAACAGAATAAAAGAATAGGAGCCCATCTAATGGAGGATGAATGCCTCATGCAAGTAAAAAAATGAAAACTAAGAGAACCTTCACCCTGCTACATGTCCTAAAAGTACACTTTTGAAACTGAACCTACCAGACAGGGCAAAGTGGACCTTCGATGGATTCTCTAGCTCCAGAGAACGGTTATTCAAGTGCCCTATCTCCTAAAGGAGCCAACTTTATCCATGGTTCCTGTGTTACTCAGTGGACTAAAGAGAAAGTTTTTTTAAAGGGATAGTACCCCCCCCCCGAACATTTGAAGCCAAAAGCTAGTAATAAGCACAACGTACCTAACTCCCTTGTTCCCATCTCTCAAACCATTATGGTTTGAGAGATGTAAGAAAGACCTCCGCTTCCTCCCCTTTCTGTCTGACGAGCTGTAAAGCTGTCAGAGGCAGAATCCGGTCGACCGACTTACAGTGGCTCTTCAAGAGCGCTGTCATCTCGATATCTCAGTATAATTACTTCATCGATATGGTCTACAACATGTGCTTTAAAGCCAGGCACACATTTTAGACCATAACGATTAAGTAATTATACAGAGATATCGACATGACAGCGCTCCTGCAGAGCCGCAGTCTGGTCACGGAAGCAGTATCTCATGACGTCCGCTACACAGCGGACGCATGAGAAGGGGGAGGGAGCGGAGGTCCTTCTTTTCTTACATCTCTCAAACCATAACAGTTTGAGAGATGGGAATAAAGGAGTTAGGTATGTTGTGCTTATTACTAGCTTTTGGCTTCAGGTTTTTCTGGGGGGGTTACTATCCCTTTAAAGGATCTGTACATTAAGATGTATGAGTAAACTTGGTACCACAACAATATTGCTAGTAAGAAAATTACAACCATATGTCATCAAAGTGCCATTGTAGAATGTACCTGGGCCCAAATTTTTCAACAATGTCTGTTGGTCCAGCAAGAAGGAACAATCCTGATGTTTTTTCATCACCAACTGTTAAAAATAACAGCGTGTCCTGCAATTAGAATTAAAATTATTAATTATATCTATTAATATGCACATTAACTATGCAATATATTTGGGTAGGAGTGAGTATTAGCCTGAGATCCACAAGTATGTTTTGAGCAATCTCATGAGGTACGTGCATATGTTAAGCCTATAAGGACAAGAGGGATGTGCAAATCTCTTTGGCCTTTAAATAGTTAATGCTGAATCTTTATTCATAAGTGAAGCATAATTATGTGTCATATGTGTGTTGATATTCCATGGTATGTATAGCAGGGAATGTCCATATGCATGCCTCCAGATGTTATTAGACTACAATACCCATCAGCCTTCAAATGGCAACTAGGTGGTTGAGGAAAAAAGGGGTTGTTGCCCAACTTTTGGTATAAAGTCATTTTATATCAAATCAGCAATGAAAGTGCAATTTTATTCAACACTCTAAAACATTTAGACACTGAGACTTGTGTGTGCATCATGTTAGACAAAAGACAAGCAAAGATATAGTTAAGCACATATTCATACTTGATACCATATGCTAATGGAGTGTTCCGTGTGACTTTATAAGCTAATGTAGCTTTATAGAGATGTTTCATATGCTAATTAAGCTCTGTGCTGCACTAGGACATTTTCCCTTTTCTCAGAAATAAAAGTGTGAATATCTCATATACGATAAATCTTCTGAACTTTTTGCCAACATGAAACATAGGCAGTTTTAAATGAAGCTTTCAAATATGCAAAAAATAAATACAAATCAAGGTGCCAGGCTCACTTTAACATGGTGTATAAATCACTGAGCTATGAATAATCATATTATATTGTTTTTAATATTAATTATCAATGTAATTATTAATAGCTGCAAAAATGTAAAACAAATATTGCAAAGGCTTCCACTAGTATGTACAGTTGTATGCAAAACTGGGCACCCCGGCCAAATTACACATTTTGTTGATTTTCTAAGTAAAAAGAAGTTAACATAACTGTACATAAAATACAGCTTGCCACTGAAAAACAACTGAATTAATTTTTAGAATGTCAATATATAATCTTGTTGTTTGCGATTATTAGAAAACAACAAAACTATCTTTATCTATATACAGTACTGTGCAAAAGTTTTAGGCAGGTGTGAAACATGCAGTAAAGTAAGAATGATTCAAAAATAGACATGTTAATATTTTATTTTTATCAATTAACAAAATACATAGTGAGTGAACAGAAGAAAAATCTAAATCAAATCAATATTTGGTGTGACCACCCTTTGCCTTCAAAACAGCATAAATTCTTCTAGGTACACTTGCACACAGTTCGTTAAGGAACTGCAGGTAGGTTGTTCCGAACATAGCTGAGAACTGCCCACAGTTCTTCTATGGATTTAGGCAGCCTCAGTTGCTTATCTCTCTTCATGTAATCCCAGACAGACTCGATGATGTTGATATCAGGCCTCTGTGGGGGCCAAAGACTCCTTGTTCTTCTTTACGCTGAAGATAATTCTTAATGACTTTGGCTGTATGTTTGGGGTCATTGTCATGCTGCAGAATACATTTGGGGTCAATCAGGTGCCTCCCTGATGGTATTGCAATGTGGAAAAGTATCTGCCTGTACTCCTCAGCATTGATGAGACCATTAATTCTGATCAAAACTCCAACTCCATTTGCAAAAATGCAGCCCCAACTTTCAAGAAAACTGCACCATGCTTTACTGTTGCCTGCAGACGCACATTCTTGTACCGCTCTCCGGACCTTCAACGAACAAACTGCCTTCTGCTACAGCCAAATATTTCAAATTTTGACCCATCAGTCCAAAGCACCTGCTGCCATTTTTCTTCACCCCAGTTCCTGTGTTTTTGTGCATAGTTGAGTTGCTTTGCCTTGTTTCCACATTGGGGGTATGGCTTTTTGGCCGCAGCTCTTCTATGAAGAACACTTCTGACCAGACTTCTCTGGACAGTATATGGGTGTACCAGGGTTCCACTGTTTTCTGCAAATTCTGAGCTGATGGCACTGCTGGACATCTTCCGATTGCAAAGGGAAGTAAGCATGATGTGTCTTTCATCTGCTGCACTAAGTTCCTTTGGCTGACCACAGTGTCTATGGTCCTCAACATTGTCCGTTTCTTTGTGCTTCTTCAAAAGAGCTTGGACACAACATCTGGAAACCCCTGTCTGATGCCTTGAAATTTCTGCCTGGGAAAGTCCTTGCTGATGCAGTATAATTACCTTGTGTCTTGTTGCTGTGCTCAATCTTGCCATGGTGTATGACTTTTGGCATTAAACGGTCTTCAGCAACCTCACCTGGTTATCTGGATTTGGCTGTTCCTCACCCAATTTTATTCCTCCTACACAGCTGTTTCAGTTAATGATTGTGTCCCAACCTACATATTAAATTGATGAACATTAGCACCTGTTTGGTATAATTGTTTAATCATACACCTGACTATATGCTTACAAAATCCCTGAATATGTGCAAGTGTATCTAGAAGAATTAATACTGTATTGAAAGCAAAGGGTGGTTACACAAAATATTGATTTGATTTAGATTTTTCATCTGTTCATTCACGATGCATTTTGTTAATTGATAAATATAAACTATTAACATGTCTATTTTTGAAAGCATTTTTACTTTACAGTATTTTTAACACCTGCCTAAAAATGTTGCATATTACTGTAAAAAGTTTAGAAAAAAATTCTCTAAAAAAACAGAAGATGTAAAAGGCACCAACAATGTAATATCAAAAGTAAACTAGCTACAAGTTACATGACAAAAACAATGAGGTCATGTATTAAGACATTTTCTACAGGAACACTGCTCTGCACCTAGGTGCACAGTAGGCTGTACCCTCTTTGCACCTATGTACAATGCCTATTTGGTGGCAAATAGCATTGCTGAGCTAACTTTAACCCTTTGAGTGCCAGAGGGTTTAAGGAATTCATTGTGGACAGTTGTGTTGCTAACCCCTCTGGCATTCAAATGGCTAAATCCCTAAATGTAGTATTAACAAATTCAATTGGCCTTCACCATGTGCTCAATCAGAACCACACTCAACTGAATGAGATGTTTGGACTGCCTCTCAGTAACAAGAGCTCTCCTAGTATAAACCCCAGGAAGGTTATCACCTCTCTTACACTGGTCCTTCTCCAATGGTCTTCTATACCGGAGAGGATAACAATCCGAAAAGAGGTACCACTTCTCGCCCCTAAGGAAGTGTCACCAGGCCTCCAGTGTGACTCTATACTATACCAGTATAGCAAAGCTTGGGTGTAATATCGTGCTTCACAATACGCTCCTGAGGAAATTATATAAAAATCATGAAAGGCGTTGAGAAGGACCAGTGTAAGCAGAGAGGTGATAACCATCCTGGAGTTTATACCAGGAGAGCTGTTGTTACTGAGAGGCAGTCCAAACCTCTAATTCGAATGAGTGCGGTTCTGATTGAGAACAGGGTGAAGGTGAAAGCCAATTGAATTTGTTAATACTTCACTTAGAGGAACTCTGTCTGCACTGTTGTCTTTTATTCTTTTGCAGTGTGTGTGTTTGGAGACACCAACCAACTGACAGCTGCAAAGTTTCCTCTGCATATGTCAGGACTTGCTTCCTATTTCCATCTCTGTCTCAGATGAACTGTGTGTGAGATCTATATTGTTGTTAAACTGATATTTATTATCTCTATTTTGCGGCACTTCCTTGTTATATCCCACTGGTGACACTTGATAGTGGTGCCATACAGAAGGATATATAACATAAAAAATGGTTAAACCTGTCCCCACCTCGGGCGCACAGGTAGGTTTGTCAACAACTAGGTGTAATGCTAATGATATATTGGGGTAGGGAAAGCAGGAGGTCTATGCATCCTTTTTCCTGTACAGAGTTCTGGCGGGTGCAACATCCACAGGGCCGAATAGGTAGAGTAGGATGGGTGCCTCTGCTATCCTGGCCAAGCACACATTCTGAATTGTGGGTGTGGCCACAGCAATCTTAATGTCCCTGTATGAGCTTTATACCCATTTACATGCTATTAGTTAAACCTATGGATGCCAAAGAGCTCACCAATGCATTATGGAACAATGAATTGGAGCTCACTCTAGCGACAGAGGGGTTAAACCTTTTTTTTGTTCTTGCTTGTTATAAGCCCAGTTTTTTTTTCTGTGTCAGAAAATAGTGGATGGGAATGGGGACAAAGTCATGTGAAAAGTGGGGGTGTGGCCACGGGTGGAACAAAGGGTGCCTAGAGTGCCTTGCCTAGGGATGCCTGGCATTAAATAGAGCCCTGAACATCCAGTGTACTCTTGTGCCCCAGAACACTCAACTCCAGGACTTTCTTTAACCTCTACATTGCAATGACAATTCACAATGCATTGTAAACTTGCTGGACAAAGAGGGGTCCATTCACAATATGCAATAACCTTTCATACCTTAAATAAACTATTCCCCTGCAATCCCCCTAAACTTAACCTGACCTCATATTAACCCATAAATCATAGTTGCTGGTCTGTCTTTTATTTGCCACATCACCAAAGGAGGGGTTACCGTGTTAAAGAAAGCACATATTTAAATTTATTTAACACCATTAAACAATCTGTGTCATAATATCCCCATCTTTTTGTCCTGATGCTAAAATTAATATGGGATACTGGGACTCCACATTAAGATTTTTAGTAAAAGGGGTGGTACACTTGTTCCATCCCTGTAAAATAAGCAGTGTCCGTCAAGTTCAACCTCTGCCATATCACCCTCTTGAAAACCCTATTGAAGCCATTTCCAATCAACCTCCAATGGGGTAAAAAAAAAAACAAACAAACAACTTTCTGCCTCCAAAGGGCAATCTGATAATTCCCTGGAATAGCACTGCAACTGAATTAAAACCAGCCGTTATAGCCTGTCTATGTTTTTGACAAAAGCACCATTCTTCTAGTGTTAATGGATAATATGTCCTCACTCTCGTTGAGCAAATGGTTCCTCAGAGAGACAGTGTGTGTAAATAGAGCAGAAGCACTCACAGGCTTTAACAGATTAAATATTTATTATCAACATTTTGGCCAATATAGTTGGTCTTCCTCCAGGAAAAGAAACAGTGCAAACACACACCCCTATATACCTCTAAAGTTCAAAAATTAGCTCCAAAAGTGGCATTTTAAAACCAAATCAGGAAAAAGATGAAATTTACTAAACAGTATTTGTTTTTCCTCTGTGTCTTGCACCTCAAGTGTGGTTATTGACTCCGCCTCACAGCTGGTAGCACCAATGAAAATTCTTAAAAGTCAGCTCAGAGCACCTTGCTTCAGTTATACTTGTGTCCAAGAAGGAAAAGAGAATAGGTTAGTAGCACAAAGAACAGAAATATAATTCCCACTAGTTATCACAAGCTGCTAGCTTCACTATCAACCTCTATCGTAAATCTTTGAAGATGAAGGTCTCCTTCCAGAAATAATTGTTTCCACAGCTGAATCTGAGACACCCTGTAGACTTAGAGTGCGCCGTTCAGCTGCCATGCTGTCAGCTTGACAGAGTTTGGATTTGAAAACCAAATTTTTCTTGGCCATTCTGCTGCAATCAATATTAATCGGGCCTTGTCCTTCTTCACTTTCCTGATGACCTCCATCAGCAGAGGAATGGGAGGAAAAATGTATGCCAGTGGAATGTTCCATGTCTACTTGAGTGTATCTTGATGCAGCACTTTGTTTCCCACCTGGATAGAAACACAGGACACTTTGCATTCAATTCTGAGGCTATCTGTTCTACAGATGGGATGCCCCATTGTAGCATGATGTCCCTGAATACCTCCATCTTTAGAGTCCATTCCCCGGGTCTAACAGTCTTCTACTGATTAGATCTGCTTGTCTGTTTGTTAATCCTTATATGTGAGAGGCAGATAGAGGTATTTTGCTGCTTCTCTGCACTAAAAAGAATCTTTAGTGATGGATTGCTGAGACTTCTCTGATTGCAGAGGTATCTTACTGTGGCTATGTTGCTGGACTTCACTAATACTGCAGTACCTGTCAACTGGTGTCTTAAAATAATGAGGCAGTTCCGAACAGCTTTTAACTGTAAGATATTTAATTTCAGGCCCTTCTCCCATTTTGTCCAGAGGCCCTGGACCAACCTGTTTCTCCATACACTGCCCCAGCCGAACTTGCTGGCATCTGTGTTTAGGATCTCCTATTCTCTGTTCTGCAATGGGCTCCCCTTCTGGAGACTGGATGGCCTCATCCACCAGGTTATTTCCTTCATGGTTGAAAGAATAACTGGGACTTTCTGCAGGAAGTGTGAAAAATCCTTCCTCCTAAATTTCAAGAAATTGGTTTGGGTCTCCCTTAAATGGGCTCTGATCAAGGGCACAATATGTGCTGCAGAACAGAGATGTCCCAGTAACCTGGAGAATTCTTGGGCCGTCTGGTATTTTTTGTAAAGAAAAACAGAAATTTTCTATCTTAATCTGTTCTGTCTGTCAACAGATTGAGTGTATTGAATTCTATGCCTAAGAAAATTAGGTTCTGTGAAGGTGTCAGGCAACTCTTGTTGTAATCAATCATCCAAACTAGGCTTTCTAGATAACTCAGAGAGGATCTTGTGGTATGTGATCTCTGTTTTTAATCTTCTGTGATAACAGATGTCGTCTTGATAGAGAACTAGACGAAACCCCTGTTGTTGTAGATGAGCCATATGTACTGCAAGGACCTTTGTACCTCTGTACTGGTAATGTTTCCTGAATATATGAAACTGGAGGAATTTTGGATGGGATTCTTTGATGAGAGTGTGGTAATATGAATCCTAAAGGTCTGTGGTGGTCAGGAATGCCTCTGGAGGAACAGCTTTCATTATGACACAGTCTCCATCTTGAATTTTTGTATTCTGAGAAATGAATTTAACAATTTCAGATCCAGAATTAACCTAATCTCTCATGAAGGTTTTGGAACTAGAAACAGTATTGAGTAGATCCCACAATTTTTCTAATGTTCTGAAAGTAAAAATGACATCAGTTGATAATCCACATATCGACTAACTCTCTCTGTGACACCCCCTATTCTGGATACCACCGGTCAGGGATTTATGAATTTTTGGCAACGCATACGCTGACACTGTGGTGATTCAACATATAAATATTTAAACTCATTTTTTGAGATCAAAATAGATTCCAAAGCATATTACAATTTAGTCAGTAAATTCTTTTGAATTTGTTGGGACTTTTTCCAGGCAAAGATAGCAACTTTTTCTTCCATAGTTAAATTATCTTGTTGTTTATAAGAAGATGGTATTTTTTTTTATTTCTCTTTCTGCTAAATCAGTAAATAGAATTAAGGCTTAGGGGTGGCATGCTTTTAGATCTTGGTTTTAGATCCATAAAAAATGTTTCAATTACAGTATCCCACTCTGATGTTTCGCTTTCCAACGATAGCTCCTCCAGATTGGCCAAAGCTTCCCTGTCCTCCTGGTTTCCCAACCCAGATGTCGAATGTAGATATTTAAGTAGAACAGGTGAAGATCCTTCACCATAGTGAAAGAGTCATTGTTGGTGGAAGGAGAAAAGGATAAGAGGATTTTAATCTTACCTGTTTATTCATTTTCTCTTAGTCCATATAACTCACAGGTACCAAGGGGAGGTGACAGCTCCTCCCAGTAGGCTGGAACAATTCTAGAGGAAGTGCAGGGGTGGAGCCTCCCCCTCCTCCATATCAGGCTATCCTACTAATAGTCTTCTGAAAAGCCTACTAAGCAGGACAGCAAGAAGGAAGAGAAGAAAACTCCTGTGATCAATAAACCCAAGAGGACCTCCACATTCAGTCACAGGAGACCCAGCATGGCCCCATTTCACTGGGTGGGAGACCTGTGAGTTATATGGAATAAAAGAAAAAGACTTAACAGGTAAGACTAAAATCTTCTTTTCTTTGTTGTCCATTATAACTCACAGGTACAATGGGGATATACCAACTTTGAGCTCCCAGGGCGGGAAGAGAAGGAAAGGACCAAGTGCCGGTCCCCATAATACCAGAGTTCAAATAGACTATTGACATCTGGCAAGGTGGCTATGCATCTCTGGTAGAAGACTGAGAGAGCGGAGGTCTGCACCTTCATGGAACTAAGGCTGAGACCCTTGTTTACACCATCCTGTAAAAATAACAGAATCATCAGGAGATCAAACTCCTGTGAGGACAGATCCCTGTCCACACACCGTGAATGGAAAATGGACCTGACCCTGTGGTAGGCCTTAGACAAGACCGGTTTGCTACCCTGGATCATGGTGGAGACGACCTCAGGAGAAAAGCCTTTATGTCTTAAGATGGAGGCTTCAACTGCCATGCCGTCAAAGCCAAGTGCTTCATGTCCTCTCTCCAGAGGTAACCCTGAGGGAGGAGATCCGGTCTGAGTGGCAAAGGAAACAGATCTTGAACAGACAAGGCAACTAGTTCTGGGAACCAGGGCTTTCTGGTCCTTGTAAGGGGTGATCATGATGATCGCCATGCCATCTATGCGAATCTTCCTCAGCACCCTGGGGAGGAGAAGGAAAGGAGGAAAGATGTAGGCCAGATGAAACGGACATGGAATCGACAGAGCATTCACATGGAATGTCCCTCCAGCAAGAGCAAAACATCTGCACCTTCCTGTTGTCCCTGGTAGCCATCAGGTCTATCCAAAGGAGACCCCACTTCTGCACCAACAGGTTGAAAACCTCTAGGTAGAGTTCCCAGTCCCCTGGGTCCACAGTCTGAGGACTGAGATAGTCTGCCAGAAAGTTTTCTACCTCAGGGATGTGCATGGTGGAAATCGCCAGAACGTGCTTGTCTGCCCAGGCCACAATAGCCTTGACCCCGGAAAAAGCAGAAGCTTCTTGTGCCTCCATGCTTGTTGATGTATGCCATGGCCATGGCATCGTCTGACTGGACCCGAACAGGATAATCCCTCAGGGGAGAGGACCAGTAACACCAGAGCATGATGAATCACCCTGAGTTCCAGGACATTGATGGGCTGGAGGGTCTCATCTGCAGTCCATTTGCCCTGAACCCCCAGGTGACCTAGGACAGCTCCCAAGCCACTGAGGCTAGTGTCTGTCGTCACCACTGTCTAATCCTGAATGACAAATGGCTTCCCAAAGCAGGTCCTGTCTCACCTCCTGAGGGAAGTAGACAAGACAGTCCAAGAGATCTGGATTCACCTGCCAAGCTCAGATGGTGAACCACTGAAGCTCCCTGTTGGAGACATGGAGTACAGAACTGCATCCATGGTGGACACCATGCAGCCCGTCAGAGACTAGATCTTGCGTCCTGTAGCTGAGGTCCACTCCATGGCCCAGGAGACTCGACACTCAGCCTGTTGGACAGAATCTTCGGTCAGGAAAACCATCCCTTGGCATGTGTCGAACCTGAGACCAAGGAAAACCAGAACCTGAGAGGGAACTGGAGCAGATATGTCCATAATCAAAATCCACCCATGACAGAGGAGAATCTGATCATAGTCCTGGATCCGTTGGTCCAGGAGTTCCCTGGACGGAGCCTTCAACAGAAGGTCATCCTTGTATGGAGTCATCTGAATCCCTTGGGTGTGCAGGTAGGCAATCAATGCCCCTAAGACCCTTGCAAACACCTGAGGAGCAGTAGTGAGCCCAAAGGGCAGAGCAGTGAACTGGAAGTGCCCCAATGCGCAAGCAAATCTGAGGTACTTCTGATTATGTGGCTGAATCGGAAAATGCTGGTAGGAATCCTGCAGATCTAGAGAGGCAAGAAATTCTCCCAGACACATTGCTGCGATGGCAGAGAGCAAAGACTCCATCTTGTAGTGAATATGAACCACAAAAGAGTTGAGATCCTTGAGGTCCAAGATAGGGCGACTGCCGCCATCCTTCGTGGGA
Organism: Rhinophrynus dorsalis; assembly: GCA_037306005.1. NCBI lineage: Eukaryota > Metazoa > Chordata > Amphibia > Anura > Rhinophrynidae > Rhinophrynus > Rhinophrynus dorsalis. Next base: position 84,790,639 of record CM074727.1, on the reverse strand, counting down.
ACCACAAAGAGGTTTAAATAAAAACCTAAACCTCTCTTTTGAGGAGGAACAGGAGCCAGGAATTCCTTGTCCAAGAGAGCCTGGACTGCCCCGTTGAAAAGACGCAGCTTTTCCTGGCATAGAGGAGACCTTGACTAGAAGAAACTGAAGGGAGGCAGGGATATACAGGGAATCCTGTAGCCTCCGAGACCACCTGCAATACACACTGATCTGCAACTGAGCCTGCCCAAATGTTTGAAAAATGTTGCAGGCGACCACCCACAGAAAGATGCAGACCAGGGTTCTGCAAGTCATGCAGAAGATGGTTTGTCAGATTTGGGGTTGGTGGAGGTATGTGTAAACCTCCACTGCTGCCCAGGCTTGGTGGTGGAGCACGGGGTGCTGGCCTGAGACACACTCAGATTTGGCCTTTGCACTTCCTTTTGGCTGGGATGAAAAAGATGCTGCTTCCTCGCCAGGTTAGGATGTTTGGAGACCTGAGGCAGCAGAGTGCTCTTGCCCCAGTGGCCTCACTGATGACTTGCTTCAATTTAGGCCCAAAAAGAGATGTGCCCTGAAAGGGAAGAAAAATCTGTGACTTCTTAGATGAAAGGTCTGCAGACCAAATCTTGAGGCACAATGTGTGTCTAGCAGCAACAGAAAAGACAGAAGCCTTTGCTGCAAGTCTGACTGCAACAAAAAAATCCTCTTTAGGGGCAACCTTATGGATAACATCAGTAAGTTGCTCACCCTACATAGCAATGGCCCTAGTGACCCAAACAGAGGCCAAGGCATGCCTCAAGGCAGCACCTATGGCAGAAAAGTTAGACTTCAAAACAGCTTCTACCTTTCTATCAGTCATATCCTTCAGTGCTGTTGCATCAGTCAGGGGTAAAGCAGTGGACTAGAAATAGGGGGATCAACTTGAGGAACTGTAGCCCACTGAGCCAAAGCCACTTCAGAGAAGGGGTACAGCTTAGAAAATCTCTTAGAAAGAGAAAGGGGTCTGTCAGGTGTTTTCCACTCATCCAGGATAACCTAGTCCAGAGTGGAATTAGGTGGAAACATAATGAGGGATTTCTTGTGCCTTTGAAAGACGTCAGAAGAAGTCTGACTCTCAATAGGATTAATAGAAATCTGTAGGGTAGCTAAAATCTCCTTAAAGGGATAGTAATGTTTCATAATAAAAGCAGCTCTAATTAATCATCATAGTATACGGACTTTGGAGAGTGTTGTTCCAATTCTGTAAGAGTTGTAGAGTAATTCAACGATAAAGTATCCCCCTCCCGACCCTTTTACTGATTTAACACTGCTCGGCCAGATCAGAAGCGAATGTCCAGGTAGACTGCATAGAGGAACAATCTTCAATTAAGATAAGGGAAAAACCTGAAAAACGTGTCAAGGAGGGCAGGGCTTTCATTGTTCTCATAGGAAAAAGATTGTCCCCTTCTGTTATCTGTCTGGTCTATGGACTGAATTCCACATCTGAGAAGAGATGGCTTACACCACGTAAAAGGGGCGGGAGGGGAAACTTTGCTTGTGAATATCTCTCAAACCATAAATGTTTGAGAGATAATACTTATACCGTTCTTCATGTTTTGTTAATGCCTACAAAATAAAATAAAGATAAAACGAAGTATTACTATCCCTTTAAGGAGACCCTCAGCAGAGGGCTCAGAATCAGCCTCAAAGGGGTCAACACATGCACTGGTAGAAGCCCCTTCTTCGCACTCCCGTTCCTCTGAATCAGCCTCAAAGAATCCTCCTCAGAGGAATCTGAAAGGTCAAGAATGCTAGGGGCCTTAGGGACCACAAATCTGAATGAGATGTGGGGTTTCCAAGACTGGAGGATCCCCTGGAGAGAAAGAGGAAACTGTGCCATAGAGGACTTTAAGTCATTGACCCAAAGTGGCTCTTGTTCAAGGCTGGAGGGCCCAAGTGGAGTGGTAGGGGCCACAGCACATAAGGTGCATAAGTGCCCTGAGTACTCTCTAGGGAGCCCTGTTTGGCATGAGGAACAGTAAGCAAGGGGGGGGTCAAAGATGACCCTGAGTCCTTAGCCTTAGGTCTCGCCTCATGTCCCTTTGGATCCAACATACTAATAGGGGAAGTGTCTATACAGTAAAGGGAACCCCAAATACTGTCACCCAGATTAAGAAATCACCTCAGAAAGCCAAAAGTGTACTTATCTGGCAGGCGAATGGTTAACCTGAGGAGAAGAGTAAGGGAATCCAAGCCTCTGCTTAGGATACTCAGCAAAGAGAGAAAGAAAATGGCATCCAAAATCACAGCCAGTCAGAGAAAAGCCTGTGAAACGGGCATTCTGGGAATCATACTCTCTCAGAACTGTTACCTAGCAACGCCAGAAACCGAACTTGCTAGGGCCCAAGGGCCCCCAAGACCCTGGGGATGTGAACCAGGTTAAAAACAAAGACACTCTAAGAGTAAACCTATTGGACAGTTAGATGCTATTACCCCCCAGTCTCCCAACTTCTCACCAGATTCCAGCAAATCACGAAGTTCACAGCAAAGCCAAAAGGTTCCAGTAATCTCTTTAATTTATGAAATCAGGCTATCCAACGCGTTTCGTGTCATCAGACACTTCGTCAGGGATAACATTTATACAAAATTTGCACATATAAATACCATTTCTGGGGTGACCATCCTCAGTGTGATGTTCAGACCTCGGATTCGTATGGAACAACTTCCATGTCTGTATTACAGGTCTGCGCATGCGTGCCAGCCATTTGGTGTTACTACTTCCTGAGTTTCAGTTTTGTGCGCTCCAACAATGGAAGGCATAGCTATTCCTATGTCCATGTTGAGCTGTAACAAAACTGAAACTCAGGAAGTTGTAACACCAAATGGCTAGCACGTACTGAGAATGTTTCCAAGGAACTGGACTTTGAACTTCTAATCAGAGTATTTATATATATTTATTATTTTCAAGTTTATGTGAATATAAAGCTTATTCCAAAAGAGAAAACTTACAGGAGAAATTTAGTCTAATCCCACAGCTATCTGATTAGTATTGTTTTATGTGAACCATGTTGTAGGGCAAGGGGAGACAAGAAGAATGAGCCCCCTCTCAACTCTGTAACTGAAACGGTTGCAGAGGTATGACCCAAAGCAGTCTGTCCCATAGAAGTCAATGGAGCAAGCATGCTCTTAAAGGCGAATAAAAAAAAATCCAAAAATGAATAAAAGGATCCAAAAACACAATAGCCAACCAAGCTCCAAAGACCCTGGGAACAGACAGATGAGTGCACGAGTTATAAGGAATTCTTATAAGACCTCTGTGCAGAGGTGAACAGTGGGACAAGTGGCACTCAAAGGGTTGCTCACCTTTTTAAGCAGGACTTCTTTCTTCAGATAACCATTAGGAAAAAGGAGCCACAGAGAGACTCCTTCAGGAGAGAGAGGCATGGGCTGCAGGATTCTCTCCCAGGGCTGCAAAGGGTCCACAACAGCACCTGATAACGGGGCAATCCTACAGGGGAATCCATTAATGGGGGAATTTGGACACCCCATATCGAACAATAAATAATAAAAGTACTAAAACTAAGCAGAACTGTTCTCAGCCACCTATCCAGGATCCTGGAACAAGTCTGTCTGGGAGGGGCTAGAAGATTAGCCTCATATGGAGGAGGGGGAGAGGCTCAAGCACTACACTTCTTCTAGAATTGTTCCAGCCGACTGGGCGGAGCTGTTGCCTCCCCGTGGTACCTGTGAGTTATAATGGATGACAGAGAAAAACCTTTTATAAGTTCCAATATATGAGAGGAATTTAATTCAAAATTAGTCAAATTTACAATCACCTTAGTTTCAGCAACCATTGAATTAGGTAAGTTCTTCTCAACACTTATTATTTACAGATTTAGAAAATGATTCAAAGTTTCCGTTGTCAGTTTTGTCAATGAGAATAATTTGGGTATTAACACCTTCAGTGCCAGAGGCTTGGGCCATTTCCTGTACCCTGCAGGCCAGACACTTTTTCAGCATTTTTGCTATCCTTCCGTTTAGGCTTGATTTACTCTGGTGATTTTTAGTTACATATGGAAAACTATATATTGTTTTTTTCAGAACAAACTGAGCTTTCTTGTGGTGCCTTACATGAAGAGAATTTTACATTGTGCAAAAAGCTATGATGTCATAATGACAAAAAAAGTGAAAATTTACTCATTTTGCTAAAATCACATTTTTTGTATCAAAAACATTTACCTTGATTGAAAAGCCCTGAGTCTCCCGAATAAAAAAAAAATACCAAATTTGTATAGTTTTACCTACGTCCACGGATAGCGCAGAGCCCTAATCACCAGCAGCGCAAAATGACATTTTCAACTTTATAAACTAATATGCACATTCTAGGGTTTTTGTGGTAAAACTACCCTAAAACAGTGGAATAACTATATAAAATTATATATTTCTCAAAAGTAGACAACCTGCCGCATCTAATGAGGGGTAACTTGCCTTCTTGCCCCAAGCCTGCTGTGCCCAAATGCTTCCAGAAAGTGGTACTATAGTAAACAAATGGCATTTTCTTACATTTCTGCCCCTTCATCTGTATGGAAATCTGTGAAAACCATGGAATTTCCAACTGTATTCATTAGCTAGTGGTCTTAGGAGAAAAATGACACCTCATTGTTATGAGTTCACCTACCTTAGGGGGCGCTACAAGTACAAAACTACACCTACTACAACCTCTATTTTTTCTAACATTTTCTCAAACATTACTTGTCTATACAAAAATGGTTATAATTAGAGAAGTGAAGAAAGGGTAGACAAACCATACCATTTTGGAAAGAAGACAACCTGCCGCATCTAATGAGGGGTGAATTGCCTTCTTAACCCAAGCCTGTTGTGCCCAAATGCTTCCAGAAGTTGGCACTATAGGAATAAAATGGCATTTTCTTACATTTCTGCCCCTTCATCTGTACGGAAATCTGTGAAAACCATGGAATTTCCAACTGTATTCATTAGCTAGAGCTCTTAGGAGAAAAATGACACCTCATTGGTATGAGTTCACCTACCTTAGGGGGCGCTACAAGTACAAAACTACACCTACTACAACCTCTATTTTTTCTAACATTTTCTCAAACATTACTTGTCTATACAAAAATGGTTATAATTAGAGAAGTGAAGAAAGGGTAGACAAACCATACCATTTTGGAAAGAAGACAACCTGCCGCATCTAATGAGGGGTGAATTGCCTTCTTAACCCAAGCCTGTTGTGCCCAAATGCTTCCAGAAGTTGGCACTATAGGAATAAAATGGCATTTTCTTACATTTCTGCCCCTTCATCTGTACGGAAATCTGTGAAAACCATGGAATTTCCAACTGTATTCATTAGCTAGTGCTCTTAGGAGAAAAATGACACCTCATTGGTATGACTTCATCTACCTTAGGAGGCGCTACAAGTACAAAACTACACCTATTGAAACCTCTAATTTTTCTAACATTTTCTCAAACATTACTTGTCTATACAAAAATGGTTATAACAACTAGAGAAGTGAAGAAAGGGTAGACAAACCATACCATATTGGAAAGAAGACAACCTGCAGCATCTAATGAGGGGTGAATTGCCTTCTTATCCCAAGCCCGTTGTGCCCAAATGCTTCCAGAAGGTGGCACTATAGGAAAAAAACGGCAATTTCTTACATTTCTGCCCCTTCATCTGTATGGAAATCTGTGAAAACCATGGAATTTCCAACTGTATTCATTAGCTAGTCCTCTTAGGAGAAAAATGACACCTCATTGGTATGAGTCAACCTACCTTAGTGGTGCCAGAAGCACATAACTACACCTACCTGTTTGCTTCCCCAAAAATAGCTGCTTGTACTAAAATGTTCATAACTGTTAGAGAGACACGAAGGAAAGATATAAAAGGTATACCAGTTTGGAAAGTAGACATTCTCCTGCATCAATTGAGGGGTCACTTGCCTTTCTATCCCTGGGCTGAAGTGCAAAATATTTCCAAAAGATGGCACTATAGGAATAAATACATGTTTTTTTACATTTCCACCACTTCAAAGATACTAAAATCTTTGAAAACCATAACATTTCCTGCTGTATTCAGTACCTGCTACCAACATGAGAAAAATGGTAGCCCATTTGTGTGGGTTAACATACAATATGTGGGTGCTAGGAACACGTACGTAACCCTGACACTTTTGATTTTGAAATTACCTGGTTGCACTAAAATGGTTATAACCATAATAGATATGCAGGAAAGGTAGAAAAACAATGCAATTTTGGAAAGAAAACAACCTGCCACATCTAATGAGGGGTCACTTGCCTTCTTGCCCAAAGGCTGGTGTGCACAAATGCTTCCAGGAGGTGGGCTAATGAAGAAAAAAATGGCATTTTCTTACATTTCTGCCCCTTCAAATGTATGGAACTCTGTGAAAACCATGGAATTTTAAACTGCATTCATTAGCTAGTGCTCTTAGGAGTCAAATGACACCCAATTGGTATGAGTTGACCTACCTTAGGGGGTGCTAGAAGTAGAAAACTACACCTGCTACAACCTCTGATGTTTCTAACATTTTCTCAAACCTGACTTGCCTGTACGAAAATGGATATAACACCTTCAGAAGTGAAGAAAAGGTAGATAAACAATACCATTTTGGAAAGAAGATAACCTGCCGCATCTAATGAGGGGTCACTTGCCTTCTTACCCCAAGCCTGGTGTGCATAAATGTTTCCATAAGAAGACAATATAGGAAAAAAATATAATTTTTTTTACATTTCTGTCCCTTCATATGTAGTTAAATCTGTGAAAACTATGGGATTTCCAACTATATTTGTTAGCTAGTGCTCTTAGGAGAAGAATGGCTCCCCATTGGTATGAGATGACATACCGTAGGGGGTGCTAAAAGTGCAAAACAACACCTACCACAACCTCTGATTTTTCTAACATTTTCTCAAACATTACTTGTCTGTACAAACATGCTTATATCAACTACAAAAGTTAAGAAAGGGTACAGAAACCATGCCATTTTGAAAAGAAGATAACCTGCTGCATCTAACTTGCCTTTCTACCCCTAAGTTCGTGTGCACAACTTTTTCCAGAATGTGGTGCTACAGAAAAAAAAACATTTGTTGTTTTCACAAAGCAGTCACTTCAAAGATACGCAAATGGCTCAACACCATGAGATTTCCTAGGAGGACCTCCTGCAAGCCTACAAAAAATTGGTACCCCACTGCTGTGGGTTGACATACCATATTGGATGCCAGGAGCGTGGTTACCAGTGGAACAAGGATGGGGAAGCAAACAGTGTATGTATGATTCTATTGCTACCCGTAGTCAGTCAGTGTACGTGAGGTCCTGTGACTGCCAGTGAAACCAGGTCGGGGAAGGGATGAGGGGTCAGGCAGTGTATGTGGGTATATCTACCAGTGAGCAAGTGTGGTGGTGGTTGTGGGGGAGGTAAGTGCATATGGGGGATCTGTGGTTACCAGTGTGCACTGTACGTCCCCCACATACACTGTTTGATTCCCAGCCTGAATCCAGTACGTATTCACACTTGGGTACAACAGTAGGCAGTGGAATCAGGCTGGGGGGGGTCAGACTGTGGGAATGGGACTGCAAGTGGGCTGTGGAACTAGGCTGGGGGGCTAGGGTACGTGTGAGGGGGGGATTGGAGGCATTTTGTGTGCATGCCACAGGGGTATCCAATGCATTGCAATGCACTGGACACCCTGTTGCACACAAAGAGTTCATTTTTTTAGCTATTATTTTTTTTCCATACCTCATGGGGGGGCATCAGTACCATTTCTCATGCCACCCAACAATGTCTGAATAAAAAATAATGGGGAAAAAATGTGTGTGCGCCACACGGGGTCCAAAGCATTGCAAAGCACTAGTGTTGGACCTACCTGTGACACATGCAGGTTTTTTGGTGTTTTTTTTTTTTTTTTTTTTTTCCCCAAAAAAATATTTTTGCGTAGACCTCATTGGAGGGCATTAGAACTGATGCCCCCAATGAGATCTGAATAAAAAAATAATGGGGGAAATAAAAGAAAAATCCTTAGTCTGCCACAGGGGTGAACATACAGAGGGTTCATTTTTTTTTTCATTTAATTCATACCTTGTTGGGGCAGCAGGTCTACTCATGATGACCCCCCAACAAGGGCAGAGTAAAAAATAAATAAATGTGTGTGCCACGGGGGGGAGTCCAACGCATTGCAAGCACTGCGTTGGACCCCCCCCCCCCCCGTGGTGCACGCATGGTTTTCCTATTTGTTAATATATTTATTTATTTTTACACCTTGTTGGGGGGTTTCAGGACCCCTGATGTCCCCCAATGAGGTCTAAATAAAGTAGAAATGAAAAAAACAAACAAACCCTTTGTCTTCCACAGAGGTGTCCAGTGCATTGCAAAACAATGCTTTGGACCCCTGTGGCACACAGAGGGTTATTTATTTATTTATTTTACTATTTTTTATTCATAGCTTGTTGGGGGACATCAGGGCACATCAGGGCATCCTGAGCCCCCCAATGAGGTCTTGGGTAAAGAAAATGCCCCCCAACATTATTAACCCTGTGAGTGCGACAGGGGTCTCCAGCGCATTGCAAAGAAATGCGCTGGACGCCTCTGCGGCACTCATGGGGTTAAGTTTAAGATTTTTTTTTTTTTTTTTTTTACATTCAGACCTCGTGGGGGGGACATCAGGACCCCTTCTGATGTCCCCCCAGTTATTGATCTCCCAGCCAATCGGCTTGGAGATCAATATGGCGACAGCAGGAGAGCAAAAGCTCTCCTGCCCATCTCTCCTACCACCAGTAAGAGTGAACGGGACCGGGAAACTTCCCTAATGTCACAGGTGACCATGTCACCAATGACGTTGGGAGGCTTCCCCTGGTCCCGCCCACTCCTACCCGGAAGTTCAGGTAGGACAGAGGGGAAAGGAGAAACTCTGTTTCTCCTTTGTATTTATTGATCTCCCAGCACGACCGGCTGGGAGATCAATAACTGGGGAGGCATGAGGAGTGATCCTCATGCCTCCCCACGAGTGCCAAGCATTTTTTTTTTTTTTTTAAAAATACGGCCACTGCATGCCGGTTATACCTGCTTACGATGTGACTGCATTTAACACTTACAGCTTACGAGCTTGGCACAGCAGGTACAGCTGTCCAAGCTCGTACGCTGTAAGTAGCTGGCACTCTAGGGGTTAAGTTCACTGCCAATACTCATAAAAACAACACTGAGTTTTTGGATGTGCAGCTTTTTGTTCAAGAGAATGGTAGAATAGGATCACGGACCCATTCCAAAGAGGTTGACTGCAACAGTCTGCTCGATTTCAGAAGCAGTCATTATTGACCTTGGCTTGCCAATATCCCACATAGCCAGTTCAGGAGGATTAGACGCAATTGTAGCAGTTAAGCGGATTTTGACCAACAATCTCTGCTCCTTAAGCAGAGGTTTTTGGACAAAAATTATCCTCCTGAGCTTGTTGATAGGGACTACATGCGAGCTCATGAGTGCTCTAGGGCAACAACTTTAAGCTACAGGCCTAAAAAAACCCAACCAAAAACTGGGAATCTTAGATTTGTCACCAGATTTAACGCTGTTCGTAGAGCAATAGAAAAAATATTTTCCAAGCATTGGGAAATCTTAAGATTGGACCCAGTTTTACAGGGTGTGGTTGGACCAACCCCTCGATTTACATACAGGAGGGTTAAAACATAAAAAAAAAATAATTTAGCGCCTAGTAGGCTGAATAATAAGAACAAGAACATCAATTCTCAAACACATTTTCTAAATGTAAAAGGTAGTTATAAATGTGGAAGTGTGAAGTGTGGAACGTGTACCTATATTTCAAATGGTGTTAAGACCTTTAAGTCCTTGGTTACAGGAGATACATTTCAAACTGGGTAATTTTTGTATTGTAATAGTCACAAAGTGATGTTATTGACTGTTCATGTGGTTTACAGTAAGTGGGCAGAACCACACAAGCATTGCGCATACGTTTTGGTCAACATCGGCGCAATGTAGAGAGTGGTTACTTGGATCACAGTGTGTCACGTCACTGTGCATATATGCATAATAAGGATCCATCTAACTTTAGGATAACTCACATAGAATTGATAGATGTTAAGGACGACCTTAGTAAAATTAATCACAGGGAGGCCTATTGGATGTTTATGCTGCAGACAATGGCACCCTGTGGCCTAAACGAAAGTATAGAAAATATTTATTAAAGTTACATCGAAATAGAGAGAGATCTGGGCTGAATTACAAATATATACACTCATTTATATTATATTTGTTTTATTTTCTTTGTATTCTTAAGTAACATTTACACTTTTTTATATTTTTATTATTACTATATACTTTTATATTATATATTACAAATCACAATCACTTACTATTCCATTTATTCTCAATTCCATCACATAGCACTATATTAATTTTGTTTTTGTTTATTATTATTCTTATATACAATCACAATATCAACAATATCCAAGTGTAAACAACACGGAAGTAGGTTACTTCCGGTTGTTGCCCCGGATGTTGTCCCGGATGTTCCTCCATGCGGTTCTACACCGATTTGGAATGTAACCATCGGTGTATATATTAGTCCACTCGGGCGGTAGGTAAACGTTTAGTTTATTCTTTTTTTGCCTATTTTGTACCAACCATTTATATTAAACCTTTGTAAACTGCCCAAACAGTTTGAGAAAGAAGTCGTTTAGCTTCGAAACATGTTCTTATGGGCTGTATTGATGCTGTTTATATATTGGCATAATTTTACAACTCAAATTATCTTTTTTAATATATTTTGGATTCCCTAGATTTTTTCTGCTGATATACATATGTGACTGTAACGGGGCAGTAGCAAAACCCCATTAGAACACTGCCGGTTGTTCTTACAACCGGCACATATATTGTCAAGTGTGAGTACTATCATATGATAAATCGTTACATTTATACTACAATTTTTCTACATCTTATCATGAGATACTCTATTTTAGTGGATTGTGCTCCTGTTCTGGTTTTATGTTTCCTAAGGGTCCTGGAGGTCCATTTGGTTACTTTCGGTAAACAGCATCGACCAACAGACCTAATGAGTGACTGAGTGAGGGCAGTCAGAGTCCCTCATCAGCATGGTTGACCACTTGCAGGGGTTTTGTATATTGTGTATACCCTGGTGTATTGGCGGAGGATCACAAATTATTATGATATTATACTAGGAAGCTCCCTTCTTTCTTCTTGGTTTAGTTGTTTTTTGCCCTCCATTTTCCCTATTCCTCTCCCCCCTCTTGGTTCGTCATTTCCATCCCGACTCCCTCAACAAAAAAAAATGAAGATAGTATAAACCTTATTATTTACAAAATCTTGTGTATCCCTACAGAACTTTTTCTTTTTCTGAATATGATCTCTTTATGAAGTTTTCAATGTAATTTTAATATTAACATTTATATTCATAAAAACTGACAAATCATTAAATATTTTTAACTCCTCAATGCTTTTATCAATCTCTATCTTTAATTAAACATTTTCTTATTCTCTTCGATAATCAAATTAATAAGCTCCAAAGAGCATTTAGTTAATGCCTCATTCCATTTACTCATGAATGAGTCATTCTGTAAATTTTTCGCAGTTAAAATTCTAATTCTCAATCCCCTAGGGACAAACTTTGCTCTTATATATGCCTCTAGGCATGGATATATCCCATTTTAAGCGTAGTTGTTGAATCAAATTCTTGGTAAATAGATCCTGTTTATAACTACCGTTATTTCATCCCAGATCTTATTCAAAAGCTGAGGTAATATCCGCATCCCATTGATCATTAAGGCAAAAAGCCATGACTAATTTGACACATATATTGTGACTCTGTGGTGAGGATCTCAATAGGGCACACTGGTGGGTGAAACACGTTGGAGAGTTAGCCCAGTGTTATACCCAAGAGATTGCTATCGATGAGCTGTGCCAGTATGCTCTGCTTGGTGTCTTCACAATTTGCAGCCGTTGTTTGCTGAGCTAATGAGACGTATAACTGTGATGGGATTTATGATCAAGCGCAATGCCTGGACTGAATGCCATTTGAATCGGCACAAGGTTGCACAATAAGAGGAGAATATTATTGGTGGCAGAAGAGGAACAGCAAACAGTGGTGAGATCATTACTATATATGTCATGCCATCCTGCTATGCTTTGATCCTGTGCAACTATATCTATATACATACGGGCTAAGGAAACATGTGCTTTTGATCTTTGATTGAGAGCTATGGAGCTTTAACCCGCTTGCTGCTTGTACTAACCAAACTTCTTATATTACTTTCTATATTCTTGACCACTTACAGGTTCATGGAAATTATAACTTGCTGTTATTTATGCAATTACCACGGTTCTGCATACTGACTGCCTATTGTTCAACACTGGATCCATGAGGTTGAAGATAAATACACAGAGGAATCATTCTTGTGACTTATTCGCTATTTGCAAGTCTCCCTTTGGTGTATGCATACATCAGTAATTCTAGTAGTCTGGGTCCATCTACTATACCATCTTCAATATACCTTATGTTAGGATCTATTAGTGGGGAATTGGGTATATAGTTTCTGTAGTGCCATGTTATTAATTTTTATGGAGGTTGTACCTTTGTGGGTACAGGGTAATTTCTTTTACGTTTTTGTGTAGTCCAATACCATTTAGATACTATATGTGATTGGTGTACATTTTTATGAATACATTTGAAGA